>JAGPOW010001543.1:22417046-22436513 GCA_030014935.1 Caiman crocodilus | reverse complement strand
CCTATCCTGGGGGTCTTTAAAAGGAGGCTGAAGGAACATCTGGCTGGGGTCATTTGACCCCAGTACTGTTTCCTGCCACAGGAGGTGGTTGGACTAGATAATCTCCTCAGGTCCCTTTCGACTCTACCAACTCTAAAACTATGAAAGAGTTGGGAAAAAGTTGAGAGCAAAGACAAATGCTTTCATTCTAAAGCCTATAGCAGGGGTGGGCAATTATTTCGAGCGGAGGGCTGCTTACCTAGTTTTGACAAGCTGTCGAGTGCCACATGGGTAGCCCCACCCCTTGACAGGTGCCCTGCCCTCTGGTGGCCATCTTGGGACTAGAAGCCTCACCCCCTTAGCCTTCGCCACCAGAAATATTCCTTTCAGTAAGGGATTTTGTTATCTCAGAACCAGAAAAATACTAAATTATATTCTAAAAATCAAATATCTACAACATCATTAATTTGATTTTAAACAATAGTTTTGTCCAGATTTACATGTGTTTGTGTAGTGTACATAGAGGTGATTGCGCAGTAGCTTGAAATGAAGTCTTACTTTTGTATATTGTTGGGGGAGTATAGGTTTGTGGAGAGATTGTGGGGGGGGTTGGGACTGTAGGGGGTGTGGGGGGGTGAGGGATCATGTGGGTATGTGTGGCTATATGAGGTATCGATGGGTATGGGGTTTGTGGGGGGCTATGTGTGGGGGGATGGCTAGAGTATGTGAGGGGGTGTGGGTGTGGCAGTCTGCATGTATAGCAGTGTGCAGGGGGTTCTGGGTGCAAGTGTATGATGAGGTGTACATGTGGGACTTGCTTATGAACACTCTCACACTTTCTCTCTCTCACTCTCACTTTGTCTCTCCTTCCCTCCCTAATTACTCTCTCTGTCTCTCTTTCTCCCCCTCCATCATTGCATGGGCACATACATGCCACAGGAGGCAGAGGCTTCTGGTTGAGGGTGGCCTAGAGGAGGCAGGGCAGGGACAGTCTTGCTCCTGAGTCCTGCTTCCCCTGGGTCCTACTGCCCAGGCTCCTGTCATCTTTGATAGGCAGTCAGGAGCAGATAAATATTAGTTTTCTAAACTTTGTAGGGGCCCTGTGGGTTGGATAGAATGGCCCCAGTGGCCTGCAGACCCTGTATTTTGCCTGTCCCTGACCTATAGGAGGTTAGGAGCTCTTCACGGTCTCCTTTCACTGCAGCAGATCTTGCTCTGATGTGCTTTAGATGCTCTACGTGACAACTTGTCCTGCTCCCTCCCAACACTGTGTTAACCCTTCTGTCACCTGCCCTTCTTTGCCTTTGTGTTATCAGTTAACATTGCTGCACAGTTTTGTGCTGGTTAGCTAGTTAAATTTAAGACCCTTACTAAATAACTTAAATATAATTTGATTTGTTTATTCACAGAAAAGATCATTTCATTGAGTAATAAAAAAGTTATGCTATTTATGTCACTTGCCTTTCCTTTATCACTTGATGTAAATCTAACTCTGCTCTTGCACACTGGTAACATAAGGAAATGTAACTCCTGGTGTCAGCGGAGGCATTTTTGACTGTCATCAGGATGAAATCACTAACAGGCTCAAAATATTAAAGATTATTTAAAAATTTCCTGTGACAATTTGCTTTCATATATAACTCAAATACAATAAAGGCCCAGACAGAGCCAACTGAAGCAGGGTCCGGGGCCCCTGCCCCCCCTTGGATGTCACGCGCCTCAGACCCAAAGAAGCTCCTGGCAGCAGCAGTTCAGTGGTGGGGGGAGGGTGCGGGGTAGCAAGCAGCTGGAAGCAAAGCCAGCAGCAGCGGTGCAGGGTCACCACGGCCGCTCCACTCAGCTCTGCAGTGCCTGGGACAGACTCCCTGATTTGCCCACTCCTAGGGACGGCCCTGGGCCCAGAGGTAAAAATAATATTGATTTTTTTCCCAGCAAATTGTGTTGAATTTGGCACACTTGAAGTTGTGGCCAGGTTTTCTGGGTTTTTTTCCAAGTTTTAAAAACACAGACACTAAGGAATGCCTTTGTAGCATTATAGAAGTTGAATGGACAGATGTACATGTTCCCTGTTGCTACAGAAATGTTCATGGAAGAAGCGGGAACTTCACTGTAGTACATTGTTCTGTTGTAGTACGATGCACTGTAACAGGACAAGGGGATCTCTTGGTTTCCCAGTATGCCACAGTGCTTAACTGTCCTTTCCTCTCTCTGTCACCTCCCTCTTTCCAAGGAAGCACGAACAAGGGAAAGTGGGGCGGACAGTTAACAGTTAATGAGAACTGCTTGGATGCTCAACTGTCATTGGAGGTGAGGGGTGGTGGTGGGGAGTAGAGTTGTTATTTTGTCCTCTCTTTTATGCCAGTTTGTTTTTTGTGAAGAAGTAAAAACCACTAAAAGGACCATCTGCCTCAGAGACCACTTCATAATCTCAGTTTTGAGTCTGCAGTTCTGCAACTGGGTTGGTTTCCATAGTGCTGTTTGTTATGATATGTAGTGGGGCACTAATGAGTAGTATGTACAAGTAGGAATGAGGCTCTTGATGAAAAGCAGCATTAAAAGACCAACACAGCATCATCTGAGAAGTTTAAACCACTCTCCTTGGAGAATTGCTACAAGGAAAGGCTGCTATGCTTGCCATACTCCTAAAATGTGATTGGTTGGTTGAGTTCTTATGAAGATGTGGGATAGCTAAACGGAAGTACAATAAATGGGGACATACAGACATTTCTGCAACCTGACTTGTCTTTTTTAATATTGTCATTTGTTGATGTCCAACATTTTGGCCAAGGAATGGTCTATGCTCATTAATTTCAAGGCTTCTCTGCAATATATTGCAGTTCCAACAGTTTAACTAAAATATCAGGACAAATTAAAATCCTAAATTGGAGAGCCACAATTGTAATAATGATGAAAGCAATTTTTGTTTTATTTCTTAAGAATTAATAACCTGTTGGTTGGCTGGTTAATTGAGACTTCAGTAGGTGAAATAACAGCCTTTGTATTTCATAGTTCTATCTATCATATCTTTCAGTCAGCTATCTTGTGCCTTCCTCCACCCCTCCTTGTGTTTTAAACCTCTTCGGACAGGAAATCTACTGTGAATCTACTGTTCATTAGTTATTGAATCAGATATATTTAGTTACCTAATAACTAAGCCAAATAAACATTTTAATGTTTTTAAAATGTCTTGCTTGAGCACATATATCTTTTTGGTTTTGACACTTTACATTCTTGATTAGTTCATATGATGTTTGCTGTTTTCTATGATGCTCATAAAACTGCTTAGTACTTGTCTGAGAAACTTTCCCAGTGCTACATAAATAAATACTTTTATTTCTGAAATTCTTACTAGCCATATAAATAAACTTAAGATTATTCAGATATTTTAGTGACCCTGTTGTCTTTTTTTTGACAGGTATCCAGTCTTGCTAATGTGATGGCATAAACTAGTTAAAGTCATCTAAATTGCATCATGGTTCTCAGCAATGGTGACTGATAGCATTACAGTGGCACCATGGGCATCTGCTAGACCAAGCATCAGAAGTTTATATTTCCTTCACTTTGGAAATGGTAGGAAAAATCTTACTTTTTTTTTTTTTTTTTTTTTTTTTAACTAAAGGTAATGGATCCCAGTACTGCAGTTTAAGATTTTGTTTTTGCTTATTTTTAAGAAGTTATACAATAGTAGAGAGATACAGAGTGGTGTATCAGAGGCATCACTCATCATTAATATCTATTGAGTTTGGCAACTAATACTTGGCAAAATGTTTGCCAAACTTGAATTTGGAACCAATCCTGATGTAGTAACATTACCCAAGTAAAATTAGCAAGACTCCTTATTTGAAAAACACTGCCGGTGTGAATTACGTTTGAGTTTAGTTGTAAATGATTGTTGCAGGAGGACCAGGTGGTAACTTACATTGTTCAACATTTTCTAATAAAAAAGGAATATTGAAACCTTTCTTCTCTGAGAAGCTCTCACTCTACTTCTGTTTGCGGTAGGACAGTGGTGCTCAACCTTTTTGCCGTGTGGGCCAGATGAATAGCATAGGGTTGGTCCCTGGGCTAGAATGAGTCTCACATCATCTTGGGACCTGGTACGACCTCCTCTGGCCCCTGCCCAACAGAATGGGGCTCTGGGGGCTTGGCACCACCCCTCACACTGGGATTGGGCCCTGGGGACCTTGCACCAGTCCATCCTGGCTCCCCACACTGGGACTGGGTCCTAGGGCTTGGCATTGCCCCTGCTCAACCCTTCATGCTGGGATCAGAGCCTTGCAAGTGTATGGAAATTTGGCAGCAGGAGAGAGCAGTGCTAAATTTCTGGACCTGTGGAGGGCCTCATGGGTTGAATGCCATGGTGCTGTGGGCTGGATCTGGCCCAGGGGCCAGGGGTTGAGCACTCCTACGGTAGGACATAGGCATTCAACATAGAGTACAAGTTCCAGGCTAATGAGCATAGAAGCAGGACTGACAGCAACCTCTTGGGTCATGAATTGCAGCTCCTGATAGTTTAGGCATATTATATCATCTCTTTGATAAAAATCAATGGGCTCCATTTTAAAACCAGTTAGGTTCTAGAACAGCTTTCCAATATTTTTATTAGGAGCAATAAACCTGATTGCTCTAATACTATATTTTCATACACAAAACATGCATGTCTTTTCCCTTAAACCAGCTGGGGAAATACTGGTGCCAAACATATGAGAGAAATGAGGGGTCTAGACATTCAGCAGCAGGGAAGAGGTGGCTGTGTTAATTGCTATGCATGGCAATCATTGCTTCCACTGCTCCCCAATTGACACATCTCCAGACCCCTGGAGAGCCTCTCAGCCAGCTGACTTAGCACTGTGTGCTGGATCAGGCTAGCACGTGGGCCAGTATGCATCTGAACCCGCTTTGTGGTCCCAGCCCTGGCACACTGGATTTAGCCCCGCTGTACAATCCCAGTCCTGGTGTGCCATGCAGCCCCATCCACTCTGCACTAGATGGGGCTGACGCAGGGGGTCAGACCCAGCATTCAGCCACAGACCCAAAGACCCCAGACCTCGGAAACTTCCCCATACCTCAAGATGAGATTTTTTTTTTCCCCTTCTTGGAGCCTTCGAAAAACAGAGTGGATGTTGTATTCAGGGATTTGGTATATGTGAAGAAATATGGTATCTAGGAAACTTTTCAGTCTTAAATTTATTTGTAGTTTATCCCATTTATTTTTGTGTCATTTATTGTCTTTTATCTTAAATAGTTATTTTCTTTCCCTGCTGTCTGCCCTTTCTAGTCTGTTTCTAGACATCTGTCATCTTCCCTCCCTATCTTTGTTTTGTTAAGCTAAAATAGCCAAGTCTTCCTGTCTCCTCTTCTTCTAGGACTGAATTGTACGTAATTTTCCAGATGAGGGAGATGCTACTTGGCATATTTATTGTACTACTAACACTTTCCTGGCTGTACTAGAAAAACTTCACATAATGAATGGGAACAGGTTGTATTTAACTTTTTCATGGTTACATCATATTGATGACTCACTGTTATCCATTGACTGAGTAGCATACCCTCGTCCTTTTCGATTAGTTATTTCCAACTGATGAGTTCCCATCTGATAGCAGCAATATGTGCTGCTAGTCCCTAAACGCGTGTTAGTACATTGTGAACTGTTGAATTGTATCCTGTTTCTGTACGCTAGTCCTCAAGGTCATTGTAATATCTTTCGCCTCTTATTGATGACGCCTTCCAGCTTCTTGTCTTGAGCACACTCCTGTTATTTGTGTCAAGATCACTAATGAAAATATTAAACAAGGTTGTTGCCTGGACTGGTCCTAGAGGGATGTTACTATTATCCAGTCTAATACTTCAACACTTCCGAGAGCCTTCACTACCCATTGGTATCTCTCTTTGAGCCAGTTTCTCTACTAATCCCTACTTTCTCTGTCTTAACTAATAGTTTCTTATCTACCTGTGTAACAAAAGGCTTTATTGAAATCTGGATAAGGAACATCAACATTTCCTTTCACTAGAAAATCAGGTATCAAAGAAGACTCTTAGGTTAATTTCCCATGACCTTTGTATACCAGTGGGATATTTTCTACCATTTTCACTTTATCTTTGATCATTTTATTGAACATCATATTTTGTGACTAGTCACTTTGCTACTTACCAAACAACACCTAAAATAGTATTGCTTCTTGTTAGCCTTGGTTAGCTGTCACGTTCAGGAATATCCAGGCCCTACTGTTGTTAGTAGCATTTGTTTTGAAGTTTGTAGCACAGAAGCTAGCCTCCAATAATGTTATAATTTCTGGTAGCATTTTTCTCCCTAATGAGCTGTCTTTGTTTATCCAATTTCAGCTCTGAGTCCACTTGTGTCCATCTTCATATCTTCCACCAGTAATTTAAGTTCCTAGGTTTCTGATGTTTGTTTGCAGATATTTTATTGTTTCCTACTGATTGTACTGTGTACCATAGCTGGATTAGGCACAGTCTTGTCATGTACTCAGTCAAGAACTTGACTGTTCCTTATCAGCATAAACACTTTTTTTGTCCTTGTCCTTTTGCCCATTTGCCTTTCCTTTATGCATTGCTGTGTGGTCTTCACCTGATTTTTTTCCCCCTTCTCTTGCATACTAAGAGATTTACTCTGATGTCTCTTAAACTCCTTTCATGTTTCATTGGAAAGGTCTTATGAAATCAAACCAGCTTTCATCTGTTTCCCCAGCAGAGTCTTTTCTTTGGCCTGTGAAATTCTGTTAAGATTTTGCTGAGATAGACACTACAAAATATTGCAGTTTGCTACTTATCAGTTGCATTCATCAGCACTTTTTGGCAGACTGCCAAGTAAGAGCTAAACATGCAGATACTCCAAGGGGAGAGCTGATATTTTGCCAAAGCAATAGTTTCATGCATTGTAATTGGAACACCTGGAAGCTGTTGGCACAGTTGTGGAGAGGAGCTGATCTTCGTGGCTAGGTCCCAGTGATCTGTTTATCGTAGGGACACAGTTTGAGAACAGCTCTTCCCAAACCCTCCCAGAAAGGATGGGGCAGTCTGGAGCCTTCTTGTTAGCAAGGGGAGGGGAGAAGCTGTTTTTTCTCGATTTTGACCTGGCACATAGCAGCCCATCTTCTCCCCTTTTCTGCTATTGCGTGTGCCAGTGATTCTTAACCTTTTAGATTTGAGGTACTCCTTTTTAGGCTTCAGGCGCCCTTTGGAAAATGCCAGCTCTTAGTTTTCACTTTTTGTTTTATTTTTCCCACAGAAAATAATAAAGCAATTTTGCTGTTGCAAAAAACTCTGAAAGATCACAGCTGATCAGAATGTTTTCAACCTACTAATTCCTATTTGAAATCTTTGGGTTTATTTTGTGAATCATGTTTGCATATCAAACAGTGGTAACATTGTGTGGAGCCCCACAGCACTGTTGAAAGCATTTCAAGGCATGCCAGGGTACCACAGTTCTTTGGATGGGAATGGCACCACTTTCAGGACACCATATGCAGCAGGAACTCCCTTGTTACCTGGGGCTGGAGGTCATGAGAAGTCTGTGCTGGGTTACGTTCTTCATCCTGTCCCCCAAATTAATAGCAGTCTTCTGTAGTCAGTTAACATAGAGCTTATGATGCTGATAGGGATGGTAGTCCAGGGTCAGTCTTCAAACTATGATGAAGATGATACATGAGTAGAGATGTTAAAATTTCATAAGATTTAAGTAGTTCAACTTTATAAAAAACAAACAAAAATATAAAATCAAGCAACATAACATAAGTCCTAAAGCAAGGGTTTCAGACTCATTTGGCCTCTTGGGCTGACTGTAGACTGCAGAGCTTCCTGCAGGCTGGATATGTGAGAGTAAGTGCCAGCAGCATCATTGATCCTTGTGGCTGCTGAAGCTATAGTTTCAGCGTGACTGGAGCCCAGGAAGCTAATGCTGCTGCTTGATTACTACCCCACCTTGCTTTCTCCTATTGTCAAGCCTTTGTGACCATGGACAGCTGAAGGCCCTGATTTTAGCAGTAAGTAATGTGGGGTGACAAGTGGCATTAACTCCCAGGGTCCTGGAGTTGCACTGAAACAGCAGCTCCAACAGCTATGAAGATTATTGCTTCTGCTGTACAGGCTCTGGCAGCTGCAGCATTGAGGGTCATGGGCCAAATCCAGTCTGTGGAGGTGGGTGGACTAGCCCATAAGTAGCCTGATGGCCTGAATAACTCATCTTTACAAAATAAACTATATGCCTAAAGTTGAGCCCTAAAATCCATGTTCAGGTACTTAAGTACCCAGCATTATTGATCTTCTGTTTCTACTGAAGCTGTCTGAGTTTTGACATCTTGGAGGTGAGGGGGTCAGCTTTTAAGGCATTAATTTTGGCCTTGCTAAATACAGTATCAGTTAATTATAATGTAAATGAAGAATCTTTCAAGGTAATTTTTGGAGCATCTTGGCACTGTTTCTGTCCTATCTCATTCACTAAATAGTACTGTTGCCATTTTGATGCGGCATTTTATTTTGTTACTTGAAAGCGAGATCTGAGCATGTGATGAATCGTAGTTACTTTTACACATAGCATTAAAAGTGTGTGAGATAACTTTCATAGTTTCTTTCTCGTGCCCATAGAAATGGTTTTCAGTTCTTGCCTGATGGATTTGCTTTCCAGATTGTGGAGCTTTCTGCTCATTCAAAATATTATTGGTTTGTGGCAGATTTTCCACAGCCCTAAAAGTTTCCTCTAAATGCTGTACTTTAGGGGCAGTTTGTTTTGCTATCTGTTAACACTGCCTGCCTCGTGGCCTCTTGTCAGAGGTTCTGGAATTGAGACTAAAACTTAAGATCAAAAGGTCTGCTTTCGCCAGGTCACAGTTAGTGGTGATCAAGAGTCCAGATCTTTCACAAATAGACAAATCTTCTATTTCAGACTATGTTCAAACCAGTTAGTTCCTCAGACTCTTTTACCTGATTTATCTTGCACGTAATTCCTCTAGTGTGGACTCTGTTGATGTCATTACAAGCCTAGTGGGAAACTATATATAGGTTGAAAGATTTTCGAAGGTATAAAGAAAGGAGATTTTTCCTTTCATGATCACTGTGGTTTTTTAACCTTCTGGAACTCTAGCAAATTGCTCAGACTCCTCTCCTTATGTAATAGTTTACTAGTACTGGGAGACAGGCCAAATTATGTGTCCCAGTCCAACGTCCCTGGGTCCACTAATATAGATGCCAGCTGGTCGACTGAATTAGACTGTAAATACTCTGTTGAAGTACAGAAGTATCTGGTGAAAAGCTGGAAACAATTGCTAGAAATCTCTGCAGTATAAAGTTGTTTTCCGTGTAGGTATTTATCTGTGGTGTTTACTTTTCTGTTTCCTGGACTGTGCTTCTTAGAGAAACTGGACTCTTAGTGCCATAACAAGTGATTGTGGTTTTCCTTTTTGTATGCTGGCACAGAACTCAGTTGTATTTTTTCATTCTATAGCACCCAGAGAATTAAAATAAATAAATGGGGGGGGGAGTGGAACAGAAGGAAGGAGAGGATCGTTTTATTTTGGATCTGCTTGTATTTTGGTCTTTGACTGTGTTACTCTTCAATATTTGACATACTGTCAGACTTTGTTTTATTGTTTTCTTTTGAAGCCTACATCAGCTTTGAGAGGCTAAGATTCGGGTACCAATAGCTGTTTTACCAGTGTTGGTCTCTGATTTCTTTCTCAGCCAATCATAAATTTACCAGTTTTTCGTTCAAGCACTGTTTATCACCAGGAAAACTGCATTGTTTTGTAGAGGTGCACCAATAAAAGGGAAAATTGACATTATCGGCAATTGGCTTTTTCTGGGCTCATGTGGCCAATAATGTCACCAATAAATGCTACATGCATGCTCAGCTGCAGCATGCACATGGCCAGCCTGGCAGCTTGGAGAGCAGCATCTGGCTGATAAGTCTGTTGAGGGTGGGGAGAAGGGGCAGTGCAAGGGAAGGAGGAGCAATTGAAGCCCCTATGGTGAGGGAGTGAGTGGGGCTAGGGCTGGGTGCTGGATGGGGCCAGGACCAGCTCATCTGGGGGGCAGGGAGGGCAGAGCTGCTCTTACTGCTGCATGCTATGGGCCGGGGGCGGCACCGGGCTCTGGGGCTACACACAGAGAGGGTGGTAGGGGTGCTACAGTGTAGTAGCCTCCCTTCCCAGCACTGCCACTACCACCTCAAGCGCAGCCCGAGCCTATCCCGCTGCCGGGAAGAACCTAGCTCTGCCACCGGCCTGCAGTGGCATCCCCCTGCGCACAGGTCCGGGGAGTATGTGCCCCCCATGGCTCATCCAGTTGTGCATGCAGTGGTGTGAGCCACCCCCTGGACGAGCCACTCACAGCTGTGTACCAATCCCAGCCCCGCTCTCTCCCTCACCACAGGGGCTTGATCGCCCCCCCCCCCCTTTTCCCTCTTCCTCCTTCCCTCCTCAACAGACTTACCACCCAGGTACTGCTCTCCAATTTGCCATGCTGTATATTGGCAATCAGATTGGTATTGGCTGATATGGCTCATTAATCATTGGCCATTGGTATCAGCCCAGAAATCTTTATTGGTACACCCCTATTATTTTGCTGCAAACAGGACACTTAGTTTGGTTCATTTTAAGAAGCAGTTATTTTATAAGTTAGCTAGATAATTTTTATTGCAGCAAGCAAGTACTATATTGAAATTTGTCAATTTTTATGCATATTTTATCTAAGTAGATCAGACAGTACATATTCTCTTGTGATGAATATAACAGAAATTGAGTCCAAACAGCCCTAAGACTGGCTTAGTCGTCTGTCTTTGAGATATACAAGGCTGCCTTATGGAGCGACAGTCATTGTTCAAGTGAAGATCCTCCTTTATTAGACAGAGTCCCAGATGCAATACTAGAAGAAGAAAACACTTACCTATCTGAAGTAACTATGCTGCTTCAAATTGCATCCCTCCCCCCCACCCCCCTTTTGCTTAATTTGGATATAACTGGATTATTTTGCTTTGTTAAAGGAAAGAAATTTCATTGGAGCTTTTATCTTTTCTTTTCCATGGGGCATGAGTTTGAGTTACATAGGCACATTACCTCCTCTATAAGTTGTTGAGTTTCTGTGTGAAAAGAAGATACAGCAGGCATATGAAGAGGTATAACAAGGCAGCAGTGGTACATGGTGGCTCCGGGCTGCTAGTGGTGGCAGCATGGCCAGCTGTCAGCAGTGACAGCTCTTATCTCCACTGCTGCCCTGGTCACCTTAGTTAAGCTGCTGTCTCTATGTGTGTGTCTGTGCAGGGTGTTGTGTTGGATTACTGTAACTCTCCTTTTCCTGCCACTACCAGTTCCTAAATTGTTCTGCTCTCTATTTCATCTTATTTTTCTGTGTCTGTTATCAATCTTTGTTTTCCTTAACTTTGGTAAGTTTCTCGCCACCTACTCCTGCATTTTTCTCTTTAATAGGACAAACTGTGAGGTAGTGAGGCTGAACTATTTTGTCATGACCATCAGTAATAAAAGCCACATGCTGGTTCAGACTAAGCTGAGGAGGCAGGAACAACTGGAGCAATAGCATTAGTGTGGGTCAGGAATATAACTCAATTTTGAGGGAGTTTATTTGTAGCACATAGTAACTGCTTTTCTTTTTGAGCATTGTGTGAGTTGTGGTTATACTTACACAGTTAAGTTGCTGTGAAGCAAGAGGAGACAGGTGCTAATTCAGGGTTCCTTAATCCATTATTAGTGGCATTTTGTTCCCGCACGGTTGGATCCCCAAGTGGCATCTGTCTTTTGTCTGTATCCTGCCTCTAGGTAGTCATTGAGTCCAATGAGTTCTCCTTCTTTGCATAGCTTCAATTTGTAGTTTTACCTCAGTGGAACTTAGTTATCAGTGATTTTAGATTGTCAGCCTTGTGGTACAGATACTTTGTTTTCTTTCTGTATAAACAGCAGCCCAGATTTTTGGTACTATATACATTATACTCATTTGGAATTTGACTAACATTGCTATGTAGTTCCCATCTTGTCTCAGGATTTACTGCAGCTATGTGATTTCATGCACCATAGCCTTGCTTAGATTCACTCGCAACAAGGCAGTAAAGTTATTTAGCCGTCTTTATAGACATTCCTTCAGCTTACTTGAAAACTTTTTTTCCATATGTTTGCCATTCTGTCTTTGGACCCATTGGTTCACCCATCTTACTTTCATGGCTTGACCTTATCTCATTTCCACTTTATTGTGTCTGCTTTATTTTTCGTCTGCTTGCAGTGTGTATCATCTAACTCTCAAGAGTCAGGAAAAAAACCTTTTGCTAAACACAACTGAGAGGTGACTACAGGAAGCAGTACTGGGGGGGGGGTGTCTTATACCAGAGAGAGAGATGAGGAAGGGTGTAAAGCAATGAACTTTTAATGTGTTAATGGGCAAGCTGGTGTTTGCTAAGTTCAGCAGTGTTGCTGTAGTACCATATTTCATGGTGTATAGGTTGACATGGTATACAAGTTGACCCCATTTTTCTGATCCAGAAAGTCAGGAATTTTGTAGATCCAGTGTGTAAGTCTACCTAGAACTTTTTCGATCAGAAATATGGGGTCAACTTATACCAGCCCCTGCGCAACCTCACTGCGGGCTGGGCTCCTGGGGGGTGGACCACTCACAGGAGATGGGCTCAGCTGGCACAGCCCCATCCCCTGCGAGCAGTGCTTTCTGGGCCACGCCAGCTAAGCACCAAGCCTGAACACCCTGTCTGCTGCTAGCAGCGCTGGGCGCAGCACTCGGCTGGAATGGCCCAGGCAGCACTGCTCACAGGAGATGGGGTTGCGTCAGCTGAGTACCAAGCTCAGCGCTGTCGAAGGGGAAAGCACTGTTAAAAGAACTTTAACATTTTTAAGAGTTAAAAATTGGTCTTCAAAACTCGACTTATGCATCGTGAAATATGGTATATATTGCTAATACTTGCATTAGGAAGTTCTGTTCAGTTTTCGCCAAATCAAAATTGTGGTATCTATGATTCTTTAATATTTGCAAAAGAAACAAAACTCTCAAGGAATTAGAAATCAATTTTTCACTTTCAGTGGTTCCCACTACATTAATATTTTTAGGAGGCATAAACCTTTTCCTTTTATGTGTTTAACTGGGTCACATCTTTTCTGTTGCATCTAGGATCCCTACAGTTGGCAACGGTATTTTCAAGCTTACATATAAGACTTTGTCAGAAAAAAAACACAATTAAGTTGAGAGAAGAAATGAGAGGCTCCCTTTTTTGACTTGCATTGTGTTATTTATTTGGTACTAGACTGCTGCTTATGTGTGTTTAAGTTTGGATTTCTTTTGCTACAGCCAGGGCACAATATCAGATGTAATTAAGTACCTATATATGCGCCATAGACTATAGCTTTTTACTAAGGTGTTACTTAAACCTATTTATTTATTGTAGAGATTATGACAAACTATTTTTTTCCTCTGAAATTTCCATCTTTTCATTTTGATTATTTGCCTTTAGGCAAAACATGAGGTTCAGAGGGTGTAAAAGGTGTTATCTTTGAGGGAGCATTGAGAACCATGCATAAGTATGTGGCTGCCCTGAATGGCAGCTGAGAAGCAGAGCTCTTTGACTAGAGGAGTGGAGCTTTGTGTAAACAGTGTTTTTGCAACCTCCTCCAACTCAAGGCACTTCTTGGAAGTGATAGCTCTTAGCTATGGAAAAATAATAGAGCAGTTCTTCTGTGTAAAGAACTCAGAAAGACCACAGCAGCATGTTCAGAAACTATAGGTACTTACACGAAATTTCTGGGTTTATTTTATGAGTCATGTATGTGCTTGTACATTTAATAGTTCTGGTATTGAGCGATATGCTGTGGCACTCGGGTTAAGAATCACTGGTTTAAAACTATGGAAACTGTTGCTATCCCCTGCAACCCTGTCCTGCTCCTTACTAGACTGTAGCCTCTGTTGCCACTACCTATCATCCTCTCCCCCAAACCAAGGGTTGTGAACTTGCGCAGATATCTTTGTAATCCATTAACATTTCTTAATAGTTACTTGTTGCAATGGATCATAACTTAAAAAAAAATGACACCACATAGTTTAGGATTCATGTGTAGGAGGCCTTGGCTTATGGCCAAGTAGCTATTGGTACATGTATATGTTTAGAGAAATTAGATTGCCAGGTGTTTTATTTTCTGTAAAATTCCTAAAAATTGCTCAAATATATAGCAGCGTTCACTTAAATATTGCTCAGCAGTTAAGACTACTTGATTTACAACCATTAAAAAGGTCAGTAATCACTTTCCAGTTATAGATAAATCTGCTTAGAATCTGCTAGCCGGGGTCTCATACTTGCAAATAGTCTTTCAGATTCCTTCCTTGCTTTTTACTGACCCTAATAAGTAACAATGTGTTTTTCATTTGTTTGATGTTTATTTTTTATAATTATTTTTTAAAAATCTAAAATATTGCCTGCAAACAGTGTGTTGTTAGTGTGTAATCTTGCACCTAACTAAAAGTTTTTAGGCGTAAGCACATTTAAGCAGGCAGTATATGGTTAGTTGTTCTCATTAAGTGTCAGACAACATTATATTCCTCCAGAAGAATACTGGTCTTGCTTGGCTTGTTCTGAATGTGAGCAGTCCAGTGTTTCCTGATAAGGAACTTGACCTACTTCATGAATAAATACTAACTTTCTGAGGAGTGACACTATAATTTTTCCCTGAAAAATTGACAAAGAAATTGCTGAAATAATTTCTCTTCCATTTTTTAATTCCTGAATTATTAATAATACAGTAGTCTGACTACTACTGCTGTTGTTACTACTTTTTAAAACAAAACAAACAAAAAACCCTCTTAAAGCAATGTGTAAGAATTCTTACAAGTAGAATAGAAAAAATATGCAGTTTTAAAAAGTTCTTTTTTGATCATTATCCTCAATATTTTGGGGAGAGCCCAATGATGATGCAGTGTTGCATGCTTGATTTTTAAAGAATGAAGAATGCAAGAAGAATAAATCTGGGATCCAACTTTCATGGAATTAAATATTATTGATGAATCGGACAAAGCTAGTGTTTGAGATGCATGAAAACTGGAGAACCAAATAAGTAGGGGTTTGAACTCTACATCTAAGTTTCATTTTTTTCTAAAGTTTGTGGTAGAAAACTATACTAGTCCATCATGATAGGAATAGGTTAAAATAAAATTTGAATCTAAGATTTTAACTGAGGCCTACTTGTACCATTAATAGTGGTTATTATTTGACAAGTGTAATATCTTAAATTAGAAATACAGATGGAAAATATTATTCTTCAGGGAGTTGTTTTGATGTATTCAAACTACAGGTTCAATAAGACGCTGTTTTAATATTTTTTCATCTTAACATGCAATCTCATGTTAAAGGAGACTGGAACCTCAGAGTTAAGATTTGATATTTTTCAGTTAATAATAAAGGTTCAAAATCTTGATTTTTACATGTTGTGTGTACCATGGCAAAAATAGTACATTTTAGAACTGGAGTGTTTAGGTTATGGTATTCAAATTTCAGTGATGTTCAGATACCTGCCCTAAAGGCAGAATAAACAGAAATAGTAAGTAACCTATCCTTTTGTGGTATAGATATACATTTTTCTTTAAACCTACTTATTTGTTGATACAGAGGGAAGAAACATTCATATAGTTCTTAAATACATATTAGTTATATTGTATGATATATCCTCCAAAATGATAGCATAATTATTTGGGTGCAAATGTTTTTGAATGTTACTTTTTTCTCATTGTTTTGTTTACATTTTTTTGAAGGTTTCCCAATGTGGATCATGATGAACATACTTTAGGGACTTGCCATAGTATGGCTGCTTCTCGATCTACTCGTGTTACAAGATCAACAGTGGGTTTAAATGGTTTGGATGAAAACTTTTGTGGTCGCACCTTAAGAAACCGTAGTATTGCTCATCCAGAGGAAGTTTCTCCCCATCCTCAAGTACGATCAAGATCACCAAAGAAGAGACCAGATCCTGTGCAAACTCAGAAGGGAAATAATGGTGGAAGAACTACTGACTTGAAACAGCCAAGTGCTCGGGAATTGTGGGTGAGTCCTAGGAAGAGAGGACTGTCTACTTCAGAGAAGGATAATGTTGAAAAACAAACTGTGGAAAATTGTGAGAAAAGGCAGACAGAACCTGTATCTCCAGTTTTAAAAAGAATTAAACGTTGCTTACGTTCAGAGGCACCGAACAGTTCAGAAGAAGACTTGTCTACTAAAACAGATAAGGAATTATTGGAGCGTAAGAGCTCCATATCGGACAATGATGCAGCCTCTCAAGGGAGTAAACGAGCTTGTCGATGTCTTCTATTGGATGATTGTGACAAAAGGGAAGTTAAAAAGGTGAATGTCTGTACAGAAGGGTTTAATAATTCTGCAATAGTTGAAGAGATTGTGGGCTATCAGGCTGTTAATGGAGTTGATGAGAGAGACTCAGGTACTCTAAACTGTGATGACTGTCAGTCTGATGGGAGCACTAAACAGAACAATGCTAGTTCCTGTACGCCCAAGGAAAAAACAGTAGCAGAAAATGGGAACTCATTTGCCCATTGTTCATTGTTGCTTAATAGCAGCAAGGAGGACAGTGTTGTAGACCATTATGTGCCTTGCACAAATTCTCAAGAACAGGTAAAGTTAGAGGACCATAAAGTAATAAATGACTGCTTGCCTGAGGAACATGCAAATCAGGCAGATGATCCAGTTACAGGGTCCTTTTCTGAAATCCAGTCATCTTTATTAAGGGATTCTGAGGAGGAAGTAGATGTGGTGGGAGATAGCAGTGCCTCAAAGGAACAGTGTGCTGAAAACACCAGTAGCAGCCTGAATGCTGAACATGATAGTACATCAATCTCAGGTGAACCTGAACCACCATCATCAATGCTAGACTGTGTTTCAGCTCAAATGACATCAGTGTCAGAACTTCAAGAACACAGATACACATTGAGAACTTCACCACGAAGGGCTGCTCCCCGTAGTAGCCCCACTAAAAATAACTCTCCTTGTAGAGAAAATGGGCAGGTGGAGGAAAATAATCTTAGTCCCACTGAAAAGAATGTACCTGCAAGTATTAATAATATCAATGGATCTCCCACAAACTCTGATGAAATTAAACAGAATGAAAAAGACAGAGGTGGTGACTGTGGAGGTTTTGGGAGTGAAGGACTAAGTAAGCCACCTTCTGAGGTTAGGCTCGTTCCTGGATATATATCATCTGCCAAAGAGAGTGCCAACCTGCACACTGCAGAAGATGATGAGGAAGAGCCTGACGTGTATTACTTTGAATCAGATCATGTGGCATTGAAACACAACAAAGAGTATGTGTAACTATGGTAACCATGAATTCTGCTCTTGTTCCTTACCAAAAAAATACAGTTAAAAATTATATATTTTAGAGTTATATCACAATAAGTATTTAGATTATTTAATTGTCCCTTTCTTAATAACTTTCAGAAATACTTCACTCTTCGGTCCTTGTTCCCTCTGTCTTTCTCCTGGCAAAATATTTAAAATTTTAATCTATTTAATATCCAGTGTGGTACTTCAGTATGGTTTATACAGTCTAACAGGATGAGTTTTCTAGCAAGAAATTGTTTTTGAAACGTATGTTTTTTTTTCTCTAGAGAACTAGCAGAGACCAAACTGAAGGATTATATTCAATTGGGATTGGCACATTTATTTATCCAGTTTATCTAGTAGATGCAGTGCTTACAGTTTTATTAAATTATGATCTTACTATACTGCTCTACTAGTTGCTGCAGCATCCATTTCCCAATTATTGTAGAAGGGATTTAGTGATATCATTCTCATGCTAATTAACTTCAGGCTTGGTGCTAAATTCAATGCAACAATAAAAATTTTCTTTGGTGTGGTCATCTGTATTCTATTCTCAGAATAGTCAAGCCACAAATATGTGACAACACTCCTTGTAACAGAAAGTCACTTACTTTTATGAAATAGAAGTTGAATGGAGAGAATTAGTCCAAGAATGATAGACCACAGTTTTATACCACAACTAATTTGAGAATTTTTTGTTAAATTTTCTTAGACTTTTGTGTACGTTCTCACTATTTAGTTGGATGTCCCAATTTCTCTCTGAGAACTGAAATGCCAAATATTAAGTGAAGATAAGCGTATAAACATAGTTATTGCTTGCAGTAAGATTTGACAGAAGCCGTGGTTTCCATGGATAATCACTGCCCTGAGGCATTATGAGGCACAAGGCACAGCTGATTGTCTCTAATCCTGCAGAAATTTGTCTGTATTATGATTATTGGAGTTGTATTTTTGTTATAATGAATTTCTCTTCAGTGTTGGATATAAATAAATTGTTTTGAGTAGAGAAAGCTGCCAACTAGATTATAGTTTGCATAAATTATCATTGTACAGGAGTGATTGTTGACATTATGGTACAGCACTTTCTCAATCTAAGTTTGTATGTGTGTGTAGGTACACACTTATTTTCAAGGATATTATATAGTCCGTGAAAATAAATACTTATTTTCACAAATGATATGACCTGAACTATAAACAAATGCTTCATTGCTTCCATTTTTATTTAATTTCCTTTTTAGTTAAATACAGAGCTCTACTTGAATTCTAATGATGTTAATACAAGGACAGTGGTTCTCAACTTTGGTTTATCAGGGGTGGAAGGATTTATCCTTGGGCTTTTTCTGCTTCGGAATAACCACTTCCCAAATCCACATTATGGTAGTAAAAAACTATACTTTGAAAGTAAACACTGAATAACAATCACTTGAATAGCCCTGGTAGAATGCACAGATGAAAACAAACTGTAGGTTCCTGCAGAGGGTAGTTTGAAGGCAACTGAAAATTGAAGACAAATGCTAACTATTATATATAAGCAGTTGTTCTTTGAATTTGAGTTGTTCAGCTTGGTTACCTGCTTGTGAGGCTGGTCAGGAACATTTGAGACTAGATATTCTTACAAGCTTCTTATATTGTGGTTATAAGAAGTAATGATCTAGATGCAGACTCTTTAACACAGGGATGGGCAAAATGGGAGATCCAGCCAGCAGCTGGATCACATAATAGTTGTGATAGCACAAGGCCCTGTGGTTGCCATTGAGACCAGCCCCAGCCACGCTGGCAGGACGGTGTAGTAGGGCAGGGATCTGCTCCAGAGCCACTGAAATCTTGCGGCAGGGGCAGTTTGGTCCAGGGCCAGGGCAGAGCCACAATCTGCAGCCCGCATGCTCTGGGCAGTGGTACAGGCAGCACGTCATGGCTCTGCCCTGGCTCCTTGCATTGCTGACAATTGGAACTGCCCCCTACCCTTCCCTGCTGCATGCCCTGCTAGCGCAGCTGAGGCCAGTCTCCATGGCAACTACAGCCTTGCACTATCACAGTGCAGTTGTGACTAGAGTCGCCATGGAGACCAACCCCAGCCACATGGGCAGGAACTGCTGGGAAATGGAGTCCACTGCTGCCTAGATTCAGCCCATGGGCCAGACACCCCCCCC
>JAGPOW010001543.1:22355542-22416946 GCA_030014935.1 Caiman crocodilus | reverse complement strand
CCCCCACTTTAACAGGCACTGGGCATGCCTACACATCATGCTACATTGCCATAGCAACACACTACAGCAGTGTGGCATCCTGTAGTATTCGCAAGCAAAACTCATGATATTGCAGCTACACTGTCGTAGTGACATGCTTCCCCATCATGGCGCATTGCTATAGCAATGTAGTGCCTAAAAATAACTGCACAGCGCAGTACTAACTGTTACTGCACCATCTTTTAATATTTCTAAAAGGAAGTACTAAATGATGGCACAGTAACAACGGCACCATAGTGGTACGTGTAGATGTGCCCACTATTTTTGCAGCACCTTATCAGTTACCATAGTAAGGAAAGATGGGGCCCACTTACTTTATAGAAAGCATGACAGAACAATACCAAAATATTGTGATTTACATTTTATTTTTCCTTCCTATGTATAATGTTGATTATTATAGTTCAAAAAATCTTGGTGGTTAATTTTATATTTTTAAGAAAGCAAAGTCTGCCCTCCAATAGTATGCCATGATATCACCCTTTTTAAGAGCTTCGTATCCATTTTGCTGTTCATGGATGCAATTATGCTACCTTCTTATAAAGTCAGTAGTTCAAAGGCGAATCAGATGTTTTGCATTGCATTTTTCCATATTCACATGGTTTCATATTTGAAAAGTTATCTGTTTTGTGAATTGGAATTCTTGAACAGTGAATGTCAATTCTATAAAATAAATGAATTTTAGAAAGTAAGACTTCTTTTAAAATGCATTAACTAAATGTTCTGCTTAGTTGTATGCAAAAAATTCCAGGGTTTCCGTTATAGCTGGCATTCACTATAGCAGGCTTTTAGTTTTGCGTCTGATACTTTTGGCTTTATATAGCAGGCTGGTCTTCTGTTTTGCAGTCTATAAAGGCATAAGATATAATGTCTCTCTCTACCCTTCAGTGCTTCCTGAATTAGACCCTTCTTTAGAGATAACTGCTTCCTTTTCCTCTTATTTACCGTTAATTCCTTCTTACAAACCAGTCCAGGCAGCCATTATACCATCTTGACAGATTTGAAGTAGTTTTCTCCAGAGCTAGTACTTAATATCACTTCATGGTTCATTAAAGATTGTTTTGTTTTGTTTTTTTGATAGCTGTTTGTACCCTGGAAATGCCTCATCATTAGTACAATCTAATCTTAGTATTCCTAGTTTTTCTTGAATATTCTTGTTGCAACTTAGAACATAAACCCAAGTTGCACCTTTTTCAGGGGGAGGGCAGACCTTTTTCTTCTGTTTGATATTATCTGGGATTATCTTTGCCCTATTGCTTCTTTCTTTTTAATGGTTACATAACTGAGAATTCAGTTGTCAAATTGTAACAACAGTCTTAGATCAAAATACCAAAATATATATTAAAGCGTGTTCATATGTCCAACAAATAGCCCTCAGTCTTATTTTTCAGGAAAGCAAGGCAGTGACATTTGTATTGTGTTCTTTCTGTTTATGAATACTATCAGATTAAAACAAAATCTGTGCATTAATATTTGTTAAAGAGGCTGGAAAACACTGGAGGAAAACTAAATACTGCAAAAGTAGGATGACTCTGGAATATTATTACATGTTTACAGAGGTAATGTCTCTAGGTCTCCAGCATGGTGAGCTTGTAAGTGCTGTAAGGCCTTATATAAATGATGGCCCTTCCCCAAGAGTAATCCATGATACTGTAAACAAATTGTACAACAGCACAGACATGCAAATAAACAGTAACAGGCTGATGTAGAGGTTAATATTAGTGTTTCATTTATGTATTTAGATTTTTTTCTCTTTTGTATAAGTTCTGCTTCATATGTTCCACTTTTAAAAAATTTACTTGGTGTATAAAGTTTTTTTCTCATTTCCAATAGGGAGGCTTTTAAATTTTACAAGAACTTAAGCTGTTTTTTTAAAATTTCTCTGCATTTTCTCTTATCCATTTATTTAGTTTTTGGTTTTGTCCTTTCTTCCTAATAGAGCGCATATGTGTTTTACTTACTATCATTTTCCATTCTTTCCATTTTTACTTTCCATTCTTTATTATCTTTGTAAGACTTTGTTTCCAGTATGTTTCTCATTTTTCCTTTCTTCTGTCTTTATGTTCTTTTTGTCATCTTTCTTTTCACTTAAAATCTCCTGTTTATGTCCTTCTACTTTATGTAGGAGTCTTTTTGTTGTTAGAGGGGAGAAATTTTGTTCAGATTTTTCTTTTACGATATCAAATGGCTCCAGACCAAAATTTGACTGAGTTGGTATTTTTTTACATATGACTTTGGCCTAGGTCCTGCAACCTAAGGTCACATTTGTAGGGACCACTCATGCTTAAACAGCATTCCACTGAGCTCCACAGAAGCCTGGATAGTTGTGAAAGCCTGGCAGAAGGCAGGGTAGATTTGCAATTTGTATGCCTCTAACAGAAGTTATGCTTAAGACATGATTAACTGGCTAAGTAGTGACCTGGCCACGCGTTCATTCGATTGACGGTGTGGTGAAATGAGGGAAAAGCTACCAAATTACTACACAAAATATGGGTACTGACGTTGTGGCTGGTTCCTGTCACACCTTTAATCGAGTGTGTGGCCGGTGCTGCCAGTCTCTGGAGTACGCTGGAGCTTTTCAAGACTTCTGTTGATCCAGAGACTAGGAGGTCTTGACTGGGGCTTCCAGCTGGAGGTGCACTATGTGTTCTCCCCGCTGGGAGCTCTGATCAGCTGATCTAGGCTTGCACCCATGGTGGCACAGGAAGCCAAGCTTGTTACTTTCTGGTGCGAGGGGAGTCTAGGCTGGGGCTCCCCCTGCACCAGCAGCGTGGCACAGTGGGATTTGATGCTCCATCTCACAATTGGGTGGCATGGTAGGAAGCATGATTTTTTGGGATCCTGGATTAGATCCCATAATGCACTTAACTTAATGTCTCTCAGGGGCCATAGACCAGCTAATCAAAAATCTGTAGCATAAGCTTTCACAAGCAGAGGACATAGAGGTTTGAAATTGAAAGAAAGAAAAGCAAACAACAAAATGTTTGATTACATTTCAGTTTATGGCCTGTCAGTGTGAAGCCCACCTGAAGCTAATGAGGCACCAGAGGCAACAGTCCACCTACAGACCAGTGATTTGCAGAAACAGGTCTAGATATTTTAATTACATTGCTTACAGCCATCATGAATATGTATAGTTCTGTTAAATTTATAACATATTATGAAGAAAGGGTTTACAGTGACATTCTCTTGTGGCTTGGCTCATGTACTTAGTCACAACAATTTACCCGTAATAATTTAGATTGAAATAGTTCTCTCTAAAATATCACCTTATTGCACTTCTGATGCACAGATTTACCTTATAATTATTTACAGACTATTTTTAATCCATTTGAAGTATATACCTAAAATGATTTCATGGTAAGATAGCAGATGTTTTTGAAATTCCGTTTGGTATTATTTTGCCTTCTCAGCTTGATAATGAGTTTTAAAAATGTGGTCAGTTTTTACTAATATATTTATTACCATATTTACTCAAAACAAGATGCCTTCCTTCCCCCAATCAGCATGCTGAAGAAAGTGCCTCATCTTACATTTGCATGCAAGGAAACTGCATTAAGTACATTGTGTCTCTTCGAACTGCTAAGAAAAGCAGCGTGTGCTCAGTAATGGAGACCACCTAGGAAGTTAATTAAATGCAGCCAATACTGAGTATGTCATTGCCCATATTGAGCAAACAAAGTGTTGGGAACCTAGAATCCCTCTGTTGCCCTGTTTCAGTTTCTCCCATATGATTAGTGTGGCCCCACCCTCCATGAGGTGGACCAGCCAAGTTGCCTTGCGCCTCATCTGTATATACATTTTTGGAGGTTCCCAGGACTTGTGCCAAGAACACTTGGTTCCAGTTCACAAGTGGGGGGCTGATTAACATATGGATCCTTTGTAAGCAGGTATCTGGATTACACACATATTGAGCAGTGCTGAGCTGTGGGGGCATCGTGGTTTGAAATGCTGTTGGCTGCTGGGGCCCAGTCCAACGAACTATATATTGTCAACCATGAGCCTTTTGGCTTTGGACTAATATGTATAGTTTGTCTTATATACAATAGGTGCCAAGGTGCTGCTTAAAAGTGTGTTTGTGGAGTACCTGTTCTAAAAATTGCAGCAGTTTTAAAAGTAAAATGCATCCATTCTGGATGAACTAAGTTTATAGGTATTATATGCAAATTACTACAGCCGTGTTTATTTCAGGGTAACTTTTTTTCAGATTTGCTCCTCACTTGCATGTGTTCAGGGAGAGCAGGGTCTAACGGTAAGGAGCGGGGAATAGGTTGCAGGGGCAGAGGAAAAGGGAATTATCTAAGTCCCCAGATTTGTTTTCCTTGCTATAGCAGTGGGAGGGGGATAAACCTCCAATGATTAGATTCTATGCCTGGAAAATTATATCAAATTATAAATTGTCTGTATATAGAATTTAATTAATCTAATCTTATATTTGAGCAAAGATGGTAGTTTAGTTTGAGTTTATATCAGTAAAACAAGACTAAACCATTTTATATATAGTATAATTCAGTGAGGGCCAATCTTTTTGGCGTGAGCTCCATAACTTAAGCTTGCACCCTCCCTGGATGCTATTCCTAGCCCCTTTCACTGCTTTCTGCTTCCTCCCCTATTGCCCCCTGCCATATACAGAGGCTGCCCATACCACTTATGGCATTTGTGCTACGGGTTGACCACCTCAGTAAAATTTTATCCCTAAACCAAGTACTACAAATGTAGCAAATACAGAATTGTTTACATGTAATAAGTCCAGTGTAGTTTATGTATAAGATAGTCATTTTTTTTGTTGGAGAATGCTACTGTGTTAGTTAATATCTTTGTTAATGTTGATTTACAAACTGTTTAATGTATTTACTTGTACGGTACTTAAACAGACCTCCCCCCACCCCCAATTTTCTGCCAGAATGGCTGTACTTACTCAAAGCGAGATAATGAAATGACTGAAGCTCTGTTTCAGATGAAAGTATCAGTCCAGTTTTAACTGTGGTAGTACAATGGTATGTGGGTACAATAGATCTAAGGAGCTGAAGCTTTCTTTTAATAGGAAATAAGTCCCTAATGTTTATGGTGGAAAAATAATGTTCAGTCATTAACTGAATAGAAGTCACCGCATTGTCACCACATTTTGCTGAGACTGCAGGTTAGGTGTCTTCATTCCTCCCCACCTGTTTGGACTTCTCTTAATTTGCAGAAGTGAAACTAGGGGGTCTTATGGTCAGCAGTGAAGCTGACAAGAATCGGATCCATTTAATTATGTTGCTAGTTGGGAAGCATTGAGTACTAAGGAGACACATTAGCGTTATCCATTAAGACGACAAGACTTCATGATTGGAGGCTGGAGGAAAGCTGTATGAGTGTAAATACTCCCCTTTGGTATTTAAAAGACTGAAATAACAATATAACAGGGGACGTACTTTAATCATTGCAGCATGAGACTGAACTAAATGCTAGAGAAGTAGAGAACCCTTACTATTTGTACACACACGGGATACAGAGGGAAGGAGTGTGCTTATTTTTATTTCCAGGACCGAGGGGTTTTTGGAAGCAGAGGAGGGAATACCTAAATTTATTAGACAAATATTGGTGAGGGACTCATTTTAAAAGATCTAGAGATGGTATCCATATTTTAATCTTGCATCTCCCTACTTTCCTTCGGCCCCTGGACAGTGGGTGTCCCTCTCTCATCTGATTTTTTTTTTTTTTTTTTTTTTTTGACTGGTTTGTTCAGTTGTCTAGCTCTTAGGAGTCTATCAAAATGCCAATGCTTGTATATTAGATTAAGCAAGGGAATGCAGTCTCTATGTGTGCATATAAGAGCATGGGCACAGAAGAAAAAGAAGGCTTTATGTACAAGATAGAAGAGAGAAGTGTGATATACACTGACGGAAAAGTTAGAAAAGCAGAGAAAGAAATTTTAAGAGGCAGTATTGAAGAGAGAAGAGAAAGAAGCAAGCAACACAGGAAGAGGAAAAATGTTGTATAGAAGGCAGGGGAGAAGGGAAAAATGGAGTGATACTAGAGAGAATACAGTCAAACTAAAATAAAAGCAGTTTAGGGTTTTTTTGATATTCCAATACTCACTAGATATTAATCACTTTATTTACCTTTCAGGAGGTATGGACTTGAAGCATGGTTGAATATGTGTACTTTTTTTTAAACCTGTGATAGTAGTATTAATTAGGTTAATAAATGCTAAGTAAATGTGTGAAAAACCTCACTTCCCTTTTCTCTTAGCATACGTTTACCAGTGCAGCCTGGTAGAGAAAAAATAAAATCCTCTCTCAAGGACATGTGAAGTTGGGGGAGAAAGATGAGAACAACTTCTGGCACTTATTGATTTGGAAATATATAAACTTTTCAAAGTACATAATCCATTTAAGATATTTAAATGGGAAGATGATAGAGAATTAGGTTCAAATAATCTTTTTGAAGGTATAGGATATGTCAGAGGTTAAAAGAAACGCAATTGTTCAGAGGGAAAAATCATTAGAATATTATAATGATCTCTATTAGGTCATGAGGTTTTTCCATTAAACTTGAAAGCAAAGAAATATCTGATGTGGTATGCCATTTTCAACAATACCATGCATTAAGCACTTCAGAAAAAAGATGCCAGAAAATGTAATATGCATTTTGGAGTAATCTCTTTAAAAAATGTCCTTCTTACCTAGGGTACTTACCAGAAGGTGCAAGGAGGGCAGGGACCTATACTCTCTATATTGGTATAAATAACTGTATAATTGGGATTCTACAAGTCTAGCTATTTCAGGAAAGGCAGGGTAGAGATATACTTTATAGACTAACTGACTCAAAGATGCATAATGTTCATTTCAGGAAAGATGATCTTATTTCTAACAAAACAATTACAGTGAAAACATTTTCATGGAGTGTATGTGTCAGTTTAAGCTTCACAGCTCATACAAATTAATCCTAGCTAACAAAAAAAAAATGGAATTCTTACTTTTGATGTGACTATTAATCTGGCTTGGTTTTGATGTAGATATTAATCTACTTTCTGATTCCATGCCCTTCAGGAGCTGCTAAATTTATAGCCTTGAGTTCCACAAGTAGCCTGAGTTTGCTTTACAGTAGGTCTAAGGATCAGGGCCCTTCTGTGCAACGGGGTTAAGTTTGTACATTTCTAATATCTCTCATTTTAATTTTAATAGGAATAATCAACTGACTTTTAACTGTTCATTATTTTATCTCCTTTTCTATATTTTGTCTTATTCTTTTGGTTTTGAATAATTTTTTTCAAGGTAAGACTGAGCTATTGATTTGTATAACAACTCAGCCCAGGGACTAAATTCACATACTTTACCATGACTGTTTTTTACTCATCAGTCCCTATTTCTACTCTTTTGCTATTCTCTCCCCCCCCCCCCCCACAAAAAAAAAAAAAGCTTTGGACTCCCTTAAGATGTTTACAACTGCAAGTCACATCCATTTTAACTAGGTTGTAAATCTGTAGATTGGCATAGTGCAGTGTCTGAGAGATTAAGTTGTCTTCATTCTTAGAGCAAAAGTGTAGCCAAGTTACTTTTTTGTTTACTGAAAATCTATATACATGACTTAGAGGAAATCCCTAATGGAACATCTGTGTTGCCAGTCCTTGTAATTTTTTGTGGGTTGGAGAATTTAAGCTACATCTAGAGCCCGTTTTGCAGTGATTTGAGCTCCTCCCCTTTTGTTGGAGGAAACCCCTCTGTGATTGGTTTCTTTTAAATGGGAAATATTATTCACTCATTCAATAATGAATTAGTAGTAGTAATATGATTATTATTTAGGTTTTTTATATTGAAATAATAGATACAATTATTTATTTGGGATCAGAATTTTTAATGAAGATGAAGAAAGATGCATTTATTTTAGTAGGTTGTCTGTATAGGCATTTGTAATACCCTTTATATCTTTTCTCAAGTACATGGATTTTGTAAGTATGAAAGCTAAACCTACTATTGAAATCAAATGAGATATTTTGGCTATTTTGTAATGAGGTATTATGACTAAGTATAAAGAATGTGTACATGTATTGTATTCTATGTATGTACAAGGTAAGTTTTATGTTTTCCTGTCTTTAAGTGTTTTAGTTTTACAAATAGGTCTGTAACATGACAATGTAAGGTGTTCAATAGTCTTTAAAAGTCTTTTTGCTTTTGAAATATCAGTATATACTGATTATAGCCCAAGAATAGGACTGAGAAGTTTGTTAATTCTAATCATGGAACTGCCATTAATGTAATGTAGTCCTGGTCGGGTCACTTAACTAATATCTCAGTTACTTCATCTGTAAACTGAGAATATCAAATGGGGAAAACATGATAGTCTTTGAAGCACTTCAAAGATAGAAAAGCATTTACATGTATTAAATGACCTTCTTTCTACCTCCTCTTCTCCATTGAAAATTACCTGATACTTTTTAAGTGGGCTATAGGTTTGAATCATAAAAACTTTCAGAGGATAATTGAGTACATTGTACATTGAAACAAATGGACCGTTTTAGTGGGAAACCAGTGAGTTGCAAAATAATAAACTTGGGGTTGTCCTGTCCACAAGTATAGGCTTCAAACAGTGCTACCTGCAGGTGCTAATTTTTTCAAGCCCAAGAATGATAATTTTTAATTCAGTCTCACTAAGTAAAATAAATATGGCCTTTGTTTTTTAACATAAACTAAAGAAACCCACCTTTCCATCAAACTTTTTTTCTTCCTTCTGTGTGCTACTTTGTGCTCTTATCAGTCTCACACTCTCCCAATTTTCTTCCCCAATCTACTAATTAATAGTGGATGTATCCTAGCTTTGGACCAACTGGCATGGTTCCACATTTGCTATGCCACGTATAGCATGTAATGAAGATTTCATGCCTTTCCTAGAAGCAAAGGTACTGTCTGTTCCAGAGCTGAAAACATACAGCTGCTTTGGAGAGAAGTTTGATCTGATTTACAGAGTGCCATAGGAAGTCAATCTCATACTAGTTGCCATGGGAATTTCTTTGAAATTCTAAGAACATTCATGTTTCTTTTTTTCTACGTGAATTTGGAGGTCACTAATAGAATATATACAACACACTAATCCCTATTTTAGTCCAACAGTTACGAGATTTCTTTTGAGTTACTCAAAAAACTCACCTCGAATTGATCTGTAAGGGCACTGACAGATGTGGGGAAAAAAACACTCAAAATAGCACTTTACCAGAAGAGGAACTATGCCAGTTTGACCCAGCTCCTCAGTATCTGCATATATCACATGCTTCAGTGGGGCTTTTTGGTGCTTTCAGTCAGCTATTAGATAAAAGTGCCAAAAAGCCCACTTGAAGTGCATGATCTATACAGGTGCTGGTTGAGCTGGATCAAACTAACATGGTTTCTCTTCTGGGTGCATGCTGCACTTGGTATGGGGGTGCATCGAGATGAAACTAAAGCACTGTTTTATTTTTTCCCCCCAAACGTCTATCAGCAGCCAAAATGAATAGAGAAGAGACTTCTTGTGTTGCTTGAGAGCCAGTAGATGGCAATAGAGCAGAGATTTAATTTAATGTTCTGAAAAAATGAAGCAGGTTGTTTTTGGGTTACAATCCTCAGAAAAATACATTTCAAAACAAGCCATATTTTAAAATATATTTTGTAAATATATCTAACTATATTTTTGACAGACTGTTGTTACTCTTTCATTTAAAATCATATATACAGATGCACAGTAGGAGGAAATGGGATAATCAGTGTTTCAAATCTGATAAAACTGAAATTATTACTATGCATTTGTTTAAAACCCTTGATCCCAAAATTGATGATTGTTCTTAATGTAATGCAAACTATTGTTAGATAACCACTGAAAAGAATCATGGAGAGATGAAACATATCAGGTATACAGCATGATACTGTGTGGGGAAAAAAAGATTTTTCTTTTTTTATCACCAAAACCAATCCCTTCCAAAAGTGCATTAAGACAGGATGTGGCTGACGGTATCACTCCTTTTTATAATGTCTCTCCTGAAAAGTACTCAAGCAGTTGTTTCAGGAACCAGTACATAGAATACATACTTTATTTCTACACATATATTTATATTTTACTATTTAAAAATATCTCTTTTGGGTAACTGTGCACATGCACACTCTCTCTTGTAGGTAGGTCTAACAACCAATACGTTTTAATTGGAGACTCTTTTCCATGTTATTAGCCATGGAATAGTCTCTATTTCCTACAAGTACCTCTTTGCTAATAGGGTAAGCACGTTGCACTCCTTGGTTCCCTTTAAACACTAGACTAGAGACAGAGCTGCCTCCTTGTCTGTCCTAGTGGCTTGCAATACCAATTCTTCCTTTTTTTTTTTTATTAATTAATTAATTTGTTTGTTTTATTTATTACAGTTTCTAACCACCTTTGCCATTCTAGGAAGTCTGTTTTACAAGTTCTTTTTTTTACTTTGGGGTAGCCTGCAGCTCTCAGCTATTGCTTGTTATCTTTACCTCCCGCAAATCTCTCCCTCCTTTTGTGACAAATCCATGGAGCAGCAGAATGTTATGGCTTTATCAAGAAAATCAGCTGCTTTGTTTGACTTAGCCTTTTATTGCCTTTGTCTCTTTATTATACTCTTTCAGTGGAGGCAGGGGACATTCTTTTTTTGGCCAGTGTTCTTGTCTGGGCCTCTGACTTGCCCTTCATGTGATGGTCTGATTCATGTTTCTGACAGCTGCATGTGATATTCATCTTCCTCAGGGACAGCCATATCTTCCTGTTTAAGGCAGGAACAGAATAGATGAGTTATTTGGTTCTACATCCAGCCTGCAGTTCAGGGCTGCTTATCACCACACCTTACATCATTACACCTACTAGACTAACACTTTCAGAGTTTATACCCTTGTCTGCTCCTCACTGAGATCTAGGTCTCCAACCATAGGCAGATGGGGGAAGCCTTTGTCCTTCGTTACGTAGTCATACTATTTGCAAAGTGCCTCCATGAGGGAGATGAGACCCCTTGACCCAGATGGGAATGGACAAGGCTACTGAAGACCTGGGAAGACCAAACCCACTACTATTTTCCGCCTTCAGAATTTCTCGGTCATGAAGGATGCCTGCAGAAGCTTGGACAGGCTTACAGATGGACACGTTGGTGCCACTGAGCACAACGTCTGTGGATCAGGGTATAAATGACCAAAAAACCAGTCCCACTCAGGATTCACTGAGACAAGACTCCTCGGTTTCCCTGATGGACAAGGGTCTAGCACTCTCACCAAAGACACTGACAGTCCTTGAGTGCACTTATACACAGATGATGCTAGCAGTCGGGTGGACAGTATCTTTCTCCTCATGATGCTAAGGCAGACTGCAAAGACTATCAGTGCCAGGTACAGACTTCTAGGAGCCTCATACCTCTGGCAACATATTTGAGTAGCACAGTCCCCAGACCTGGTGCTGTCATGTGACATGGTCTTCCTGCTCTCCTCAGCACAGATTGCCTCTTGAGCTTTGGAAGAGCCCTTTTGTTCAGAGCGCAGGTCAAGTTTTTTCCAGTCTTCAGATCATCACTACACCCTATGCTACTATACTCGATGTTTGGATGGATTGACCCGCTGACCCTAATCTTTTGGCAGAATCGTCTGAGATACCCACTGTTGAACCCCCGTGGCCAGACTGGTATCAGATACTTCCATAATCTGTTCCCCCTCAGGCATTATGACTGTTCAGTCTCTGGACTAGAAATAAAAGCCCTTCTCTCCAGGTACACCTCAAGTCAATTAATACCCTGACCAGATGTACTGGGTGATTCATTGAACTGATTTCAAGAGATATGCCACCTTTTTAAGGATTTCTCCAGAGAAGTCCCTTAAGAAGAAGTGGTGAATCACACTCCTTAGTAGACTTGCATTACTATTACCAGGATCTGCAAGGATGGCCTTACCCATAATGAAGCAATTATGGATCCAGCTAACACAACATGGCAAACCTCTACATCTTTGCAGCTCCAGTGCCAGGAGAGAAGGTAAAAAAAAATAGTTTCCCCCAGAGATAACTGAGCACATACGTACTCACCATAACCATCATTCCCTCCTCCCCTCTCCAGATCTGGCATGCCTTTTGGCTGGGGAACATGCTGCTGTATGAAGCCATTGAATGATTTTGAAGTGCACTACCCAGGCAGCGTATCAGGGAACTGTATATCTGTCTGGCAGCTGAAATGCTATAGTTTTTTAAATATTGTAACCCTACTGCAGTTGGAAATGTTTTAGATGTTATGGTGTCCGCACCCTGGGAGACTGGACCAGTTTAGTAAAAGAATCATTTTCTCCACAAGCCTCCAATTCAGAATTGCTAAGTATCAGGCCCTCCTGGTTCATTAGAATTTCTGGGTCTATGAAAAGATAGCAGAACTGGTGAAAGTTCAAGTACCATTTATACATGTTGCAAAAGATTGTATTATCACTTATTGCTTCTGCAACACCAATGCAGACTTCTTTTTACCAATGGAACGGTTTACGTGGTGCAGCAGTTCCACTGGCACCCCCCCCCCCCAGCCATGCGTCACTCTTTAGCTCATAAATTAGTGGCCAGGCATGTCATAAATTAGCCGCATGCCCTCCCTGCATGCCATTACAATCTTCTTCCCCTGTCTGATCTACTGCTCTGCTTTCTGCTCCTTGTTTTTTCTGCCCTCATGTTTCCTGCCCCCTGTACTGTGGCCTGTAGGTTGGCCATTCCTGGCATAGATAATCCATCCCTAAACAAATGGTTTGATGATGCACTCCAAAAATGCAAACTGTTTGTTGCTCACCTGCAACTCCAAAACCACAAGATCTCTTTTTTTTTTGTCCTGCAAGAGCCCATTCAATCTTAGAGCAATGAGCCCTGCATGGTTGGTGAATGGAATATGCTGGAGCCCAGTATCCCTCTGCGATGTTGCTGCAAGTGACATGTCCCTAGCAGTCTCCTAGAGGTCTGTCTGCACTGTCACCAAACATGTCAGAATGGAAGACTTTTGGCAGGGGGATGTCAAATGGCAGAGTTGTCCTTCAGTCACTTTTTGCAAAGGGCAATATCTAGGCCATTCCAGCCAAAAGAGCCGTCTTCTGGCTTGTGGGTCTCCTCACAGGGCCAAAAATTGAAGCCAGAAACTGCCACTGATCATTCTGCTTGCAAATTTCTGGGCCTGTAGGGAGCTTCTCGGGCTGAGCCGTGTTATTTGTCCTGCAGAACTGGAAATATGGTGGCAAGAAAAGAGGTGGCTGCTGTGTCTCTTGAAGTCGCTACAAATAATGCTTCCACTGCCAAATTTGTGGCCTGATGTGGCCAGGGGAGTTTAACAGCCCTGGCCTAAGGGGACTTGAGACTCACCTCCGTATATGTGGGTACTAGTTTGGAATCGCCCAACAGTGAGAATGTGTGTGGATATTTGCCAAAAAGAAAAAAATGAAACTACTTATCAATAACTGGAGTTCTTTGAGTACCTAGAGTTCTTCTTACTCCTATGCACATTCAAATTCCATTCTCCTCCTCCTCTTCCTCAGAGCCAGCTTGGTACAGGACTCTGCTGTTAAGAGGATATGGAGGAGCAGAAATAGACACTGCAGTAGAGCTCAGGGTGTAAGGCACACCCACAAGTGAGAATTTGTATAAGGACAGTATACCTTGAAGAACTCTAGTTACTGGTAAGTAACTGTGGTATACTTGTAATTAGACCACGGATAACATTTGACTAACTGTTCTGGGCCCCAGAGATATCTATATTCAAATTATAAGAAGTTGCTGTTGTCTTACTAAAACAATATTTTCAACAAACATTGCCTATCCCAAAGCCAGAGGCATCGTATGCTTATACATATATCTACTGGTCAGATTTGGTAAATATTGTCTAATATTTAAAAGAGCCGTAGCTCCTTTTGCTTTCATTAAGTTATTACTAAGTAAGCAATTATGTTGTTAAGTAGTGTTGAGAAAAGCTGAGTTTATTAGCTCTTGATGATAAAAGTAGAAACTTCGCTTAAGATAAACACCTTCCAAAAAGCATAATTCATTTTTACTTGAGGTGAGATTCAAAGTAACATTACTCTCAGTAAGCTTTGGGCCTACAGTGATATTTGAAGATGCAAAATGGAGAGAGGCCTGTGCATAAAATCAGGGAAAACTCCTGAACTGAGGGATCATACCATTTCCTCACCTGTTTAATTTTGGTGCGTCTAAATGATAGTATTAATTTTGAAAATACTGTGTTATTTGTCCTGCAGAATTGGAAGTTTGGTGGCAAGAGGAGACACAGCTGCTGTGGCTCTTGAAGTCACTGCAAATAACATTTCCACTGTCAGATTTCTGGCCTGATGTGACCAGAGGAGTTTAACAGCCCTGGCCTAAGGGGACTTGAGACTTTACCTTCATATATGTGGGTACTGCTTTGGAGTCGCCCAACAGTGAGAATTTGTATGTGGATAATTACCACAAAGAAATATATGTAATATTCTTATATATTCTTCTTACCTGCTATGACTAGGTAAGAAGTATACCCTTGTCAGTGAGGTTTAGCATAAATTCAGAAACTAGTTTGAGGTATAATTTATACTGAGAACAAACTTGAAATATGCATAGTAAGATCCTTTAACCAAATTTATTTTAAAATGGTCATTAAAACACACATTACATACAGGGCCAGATTAATCCTTAGTGGGCCTAGGCAAACAAATTCATGGGACTCTACTTTTTTCACTCAATAATTATAATATTGTAAAATAAGCACAACTGGGCTGCATCTTCACTTAGGGCCCTAGACATGTGCCTAGTTTGTCTATGCATCAATCTGGCCCAGTTACATATAGCTTAAAGCACTTATATTTAACTTTTGTCTTTTACTGATTTAAGGTAGTCCTTAAAGAAGGATTTTTCATGGAGAGCAGAGGCTGTTGACAATGCTTTTGCTTTGTAACTTTAGATGCGGATCCCTAGGATTAGGGAACTTCTCATCTAAAGACCTTTAGTCATGTGACTAAAGGCTATAAGTGTAAGAGTGATGTTGTAGCCAGCATTGGCACCCCCGCTCTCCACCTGGTTTGGAGTGTGTGCTGTAGTGTATAGAAGCCATGAGCATGTAAGAGTGATGTTGTAGCCATCATAGTCTAGAAATTGTGCAAAGCAGGGATTTCTTAGGGTGATATCTTTTACTGGACCAACTATGTAGTTGGGATGAAGTTAGACAAACTCAGGCCAAATCTGAAGAAGAATGTTCTGATTTGAAAGCTTGTCTAGCTTCATCTCAACTACATAGTTGGTCCAATATAAGATATCACCCTAAAAAATCCTTGCCTCTTGCAGGATTTTTAGAGGAGGGTAAGCAAAGTCTAATAATTATGCTGCTGAATATAATAGGAAATGTGTAAATATGGTTTCTCTCCACTCTTCATAGACTGAGTTTCAAACCAGTTCAGCTTGCCTAAATTAATTACTCTAATCTTTTTGTTTAAAGGATCCCTCGTGTTCCTGTTCATGAGGCATTTTTATATGCTTTATTCTATATTTTTATATATGTGCAGGTAACATTTTGCTTCCTGGCAAGAAAGTGATACAGATCTGTAGCATGTGGTATCAAAGCTGTGAGAGGTAAAGGGGAAAAAAAATAGTTTAGGACAGTTGTTTTACTCAAGTATATGATGTGTCACATTCCAGTTGGCTATCTGTTGTGAGTGGAGGCCAAAGCAGCCAAGGAAGGATTTAAAATTGTAGATTGATAAGGAATGCAACACTCTTAACCCTTTCTCTTGCAGTCAAGGAACTTGACATATGTTTTCATCTATGAACCCTATGCAACATCTGTTGTGACCTTTAGAGGGGAGACTGATGGCAGAGATGGGCTGGACAAAATGATGAATCAAGGGAAAGGAAAAATTAATGGGAGCCACAAGAGCATGTCAGCATATACACAGTTCCAAGTTGCATATGTGTTATTCTTTATAGTGAATAATTGAACAAACATCATACCACATAGTGTATTTTCAAAAAATACTGGTTTCTTTCTAAAAGAAACAAATGTCTGTTTTTTGATATTGAATATGTCTAGCATAAGGGAAGATGAGGACATTAACTATGAAATAAGTGTTATCAGTACAAAAATTATTTCTTTACTAGAATGCACTACTTTAAAAGTGCAATTTAATCCATTTAAGACCTAAAGGACTTGACATTTCTATTTTAAATATAATTTTCTGATCTGTAATTAACCTAATATAAACTTATTTTAGATTTAGTCATTTCATCTATACTTGGGCCAAAAATTAAAGTGCTTACTTATTCACTTAATTATATAGATTAGGTTCACTTGGAAAGGGTGTTAATATTTTTGAAAAATATTGTAACATGACACCTGCTATTAGAGTTTTAAGAACTCTCACTGAGTTTGAATGTCCGTTTATTGACTGATTTAAGTAGCATTCATTATATTTGCTACCTGCAAGTGTGTTGTGAGGTTAAAAAAACATAATACGGGGAATTGTTTGTGCTGGTAAATCAATGCTCTTATTCCAAAGCATTCAGAATTGCCTTAAATATCACAAGATTTTTAAAAAAAAATTAGGTTCTTTTAATTTGCCTTTTGATTTTTGAATTTTTGGGGTACCCATTTTCAAACTTCTCTTAGGTACTGCGAGACCAAGAACCTACCTCTTTTCTCAGTTTCCTTCCTTGTTTCCTTGACAGCTCTCATTTTCATGTAATAAGAGGCCTCTGGTAGCCCAAGACTTAATCAGAAAACAGAAGTTTAGAAATTAAATTATACTTCCCCCTGATGAATATTCATAATCTCCAAATAGCAGCAAACATTAGTAGAAACTGAAAACTTTCCTGGGAAATATGTTTATCTGAATAATTTGCTTGGTAAGCCTTTATTTTGTTTAAGGCATTTCGTGATATAGCTGCATGACTAAAGGTTTTCAGATGTGAAGTTCCCTAAATTCTTCTCTTGATATCCTCTTAATGCTCTGGTTTTCATACATAAAAGAAGGGGAATTTTTGCAAATCAATAATCTTCCAGTCCTTGTTGAGCCAGTTATGCATATGATTAGATTTTGATATTGTTTGGGGGAAGCTGTTATAGATATTTCTAGTTTCTTTAGGACAAATCCATATTAAATTGACTCAAACTCCTCCTTTGTTAATGCCTTGACTTATAGCCAGGAATTAGCATACTTTTAAAATAATGTGCTACTTGGAATAATTTTGAGTAACTTTTTTTTTTTAAATATTTTACAGTGTGATTGATCACAATGACTGTTTTGTTTCTGTTTCTTTTTAAAACAGTTGTTTAAGTGGTCTAGGGAAACCATTTCAAGATATTCAGGAGTGGGGATGCTATTTGAAATCTTAACACAAAATTCCAAACACAGTTTTTATTCTCAGTTTTTTTCATGTGTGAACAGTCATGAAAGTGAAGAATTAAAAGAACGGCTCAGAGCTGCAAGTAATAGTGGTAACAAACTTGTTATAGTTTGATAATACAGTGTAATCTTAACCAGTAGCACCTGTAAATCCAGTCCTAAATTGGTCTGAAGCAGAGATTAGCTGCGCACACAATTGTTGTGCAATGATCTGAATGCCAGAAGTTGACTAAGTGTAGCACTTAAGAGGGACCTATTCTTGTGCTAACAAAAGTCAGTGGGAATGCTCCCGCGGACTTTCATAGGCATTGGATGAAAACCATACGCAAGTGTTTTGTGCAGATTTCATAACTGCATTTGATGGAATCATGCAGTTATGGCTAGTAAAGGGAGGAAGAACTTGAGTCATCTTTCTTTCTTTCTTTCTTTCTGAAATTAACAGGGAAACATATAGATTTATTTAATGGAATCTGGAGTATTGCTCATTTAAGTGATATTTTAGTTTTCAGGCATATTGCTTGGTATGTACAGAAAAAAACACTTTCCCCCAAAATAAAATAGTGTCTTATTGCATTGAACATAAGAGGTGCCATACTAGGTCAGAGCAGTGGTCCATCTAGTCTTGTATCCTGTTTCTGACAATGGCAAAGGTGGATTTTAGAGGGAGAACACTGAACCAGTGTTCATTCATTACCTTTCCTGGCGTCTAATGTTACTGGTTTAGAGATGCCAGAGGAAACACTTCCAACCATTTTGTTCAACAGCTATTAATAGATCTATCGTCTATGAATTTGTCTAGTGCCTTTTTTTAACCCAATTTATACTGTCTGCACCCACCACCACCTGTGGCAATGAATTCCATAAGTCAATTATGTGCTGCCTAACGAAGCACTTTCTCTCGTTAGCTTTAAAACGCTCTCCTACTAAGTTCAGTCAGTGCTAACTCATCTAGTATTCTGGGAGCTGGCAAATAAGTGTTCACTGGTCACTTTGTCCATACCCTTAGTGATTTTATAAACCTCTATCATATTCCTGCTTGGCCTTCTTTCCAGACTAAAGAATCTTAGACTGCTTAGTCTTTCCTGGTATGGCAGCTGCTCCATAACCCTGATTTTGGTTGCCTTTCTCTACATTTTCCAGTCCCACTACATCTTTTTGAGATGCAGAGACCAGAACTGTACACAGTATTCAAGATGTGGGTGCACCATGAATTTGTATAATGGCATAATGATGTTCTTCATTTTCCCTTCTTACAGTGCCCAAATTTTATTGGCTTTTTGGTCACTGCTGCACACTGAGCTGATTTTTTGGACAACTCTCTACAATGACTCCAAGGTCTCTTCATGAGTTGTAACAGGATTGTGTAGGTATAGTTGAGGTTCTTTTTCTCCAAGTATATTACCTTGCACTTGTTGAGACTGAAGTTCATTTGCCATTTTTTTGTGCACTTACTTAGCTTGGTGAGATCTTTCTGTAGCTCCTTTCTTGTCAGCTTGGGATTTGAACTACCTGGAATAATTTAGTGTCATCTGCAAGCTTGGCGATTTCTAATGTGCACCACCATTTCCAGATCATTGATGAAAACATTGAATAAAATTGGGTCCAGCACAGATCTCCTTGGGATTCCATTTTTGATCTCCCTCCCTAAATGAGAAGTGACCACTTAGCCCTACACTTTGTTTCCTACCTTTCAGCCAGCTCTCAGTTCACAAAAGAACCTCCTCTCCATTCCTGTGGTAGTGCAGTTTTTAAAAAAGCCTTTGTTGAGGGACATTCCCCAAAGTTCTTCAAAAGCCCAAATATATTATTTTAGCTGTGTACCCCTTGTTCGCATGCTAGTTAACACCCTCAAGTAACTCCAGTGAATTGGTGGGGCAGGATTTTCCTTTACAAAAATTGCTGCTGCTTCCCCAGCAAATCATATTTGTCCATGTGACTGCTGATTTAATTTTTTTTATGGATTCTACCAACTTGCCAAGGATGTAAGTGAGACTCAGTGATCTGTAGTTCTCAGGATCGCCTCTTGAATCTTTCTTGTAGAATGGGTGTTATGTTGACAAACTGCTGGAGTCTGTTTGAAATTATAGTTTACATGGTATTGCAGTTTTCCAATTTCACCTTTGAGTTCCTTCAGAACTCTCAGGTGAATGCCATCTGGTCACCATAATGTATTAGTATTACATTTATTAATTTGTTCTCATTTTGTCCGGTATCACTTCAGTGTGATCCAACTCTTCAGACCTGTCTACTAGGAAGGATTGCTCTGGCATAGGAATTTGCTTAGTATCTTCTGCAGTAAAAACGGATGCAGAGAATTCACTTAACTTCTCTGCTATGACCTTATCATCCTTGAGTGCACCTTTTACACCTTGGTCTTGTAATGGTCCCACTGATTCACTGGCTTCATGCTTCTGATGTGTTTAAAAAAAAGTTTTTATTATTAACTTTAACATCTTTTGCTAGATGGTCCTCAAATTCTTTTTCATGAGGAGACTGCAGACCTGATGGCATGGATTTTGGTTTATGTTGCTATCTTTGCTATTGCTGCATTTTTGTACTAAAATAAGTTGAAAACTGGCAAGCTTGCAGATGTTTTAACTGTGGAAAACTATGCCTTTAATGATGCACCACAAGAATTTGGGGACTGAGGTCCTTTTTTGTCACCTGGCACATGAAAAGCCTGTGCTGATACTTACATTTGAAGGCCTTATTCAGTTCCCGCTATTGCCTATGGAAGGAATTTCATTGATTACTTAAACATTTGCTGAAATTCACTTTGTGTTGGCAAAAGAGCAACACAAGAAGAAAAAGAAAATGGACCAGTCTTGCCAGGGTGAAAGTATTGGCAGCCTTGGGACAATATGTATGGGTGCCTCCACACAACTCCGAAGTATAAATAAAATAAAATAGTAAATGTTTTGCAGGGCCAATAGAAAATGATTTTGTTAGTTCTACCTACTAGCAGTGGTATTGGTTTTCTGACATTTTATTCCTAGACCATTATTTCCATTGAATATGTTGTTTTAGAATCAGGATAAAAAGATGAGTATTAAAGTAATTCATTAAAAAAAATGTGGAACTAAACTGGTAATTGTATGAAGACAGTCTAGCAGAGAGGCATTTTTTAGCTAATTCCTATTAAAACATTAACAACTAGAACTATACAGTTAATAAAAGCAGTTAAATCGTATTATTTGAAGATGCATGTTACAGTAACTTGTCATATCTTTCACACAAAATTAACTGTTGGACAGTAGTTTAGGAAGAATGTGTTTAATGGATTATCTTGATTATCCTGAGCAATTATTGAACTGATCTACATGCTGGAAAGCCGTATCATGTTTGAGTCCAGTATTTTTTTTTTATTTTTGGGTTTCCCTTTTGTAACCTTTATAAAGGGTATAAATAAACTCTTGCACATTTTATTTTTGTCCTCATTTGTTTCTTGGTGTTTTATCCATCTTAATGAATATGCTGTTTTCATCTGAAGTTGCTACAAAATGCTCTGTTTGTGGACGTGACTATTTTGATCATTCTTTTCCACCCTCCAGGTGGTAAAGGGACATGGAACCACTTGTCTTGGGCTGGAGGGAAACTTATTTTGAAGTAAGGAAAAACATTAAGTCAGGAATTCCTTCCCCCACTGCCCCTTCCTTCCACTTTTCTCTTTTGAGCAAAGCTTGTTGTTGCCTGTAGCTATTGGGAGAATCAGGAAAGTTGCCTCATTGTTCTGCAGACAGGGTTTTAAAGAGTATAACTGTTACAAATAAGGATTTAAGATTAACGGAGCTCCTGAATTTTCTGTTTTGTTAGTGTGTTCTTCATCTAACTATTTAAACACGAGTCGAGACCTTTTTTGTTCTAGTATAATCTTTGCTAAACTATTTCAGATATGTTTGCAAGAGACTACTTAGGTTGTAGAGAATGATAGCTAGAACTTATTTGGGGGTTTAAAAATTTTTTTTTTGCTAGAAAAATTTAGTGAGATGTTTTCCTTTGTCTCTGTAGTTATCAGAGACTGTTACAGACGATTGCTGTACTCGAGGCTCAGCGCACTCAAGCAGTTCAAGACCTTGAAAATTTAGGCAGACACCAGAGAGAAGCACTGAAGAATCCCATTGGATTTGTGGAAAGACTCCAAAAGAAGGTATATAATAGGCATTTCTAAAATTTTATTTAAAAATGTTTTGATAACCAATAATTCATCACCTGTAAAAGCTAATTTACACAGGCATGTTCAGGGTTAAGGCAAGCAAGGTTCCCTGAGTCGATGTGATATCTTTTATTAGACCAACTGAGTAGTTGGAAAAAAAGTTTTCAGCAAGCTTTCGGACACAGTCACTCTTCTTCAGGCATAAGGAGTCTCTGCTGTATCAGGTTAAAGTTCTTCAATGAGAGAATATTATCCTCTTCAGGCTTGAGGGTGCTTAAATACTGTCAAATATAAGCATTTTAAAAGATTTTGTGGGTATAGTTTTAATTGGAGTGTAGGATACAATTCACTGGAGTGTAGAATTCTTGCTCTTATGCCTCTTGACACTCACAGACTTTTTATGATGCCTATAAATCCTGTGTTGATATAAGAGAGAGGTGATTTGTTGTGCTAGCCAGAAGTCAAGCAGCAGAAAGGACTGGTTGGTGCCTTAGAAACTAACTGGCTCGGAGAGGCATAAGTTTTGACAGCTGTGAAAACATATGCCTCTCTGAACCAGCTAGATCTATGGTTCCCAATCTGGTACACATACCACCAGTGGCACTCAGACAACCTGTCAGTAGTACATGTTAACAGATTTATTATAATTACTTTATATGACAAAAATGTGCTGGTGGTGGTGCATAAGGTTGAACTGAAATATTTGGTAGTGGTACTTATGGTTGTATCATTTGAAACTGGTGATGCACAATGTGTCAGAGTTTGGGAACCGCTTAAAGGGAATATTCTGTAGGGCATCAAAAAGAAATTGTGAATTTTGTCACCAGAAATGCTGTGATGTGGTTGAGTTCCATTATATATTCGGTACGGACTAAGTGGAGGCTGGTTAGGGAGAACAGTTCATAAACTTGCAAATAAAATGAGTTCTAGAAAGTCTTCCACAAACCAGCACTGCACCAGGGATTGCTTCAAAGCAGCGTAGAAGTGTAAAGGAGGAGGAAAATGAATTTTGGTGAAGAGGCAGATTTCATTTTCAAGCTTTCAAAAAACGTTAAAAAAGGGATAAAAAGGAAAGCAGGTTTTTACGGGTTTTGCTCAGTTCCTTGCTGGTGTTTTTTTTAGTTTGTTTGTTTGCAAGTAAAAGCAATGTTTGGCATTGCAGTATGACAGCAATGAATCCTGCTTCAGTATAGGGTGAGCTGTGTACTTTGAGATGTCTTTTCCTTGGCTTTTAGGGTCTTGGGTCTGAGCAAAGGTCATTAAAATCAATAGCTGCCCTTTCATTGACTTTTGTGGTGTTGAATTGAGCTCTAAGGAAGTTGTGACAAATTCATTTGGTATCCAAGCATTGGGCTCCAACAATCGTGTTGGTCAAACTTAGACTATTAATTCCAGTTGCAGAGCATTCCATGTATTTTCCTTTCTAGAAATAAAAGAAATAATGTCAAATAGTTAATACGTGAATGTAAAATTATTGACCCTAGAATAACATGGGCATTGCCAGCAATTGTATTCTGAGTAGAAAATAGCAAAATCAGTTTAGCAATGGAAGTGCAGCATAAAACATGCATTCATTTTTTGATTTAGTTTGCTTTAGTTTGCCAAAAGGAGCACAAGTCTGGGTACACAGTATGCTTTTTTGTAGTATTTAACAAACTGATCAGATAGCTAGTAACAGGATATGAAAATCAGAAGCACTTGACTGTAACTGTGCAGTGTAATTTTAAACTCCATGTCCAGTAAGCCATTATTGACTGTACTGCTGCATATTTTGTATGCCCTGCTGTGTATTGCTCTTTGAAAATGTACCAGACAGCATATACGTTTTCTGTGGAAAAACATTTGAAGTCCTGCTGTTTGCTGAAAAGAGATTCAGGGTTTATATAGCCAACTTTACATCCTTTCATTTGTATGTGCAATGAATGCATTAAACAACACTTTTATTCATATCCTTTTAGGTTGATATGGGGCTTCCATATCCTCAAAGAGTTGTTCAGCTACCTGAGATTGCCTGGGACCAATACACCACCAGCCTTGGAAACTTTGAGAGAGAATTCAAAAACCGAAAACGTAATAGTAGGAGAGTGAAGCTGATTTTTGATAAAGGTAAGCAATTTTAGGGCATTTTGCCATAGCTTCAGGAACATTAGTTCAAGCCTCACACTTGTGGTAAAAGCTGTGCACCCAGTTGACCAGGCTATAATTAGATATCTTCAAATCAGGCTGAGAAAAGGCTCTTTGACCTTTTATATATTTTTATAAGGAAGAAAAACCCTTGTTCTATGTTGATTTTAATAATTTCTTTATTGCATTACTTATAGTAGGTTTACCCGCAAGACCAAAAAGTCCTTTGGATCCTAAGAAGGATGGAGAGTCTGTTTCATACTCTGTATTGCCTTTAAGCGATGGTCCAGAAGGTTCAACTAGCAGTCGCCCACAGGTAACTATTACTGTAAAGAAAGACAGAATTTTACAAAACAACATTAAATAGTTTGTTGATTAGTACTGGATTACTTGGGTAGTTTTAATTGATTCTTTCTCCATTTTCAAATGTTCAAAAATTTACATATAAAAGCACTCAGCGAAGTCATTTTTAATGTGATCAAGTCACAGACCTTTTAGTCCTCAGCCTAAAGAGCATTTCACATTTGGGTTTTTTGGGGGGTTTTTTGTTTTTCTTTACTTGGGTGGAAAAAGGGTTAAAGTCAAGTTATCCTAACTTTTTTTCTAAAGACCTATTCCATGTTATATACTGTATTTAAGCAGATGATAAGAGGGCGACTTTGCGATGAGACCAAACCCGAAACTTTTAACCAGCTGTGGACTGTAGAAGAACAGGTAATGGGAAACCCTAGCTAGCTTATAGACTATTTTGTAACTGTATAGTGATGATCACAAAAATAAAATCAAATTGTGTAGTAACATGTAAAACACAGTGCTTAGAAATATGTGGACCTGCGTATTCCTTTTTGGCACCAATTTGATTTTCTTTTTAGTGACAATGTCAGGTCTCTTCCAGGTAAGACGCATTCATTTTTTTTTGTCGTGTGTTTGATTTAGAAAAAGCTTGAACAGTTACTCTTGAAGTACCCACCAGAGGAAGTAGAATCCCGACGATGGCAGAAGATAGCTGATGAACTGGGAAATCGAACAGCAAAGCAGGTAAGCCCTGGAATCTGTGAGATTCTCATCTGCGTATTTCACTCAGTAATGGAGTCTCATGTGAGATTTGCCTTGCAAAAAATCAGGTAAATTAATAAGAAAGGCACAAGAATTTTTTTTTAAATATTTTAAAATTAATGCAAGAAGCTGAGCTGTATGGAGAATTAAAACAGGAATTGCAGGAATTTGCCAGGTGTTTCAGTAGGAAAAGATTTAGTTGCTTTGAAAAAAGGTTCCTAAAAAGTTCTTTGGTTGGTTTGGTGGCTATGCTGTGAAACTACTGACATCAATAGCTGTATTCTGAGAGTTGACATGGCATGAATATAGGAACTGTCCACGGCCTACTTGTTAGAATTAGAAAAACAAAGGTAAAATTTTAAAAACCTGATAAATTTGTCAGTTCAGCTAATTCATACTTTTAAGAAAAAATGAATCAATAAAGTCTATACCACTGAAACCTTGTCTACTAGGAGATCTGATCTGAACAGCCGTAGAACCTTTTGTTCTAAGACTTAAATGTAGAATTTTAATAAATGCCTACAAACCATTGTTAACATTATTTAGGCAGTAGAATGGCACCAGTTCCTGATAGACTCAATTATTTTAAACTCTAGTCTTAAATTACAGGCAATCCTCAGACTTATGATGCAATTGGTTCCTGAAAACTGAGTCTTAGGTTGAAACGTTGCAATTTGGAACCAATTTTCCCAGAGGAACAATGATATAAGTGGGGAATTGGTTCATTTACCGTGCTCAACACAGCTGCCTCCAGCTGGTAAGTCTGTTCTGGTGGGGCGTGGGGGCGCAGATCAACTCCCCTGCAGTGAGGGAAGGATTGGGGCTTGTGCTAGGACGGGGGCTGGGGCAAGGGGCTGCTCAGTTGGGGGAAGGGGGTGGTCATGGAGGGGGGAGTGGCTGCTGCAGGCTGCCAGTCCAGAATCTGCTTGTCTGGTGGCTGTCTGTACTGTGCGCCACCGGTTCAGGAGGGCATGGGGGGAGGAGGGGTATGTGCCCACAAATCTAAGCAGGAAGGGTGGGACCAAGGTTGAGCCTGGCTGCACTTGAGGCAAGTGGTGGAAGATGCTGGAAGCAGGGAGCATGCCCTCCTGCCACTCACCCGGCTGGGGCGGAGCGAAGCCACTGCACTGCCTCCAGACAAGCAGCACACAGAAGCTGGATCTGCCCCGGCCTCCTCTCTCCTCCTGGGCGAGCCACAATTTTGTCCTGCCCTGCCCTACCCTGGCTGGGCAAATGGTAGCAGCAGAGTGTGGTGGGGATATGTGCCCCCATATCAAGGCGGGGCCAGGAGCAGAGCAGAGCTATGGGGGCTGCAGCCACCCTAAAATTCTCTGTAGCCTCTGCTGCCCACCAGGAGTGCAGCTCGGTGCAGCTTGGTGCAGCATAGCCCATCCTGCACAGATCTGGGGGCATACATCCCCTCTGTACTCTGCCGCCACTTGCCCAGCCAGGGAAAGGCAGGGCCAGAGGGCACAGAGAGCCCAGGGCAGCTCCAACCTCTGCACACCACTTGTCTGGAGGCAGTGAGACAGCTCCACCTTGCCCTAGCTAGGTGAGCAGCAGGTAGGCATAGCCCCCACTCCCAGTGCCTTCTGCCGCTGGCCTAGAACGTAACCCAGCACAGCCCTAGCCCCGTCCACTCTGCACAGATCTGGGGGCGTACGCCTTCCCCATGCCCTCCCAGACTGATGGCATATAGTAGCAGGAGCCACTACACCCCCTTCCCATACCCCCCTGCCTGCTGAGCAGGCCCAGCCCCAATCCCTCCCTCACTGCAGGGGCGTTGATCTGCCCTCCCATGCCCCACCACAACAGACTTACCGGCTGGATGCAGCTGTGTCCAGCATTGTAAAGTCGAAACCCTGTCGGAACCTTAAAACACTGTTCTAATTTACAAAAGTCATAAGTGCCGTTTGTCGTAACTTGAACAGTTGTTAAGTCAAGGACTGCCTGTATTGTAAATGTAAAGGTTTCAGTTGAATTCTCAGCAGCAGGAGACATTATGGAGAGCAATTTCTCCCTCTGCACTGTGGAATGGCAAGCAAACTATCGTTTTCACCAATTCCTTCTGATAAATCTCACAATCAGAAACTTAACTGTTATATTTAACTGAAAAAAAATTATATTTTTTGCAGAAAAGTAATGTCTTTTCAACTTCTATAAATTTTGCTTTTAATGGAAGTTTTATCTTTTTAAAAAAAGATTTAAGCATACTGTAGTTTTTAATGGCTATTGAAATATATATTTTTAGGTTGTTTGGCAGTTACATTGACCTGAAAGTTGTTATACCCTTTCTTTTTTTTTCCTAGGTTGCCAGCAGGGTGCAAAAGTATTTCATAAAACTGACTAAAGCTGGCATTCCAGTACCAGGCAGAACTCCAAACTTATATTTGTACTCCAAAAAGGTAAAACTGTGTTTGCATGGGCATTAACCTGCTAATAAATATGTTGAAAATATTAAGAATCTTGCTTTAAAGTCTGGCATGTCACCACCTTCCTAATTATGTTGCTTGCCTTGAGTTGTATCTATTTCTGATTTCACTGACAAGATAGTTCTTTTTTTTGATTGTAGCATCACAGTAAACTGGATTCTGTTTTAGTTTGCACATCAGCAGACTTGTTGATTTAAGCTTTTGTTACAGAACCTTTATTAGAGCTGAAGTAGAACACAGCTTTCAGATTGAGTTTGCAGAGCTGGCAATTTTTTACTTGTAAACCAAACAAATTCAATCTATTGATCACCCAGAAGCAACATGCAGAACCCCAACTGTGGCATTTTTAGTCACCTTTACAAAAAGAACAACACTTCAAACTATGCATGGCAGATGATGAACTTTTGCTAAAGCTGGCATACAATCACCATCAACCAACCCCTGTGGCTCATTGAAAATTACAGGCTGCACATACAAATCAAATTTATATGTGGCATGTCTCCTTCATTCTTCCCCTTCCTAAAATAAAATCTACAGTTCTCGTTTATGGAATCATGGACAAAAGGATAAGATTAATGAAGTTCCTGAGAATTCCTCATGATAGTGGAGAAAAGAGAGAGCTCTGACATGAATGTAGGTCAGTAATGTGGACTGACAGGGTTTTGTTAGATGCGGTGGTGAGAGCCATAACATTTTGAACTGTCTGAGAAGGGCAGTGCTAGTTTTCTCCTCTTTGTAGGTACTATAAAAAAAAAATCTATAGAATTCTACCACAATCAGTTTTATAGAATAAAAATAATATTACTACATCCATCCAAGGAAATATAAATAAAAGTTAAAATAAATTTTGTAATAGTTCAGTGAGATGAAAGTAATTTTATATTCCACATTGGTCAAAGAGAGACGGTAAATAGTGAGGAACAAAAAGGGTAAGTCACTTGGACGTATTTATACAGGGAATCAGTTGTTGATCTGTTCTTTGCTATTTGTCAAATGTGTATATACTTACATTTTTTTCTGTATATATTGTAGCACAAAGTAAGTCATTATCATTCGTTTATTGACATTTACTGACAAAAAATATATAAACTGATCAACTTTACTATCAAGTAAGCCTTGTTTAGGATTTTTAAGGGAGACTTCACTGTCTTCAGAATTTTCAGAGGTGAAATAGTTTTGTCCACAAATCTGAAGTCTGATATCTAATAGTGTGACAGCCCCTGATCCATTTCATCGGCTGCGTGAATGTATTATTAATCATTTTGTCAATAGCTTTGTAATTTTAGAAATATTTTTTCCTAAGTTGAGAGAGGTCCTTTAATTTTTCTGGCACTCAGCCACCCTGTCAATATAAAAAGCTATATTAATTAGTACAGAGCCCTAACTTGTCAAATTGAATTTGATATTAATTCAAATTAATTGAATTTCTGTTATAAATTACAACTTGTACCTTTTACTAAATACCACTGTGACAGTGTGGTGCTCCTAGGGCCACTATAACTAGCATTCCTGCTGAAGTACGGCTTCTTAGTCAGCACTTGTAACCAACAAAAATTGTAATCATGGAAGGGAGAAATCAAGATGTACAGGTAAGAAATTCCCCTCAATTTGTCAGTGCAGTTGTCTACTGAAAGCACGGAATGGCAGCACCACAAGGGGGCGCTAGGTACTTCCAAGTCTCCAGTGGTGGTAACACAGATTGGTAGAAGGAAGCTATGTGTAGTACTGTAAGTTTGGATTGTGATTATACTGTAATAATTGTTACTTCTATGTACAAACATAGTGCAGGCTGCAATCAGTACCTTCTTCATACCCATCTTTAAAAGTGTGCAAACTGGATGGTGACAGATTTTCTTTAAATAGAAACGGGGAGGGAAATATAATAGGCTGAAAATACACAACTGTATTGATAAAATAGATTCACCACACTGAGAAGTCATTCATATTTCCTGATAGTAACTTGCAAGTGACTTTTGTCTGGAGCTGAAGCATGAGAGTATAGTTCAGTCTCCAGACTTGTTTAGTCTTTAGACTTACTCTTGAAGTTGGGGTAATTTTCCATGCGCCAAAGTGCATGTGGCATGGGCATTCCCCAGGGACAAGTAGCGGTGGCTCAAGGTGCACTGCCGCTACTTGTCCCTGGGGAACCGAACATCTGTGCACTTCCGAACGCGCCCATGAGTGAGGTACCAAAGCCTTTTCTGTAGTGCTGCCATCCAGCCTGGGGTCACCCATTTTCTGTTGCTATTTTTTGATGATTCTTCCCAAAGTATAGCACCCTGCATTTGTCAGCTTCAAACTTCATACTTTAGCTCTAGCCCAGCTTTGCAATCTGTTCCAAAAGGGCAGCAGCTGTTGCATCTTATTGTTACCCGTGTGTAAGCCAGGAACCATACAAATGTACCAAAGCTGCTCCAACTTTTAACTGTCTCATGCAGTGTAAAATATGAGTAGTTTTGGTATACAATATTTGTATCATTTCATGCTTGTCCACAGGTAACAGTTGGAATGTAACATCTGCCCTTTTAAAACTGTTCCAGATGTACATGCATCTATACCCTTAGTTAGGCTCTTGGCACATTTTTATTTAATGGTATAATGAGATCTGAACTCCAATCCCAACAGTTGTACCTCTTGCCATGCCACATGTGCGTAGCAGGAAGTGTGATTTTTGGGGATTAGGGATCAGATCCCAAGCTCGCTGTTACTATTTGCCAGTGCAGGAGGAGCCTGGGATTGTGATCCTAGGCTTCCCCTGTATCAGCAAATTGAAAGCTGGGTGCCTGCAGGCCCCTGCAGGATTGACAGACAACAGTTGGTTGTCAGTCCTGGCCAGGACAGCAGGGGTCTGGGTTTGAGATCTGGGGCTGCCCAACTGTGTGACCACTTTTTAAAGGTCTAGGGCACAGTGAGCCCAAGATCAGGAAGGTGTTCTGTAATGTCAGGCTCATGCCTGTTTCCCCACTTCCCCCACCCCCCACCCCATTCCCATCCCCAGAATCTGTCTTCAGGGATTGGGCAGGGGTACTGGGTCCAGGACCCAACAGTGCCTCAGCCTGATCCCACAGATCGGGTAGAGGACAGTTGTGTCCTGGACCCTGGAACTACACCATGCTGGATCATTATATTCAACTGTCATGGGACATGACAATTTAAAGTGCGATACCAATAAGCCAGAAAGATGTGGCACAGTATATGTGGAATAACTTTGTGGCTTGTTTGCTATGTTATCACACCATAAATAGAGTTGAATGTGTCAGGGTTAATGTTTACATCTTAATCATAGCATGAATGTAATGTGTAATTCACTCAAATTACTGGACAGCCATCTGATTAAGATAGCTTTCATACATTGCTAATCAAAATTGAATTAGAATCGCAGATTTAGCCGTTAAAGATTAATGAGTGTGTGTGTCTCATTCTTTAGTTTTCTTATAATTCAGTATTTGTAATCTGAGTTTTACATTTTGTCATACAGCAAGCATTAGACATTACCTAACAGGCGGATGAGCTGTTAAGATAAGATACTGGGGATTTTTTCCTACATAAATCACTGATTGAATAGTGTGCCTAACTTAGCCAAGAGTGGTGTTTTGCTAAAGAGAGATTTCAAATCTTCAGTACAGGCTTTGACTAGAAATCCTTGTTGCTAGTGCATGCTGGTGTTTGTTTATAGTGAGGGATTGTTTTCATTTTTCAACAAGACTTTCTAATTGAATTCAAACTAGTTTCTTTATATATATTAATATTGCCTGTTCAGACTGAAGTATGTCTGGTCGTGTAAATTTAAGTATTTATCACCTTTTTGGAGTAGGATAGCTCCACGTATATGAAAGTGGAAGCCATAAAACTGAAGGTTTCAAGCTTTTACCTTACCTAGTACAAAACAAGTACTAGAAAATACTATAAGGTTATAATACAAGCATCATTTCTGAGCTGTAAAGCTGAGTTACTGACCTCCTGTGGCCATTAAGGATATTATTGCTTTTCAGAGTGTTTAATGGTGTTAAGCTCCAATATCTTGTCTGAATTTCAGTCTGGGTACCTGCATTCCATTTGCCCTAATTCTTTTTTGTTTGAACAAAATGCAGGGTAGCTTAACATGACTAACTACCTCTCTCAACAGAACATAGTCGTTGTCTTTGTTTTCTAACTTAAGCTGTCATGCAGTCTTACTGCATGTTATTTACTGCCGCCCACTTGCATCTTAGAGATAAATTGTGTTGATGTTGGGTGTTTTTTAATTGTTTTAGGTTCTTTTAGGATTATGTAAAGGAAAAATCTTGTAAAACAATAGGGAAAAGTGTGTATGTTTTCCCTTATGTCCCTGATAGAATCTAAACTCAATGTAAAGTCACCTTTCTGATGATTAAAAAAACAGTATTTTCTTTTGCAGTGTTAGGTAAAGAATATTTGTTGAATTAATTTAATGTGCCAGTCTGGAAGGCAGCCAAGTAAAAAGTTGAAACAGTTGCACTAAGTAAAGTGCTTTTGTTCCATATCAAATATTCCTCCAGGGCGTAAAAGCAGTTGGATCTTACTGATTTTTAAATGATTTATTTTAAAATGACTTTCCTTTCTCAGCCTTCGATCACAATAAAAATGATAAGATTTTAGATAAGCAGTAATGTAGACATCTAATGGATACTGAACCCCCCCCCAGAGCAATTATCTTCTGTGATATTACAAACTGTGGCTCTGATCCAGCAAAGAATTACAAGAGTGCTTTTCTTTGTGTGAATAATGCATTTGACTGCCACTGAGTCCTATTGATTTTTGTATTCAGCATTTAGTTAATTATGACTACTGCTGAAACTTTTCCTTCCTTTCAAATTAATGCCAATTAACATTTGGAATGTTACTTTTCTCAGAAGTATAAGCACTGTGACTTTCTTATAAAGGAAGAAATTATTTGGCAGTTAGTTAAGAATCAGACACCTAGTTTTACTCACAACTTTCTTCTGTTATCATATGGAAACATTAAGTATATAGACCTGCTTAATCTTTTGCCTAAACTTTATTAGCCTCAAGAATAACATACCTAGTTTTCTTGACTACTTTTAATAATGGCTGCTTACAGATGTGGACCCCCCCTCCCCCACCAAACAGTGCTTTACTTTAAGCTTGGCATGTCCCTGCACCAAGCGCAGTGCGTGCCCAAAAGAGGCATCGTGTTCGTTTTACCCAGCTCACCCAATGTCTGTATAGATCATGTGTTTCAGTGAGGCTTTTTGGTGCTTTTGTCTAATAGCTGATTGAATCAGCTATTAGGTAAAAGTGTGGAAAAAGTCCTACTAAAGTGTGCAGTCTACACAGCCACTGGGGATCCAGGTTGAACTAACGTGCTTCCTCTTCCACTAAAGCACTGTTTGTGTTTTGTTTTGTTTTTTTTCATGTCTATTAGCAGCCAGTGTAATGTAGAAGGAAGTCTGTGGTCAAGGTATGGGTTTACAATGATAATGAACTTTTGTTTACATACAGTCTCAGAGCTTTCAATAAGTAGATCTCAGAGCTTTGCAAGTAGAGATAACTATCTGAATAAAGAGGTGAAATGCCCAACATCACATTGCAAGGCAGTGGCAGAGCCAGGAATAAACATCAGGACTCCTGAGGCCAAGGCTAGTGCAAAATTGCTTTCCTGTTTGATGCCTTGTATTGTCAGTTTTATTATGTGACCTCAAAGTCACTTGATCTTTCTGTGTCTAGTATTCTCAGTATCCTGTCTGTAAAATGTAAACAGTTCTATTTCCTTGCTTTCACTTTTATCTGCCCTTTTCAGTAGGGGTTTGTCTCTGCCCTTGTACACTGTGTTGGTTAAATATTCGTCAGAACAGAAAGTAGCATTCCTCAGTGTGATCCCACAAGACTTGGATGTCATTCAGATATAGACATGTGAAAAACTGTGGGGCAGGGTTCGTGCAAGTGAGTGTAACATTTGTATAGTTAATTTTGGTAGGAAATACTTGCTGCCAAACAATTATAGAAGAATCCAGTTTGAAAATTGCATGTCATTCGTTTTTATACTGCAGTCATCAAGCAGGCGGCAGCATCCTTTAAATAAGCATCTTTTCAAACCTTCAACTTTCATGACCTCCCACGAACCTCCAGTTTATATGGATGAGGATGATGACCGATCAAGTTTTCACAGCCATATGGATGCTGCAACAGAGGAGGAAATATCGGTATGGTGTTTCAGATTATCACAAAGGATCTTTCACTGTCTTTCTTTATTGTATTTAATGAATGATATTTGAAATAAGGTTTCCTGTTGTAAATATATAGTGTTGAGTGTATCTTAAATTGTTGAGTTTTCTAAGTAATCATTCAACAATAGTAAGTCAGGTGGAGCTGCAGCTTCAATTACAGACACCTCTTGAATAAGGACTCAAGCTCAGAAAAATCAGAGAAAGACCAAACCAAAAAGGGAAACATTGGAGAGGATTAAGCAACAAAGGGGGGGAAAAAAAACCCAACACCACCCCAGGGAATTCAAACAGCTTCTAAAAACTTGTATTTGTGCATTCACATCTGTAAAAGATGTTTGGAGGGTTCGTCTACACAAGACACTAACTATGCAGTAGCCTAGTAACACTGGGCAGTAGTGTGCTGGGAAAAAAACATGCTAATATGCTACTGCACAGTAGTATTAGCCTGCTCTGCAGTAAGTGTCACTAAAAACCTATGTACCAACGCTACTTCACAGTAGCATGAGTTACTGCTCATTGATTTAGTACTTAGTTAACCAAGTACTAAACTTAATGCTCAGTAACTACAGTGTAAGTATAAATGTGTAGATGATGGATCTGTTTTGAAAACCACGTGACCTGTTTCTGGATAAAGACCTTATGAAGCAAAAGTAGTGAACAGCTTTCAGCATGTCTTGATACAATTACATCCTGCATGAAGCAAGAATTTTTGTCTTTGTTTGCAAACCAGCTAAGGTTTTTGAGTTCTTTTAGGCAATGAGCTTGCAGACCTGATTGTTTGGCTCAGGCAATAGAAGCTCATGCAGAGGCAGGGTTCCCCACATATGACCCAGGTAGGGCATCATTATACAAGCTATTGGGTAGGTTTCTGGGTTTGCAATTGGAAAGTACAAAGAAGTTCCAGTATATTTCCACACTTCTTTCCATACAGTAAGAACTGCTGAGGATGCGGGCACAGGTCCTCGTCTTGTTTAAGTCAGCGATGCTTCACTGAAGTCAGATGCAGGCTCAAGCCTAGGGATTTTATCCTTGTGAGAATGGGAAAGCCTTACTACTCAAAAGCTTAACATGTGACCAGATAATGAGGCCTCTTGATTAATTGGTTCATTTTCCTCAGACTGGCACTGCATGGGTATATTACTCTTAAATAGTTTAATGCTTGTGGATTCGTTTGGTCCAGCTCCAAATGTTGTCCTCAGATATGTTTTGTCTTCTCCGTCTGCTTGTGTTTTGAGCTCTCTTACCTCCTTTCCTTCTTTACAGGCATAAGTTGTTATATTCCAGTCTAAATGCTGAGAAGATTCCAAGTGGTTTTTTTTAAATAAATATTTATAAAATGTCAGTTTGCATCTCTTCATCTTGCAAAAGCTATTTGTTCTGTATCACTTTATTTCATATACATTTTTAGTTTTCTAAATATTTGTGGGGTGGGTTTTTTTTTTTTTACATTTCCCCTACGAGGCTACAGTTCTGATGGTTTTAATGTGCCCACATTTCACCAGTAGTGTTTCTTTTCATGTTGCTACTATTGCTGCAGTGCCCTGGGGTACCTTGAGATTCTTTCAAGGGCAATGCAGGATGTCTTGCAGTGTTAGTATTGTTAGATGTGAAAGCACGATTCAGAAGACAAACCCAGAGATTTCAAATAGTAATCCATAGTGATAAAAGCATTCTGACCTGCCTTGCTCTTTGAGTTGTTTGTAACAGAAGATTTGTTCTCTTATTTTCTGTAGTCAAAAAATTGGTGAAAGCTAAGAGCTGACATCTTTCCAAAGGGTGCCTTTGGCCTAATGAGTCTAAAAGGGTTAGAAACCACTGTTGTAACCTCCTCTTTCTTCACCTAGTGCAGGATTTCCAGGGAGTTATGTTTCTGGCTTACAGTATTGTAGAAAGATGCAGGTGTGAGCTCAGTTAACAGGTAAATCCCTATTATCAATGCAACACAACTGAATTGTGTGAGGAAAGGTTTCTAACTCCATTTTCAAAGTACTTGATTTAGTTCCAATTTTTAAAGGTCTTTTGGTGACAATTGTGAGTCCATAAAATGATTTTATACAGAAAAAAGCCAGACTTCAATGAAGCAGAAAGTAACTGAAAGGTCCTTTTAATTCTTTATTATGGAGGCACCAGTGGCCACTTCTTAATTAAGGTCAACACCTTATCCATGTGGTGGAAACTGCCTGGAATAATTTCTCCTATGTGGACATTACTCAAAAAAAAGATTTTATTTTGTAATACTGTATTTACGTAAATCCCAAACAAATTCACATTTAAGATGATCCCCCCAATAATTAGCTTTTTCACATGAAAAATTTATAAATTGGTTTTAATTTTCCATGTGTAGAATCTAATCATTGGAAGGTTTAAATTCCCCCTGGAAAAAGCAGTGATTGGGTAGGGGTGGTAGGGAGGCTGCAAAGGATTCAAACAGCCTGACACACACCCCTTGCTCCCCTGTACCTTAGTTCCTGCTGCATGTCCCTTCCCCACTTGCCATTCCCCCCACCCCGTGTGCTTGTGCCCCCTGGTGCCTACTTGCCCTGCTCCCCTCCCACCTTCTTTTGGTCCTTGCTCTGCTTACCTTGGGTCATAGCTCTGGGTCCATCTGCAGCCCTGCTGTGGCTGGAGGCACAGAGCACATGCTGATTCCAGAGTGGGTTTATTTTCCCATATACAAGCTCTGAAATGAGTTTTGCAGGGATTCAGCCTCAAGGATGCAGGGATATTCAGCCTCACTACTACATATGAGATGTACAGTATTGTCTTCAGTACTTCTACATTCCACTAGAAAAATATTACTAGTTTTCTGAGAGCTTAGAAACATATCCATTAAAATGGGTTCTTTTGGTATTTTAGCTTAATCATTTAATAATCCATAATAATTTAATGACAGTTCAGTTTACAAGTTTTGACAAACAACAGCAAAATTAACATTAATCCTAATGTTTTCTGAAAGATGGGGGACATAGGAGACCAGCAAGGAAATATGGGGAAATCCAGGTGCATGTGTATAAGGTGTCACTTCAAGGGCTTCAAAAATGTCTCTCCTATACTTATGCTTTGGGTCAGAAAATGAAATCATTTAATATAAGAGCTTTCTGAAGCATAAAAGTAGGATGAAACCTCTTTCAAAAAAACACTAACAAAATACATAATCAGCAAAAGATGCAATCTAGGGATTATCTGGGGAGGGGGGGAAGAGGAGAATAAAGACACAGGCACAGAAAGAAGAAATATACTGCTGATTTCTGTTTTCATATATCACTTGTATTTCACCAACGATATTACCTTACCTTTTATGACAAGGAACATAGCTGAAATAAAAAATATTTTGGCTTCAAATTTTAGTTTAGTGGGTCTGACCCGTGGAGTCACTTCACTGAGCCCAAGGGGCACCTAAAGGGGATGGGAATTTGAGGATAGGATTCACCACTGAAATCTCAGCATACTTCCAGGAGCTTCAAAAATGCCTCTCCTACACTAAAGCTCTAGGTCAGAAAATGAGACCAGGAGCTTTAATGCTAGATTTCAGTAAAAAATTTCCAGTTAAAAGTTTGCTTCTCTTGGCACTGGGTATTTCAAAGTGTTGACATTTTCCAAATGTTCTTAACAGGTAGGAAGTTTTTGTGGAGTTATTCATTTCATTTCATTTCAATTTTTAATTCTCAAACATTTTAATTCCTTTTACCAGAAATTTACAAATAAAGCAACAGGCTTTGCCTTAATAGAAATTCACCCTTTTTTTTCCCATGTGTCAGTTTGCAGAAAATGCCTGTAAATTGGGGGGGTCAGAATCACTTGCGTCCCTGGGCTGAATCTAGCCCTCAGGCTTCCTTGTAGTCCACATTGGGATCTGGTGGTGGTTAGCAGAGTGAGTGGAGGTGTGTCGGGGTTAAGACAGCCATTGCACAATGAGGTAATGGCATAGCTGGGATTTTGGTGTCGGGCGCTGTCCCTAAATTCCTGGCCCCTTGGGCTGAGTGAAATGACTCCTCAGGTCAGAGCTATTAAACTAAAATTTGAATCCAAAGTATTTTTTATTTCAGTATTGCTTGTCATAAAGGTAAGGTAATACAGTGTTGGTGAAATACAAGTGATATATGAAGGTAGAAATTAACTGTGTATTTCTTTGTTTCTGTTACTGTGTATTTATCCCCCAAGATGATTCCTAGATTACACATTTTACTGAGCATATTTTTTTAGGGTTTGGGTGTTTTTTGTTTTTGTTTTTGTTTTTGGAAAGAGATTTCATCATATTTTTATGCTTAAGAAAATTAGGTCTTTCCAGTAGTATATCTGCAAAGTTAATTCATTTGTTTTTTCTTTTTTGAACAGGATGAGGAGAGCATCCCAATAACATATAGAGAGTTACCAGAATACAAAGAACTGCTAGAATTAAAAAAATTAAAAAAACATAAACTCCAACAGATGCATGCAGAAAGTGGATTTGTGCAGCATGTAGGCTTTAAGGTAAGGCCTTTTCCAATTAATGTGAGTTTTTATTGGCCTATCAGGCAATGGTTTTCATAGGAAAGAGACTTTCTTTTTCAGTCTGATAGTTTCCAGGTTTTTTAAAATAGTAACTTCTTTGCCATTAACAGTGGCAGGGCACTGGCAGTGTACTTTTAATCCTATCTTTCTTTTTTTTCTTTGACTAGCTGTGTGGTGTGTTTGGTTTTGTTTTCATGAGATGTGCGGAGTCTCTGAAGTGTGAGAGAGTCCAGAGTGCATGCTTGCTAGGGCTCTGTGAGTACATGATTGCTACTGAATGTCAGGAACTGGATTCAGGGCCTGATATCCCTTCCAACCCCTAGTACAGTAGGGGCAGGGGGCATGTGGACTCATTTCTATGGCCCCCAGCCACTTAAAAGTTGGATTGCCTTAGGTTAGAGAATGAAACCAATTCCCAATTAACAGTGGCAGTTTTTAAAGCAATAGAGAAGTCGGTCCGTCGGGCATTTATTCCTTGGAAGGAAGAAAAGCTAGCAATACTGAATGATGATGAAACAGGTGGTGTTGTCAGGATCTTGCTACAGAGAAAAATACCACCTGCAGGCAATGCTTGAAGAAAGGATTGAGGCAAAGAAATAAAAGGAGGCTTATATGAAATAAGTACAGTCATCAGCTATAAAGATGTTGTATTCTCGGTGTGACCCATCTATGGGTAGAACTGAGGAGGAGAGAATTATGACAGTATATACTGTAGCTTGGGAGGGATATTTATAATGAGCAGTCATCTTTTGTGTAGCTGCTTTTCGTGTCTGGGGTATTCCAGGAATTTTCTTGGCTCGTTTATAGAGGGGGAAGACCTGTTGGACTCTTTACGACTGGTTTTTCCTTTGAGCCCTTAAGGTCATCCATTCCAAAGAGAGTGACTGGAGACCCTGAACTGCTAGATCAGTACTATAGTGACACTGCTAGAGCAGAGCTCTGGTATGCAGATTAGAGGCTCTTTGGAAGTGTTATTGTCATTGTCACTCAGAACATGAGATTTTGTACAGCAGGAATATGATTCTATAAAATGAATTCTTTTCTCCTGTTTGAAACTGCACACACAATATTATACTTATAAAAATATTATCAGCATTTCAAAGTCCAGCACTCAAAGCTAGCAAAGGCCAGAAAGAAGTTTGCTTTGTGGCCTTAATTTGGACCTATGGTTATGTGTGTGCACACATGTAAACACACAAGCACGTGATGATAAATCTATAACTAGGATCAAATACTGTTTTTCCCAGCACTCCTGCCTCGTTCAGGCTGTGTTGTACTCACTTGAAGCAGCTATTCAAAATTTTACTTCGTTCACATTGCTCAGTATGTTGCCCTCAGCCTCACTTCCAGTACACTATTCAAACCTGACTCTGCCTACAGCTTATTCCCTCCTATGTTTGTCTTATGCTCATCCCTACAAACGTTGAGAGCACTTTACAACCAATAGCTAATCTATTTCAAGCACCATTTCTGGATACAAGAGTGCTTGTATTTCCATTTTCCAGATGGGGAAGTGAGGCACGGAGAAATTTAAAACATTCACTACCTTTAGACACCCAGCTTGAGATGACTTGTGGTATCTTATGTTTCAGAGTACTTGGCACTGTATAATAGAGGTGCATCAATACATCGATCCCATATCGGATCGACACCGATATAAGGAAAATGGACTGCATCGACAATAGGCTTTTCTTGGCTGATGTGGCTGATAATGCCACTGATAAATGCCCCATGCATGTGTGCAGCTTCAGCACAGCTGCTGCACACACCCCAGGAGGGCATGGGAGGGTGTGTGATCCCGGATATGCACGCAGGGCGAGGGCAGGCTGCTGCTGTGGGTTCGGGTGGTGCTGGGCTTTCCCTGGCAGGGGCTGGGCCAGGCTGTGCTTGGGGTTGGCAGCGGTGGTGCTGGGAGAGGGAGCTTGGAGTGGGCTACAGCGAATGTTGGGGTAGCTGCAGCCCCCTTCCCTGCTAGCCACCTAGTGCTGCCACTGCCTGCCCTGAGCACAGCTTGGCCCAGTGCCACCCCAGCTTGCAGTGGCAATCCACTGTCCCCTATGTACAGATCCAGGAGCATGTGCCCCCCATGCCTCTTGGGGGGGCGCATAGTGGTAGGAGCCCTCCCTCCCACTCCCACTCTGTCCTGGCCATGCAGCTCCTGCCCCACTTCCCCCCTCACTGCATGGGCCTTGATTTTGCCCACCCCATGTCCCTTCCCTCCCCCCTTGCCCCTTCTCCACAGCAGACTTACCAACCAGACACCGGTCTCCATGCTGCCCGGCTGCATATCAGAATTGGATCAGTATTGACCAATATGGCTCATTAAAAATCAGCCATTGCTATTGGTTGAAAAATTCTCTATCAGTGCACCCCTACTCTAATACTGCTTCATGTAAGCAAAACATAAGTTCCTTTTGATTACCATTTCTGTTGAGTATATGTCTCACATCTGCAGATTGGAGCACCTGGGCTTAAGGTAGGCATCCAGGAAATGAGAAACATGCATCTGTTGACTGCTTGTGAAAAATCTGTTTGAAGTGGCTTAGCTTCACACAAGCTATGGCAGAGAGAGAATCTAGATCTCCCAGGCAACATTTGGTTTAAGTGTCTGGCCATTTTCTTCCACTCCACTCAGGTCATACCTTTCAACTTCTGCAGCAAGTGAAGTAGGGTTCCAGCAGATAGCATTCCTTTTTTCAGCCCAGTCTCATGGACAGAGCAGGTCTCTGCTATATGCTGAGTTGCAGTAATACTATCTGTGCAGACCGGCACTACTAGGGAGTGACAGTGGATTTCATACATATTTGCTACTAGCAGACTAATGGTTAGGCTTAGAAATGTTGAGATCCTGTTCAGGCCTTGGCTAAGTACAGATGGTCAAAAAGTCTGAGGCTGAATCTATTCAATCTTTGCAGGTTAGTCTAAGCTGCATAGATTGAACCAATAAGCAAGGGAACAGACATTCACTTTTGCTTCTGAAAGTGCAGCCACATACCTGCAGTGGCTGAGGGTGCTAGAGCACACCTCCCTACTCAGCTGGAGCATTCAGTTTGGGCCAAGGCTAGCCAACCCACTCAGCGGTGGGGTGGGGCAGGTGCAAAGCATCCTGGGATACTGGAGAACTGTGAGTTAACTTGAATCTTGAGGGGATGTCGGACAGAAATTTAATAAACTGAGTTAACTTAAATTAGCCCGATACTATATTCAGCCCAGTTTCTTAAACTGGTTTCAGCCATTTTGAAAGTGGTTTATGTGCACCAAATTTCTGTTGTGTTACAGATGTGAGCCAGTTTCTGATCACTTATGGTTTCTGTGTAAATTCTGTCCCTAGCCCTAGTGGGTACAAGCCTCTTATGCCCTCAGCTGGCTTCCTTCCATCATGTCTCTTTCAGTAGGTTGCCTTCCAAATTCTGGATCTTCCCCACTGTGGCTTCTTCCTTGTCTACCCAGCTTCAGTCTCCATTCATCAGACTTCTCAATCAAGTTTTCTTGTCCAGCTTAGTCCTAATTCTCTCCTCCTGGCTTCTTGTTTGATCGGGCCTCTGTGCTTGTGTGCACATACACATGCATACACTTTTTCTCGGTTTCAGTCTGCCCTTTCAAACTCCTCTCTAGTCTTGATTCCTGCCTCCCACCCCCAACTCTGCTTTCTCCTGGATCATCATTTTAATCTTACCTTGTACCTTTTCCATTCTCAGTTTTTTCCCTTTGCATGCTTAGTAGATACCGGCTGGTTTCTTAGCCCCTCATAGTCTCTCCTCGTACTAGTTTATATCTGATCTTGGTGTACTCCCATATAGCCAACTATCTTCTAGTCCCCATTTATCCCATTCCCTGCACAGCTCCTAGTCCTCAGCTGCCTAGCTCTAGGTTTTGTACCACAGTTCCTGTAGCAGCCTCCCCATCCTTTGCCACTCAGGTTATCTTCTTACTCAAATCCAGTGACAGTTTCCTGTCCAATTCATAGGCACCATTTCTTCTCCCTGTCCAGTCTCAGTCTCTCCAGGATCTTTGTTCCAATCTCCTCCTTCCATTCACCCTAGATTAGCTTTTGTCCCTTCTGAATTCACAGTAGTTTTCTTCCTCCTTTGCTCTAGCTGCATGCCAGCACAGGGGTCATTGAGAATGAGAGAGACATGTTTCCTGTTGTTAGTTTGTGTACCAAGCCAGCAACAGCTCTTACAGGGAACGCCTGGGCTCCCACTGTAGCTCTGGGCTACATTATCAGCTAATTGTGGTGCATCTGTACCAAAATTGGCATTTGGCATTGTAAGACCTGGATAAATGTTCAGCGAGGAAGAAGTCCTCAGAGATTTAACTAGTAAAGTTGGGGAAGTCTTTGGAGCATATGGGAAGTGTGATTTTTTTTTTTAAGGACCTGTTTCCCTAAAATGGCCACATTTCAGCAGGTTTTCTCAACAGTGACAGGGATATTCATGCACCACTTTCCTGCCAAATTTCAAGACCTGGTTCCAAAGTATGGGAGTAGAACTGTTCAAAGAAAAGGTCTGAAGAATATTTTAGCAGGCAAAAAACATATTTTGCTTAGCCTTGTTCTTGGAATCAGATGTGCTGTTTTGGCTGAAATTTTCCAGGAAAAAAAAAATCAAGCTTACTCAGACATCTGGTTTAGGAAATTTCAGTCCAAGTTAGCAGCATCCCCCAATGGGAAGTGTCATAACTTTCATAATAGGTGCTGCTGCCCACCCCTGATAGTTATACTTACAAAACATGAAAATACTGTAATGGAATAACTGAAAATACTTTCTCTTATCCTTATCAGTGGTCTGGTTTATAAGGGGCTGATGTCTAATATATTATGATATGTAATATGTTATGGAAACTGGATTCGACTTCAGGCATTTCAGATCTTAGCCTTAGAGAAGATATATCATGCCTCATCCTCGAGTTAGTGATTTGCTTGTACCACTTTGCAGTAATTCCTTTGGCCAGTTTAGAACTGGTGTGTCCCAGATGGATATGTGTTCAGCCCTTCTTAACCAGAAGGATGATAACTTCAAGATAAAGCTTTGAGGGAGCAATGGGGGTGGTGGTAAGGAAATGGTTCTCTCTCAAGCTCAGGATAAAGCCATATGCATTGTCTTGGAGTGCAGTGCATTGCTCTAAATCAAAATGTAGCTTTTAAGTTGCATATTAAAAGTTTTTCTTTTTACAGTGCCCTTTTGTTCTCTATATTTCACAGTGTGATAACTGCGGCATTGAACCTATTCAAGGTGTTCGATGGCACTGCCAGGATTGCCCTCAAGAGATGTCCTTGGATTTCTGTGATTCTTGTTCAGACTGGTGAGCTGCAATCCTTGATCCTTATTATATGTAATTTACTTGAATTCCTGCTTAAGGTGTAATTGCTAAGTAAACTCACTGTGTATATTGGACTATTCCTGGATTAATCAACAATTCATCTCCATAGTAAGAGGTGACTGCAGTATAACTGTGACATGTCCCTGTTGGGCATGTGTTTTATGCTTCCTTATGACATGAAAGTAATTTTATACTGGTCAGTGTTAGGGGATGCATGTACTGTATTATTAAAGCCTAAGCTGTGTAATAGCAGTGATTCTAAATTTGACATGTATCTAGGAGTTGCTTTTTTTAAATTTATTTACTGTTCTGGAAGCAAAAAACATGGAAAAATTATTTGATTTGATGAATAATTTTGTTTTCTTTTCTTTTCAGTCTTCATGAAACAGAGATTCACAAAGAAGATCACCAGTTAGAACCTATTTACAGAGCTGAGACATTTTTAGACAGAGACTACTGCATGTCGCAAGGAACAAGTTACAATTACCTTGATCCAAACTACTTTCCAGCAAATAGATGACATGGGAAGCAGACTTACAATGTGGGGCTTACTGTCTTTGAAAAATAACAATGGCGCCATTGTTAATTCCGTGCACATTTTGGAAAGACTCTGCTTTCCCTGAAATGTCACTCACAGCATGACAGCTTCCTGGGTGTACTTGTCAAACTACAGCTTTGAACTGTCATGGTTCTAGATCACTGAACAGCAGCTGAACATTCCTAGTGTGCAGAAGGTTTCATTGGGAGACTTTCGTTTCACCACATTAGTTATTTTTAGGTGGTGAATCTAAACAAAAAATAAATACAAAAAGGTGAGCTAGAAATGAGCACACATTAAAGCAAGAGTAAATTCCAAAGGCTTTGAAGAACTTGGTTATAATGAGATCCAGAGAAGATGAAGTATTTATATAAAATCAGTTTAGTAGCTTGCAGTTTTGTTGTGAAATAGTTTTCGGCACAGAAACTGACTATGTTAGGCAAGGTTTTAACCAATGACAGTGTTTGCTTGTAGGATATACTCTAAAAAAATACTCACTGTCCCAATGATGGTTGGTTACAGGCCTTCATTAAATTGGAGCTGCTTAATCACATTGACTTCTTTTTTTTTTTTTTTTTAACCACAATGAACTCTATTTACCAACAGTGAAGCACTACAGGAGGCAACTCTGGCATTGCTTCCTTAACCAGCTCATGATGTGTGAATGTTATAAAATTGTCACTCAGATATATTTTTTAAATGTAATGTTATATAAGATGATCATGTGATGTGTACAAAATATGGTGAAAAGTGCCAGTGGTAGTAACTGTGTAAAGTCTCTAATACTCAACATTAACTCCTTTAAAATAAAATACACAGCCTTCTGCCTCTGTATTTGGAGTTGTTAGTGCAACTCATCAAAGAAAACTGCCTACTATAAATCATATATATGGTAATAATTTTCCTCTTTTGTAGTCTGCACAAGATCCATGAAAGATTGTATTTTTATTACTATTTAAACAAGTGATTAAATTTAGCCTGAGCAGTGAGCAAGGGTTCACATGCATTCTTTTATACTGCTGGATTTTGTTGTGCATCATTTAAAACATTTTGTATGTTTCTTCTTATCTGTGTATACAGTATGTTCTTAAATAATGTTCAATTGTCAGGAGAACTGTGAGAAATAAAATATGTGGATACAGTCTGTTTATATATAGAATGCTTGCTGTGATTTCCTTTTTGTGTAGCTTTTGACTTTTTAACCGACATTAACAATAGAAAAAAGTACGTTTATAATAGGTCATATGAATATTTAAAAGGCTCAACCACGCAAAGGTACTCAGTACCCTCAACTATTAATTCAATAGGAGTTGAAGGTACTTTGCTCCTAATAGACTGTGCTCAGCCTCTTGTAGGATTAAGTCCTCAGTTTCTTGTATGTTATACCATACTGTCATCCCCCTGTGTTCACTCCTGATTAAAGGAAGATATTTTAGCAACTTCAGTGAACTGTATTAGCCTAAGGATGTACTGATGTCTGAGGAGCTTTGTAATTATTGTGATATACTTTTAGCTAATATATCTTTTTTTAATGAAATGTATAGCTTGTGATTCAGAAACAGTGATCATTTTTTAACTGTAATAGATTTCCACTTACACACAGACTTGAATTCCAGAGCGATTAGAATACAGAAGGAACACATTAGCTGAAAAGTATGGCAATAAGAACGTTAATTGGTGGGTTGCATTTGATAATAATTTTACTTGTAGCTTGATTACAGTGTTAATTTTCATAATTTATCTAGGTGTAACCATTTTTGTTTCAGAGAAAAAGTTTAAGCACTTAATATATTAGTAGATAATATAGCACAGTTACTAAAACACTGAGTGATGTAATACATCATCTGTAAGCATCTCATATACTTTGAGAAATTTAATAAACCTAAAGAAATATAATATAAAAATTCACCAGATGTATTTCACTTTTTAATGACAAACAAAATAGATCTGTTGTGAGACGAACACTCTTCTGTAAAAGCACAGAAGAGATCACCCTTCTCCAGAAGTCGCTCCCTTGGTAAAGAAGTAGCTTTTTGGAGCAGTGAATACCAGAGACAAAATCTGTGGTGGTATCCTTGTTTTCTGATGAGCTTTTAACATGTTCCAATTAATCATAATTCTTGAATGAAAAAAATTGGTATCACACATGTATGTAGTTTTTATTACATTAATAAGCTTGAAGGAGACTTGGGGGGACTAACTAAAATTGTAATCGACTTCTAGAATTAAAAACTGACAATTGACTTTTGCCATTCTTCCTTGGAAATGGAAACAATCCATTCCATAAATTTGAATGATCATTCTAATGAGAAATAGCCCTTAAAATTACTGGAAATATCTAGATGTGGCTCTGCTCAGAATAATTCGTATCCCCATAATTATTTCAGACTATTTTAATTAATGGAGAAATAGCATAAGAGGATTGGCACTGGTGCAAGCTCAAAGGATCTTTGAATGGATGGAGATTGTTGCATTCTGAAGATAACTTTCTTTTTTCAAAAAGTGGTTTGTTAGACATTGAACTAACTAGCAGAGTATGATGTCTGTCTGTCTAGCATTTGCTTGGTGTCAGCAGTAAAGGTTAATTTGTGTAAAAAAACAAACAAACAAACAAAAAAAACCCCTCAAAAATCAAGAAAGCAAGGGCATCCGCAGTTAAGAGACGAGAGCAAGTCTAAAGCTGTCCTTAGTAAATATTTGAACCATTCACTGTAGTAGAAGTAAAACGAAAACAGGAGAACCTTCTCTGAGTAAAAAAATCATGTTTGCTTAACTTATTAATTTCATTTATTATACTTTACAGCAATATGTTTTATTGTACTTTCAGCTAAACTAAACTTATATGCACTGCAACAAAATACTTCTCTTTATGTTTGTCCATTCATTTTATTTTGTATTATGTCTTCATTACAAGAAAAGTAACTTCAAAAATACAAATCTGTCCCATAAATACTCATTTGAAGTACAAGTGTCAACAGAAAGATCAGTCATGCAATCACTTCTAACTGTGGACTAGTCCAGTGGTCTAGTAGGAAGATGCAATTACTTCACAAAAATGTCAAATAAGCTTTTATTTGGCTGTCTGTGGCATAAAAAATATTTTAACTAAATGGATGTAAAATAGGGTTTCACACAATTTTGTGCAGATATTTTGGAAAAGTGGGTTGTTAAATATAGGATATGTTGTGAGTTGCACAATCTCTGACATTTTTTCTCGGTCTCTTTTTATTATATATATTTTTGGCCTGTCACTTTCAAGCTTTGGCAATGCTGCTAAAAGACAACAGATGATGATCTGCAACTGAACTTTGTGCTTGAAATACTTCCAGAGTATGATTTAATGATTAAATTGCTTAACTTTCGTACATTCTGGGTATTAATATCTAATTTTTCACAATGAAAACTACCGTTATTAGCATGGAAATCATCTGCTTGCATTTTGAATTGCACCAGTATTTTCAGTCACTGTATTTACTGCCCCCCTCCCCCGCCACACACACACAATTAGAAAATCATTGTTACAATGTGCTGAAAACTAACAGCAAGGCAAAGCTTTTTTTAGTTATATTATGTCTGCTCCATGGCAACAGATGGACAGACCTGTACAGTATTAGCTAATTTCTTCACATTCAGTTTGTTTTTTGCTCACTGCATTTACAGTATTTTTGGGAAGTGTCAAAAGTGTGTTCAATTTCCATAGCGCTGTATAAATTATTTTGACAAATTGCAGGTATGTTCCAGCATTAAGCAAAATGGCAAGGGATAAATTCAACAACTATGAATTGAGAACAAGCAAAGTGTTAGCACAGAAATGAAAAGCACTAATTAATTGAGGGGGGAAAAAAGGGATGAGTATTGTTATGTAACAACCCTCCAGTTTCATGTGGCAACTGACTTGGTTAAGTTGAAGGAGCTCAACATTAACTGCAACACCTCTGATTATAGTCAAATACATGAAGGCGTGAATATAAACTGGACCTGCTGTTCACCATGCTGTTTTAAACCTGTGAAGTGCAAACAAGTTGATAAACAATATACAGTACTTTGTATTGTTTTAGCATAGATACCATTTTATATTTAGTGTACTGTATACACATGGATAAAATAAAGCCTTCAAAATCACATTAAATAGCACATGCACTAATTCCAGATACCTCTCATGACAGCAGGTATTGCTTTGAACAGCACTTTAGTCAAAACTGTCAAGTGCACATGTGAAATGAAATGCTGTACACCATTACTGTATTTCTGCTGAAAAAGAAGAGGCTGCTTCTTCCTTTTTCAGAAAAAGATCAACTGAGGTGCAGGCTTGAAGAAAAACCTCCTCTGGTGTTCCTTCGGCATTTATCTATTAAAAGAACATTAGAAAGTATGTTAGGTGCCTGTTATGTGGCAAATAATTGCTTTTTCCCTTGTAATCTTAGTAATTGGTTTAAAAAAAAATCCCACATTTTAGATATTTGGTCTTGTAGTTTGATTTGTGTGCCGTCATAAAGGTGCCTCAGAGGAAAAGCTACTGTGTGATGGCAGCTTCTGGAGGTTCTGACACTGCTGGATCATTCAGTTCTTCCTGCAGAGTCCTTTGAAGTTCAAAATATCATAACATTTTTAATACAGAAAAAGGCCTGTTATCCAGCATTTCTATTAACTGGAACTTCTGGCAGGTTGACTGGTCGGACATGGGGGAGAGGGGGCAGGGGGAAGCTTGCTGCCACCCACTGCCCTGCACTGTTGCCACTCTGTGTGTGGCCACCACCACCCTCCCACTCCCTGCTGCACGAGCAGCTGCTACTCCCCCTCTCCTCCTAGTGTCCAGCCAGAAACCCCTGTGCCCCAGGTAACTGGCATTTTTAGATTACTGACACCCCCCATTCCACATTCATGCCAGAAAACAGGGTTTTTACTGTATATAGAAAGGTTTCCACAGATCTTTTGGGGAATTCCTATTTTAACTTTTTTTTTTTAACTTCCAAGCAACTTAATAACCCATGTGATGATGGTAAGATAAAAAAAAATAACACCAACTTGTTTACTGCTTTCTTGTCATTTGAAGCGACACAAGTGATAATACTGGGTGTGTCTAGACATGTGCATTAGCCCAATTTAAGGTGCATTAAGGGTGCGTATATACATGTGCGCAACCTTAATGTGCCTAAAAATGGTGATTTTAGGGTAATTCTGCCTAAATTTGATATTTGCATAAATCAAGTATCAAATTTAGGCATGATTAGTTAAAGCACATTAATGCACATGTAGATGCGTTAATGTGCATTAATGCAGGGACTTTGGTGCTGGGTCTACCCAGCCATTAGGGAGCCAGCCAGAGTCCAGCCCCAGGGTTCCTGGCTGGCGGGCTGCCCCTCCTGTAGGGCTGGGCTGCTCTCTGGCAGTCCCTAGCTACAGACTATAAGCCTCCAGCACACAGCACAGGAAGCCTGAAGGAGTCAGTGCTGTCTACAGGATCCCACAAGGCCCTGTGTGTCCCCCTGGACAGAGCTGCTCCTTGGCCACAGGTGAGTGTTGCAAAAGGCTGTGGCCTGGTGTGTCCTTTGCCCAGCCTTGAGATTCCTTCCAGGGCTGTGGGCCCTCCTCTTCCCAGCACCTGCTTCTTGCTGCTCCTCACCCCCAGCTTGGTTTCTTTGCAGGCACTGTAGTGAAGTGCCTTGCAGCTCACAGTTCCTGCCCACGCCCCTGTCCAGGGTTCTGCTGGCAGCCCTCTATGGCCACATCACCAAGACAGCCGCATGGGGGCCCAGAGAGCGTGTCCATCATGTCCTCCCCATTGAACCCCAGCTCTGCCTGCATGCCTATGTTCATCCTGAGTGCCTGGGCCCTCAGCTGAACTCAGGAGAATGTGCAAGACCTCATGGTGCTCTGGGCAGTTTGTATGGGGCAGTCACTCAAAAACCTGCATTTGGGGCCATATCCAGCAGGATAAGTGCATGAGGCCACTCCTGATTGGCAGTACCACATGAAGGTCACAGTCTTGTAGGCACAGTGGGTGGCTGTGACTGCATTCAATCATTGGCCCAGTCATGGCAAAAAGACCATGTACTTCACGTGGAAGCTGACCTGCATTTTGGTGCCCCAGAAGACAAGCCCCACCCCTGCGAGTGCCACCAGCACAGGCAAGTTGCCCTCACCTGCCCCAATGCTTCTGGTGATGTGTTGCCAAAGGAGGAGACATCAGGCCTTTAGTGCCCTGCCCACCTCCCCCGGCTGCTGCATCCACTGGCAGCTTGGGAAGCCCTGCCCAGCAGCAGCCTCACCCTTGGCTCAGCCCCACAACCCTCCAAAAGGACTGAGTGGCTAGGCCACTGCTGGCCACCAGCTCGTCCCTAGGGTGTGGCACTGGCAGGCTGTGAACACTGGGCGCAACCAGATGCCATTGTTGACAAGGAGCCCTGAGCTGAGCCACCAGCCTTGCCAGCCCCAGATATGTGGTAAGTCCTGCACTGGGGATGGCTCAGCACCTTGGGCGGGGTGGCAATACAAAGGAGCAGCTGGCCTGCAGGGAAGGAAGGCATGGGTTCTGGAGCTGTGGCAGCAAGTGTTGCCAGCAGCCTGGCCTGGCTCACCCTGGGAAGGAGGCAGGGGAGGCTGGCCACCAGCCCTACGGAGCGAGCAGGGCCAGGGAGCTCGGATGGCAGCTGCCTGGGTCCAGCCCTGCCTGGACAGCTTACCATGGTCCCTAGGTGCTCACACATGGCCAGTCTCCAATCTGAGGCCAGGCAGTTAAGAGACCCTGCTGCAGAGCATCTTATCTCCACAACACTGCAAACTTGCACAAAAGGCTTCTGTCTCTTGCCTCTGCAAGGCCAACATCTGCATGTGGGAGAGAGGCTGTAGGGCCCTGCAGAAGTGCAGCATCAGAATTACTGCCACGTGCTACTGGAGCTGCCAAGGTGTGCCAGCTGTGTCAGCAATGCACCATGGACTGAACCCTCCTGCTCTAGCAGCTGGTGGCACTGGTAGAGAACTGGACAGCACAGAAAAAGGGGCAGCAACAGATGCAGGTGGTGTGGGAGTTGGCCTGGCAGGAGAAAGGTGTCACCTGGGAGATTGCCTGGGAAGAGGCATGGGTCTGGGTGCAGCAGGAGCACTAAGCTTGGCTGAAGGCCCTAGAACAGTACAGGGTGGAGCTTCTCCAATAGCAGCTGGCCAATGGAAACTACATTCAGGCTTCTCATGCCAGGCTCCCTGGCATGGCCCCCCAGGGTCCCTGGGTCCAACCAGCTGCTCTGCAGCAGGACTCTGCCTGTGCCTTGGAGGAGGGCCTCCACCTCCTCCTGCCCACAGGAGCCCCTGGCATTCACCATGGCCCCCTGGACCCTCAGGGGTACTGGCTACCTGCCTCCATAGACACCTGTCAAAAAAATGCTTAATGCTCATTAGCTTAATGCCCAGTAAATTTAAGCATGTTTAAATTCACGTGTAGATATGCCCACTGTGACCTAATGGTCTCCAGGCAACAACTTCCAGCCCATCTTGCCTATCTGGAATTTTTTTGTACTTCAAGCTTTGTGAATTTGTTCCAGTTCTCCATGACCTTTGCGCAGCGTATGCTCTGCAGTGGACCACTATGTTTGTTCTGTTCCATTGCTCACTTTCTGTAAAATAGACTATTGAGGTTTTTCCTTTGAGTTCTTCATCAATTCTGCCTTGATTGTAGTCTCTCTGGCTGTTCCTAACACTTTCAATAACTCGTTTCAATACAAACCAAAGATGTAAATTTCTTCACATGTTATGAAAGAGTTATCCATGTTTTTGCAGTGGAGAACAGATTTCCCAGCCAGTAAGTGTGCTTGGAATTATTTCAGAGACTTGTAACGTACTAATTCAATCTGTACTTAGTAAAAATGTATTTTATAGTATCTTGTATTTCTTCAGTGTCCATGAACTAGATACCTAATACAATTTATTACAGATAAATTTACTGTAACATAATCTGAGATCTGAACAAAATCTTCAGTTTCCAGTTTGATTATATCTTGAAAGCATGAAATTCAGTTCTTTACATGCACACAGGTATATACTTTATAGCAGAAGAATTTTAGTATGAAGCCATGAAAACAAATAATTTTTTTCACTCCTTGTAATTTGTTAAATGCAACGCTAAGTATCTGTCTGCTTGTCTACCTCAACCGAGCCTCACAGGGCCCCAGGGTCCAACCCACTGCCCTGCAGCACGACTCCACCTGGGCCTTGGAGGAGAGCCTCCAGCATCTCCTGCCCACTAACCATCTAATCCAAAATTTTGATGTCAAAAAGTAAAGTAAGGCCCATCCATCTGCTTCATCTTCATTCTTGAAACAAAATTAAGAACGGGTTTTTGGTGCATCTGAAAGAAAATATATGTCTGGATTCCAGTGGGGAATACATGCTAAAGCCAAGACCTCTCCCTTTCCCTCTCTCAGGCTCGGAGCCTCTCTCTCTCTGTCCTATGTACAGATATCAAATAAACATAGAACAACAGAGGTGATACTATCCAACTCCAGGAGGACTCTGAAAGCCCTTGGGGCAGAAGAATGTTGCTCACAGCTGGGCGCTTGTGAAGGTTTCCATCCACTCCGGTTAGTATTTGCCAGCAATTCCGTGGCCAGCATTTGTAAAAGCTGTAGATAGATGGCCAGGAATCATGGCTATTTTATATTTGTCTGTTGATTCAGATTGATTCATGCGATTGGGGCAGCTGCCTTGCCGCAACTTTTTCAGTTACTCTCCTAACCAGAGACAAAGGTCAGACTGTCAGAATGAAGAGTTGTTGTCTTGAGTAGAGAATTTGTAACACTTTTTTGCAGAGCAGCTGCAACCCTGTTTCCCCTCCTATTCATTCACCAAAAAATATCTTCACCCTTCACCAGCAACGGCCTGCAGCAGCCAGGAAGGAGACAGGTGCAGCTTGCAGGCTGGCCAGCAGCTTCGTAACCTCTGTGAGCAGCACTGACTAAGTCTGGCAAAGAAGGCAGGGTATTTGTCCCCTCAGTATTATGACAGATTCCACAAACAGACCTTCAAGACTCTTCTCAAGGTATGGTCATGACTTCATGTCCTCTGTCTGCTGCACAATTATCTCCATTTCCAGCAACTCCCTTTAAGACTATATTATCTCTGCCTGTGAGTTGGTGATTGACATCTGTCTCTAAGTGTCTTACCTGATTGGATTGCAGACTGCCAGGGTCATAACAATAATGCAAAAGGTGGAGGGCATTATATTTTATTGCAATTTAAAGACAACAAAATCTTGTTCCCTCAATCATTATATCATCGCTTCTCAAGGGCACATATTCTCTGCTAGCTTTTCCAAACATATGCAAATTCATAGATTATATAGCGACAACCATTATCATCACTAATACATTTTATTTTTGAAGGGGCTTGCAAAAATGTTTTAGCTCAAATAAAGAATTGTTAGCATAAAAAGCAGCTTGTTAAGCATCTACTTTTGGCCACTACCAGAAGCCAGATAGTCATAGTAGACCATCTTCCTAGATGCCAGTGTCTATGAATAATTGTGTTTGTTTTGTATTTGCTGTGAAAATTTGGAACAGGTGACCAACAATGCATTCTGCAGGTCCTTGGGCATCAAATTACTTGACTGTTTTTCAGCCCTGTTATTAAGAGGAGAGGAGAGGCAAGATATTGCAACTGGGTTGACATCTGCGTAGACCCCTTTAGATGATCTTGTGGATATCTTCTAAGCTAACCTTTGATTTTATTGAGTTTTATCTAGTGAAGTTGTATAAATCATTTGAGTTGGGTTGCTTGCATAATTCACTGAGCACACATTTCTTTAAGCTGTCAATCTGAACATGAAGTTTCCTGTTTAAGACACCTACTCATTTGCTGTAAATCACGTTGGGATCGCTCTTATCTGGCTTCATTAGATATGCTTTGCCATTTAATATTACTTATTGCACTCCTACATACTGTCAACAAAAGAAGCTTTAAAAGATGAGTCAGATATTAAGAATAATCAGTTTTTTTGTCTTTTTTCCCATCAGTATAAGTAGAATATCTGAATAGGCGATTAGTGCGTTAGGCAGAGGGTGAGACATATTAAGCTGCATATATATGCTTGTAAGATTCCTCAAAGGCACCAAGTCACCTAGCTCCCTTTGAAATCAAGGAAAAAGAGGTACTAGGCACTTCTATAAATCCCCATATGCATATCTCTTCTTTTGGTGCGTAAATATCTTTACAAGCGTGGCCCATCCTCTCTGCTTCATGCAAGAATGTTATAAAAGGCATCTATAGCACATTGCTCCAAAAGCCCTGACCCTGTGGATAATTAATTCAGTTTTGGAGCCACTAAAAACTTTGTTGATTTCCAAGTTTGTAATTTCCCATGTGGTAGGAAATCCAACACAAATATAAAAATGGCAAATCATTTTATGGCAAATGATGTATAGTACTAATTACTTAGCCCTTATAAACAGCACTTTTCACTCATATACTTCAAAGCACTGTATGAGGAAGTCATTATGCTTACTTCAGGTTTATAAATAGGAAAACTGAGGCACATGGAGGGAAGTGACTGGCTTAAGGTCACCTGATGGGCAGTGGAAGAACCAGGAATTTAACGCAGGTTTGTAACCCCTGCCCACTGCAGTATATCTTGTTTATACCTCTTCTAAAAAAAGGAGCAACTACATTTTTGCAGTTGTACTTCTATTATAAATTTTTCTTCTTCTTTTTTCAGCTTTGACTTGATACTTGCATGCTTTGTCGTGAAAAAGCAAAGTCATTACAAATTGCGATACTGAAAATTAATAACTGTAAAATAACTTCTGTTTCATGCAATTAAAATAGAGTAATGGCTCTGTATATATAAAACTACACTGAATAGGGTAAATGCTTCAGATTTGTGGAGGTTACTATCTATTCTTCTGAGAAGTATTTTCAGCCCCCGCATGCATAGTAGGAATCATCTGTTAAAACAGCCTGTATGTCGTTGTTACCAGCCCGTAGATACTCTGTAATAGACTGTGAAAGGAATCATAGCAAAGGGAATTGTCTCAAATTCAGGATTTTTGTTAGGTAGCTAGAAAATAACTTCCACTCTTCTGCTACAGATATTTTGCCTTCCAGAATAAATTCTGAAAGCGTTCTGCCTTAATAGGAAATTTGCAACCAAAATAGCCACCCTCCCCAAACCCTGTGATTCTTTGCCTCTAATTTTGTTTAGCTTTCTTCTGCAAATGCCCCTGCCAGCAAAGTGCATTACCAGTTCTTCTGCTTCACTAAGCTTGTGAAAGGTTCACCATAATTTATTCCTGTCAGGTTTGCAGACAGGGAAAACATTTGCATAGTAAGAGTACAGTCCTTTTGCTGGGTTTAACACTTCTGCTGCTGAATAGAAGCAGTTACCAGTTATCTTCTACCCAAAGAATGACTTCAAATGACCACCTGGCTTTTTGGCTATTGTAATCTAACATTGTCAAATTGTTATTCCTGTTCAGGTGGCAGCAGAAATGGATTGTTTTTCATTCTCAATCAACCTGTTAATTGCATATTAACCTCTCAAGCAGGCTGTGAATCTCTAGCAGTCAGACAGGGAATGTGGCTAAGGTTACATATGTGCAGCTTCACAGGCATTATTCAACATAGACACAAGCAAAAGAAGGGCATCCTAAGTAGGGGAAATACTTTTACTAACTTTAGTGGGAGCTAGATCAGACTGTGGATGCCCATGGCTCTCCAGCAATAGGGACCAACCTTTTGGTTGGCTTGCCACAAATTAAGGTCTGTACCATCTCTTGAGTGCTGTTATGATACCCTTCCCCTGCTTGATCTGCTGCTCTGCTTTCTGCTCCCTACCCTATTTACTGCTGTGCTGCCTACCCTTTCTCAGTCTGCTGTGCCACATGGATGCTGTCCATGCCACTTGGGCACGTGTGCTACAGGCTGGCCACCTTATTTTCTAGGACTATTCCACATGTCTCCTAACAGTAAATCAACACGGCTAATGAGGAAACTAAGCTGCTTTTTGGAACTTGAAAATACAGCTCATTCTCCTCTCCCTGAACCTCTGGGCAGAAGGATGGATGCACTATTTAATTTTGACTCTGGTTGTTATGCTGGACCTTTGCACAGGGGGTGAATGTCACACTTGAATGTGTAGCCACCTGCAGTCCACGGTTGAAGACTAGTGAGCTGGAAAGTGTAGGTAAACTTGTACTGTCATTACCCTGTGCTGTACTTGTGCTATGGCTTAATGAGGGGATTTGGTATCAAGGATGCCTATCAGCCACCTTCCCAAGAACTAAAATCTTGTAAAAATGGTTAAATCAATTCTATCTTACTATATGTCTGTTAAGGTCTGCCCATTTTCTCAATGACAAAGCAAGGAGTGGCTGTTTCTTGACAGGCCAGTATGGTTATACTCCTGCTTAGCAATAACACAGAGCATTTGGATTTAAAAAGGTCATTAACATCCCTTAAAATAAAATTATGAACAGTATTTAGGCACTGAGGGAGGCTGCATAAAAAATTACAAGCCGGGATTTTCAAAGGCAGCTAGTGAAGCTAAATAGGATTTGGTCCCTTAAACTGATCTGAAACCCTCAACACCTGCCCATCTAGGTTTCTCTCAAAATCTCAAGATGTGTATCCTTAATGTAACCTGAAGTTGCTCATGGCATTAGCAAAGCTGTGCCATTTATAGTAGCTGAAGATTCCTCATTTATTGTCTCCACAAGTCTGGTCTGGAAGTGTGTGCTTATTTTAGTGGATGCAATCTTGCCTTCTGAAACGCAGGGAGATTTAGTTGTTATGCTGAAGTGCTTAGTATGGGTTTGATCACGCGCCCTATTTCTGGAAGCCCATGCTGTGCACTAAGGCTAGGTACAGACATTCAAAAAGTCTGAGGCAGAATCAATCTAAGTTGTGCAGTTTTCTGCAGGCGCCGTAGTGCAGATCGGTAGCGAATGGAACGCACATTTGCCTGGGATGGGGAGGGCACAAATCTTAGATCGGGTTCCTCTATTTTTAAACCAGTCTATGTGCGCTGAACTTCTGTTCTGTTACAGCTATAGACCAGTTTCCAATCACTTATACCGATGAAAGTATAATATCTGTACCTAGCCTCAATGCCCAGACTTTTAAGGAAAAGCCTTCCAGCACTGCTGTTTAATATGGGGTGTGGTGATGTAGGGCATTCTGAGCAAATCTCATATTGTTATGCTTTCAAATTGTTTTGCAGAACTCAGAGGCTTAACTGCAAATGTTGCATAAAGCAGAAGGCTCTACTGCATGTTGAAAGGAACAGCATAGTTTGCAGATACTGTTTGATATTGCCAGTGACAACCTGCACCCAGGAGAAATAAACTCAGGGAGATGAGAGTAAATCAGAAAATGAGCTCCAGAGTAGGCTGGCAGGAACTGAGCACAGTTCATAAATGGCCTCATGTCACTAATCCTTGAATACCGTTCATATAATGGCAGAAAAGAACAATAGCTTAATTCAAATTTTGAGCAATTTACCTTGCATAACTGTGTCTTCTTTTCATAATATGCAATCACAGGCTCTGTTGCTTGGTAATATATTTCAATTTGCTGCCGGATAGTTTCAGCATTATCATCAAAGCACTCACAGCTCTGACTTTTTGTCAAAAGGCGACTGCTCATGGTCTCAGCAGAGCAGTCCATGCAGATCACAAGTTTTGGCTCCCCAACCTACAGCAGCAGAGAAACAATGGATAATCAGAAAGACTGGCTTTGCAAAATCTGCTTTTGTTTGTCAATTCTGTTTTAACAGATAACAAGAAAACCTGGCTTGCCTGCAGGCAAATAATTAGAGCAAAACCGCCTATTTTCAGCAAGCAGTTTATTCAATTAATTTAGTCCTTTTCTGTTTGTTGTTCATCTGCAAATAAATTATTAGAGTTGTTATTAACAGCCATATATGTCACAGGGCATGCTGAGACCCCAGTTAGGATGAGGACCTTGCTGTGGTGGGCAGAGAGAGAGATCTGCCTTGAAGAGCTTACAATCTGAGAACCAGACTGTAACTTTACTAGTTCAGCTTTTGCAATTGTCTGAGCAATGCTTTTAAGCAAACAAAAGTCAGCTACTCTTTATTTAATACTGATTATTTGAATGGGATTTTTTTTTGCCCAGGTTTGAACTATAAATAAATGGCAAAATAAAGCATTCATACACAAACACACATTATTGTGTTGGATTTTCCCCAAACATTTCTGAAATTGAAACCCTCCCTGTCAAAATAGAACGGAACAACAAATGACAAGGTTTGGGAATGCTATCCAATACAGGTAACTGAATTTATACATGCAAGTTTTCATAGGTATTTTATGGCACTCTATATCCAACTTGACTTGCAATACAACAGTAGTGATATGAATGAAGAAATGTGGTATCTCATTTTGTATTTATGCAGAGTTGTAGTGTTTTCAACTTGTAAGAAAAGCCAAGTACTGGTGTGCTTCTCAGGCTGTGTGGCTGCCTTCCCTGGAGAGGCTCTGACCTTTTCCATGGAAGACTCAAGTGAACCAAAGCTACATGAAACAAGAATTATTTTTATTCTTGAGACACGGCAAGGAGAGAGGTAGTCTCTGCCCCTATTAAATAGCAAAACTAGTTACTATGAATGCTTTGCTTCTACTGATTTCCAGGTGAAAAATAACTTGCATGAACTCTAAGCCTCATTTCTCATAATTCACTTTATTGGGTAGGCCCAGATGTTTTTCTACACCTTGGGGAAAGAACCCTACAGTGCATCCAACCCTGTAGCTTACTCAGAGAAAACTATTCACACTGAGTTTTGTCAGAGTAAGAGCAAGAGGTCTGAGACATGTATGATAAACTCCACTCTAGTAAGATAAATGGAGGCGATGTTTAAATATCTAAAATCCCTGTCACGGGCTTTATTCTTCAGGGATCTTTGTGCAAAGTCCTTTAAATGATATTAGTGAAAGGGCCAGTTCCCAGTCCCTTTTCTAAGTCTTTTAGATTCCAGCAGTTATTTGGAAGCAGTTATTCTAGCTTCTTTGTAGGGAAGGACAAGGGAAAGTGGTCAAAAAAATAATGTAAATTCCCTTTACTAGTAACATTTTGCTATAGTGCACTGCCCTTGGCTATAGCAGAACAGCAGATGACTGGCATGTGGCCCTCTCAAAAAGGAGAAGCTGCCAATTCGTTTAATCAGGAATTACCCGGCAGATAGGATTTTGAAGTATTCCACAGAGGCCTGCAGTAGCTGAGTAGCAATGAAAGAATTTGAGGTTGTGAACTCTTTTGCTGGCACTTCTGCTTCCTTATATTTTTTAATAGGCAGCCAAGACCCCCCACGTTATTTGACCTCAGGCCTGTGGGCTCAGTCCCTAGCCAATGGTTGCTTCCAGTTTGTCAGCCCATAATTTTTAGCTCAGGCCAGGAAAGATTACCAGTGTCCTATTGAATTTAAAACCAATAAGTCCAGAGGTCATCTTAGACAGACAAAGTTGTGGACAAATTAGTAGGAGGTCTGGTATTTATCTGTGCTATTTATCTTATGTGTTAAGATCTCCCTGCAATGCACATGAAGTAAATCCCATTTAGGGGTCAGTGTCTTCCCTCAACTGTGACTGGCTGATATGACCACAAGTTTTAAAATTATAGCTTGGGCTCCTCTGGTAGAGCTAAGTAACTTTGACCAGATAAATCAAAAATTGAAAACCCTTGAGTTCTCCAGAGGCTGCATCTCTTCCCACCTTTTCTCTGATTTTCTGTTCTGTTCATAACTGCATTAGTGAGGAGTGGTGTTGCCACCTCTGCTCTGTTGCTCAGCAGAACTTATGGCCTTGAACATATCTCTGCCCTATGGGGATTTCATTAGTTCTGATATAAGGGGGAGTGGTGTAGGTGTTATGTGTCTTGTTATGGTACTGTCTGCTACTGCACCAAAGAGGGAGTGATGGGCTGTAAGTAGCAAAGAGGGAGTGATGGGCTGTAAGTAGGGTGACCGTATGTCTTGGGCAAGTCAGGACACTCGCTGCTGCCACAGTCTGCCTGCCTTCCCCCCAGCCAGCCGCAGCAGTGCCTGCCCACCCACTTGGCTGGTGCACTGTGCCGCTCTACTTCCCTGCTGGACTCTGGGACTTTTGGCCAACCGGCTGGGACTGGGCTACAGAAGTTGAGTCTCCCTGTTGCCTGGGACATATGGTCACCCTAGTTATAAATGTCTCTCTGCTTCACATTCCCATCTTAAAACTGGAATAATAGTTCTCTCCTTCTCAAAGGTTTTGTGAGACTAAAATGAATGGAAGGCCCTCAGATAGAACGGCAATGAGATGGCTCCATACGCACGTAATCTAGTCAGCACTCAGTGCTGTATAACTTCTGGCGGGCTCCTGTAGGGCCCATGGATTTTAACCTAGAAACAAAATCTTTAGGAAGCTATTTACTGCCCTCAATACATATTGACTGTGTTGGATCCTTGGGTGGGTCTTACTTGAAGAGTGAGATACTACTCAGGTTGGCCCTGTGTGATTCGCTCTTTCACATGATACCAGCTTAGTTCAAACTAGCCTGAAGCGCTAACAAACAGGATTTTCTGTCCCTCAAGCTGCAAGGGAGTTTGTTATCAAACCAGGGCCATTTAAATAGAAAAAAATAAAGTAGCTAGGCACCGGTGATGCACACGGATAGCCTGAAGCACTTGAATTCATGAGAGAATTAGTTTAGGAAACTAAAAGGTTTTTATTGTGTTTGTCTTTTTGTGAGAGCTATTCCTGAATCTTAGACAGTTCTTAGATACTTATAATGCTAGCTGCATATGATGGTTCCAGTGCACTGTCACCACCAATTAATACACTCTCAGAAAACTCCTATGATTTCTTTTTATTCATTCAGTTATGATGCAGGTGGCCATTTTCCTTCAATGACTTTTAAAAATTACTCTAGTGGTTTTTTTTTCTCCTAGGAACATTATCTCAGACCTAACTAATTTAAAAATATTTCAAGGACTTATTGAGTCACTGTGACAGGGTCTCCTCTGGGCCGCAGTCCATGGCCCGCCCACCTGTCCTTGGGCCAACCGCCTGCCTAATCTCGCCCGCCATGACTTGGTCTTAATTGGGTCTTTCGTAAACGGGAGGCTGCCCATTTGTGCCCCGATGCCAGGGGGCGCTGTCTGCAGCTCCTTCCATCCCCGTACCGCAGCCCAAGCCTCGCAGATGGCATCTTGATCTTTTAATCACCAGACCCCTCACTGGGCCTTAGAATCATCCCCTTAGGACCCGACTCTAGTCCACACAATCGGGCGGCCTCTCTACCGTCATCCGGGCTACCTTGCCCCCCCCCCCGAAACCCATCTTCCCTCTCGGGTGTGGTCCTTCCTGGACCTATGGCAACTTGCCCTGGCCCGCCTCCAGCTCTGGGCATCCCTCACAGTGGGCCCTCTGGCCCTTTTGACCCCTTCCTGGGTCCTGGCCCCAGCCTGGGCCAGTGAAGGGTACTCCCATAGTCAGGCAGGTCTCTAGCCCCTCACACCATCTCAGGTTCCCCCTCCTGGGCCCTCCAAATGCACAGGGTAACCCACCCAGTGGTGGGGGCAAGGGGTTAAGGCACCCTGTCTCACCTTCTACCGGGGTGGTAACTGGCCTGGCATTTCCTGGGGGCTCCCGCGCCACTGAGAGCCCCACCAGGCCACCCACTCCCGGCAGGGTGCAGTTTTCAGGTCATGCCCAGGACCAGG
>JAGPOW010001543.1:22252843-22347352 GCA_030014935.1 Caiman crocodilus | reverse complement strand
GGCTGAGGTCCTGTGACCCCAGCACTCGTTCCTGCCATTGGCGGGGGGTCAGACTAGATGGCCTGCTCTAGGCCCCTTCTGACCCTAGATACTATGATATGATACTATGATACTATGTGCCCTAAGTCCTCAGCTGCATGCTAAGGGTAGCAGACCCGAGCTGCCACATGCAGCTCTCAGAGTCTGGTGACCTCTGTGTACCGCTGCATGCACTGGGGTTCTTGGCCACACACCGAGGGCAGCAGACCTGAGCCACCATGTGCTGCATCCAGGTCTGGTGGCTTTGTGCACTGCTATGTGCACTGAGTATCCTGGGACCCGAGCTGCCTCCTGCAGCTTCCAGGGTCAGCCTCTGTGTACTGTGTGGGACCCAGCAGGCTCTTCCTGTACCCAGGGCCAAGGCTCTGGCAGTGGCTCCTCCAGCAACGTCTTCAGTAGCCTTGGGGTATCGCCTGTTGGGGCACCTCTCTCCAGCTTTTCTCAGCTCCGTTCTTTTTGAGTTCCTCGCCACATCTGCCCTGTGTGCCAAGCACGCTCTCCTTTTATACACGTCAGGAGCTCTGCCCCTGAAGTCTGGTGGACCTGCCATACTGCAGTCCACAATCAGGTTGGGGAGCATCTCTCCTCCTCTGTTCAGGAAAGGGGTGGCACCTGCTTTCCCCAGCTTGTTCCTGATTGGAACAAGCTCCATCAATCATACGTAAGGATTCTTGAGCCTTAGGAGACATTGGAGCTCAGTTGGGGAAGTCTGCCACACTAGAATAATTCTGTATTGCATATACCTATAACAAGATAAATGTGTGCTGTGGGAGAGGCTGCAAACATCCTTTATTTCTCTTTCCTTACAGTTATTTTATTTATGATCAGAGAGCTCACAGTACTAAATGTTTCATAAATCCAGTCTTTAAATTAGGGATTTTATGTCTATGATACTTCTGTGTTCTGCATGTCAGACATATGTTCAGAAAAAGTCTACATCCTTATATGTAACACGCTGGGGTCCCAGGGGTGGCTGTGATGCCCCCTGGTGGCTCCATGACCATGCCCTGCTCTGCCCCTAGGATGCCTTCCTGTCTTTCCTGCCACACCTTGATGTTGTTTATAATCTATAGGGAGGCTACCCACATGCCAGGCCTCAGTCCCAAGGCCCTGGCTGGCTCTCTGTAGTTGACTGTGCCTGGTGAGGCATCCAAAACCTTAAGGGCTAATTGTGTGGCTCCAAATCCTCCCCTTTACCATGCCCCATGCCTTGGGTGTTACAGGTATGTCGTTCCCTTTGTTGGGCCTTTGATCTCCTCAGCCTCTGCCCCTTTAATCTAGCTAGGCCTTCTAGCCTAGGCCCGCTGAATCAGACCTGACTTTGAGGCACTAGCTTCGCTTGTCCCTTCCACATCAGGTCCCAGACTCTAGTCTGCTGGGCCCCGGGCCCCCCTGTGGCTGCGCCCTCTCTGGTGCCACTCTGGGCTCAATAAGTGTGCACGCCCTAAGCCTGCTACCCTGGGCATTAATAAGGCTTCCTTACCTCCCCTTTCAGCCTCATCCCAAACTATTGGTAAAACAATAACATAAATCATAAGCCCCTGGGCCGCAGCATAAACAACACAGCAAGGAGTCCTCTTTCCCTTAAGAAGGCAAACCTTTCTCCCCTTGTGCCAGTAAATCTACCAGCATAGCCTCCTTGTTAGTTCCCCAAGCCTCAGTGTTTTTACAGGCAGTCAATGGTCAGCCTAGCATCCCTGGGTGGCTGTCCCAGGCAGGAGCTCCTTCCCCTGTGGCAGCCAGGAAAAGTTTCCCAAGTTGCCTTGGGTTTATGAGTCAGCAACCCCGGGCAAGTGCCAGCTATTAACTCCATTAGCTTATCACCCTGGTGACTGGCAGCTGCTGCCCTGCCTGATGCCTAGCCTGCAGTGCTCCCCTAGGCTACTTTTGTCTTAAGGAACAGAGAGCCCTGGGCTCGCTGTTACACTCTACCAGAGTCATTTCTATTAGTATATTAAAAGATTTCCATTAAAATAATGTCTTATGCAAAATGTATGCTTTCACTCTATTTTATCCAGGAAGCCTCGTTAAAATTAAACATATTTACTTTTTACAAAGTTCCAACAAGGCTGAAGTTAAAATGCTTAACTACTTTTATATATCTACCAGAATAGATATGAAGGCATAATTGGATAATAGTTCTTATGTACAGTCATTGCTGAGAAGTGGTAACTTAGATTTGAATCCGTTGCCTTTCAGTAGATATGTTCAATCTAGTAATATATTCTCTAATGAGAAATATTTAATTGGAAAAGGTTCATAGCCACTCTACATCATCTAAGGATTTTTTAAGCATCAAATGAGGTCACAACTCTCATATGGCTCTACTTAAAAAGAGGTCTGGTAAGCCCAGAGCAACATCACCTAAAACAGGGCCCAAACTCAGAAACATCTAAATTAAATGCGTGGGCTCAATACGTGGATGCTGTCTACAGTTGAGATAATGGAGAGAAGTATGGCCCAACTATCTCAGGCCAGTGGCTTTCTATCTTAACACCTTTGAGGGTGTGGCAGCTAAAACAAACTTGCAGAGCTTCCTGAGTAGAGCGGTCTAGGAATTTTCCTATGAAACATACTTTTGTTGAAAAATGCTGTTCTAGAGAAGCGTAATAATTTCAATGACACCACATTTTGGGTAGGAGGGCCCACACAAAGAAGTCAACATAGTCCTTGTTGGCCTTTTCAGAATAATGTTTTAATTCTCTACTTCTGTTTCAATTTTTTTCAAAAATAAAAATCAAACACCAAGAAATCTTCAGATAGAAATCTCTTGATCTCCGACTGCAGCTTTTTTCTGTTGCTTTTCAAACAGTGCAAACCAGAAGACCTGAAAAATCAATTAACAGACTCCACAATGGCCTATTTGTTATGTCATATTTGAAGGAGCTAGCAATATGTGTTCTCACTTTTGTTGTGAAGGCCTAACACTCTTTGTTAATTTCTAATATGCTGTCATCGTTTGCTCCACCTACATGTTTTTGGATGAAGGAAGAGTTTAAACCAATGACTGGATGATTCATGATAACTGACTTAACAGCTTTCAGGTATTATCTTTTTGATTTTAAATATGAGAAGAACATAAAAAGTTAACCCTAGTAAATTCACACATGTAATGTATGAATGCGTTATGATTTACAATTAGTGTGTGGAATTTGTGGGTGGACTCTGGATTTTAAAAAAATGTCCATCTGTACACATCAACAGTTGATGGGTATGAGACACACCAACAGAAAACTGGCAATTAAAAACAAAAACCCAGGGATGTAGAAACTTTGACAACTGAGGATCCAAGTCTGCAGTTCTCTCTCACGCAACAGAACAGAAACCGAGCTTTGGACTTTTATAATTAGTCTCTTATTCAGTAAGCATAAAGTACTCTAGTTTGTTGCGCAAATAGTAAAGAAACTGAACTGACATGGCACATTTGAGCTACAGCTGATTATTTTACATTCTATTTAATCTAATTCAATTACAGTAAATATATTTGCTTTATCACTATATTCAAATATAAAACTGTCTTGGGCAGGAACTCACTCTTTTGTGGGCACTAGGAATGTCATTCTTCTCCAACCACTCCAAAAATCAATATTTTTTTACAATCAGGCTCAATCTCACAAATGGAAATATTAGCTATGGAAGACCCTGAATTTTCCATTTACTCACTTTTTTTTAATAAGAAGCAGTGGTTTCATTGGTGCAGCACTGGCTTGGGGGTTGAGAACGATGGGTTTTGATCCCAGTTCCATATCTAAACTGGGAGAACTGCAGTAAGGGTGTTCAGGGGCGTATGAACAGCCCCACATCCCAGAAGCACTTCTGCACACCCACCCCAGACAGGGGAGAGCTCACCAGGGAGTGAGAGAGGGTTAGCCACATGAGCCCAGAGTGGGACAGATAAAAGACACCGAAAGCAGCCTCAAGCGGCTGCATCTGGCCAGGAAGCAGGCTGCCTGGAGCCTGGAGTTACCAGGGGTTAAGCAGCTACCAGGAGGGCCCAGAGCAGGGCTCTTCTTTCCTTGCTTGCTTGATCATTTGCTTTGTTGCACCAGCCGGCAAAACCTCTGAAAGATAAGAGGCAGCCAGGGGATTTAGCCTGGAAGAACCACTGGAAAACCGCTAAGTGCTAACTTATTTGTTTAATTTTCTTTGTTTTGCATGCTAAGAAGCCTGGGGTGGCCTCCAGGTATTATCACTTAGCCTGGCTGCAGAAGAGGCAAGGGCCCCAAATAGTGTGTCTTTGGCCAAAGTCCGCAGCAAAAGTAAAACTGGTCAGCTTAACTAGTTTGATCAAACATTACCCTGCTGTGATCTGCCCAGACTCTACCCATAGCAGCCTACAGGGGGTATCTTTTCTCGTTGTCACATGGACTCTTACTTGATGTGGGTCCTCTGGGCAACAGTGTACGGGGCACAGCTGGGAGGTGAAGCACAAGTGAATTAAAGAATGAGGAGGCCTACTAGCCCCAAAACCTGCCCTTACTTCCTTTACTGGAAGGCTGTTATAAGTGGGCGGGGCTTGGCTCTGAAGTTCTTAACGAGCATCTTTGATAGCTGATTTGGAAGATTTATCATTACAAACCTGCCCTATGACCAAAATAGCATGAAGAGCATTTACTTCATGCTCTTCACCAGTATGACTGTGTTCTTTTGGTTGTGCATATTACTTGTAAAATTAAATAACTAGCCAGAGATGTCGCAGAACCCCATCAAGCCAAACAGGCTGGAAGCTGGTGGGTTAACTGCCAGGAATGATTCAACATAAGCTGCTGGAAATACTGTCACTTGTTAGCTAATAAACCTTGGCTGATCCTCATCTTGCTCAGCAGTTAAAGGAAAACTAGCTCCCTCTGAAGAGTGAGTGGTTAGTACCAAATGCCAAAATTGAAGAGGTAAATCTAAGTGCCAGTTCCTAAGGTTCTCAAGACTGCATCTACATCCCTCAGTTAATCTTTATATTTGAGGCAAGATTCAATTCACAAATACTGAAACTGAGGTAAACAAGGGAGTAAGTGAACTGCCTGAGATTGCATAGTTTGTATTGCACAATATGGGGCAGAACCCAAACACTCTTAAGCCTCAGTCCATTGCTAAACCAGGACATGGCTCCAACCGTATGTATGCAGTCTTTAAAGCTGGTACAGGGAAACTTGTAACTGAGACTGAATTATCTTAATAAAAATACTGTGCTATAAACAGGAACTATTTCTTTGACAGCATTAACTTCAGTTCTGTTTATCCGTTACCCATCTGTGTAGTCAATCTCAGTGTCCCTCAGTGAAAGAAGAAAGTTATGATGATGAAACAAAACATAGAATGTTTCTTGGGCTGTACAACTCAGGACTTGTTTTACTACTAACAAAGTAAATGGGGTTTTTTGGCAGTGATCAAATAGAATTTAACTACCTTGAGAAACCATTGCACCTGTATCTTCTTCATTGCCAGATGCAGTATTTGCATTTCATACATTCAAGCACTTAATTTTTCTAAATATCAAATAAAGCAAGCTGTAAAACAGAAATTAAGCAAACTGCCTCACTTCATAGCTTATTCCAAATATTTTCAGCATTATATTGCTGTTAGTGAAATAAAAAGTGAGTTTATTGCAGTAATTTGAATGTTTTGGGGAAGTATCAAAGGCCTACTTACAGAGGCAGTAGTGCATTAATAATTGAAATGTATTTCCATTGTTGTCAACTCTTATGAATTTATTGAAAGTTATATGACATTTGGTTTTATTTACAGCTTCAGGTCCCAGAACTATATAAAACTGTACAAGAGCCTAATCTTTTGTCTGGAAAAAAAAATCTCTAACTGTAAACATACAGTTTCTGAGACACTTCATTCATTCATAACTCTCTTGCTACAATATAAAGAAGTTTAACCAAATGCCCAGGAAACCAGCATCCAAATTAAGAAGAATATTTCCAAATATTATCAGTGAGGGGCCTGGCGTATGTTTCTTTGAAAGTCTAGGATTACCAATACTGAACAATGAGGACTCAGCACTTACTGTATGAATGCCTTGCACAAGCCCATGTAAGTGCTATTTTTATGAGAGATGAAATATTACTTCTGGAAGGGTAAAAAAGGGGGAAAGAGTTTTCCTTATTCTTGCTGTGCTGCTTTCCCTGCTTGAAACAAAGGAAAGAGAGTAGCTAAATCCACCTAGGCAGAGTCTTGCTAGTTCTGAATGGATCACTTAACACCAGGAGAACAGCCTTTCATGAGCAGCTGCCAGCTGCTCAAATCAACCTGCTGACATTTGGAAGGAGTCCAAAACAAGGAAAAAAATTGGTTTACTTGAAGAATTTAGGACTCCACTTGCCTCCTTGTGCCCTCATTTAGAAACTCAGTCTGAAAATTCACAGTGTTTCCAGACATTTCCAGTAGTATTTCAGTTGCTACTAGGCTGAGCAGGTGGCTGTTGCAGTTGTAGAAATTGTGTTCCTCTCAAGTGAACTCTTATGAAATAATTTTTATTTCTATCTCCAGTTATCTGTGCTTCCTTCCATTCTGAATAAAGTAAACAAATTCACTTTGTCTTGTCTTTTAATAAGAAATTCAGTGTGTTAAATGGGGGAGGGAGGATATCCTGGTATCATGTAGGTACAATGCAGGATACTGCAGAAGTCCACAAAGGAGGGATCTTCTTCCTGGTTTAAGTTAAACCAGAGCCCTGCAACATCCCAGATGCTTTGCAGCCCTAGGCTGGGCTGTATGCTCCAAAGCAGACCTGGCCCTGCCCCTCTGCTCCATATCTGGAGCTCTGGCAGAAACTGCAGGCATAGCAGGGTCTTCCCCCTGTCACCCCTCCCCACTCTCCTGCACTTCCTGCTCAAGAAGGGATTCCACCCCTCCCCTCTCCCACAGCACAGACTGTAGCCAGCATGTAGTATGCTAGCTAATGCTGAGAGGTGTCTGTGTAAGGCACACAGGACAGTGTCTGCTTAGGGCTTTTTGGAGCTAATCAATAGGTCAGTTGGTAATGTCCCTCCTTGGAAAAAATTGTTTAAGAAGAGCTTGAACTGAAAGAGGCTTTTGTTTTCTTAATGGGTGCTAAACACTCTGTTTATCAACTCCCTGCTAGCTCCCTTGCTGATCAGAAGTGTGTGTGGCGGGGAGGAGGCGGGAACCCGTCCCTAATCAGAGCATCCTGCCGGGACCTGGCCTTGCCCCCCTGTGGCCAGCTCAGCACTGTGGAAGAGAGGGTAGGCTGCTGTAGTGCTTCCTGGCTTCTAGCCTGAGTCACTGCAGACATGTGCCTGTATTTTTTCAGTCTAGAGGGAATGTATGTGCACTTGGAAACTGGTTCAGCTTAGCCAGGCCAGACTAACCTCCAAAGATGGAATCAGTTCAGGCTCAGGGTTTTTGAATGTCTGTCCCTAACCCTAGAGAGTGTGTCATGGGAATAGTGATGATGAGTTAGTGATCAAGTGATGATGACTAACTTTTAAATGTTGATATCTGGGGTTTGCAGGCTGATTTGCAGGCCAGATCCAGCCTATGACCATACGTTTTTGACCTCTGGTCTAAAGTACTGGTTCTTAAGATGGGACACATCATACCAATACTTTTACTTAGCAGTAAAGTGTGTTTATTAACTGTGTGTGTGATACTACTGTGAGACACAGAAGACAGGTTTCCTACTCCGAAAAACCTACAGTCAAAAGACTTGAGCCTGTAATGTGTGAGTGCTGAGCTGACTGCAATACTGGAACCGAGGCTCTACTTAGTTGAATTAACTAGACTACTTATACAAATAAAATTAAGTTTACACTTAGGAGTTTGCCATTTCAGGGCCCAAACAGCAATGGTATCTTCTTTGTCTTTCCGGCATAATTCTAGCAAATAAGTGAAATTATATACAATTCAAACACTATTTCCCAAATTCCACTTAAAAGATTATTTTATTTTACAGCATAAAACAGTCCTTCAGGTGAGCATTGAAAAAGTCAGATGGATAATCTGAATAGCTGAACTGATTGAGGAGAAATTGTTTCCATGGGATGTCAGAGAAAGCAGTGACCACCAATTTCTAAAGCTGGCATGATGCTGTTAACTCTATCTCTGCCAGAAAATAGCAGAGGTAGCAAAGCCTTGCATTATTTTGTCTAGATGAAACTTTGTTTTGTGTATTTTAGTATATTTTTTCTCCCTGGCAAATGTCCCCACTGCAGAACAGGCTAATGAATGTAGCTGAACTATGCTAAAAATGTCTTAACTGAGAATTAGTGGAACCAATTTATTTCTAGTACCATTCAGATAGCTTTCCAAGTTAATGTAGAACAGTCTGCTCTTGTTTGCACATGCAGTTAAACAGTTGTCCATCCTGGTTTTCTTATGCAGCTATACTTTTTGCTGGATCTGACTGTCACGGATGGGTCAATTTGGTAATGCTACCTAAACCATCATACTTCAGCCCTCCAAAGCTTTATTTAATTTACATTATTAGTCGCTATTATGAGGAAGTGTTATGCATTTGTGCTTTCAAAACAGTCTATATATTTTTAACTTAATCTTAGACCCAGTTTGTCTACATGTACAGTTTTAAAATTCTATTAGGAAGGAGACCAGTTATTCTGATTCATCCTTAAATCTGAGTTTCAGAGAAAGTTGATGATGACCATCTGGCATCTGATCCAAAGTCCAATGAACTTGATGAAAATACTCCTGCTCATTTTGCTAGGCTGTGGTTATGTCACTACCGTGTTGCTCCAAACCAGGATATTTATTGCACACTAATAAACTCTATAATCATGCTGGTTGTCTTAGCTGTGGCAAAGGGTATCATGCTAGTTAAGTAATTTAAAAACTATCCATTCAGGTTTATTTATTCCAGGACAGTAAACTAAGCTTATTTCTTATACATGCTACTGAGATGCAGTCAAATATAGTAGGAATAAATTACACATGGGTACAGCACTTGCACCCAAAAGAAAAAGAATCCAATATTTTATTCCTTATTTGGTTACATTTATTTCATAACTGTCTCTTCAACTAGTGTTCCTAAGTGAAATGGATTTTTCTTGTCATTTTCTGTTATCCTGCAGTTTTCTCTCTCATTTTTGTCTTTCATGTTCTACATCTTTTTTTCAATTGTCTGGATAAAGCAGTGTTGTTTGATTAATTTAAGTTGAATGCATTTCCAATTCCTACATTAATTGTGATGCAAATCTTTTGCTAATTAGACCACTTTTTCATTTCCAAGTTGCAAAGAAAATTGGTGATTTTTTTGTGTGTATATTAGAAACAGTATCTCAATTTGTCAGTTACTGAAAAGGGGCATATTTATTTTAACTTTTAACTAATCTCATTTCTAATATTTCTAATATTTATATTCCTGATATTAAAAAAATATTTGTTTTACATGAGGCTTGTCTTCCCTCTTTTGGTGCGCCTTTCACCCCCTCATTGTTACATTATTGGACAGGACTATCATACCTAAAAGGACTCAGGTCTGATGGTGGGCAATTCAAGTACAGAAAGAAATAAAATTACTTGTATTATTTGTTACAAATTATATTGCTAGCTATTTTTGGTTTTGTTGATCTAAACCTGATAAAATGATTAGCTTTGAAGAGGGACCACATGAAAATTTGTTGCTTTAACACACAAAATACAGGACTGCATTTGTTTCAAAAGGCATGAAGTAGAAACGTATTCATTTTCCCTTTAAGGAAGCTTTCAGTTATCATAGTAACTAAGTAACAGTCTAACTTCTTCACTTTTTAAAGTTTTTCATATGTATCACAGGTTCAAAATGACCTAGATCTATTGGTATTTAATAACAGGACTTAAAAAAACCCCTGTTGCACACAAATATATTCTGTCTTTTGAACTCTACACAAATGTTCTTACTTTTCTTTGCTCTGTTCCAAAATTCCCATTTCTAGCTTATAAAAAATAACATATACACCAATTCTCTTTCATATAACATTTATGTCTGTCCCCAGCATATTGATGAGATGCTGCTATTTTGCACCACTGCAACCTGATCTTGTATATTCCTGCCTGATACAAAAACACTCTTTCTGGATCCTTTCTTTAAAATACTGAGTACAAAATGTTCAGCAGTAATTTGTAAATATTTATTAACTTTTAAACACATAAGTTAGTCTAATTAGGTCATTTATTAGTACCTAACACTAACATAATGACCTTACTTCCAGAGATTTCAACAAATTAAAATTTAAACTAAGGCCCATGTGCTTAACTTTACCTGCTGTTATTAGTTCCAGTGATGCTATTGACATTAATCACAAGTTATACGTCTGTAGTACTCAAAGGTATATTTACAGAGGACATTTAACAAAAGAAGTGGTAAAATATGCTATGGTCCTTTTCAAGTAACCTGCATGGTTAAGAGCTTGTATTTAAACATTTGTAGTGTTTATTGAGGCTTAACAAAATGTTTATATATTGTATTTATACAGCAGTGCTGGTCAGAAATGTCTGACTGCTAAACAAAGCAACTCAGTATCAGAAACAGTACAACTACATTAGCTCATGTATAATGGGGAGGCAGACAACTGGGGGAGGAGTTTTTGACCACGTTTTCTGTCACATGTTTATATATTAACAAACAAAACATCATGACTAATTAACAAGACTTACAAATGGAAAAGTCATATCAAGGCTTTTACTCACCAATTACAAAAATGATGGTCGATTGCCTCAAATCTCCTGTAAAACCTAAATAAAATTTCAATATATTTTATTGTTGGCAGCAACCACTCATTTAATTCTTTCTATAGGTTTAGTTTTATACCAGCCCAAAAAACTTTTGGGGAGATTTTCTTTAAACGAGCTTTTATTTTCAACCTGGATGTACTTCATTCTGAAATGAACTCTTAAGCACAATCTCACTTAGGTTCCGTTTTGTTCCAGTAGCTGTCTTTGTAGATGGTATAAAATATTTTAGAAGGAAACAGACCGATCTTTCATATTCATGTTATGAACATTGTGTCTAAACAAAACGTTTACATAAAACAAAATCAGGAAGCACATTAAGTTGAGTTAACAATATGCTTTGTGAGCCACTAAGTTTTTTCTTTTATTTTGGACATATAATTTAATTAAGGGCAGCATGTAACATTTTCCACGTCCTCTTGGATTCTGTCTTGAATGCTGTTTGTTTATGACAAACAAAAAAAGTCGATCTAGCCAAACTAGAAGTGACTCACCTTGGATTGTGGTATTTTCAAACCGGGATTTACCTTCAATTTATTCTTGAAATTACTATATCTACTGAAACTTGACATTTAAAAAAGGTAACTCTTTAAAGTCTGGTGTCCAGTGTTATGTCCTGAATAGCTTATAACTTCATAGAAGGCCAACTTGTCTACCTGACCTGACTCAGTTTACACAATGTTTATGGCCTAAGTAGCTATAGTCCAGAGCTACTGCCTATGAATTACTGATTTTACTTTTTTACTATATAATAGGTAGAAGAGTGCACATTTCTAATTCTCAGCTAACACTAGGAGCTGAGGCGCTTGCTAGCATTCAGGATGCCCTTAGAACTGTCCAAGTCAGAACGTGCCTCAGTCTTTGGCCATTTTCCAAATTCTAAAAGTTGCTGTTACACAGGATTGGATCTCGTAGCAACTTTTCCAAATAGTTTTGGGCCCTGTACACTGAGTTGAGGCATCTTCCTTCCTGGCATATCTTCATTTACATTTAGTTAGAGCATTCACATGATAAAATGGAGTTTCCATCAGTTGTTTAATACATGCTTTTTACGCATTAAAAAAATCTGGATGCCATTCATTATATCTATTATGTAACTAAGAGCATTATGATGAATGTGTTAATTTATACTAAAGAAGGAACTCACCTCCTGTATTCTCATATCCAGAGAAACTTGACTGGTCGTCTGCCTGCAAATTAAGCAATTGACATACTGAAAGAGGTTATTGCTTAATCTTTGGTTTTTTCTTCATGTACATGCAGGTGTTAAAGCTGACATTGTGAAAGATGAATAGGTTCTCAGTTTGTGCCCACGCACTTACACATTAACAATAGTTAGTTTATTTCACTCTGCAGAGCTTGAATGCAGAGAACCCAAGTGGCTCCTGTTGATTGATACTGGCCTTTATTACTGTATAATTGCTAACAGAGGTCCATCTATTTCAGTGTTAAACGGTGTCTGCTGAATACTAGAGTGGTAGCAAATGTGCATATTAAATTGTTCCCCCAGTAAATGGGAAAAGCTAAGCTGTTTCCAGTCAGTCAAGGAACAGATAACAGCACAGTAAGTTGTAATGTATAAAGAATACATTTAAAGGTAAAATTAACCTGCTGATTGTACAGTGAGACATAGAGTTTAGGACTTAAGCTAAGACCCTCTTGACATACCTTTGTGTACTATGGAAACAATAAGAGTTCAAAGTATTGCATTAAAGATCTGTAGGTGCATTCAGAAATGGAAAGGTGCCCCTGACTTGGGTCTTAAATTCTAGATACCTTGTAGCCACTCTTGTAGGAGCTACAGTCTGAGCACACCAGGAAATGATTTTTACATAAAAAAATATGATGAAAATGAAAATCTTTGTTTGTAGAGAACTGCCTTTATTAACTTTTGTATTTTCATTACAAATATGAAATCCTTAAAACTAATATTTTGGAAAAAAATGGATTTTTAGAAAGAATTTTGTTTAGTTGAAAAGATTTCTGCTGAAGAAAATGCTGCTGTAAAATTTTGAGCGACTCTACTTCTCACCTGTTATTTTAAATTCTCATCCTTCACTGGTGGTGTAAAATGGGACTACAAGTGGCCGTGACTAGTTCAGAGATATCACTTCAATAAGAAAATTACCAGAAAACCATTACCTCAAAAGATGCTGTTACCACAGAAAAAGTTCTCTTTCTCTACCGAGCCTTTAAGTAATAGCTCTCTGTTGAAGCCAGGAAGATGCACAATATGAACAGGGTCCGTATACAGTGCCCAGTTATGCACAAAAGATATTCCTTATTGTTCAGCAGGACATGAAGAGAACATGCCTATTAGTATGACTCCCTTCCCTCTCCCTCCCTGCCATAGAAAGGTCCAGCAATTAGATGTTCATGTCCATTACTGCTATTTTGCTTTTGGACTGTCGCAGGGCACTAAGGTATACCTGCTTCTTCAAGAGCTCAGAGGCAGCTTAGCTCAAAAGCTAGGCAGGGCTCCACTGCTGCAGGCTGCCTTGCCTGTAAGCTAATCAGGGTATTACCTAGCACCTGCACCCAGTCAGGTGACTGGAAGGAAACAGGGCCCTTGACATATAAGCCCCATATATATAATGACATATATATAATGACATATAAGCCCCAGGGCATATATATAATGACATATATATAATGACATATAAGCCCCAGGGCTGGGGCTGGCAGGAGGTTAGTTCTCTGTCACCAGCCAGGGGAAAGGAGCTCTTGCAGAAATGCTGCTCAGAGATGCTTGGTTGCCTATTCTGCCGATGGTAAGACTAATGGGCTCTAGGAGCTCCTAAAGTATCTGGAGCTAGGAGGCACACATCGTTGAGGGAGAAGCTTGCCTCCTTAAAGGGGCAGGGTGTGACCTCTAATGTTATTGTTGTAGTTATGTTATAGCCCAGCGGCTTGTATGTACCTTGTTATTTGAATCCAGCGGACCAGACTGAGGCTACTGGGGAGGAGGAGGCCTCATTGGGGTCACATTACAGTGTGGAGAGCCCAGTACCAATGAGTGCATGCAGACAGCGCTGTGGAGAGTCCAGCGCCAGTGAGGACATGCAGACAGGGGCCAAGGGCCCAGTGATGACAGGAGGCCGAGCTAGATCAAGGCCTCAGAGGTACAACATTTGAATACCCACTGCGAGGCATGAGGTGTGGGAAATGGGTGGTTTTGGAGCCATGCATCTAGCCCATAAGGCTTGGGGTGTCCTGCAAAGCACTTACACAGAGAGGGACCCAGTAAGGGGTCTAAGAACACACATGGTTTAGTAGGGTCCACCAGGACCATGGCTGTGTAGCAACTTGAGGGCAGCCTCTCTAGCTACTATCTATTATTTTAACCATCAAGATGTTGCAGGTGACACTATAAGGCATCCACAGGGCAAAGCTGGCATGGTCACAGGGCCCTAGAGGCATCACAGCCATCTCTAGAGACCCCCCATGGCATGGACTAACAAGCTATAGGAAATAGTAGGAAAGCAGTTTCTGTTATCTGGGGAATGAAGTGACTGTGGCTGACCACTGCTTGGAGGGGCTGAAAGGAACAAGGAGAAATAACAGAAGATGGTTTTCTCTTTCATGGCCTGCATATGCTCACAGGTGTCCCACAGCCTCTTCCATAAAACGCAGGGTGAGTGGAGATGACAGATATTCTGGGTGCAACAAAGATAAGACTCTGAAAGAGGAGGACATGCACTGGGTAAAATGACAGCCACAGATGTACCTGTGAAGATGGTTATGCAAAATGCCTAGGCTCAAGTCCTCTGCATCTTCAGGATTACGTTAAAAACTTTTGTGTCAAAAGATATGATGTAGGCTTGGGTGGTTCACAGTGGCCTGAATCTTTTGACCTTTAAAGGCAAATTGCAAAGTGCACGTTGATAAAATGTTACTAAAGAAGGGGGGGAATGGGGAATGTGGTGTCTTTGTTTTTTATGGCTTAGCTATTTAATATTACTCTAACATGTGGATACCATTTCTTTTTTGCTTTATTTTTAGGGATTTGTCAGGGGATTCTAGAGAGCGCAGCCAGGTACCCTATACTGTTCTTATCAATCAAACTAAAACCTGAGCATAACCCAAGTTACTTACAATCAATGCATTCAAATTACCAGCATTTTAATGCGTTCTGTAAAATACTTCAATACTAATTTGTAGAGGAGCACCGATACATTGGTCCCATATCAGATCAGTACCGATGTGAAGAAAATTGTCTATATTGGATATCGGCCCTATGGGGCCAATAATTTGGCCAATAAATGCTCGTGCTGTGTACAGCTGCAGCACAGCATGGAACAGAGTTGGCAATGTGGAGAGCTGTCTCCAGTTGGCAAGTTGGAAGGGAAAGCAGGGTGGAAGAGGCATAGGGGGCAGATCAATGCCCCTGCAGTGAGGGATGGGGCAGGTGCTGCCCAGCCAGGGCAGAGGGGGGCATGGGACAGAGGTGCAGCTCGTGGGGTGGGGGGTGGCTCCCACTGCTGTTTGCATGCTGGGAGGGTGGGGAAGGGACATGTGCCCCTGGATCTGTGTGGGGTGCATCCGTGGCTTTTCCCAAGGCTTGGGTAGAGGTGGGGCATTCAGCTGGGGCTGCACTGGGTGGTGGTGCAAGGGTGGGAGTGGAGCTGCAGCAAAATTTGCAGTGGTTGCAGCTTCCTCCCAGTGCTGCGGGAGCCTGCTCTGAGCCCAGCCTCCAGCAAGAACAGCCCCATGCAGAGCCAGCTCCAGCTCCAGCTCCAGCTCCAGCTCCAGCTCCAGCTCCAGCTCCAGCTCCAGCTCAACTCTGCAACTGCAGTCTGCCCTGTAGTGTGCCGATCTGGGGGTACATGCCCCCATCCCGGGTGCAAGCAGTAGCAGGAGCTGCCCCCACCACAAGAGCTGCTACTCCATCCCATGCCCCCGCCCTGGCTGGGCAGCATCTCACCACGGGGGGTGTTTATCTGTCCCCCACACCCTCTGTCTCCCCTCTTTCCTTCCACCACACTGGACTTACCAGCTGATGGCAGGTGTATCAGATATCAGATTGGTATTGGCCGATATGCCTCCTTAAATATCAGCTATTGGTATTGGCCCTAAAAATCTCTATTGCTGCACCCTAATAATTTACCCTAAGCACTGCAGCCATACACTAAGTAGCCAGCATATTGTACATTACACTAAGTATATATGAAGGATTATAATTTATAGTCATAAGTACCAGCATGAGGTTATAAAACTACCTATTGAAACTTTTATACTAGGAGTTTAAAACAATAGTCATAATACTAGAGCAATTCCTTTTGCTATGTAAGTAATAGAAGAAACTTTTGGGAGACTGAAAGAAGTAAGCAACAGTGAATAAGACTGTGCAAACTGGGGGCTGTTTTAATTTACAAGACTTCTATATTGCACTCATGTATCTCATTGTAAGCCTAGCAGCACTGAAATAAAAGGACACTTTATTACAGACTGAAGTACCTACAAATTAGCTACATAGATCCTTTTCATTTCTTTATTCATAGAAATGCCCCTGCTATTATACTTTAGTTGAATGGGATGACATCTTTAAAAGAACAAAAATCAGTAGAGATTTTGATCATGTTACATGGGTATTACTGTTTTTGAGTATAGTGCAACATGTATTTAAAAAATCCTGGGGTTAATTTTCCCTGAGCATACACTGATGCCTTTTGTATTATATGTATTTTTAAGGCTGTAATAGCATAATAATACTTTTTACTCTAGAGAAGGTGAGCACAATGTAGTAAGTGTTTGAGCTTTAGAAGAACCTCTTATTGTGCCCTTGTCAGTTTAGGAATACAATGTAAGATTAGATTGAGGTCATTTTAACATGTAGAACTTAAAAAAACCCCCAACCCTTAAAAATGAAGTTTCATTCATTTAAATGAAAGAGGCAAAACCTCCATCCTTTCAAATAATCAGCTTTCATTTTTTGTTCTCGTACTCCAAACTCCAAAACAAAATTACATCAAAGAGACTGGGACATTACAAGATGCTGGAAGCAGCTGTTGGGGTAAGGGAAGGGAAGTTTAAGCCAGCAGTAGCTGTAATTTTTCTGCTGGATTTTGCTTATATTTTGAGGTCATCATGAGAAACAGTAGTGAAGGCAAGGAACTTTTAGAGCTTCTTATTTGACAGGCCATATCTGTTTTATGCTTTGTTACATGTCACATTTATTAAAGAAATAAGTGATCTTAATGGCATTTCTACTGGTTAAAATTTAAAAAAAATCCTGTAACAATGTATCTGGTATAAACTGTCACAACTAATGATCAGAATTAGCATTTCAAAATACTTTTGATTTTCCTCCCTGGAATTACAGTTATTTTAAGTGGATTTACTTTTAAAAAAAAATTTACTCATGAACTTTCTCCTAACGTGAAACTGTTTCCTGGACATGGCTTGGTGAAGTACATCAGTAGACCAAAACATGGATTTGGAGATGTCTTCTTAAAATATCTCCCACGACCTTAATCCACACTGATTTGCACTAATAGCAGCACCACAATACTGATGTACAGTGTAAGGAAGTGCTAAGAACTCCAGAAGGTAGGAATTCACCTTGTGACTATGGTACCTCCTGTAAGGAGAGGGTCAGAAAGAGAATTAAATGTATTAAGATAATAGGGTTTTCTTAGATAGTTCTAGGTATTTCTATCCTACTCAAAAACAGATGTGTTTTTTTTCCAGGACAGAAAGCTTTTGGAGAGCTAGAATCTTGCTGTACAAAATTCAGTTACTGCCCTGTTAATGATGTCCTATTAATGATAAGGCAGTAAAGACAACTGCTGAGACCACTTACTCCTTGCACAAATCCCCTATAAAGTGTAGCAGAATCTTATGTTGGTGATTAGAGTCTATTATATGAGGCTTCACTGAAGTCATATTTAGTTTTATTCACTAAATTTTAGCAAGGGGTCTTTAAAGTGAATAACGTAAATAATTTGTTGGACTACAGCGATGATGGTGGGTTTTGCTTGGCTGCCAACAGGATTTGGAGAGCTGGAAGATATAGCAAACCCACTGGCAGTTGTAATAAAGAAAGAAACTGAAGAGAAGGTGCCAGAGGTAATTAGTAATTGTATTTCACACTAGCAGGACTATACTAGTTCATCTTTAGATTTTCTTGGCTCATTGATTTATCTGAGGTTCATGTAACTAAGACGGGGGTGAGGGAATAACAATGTTTAATGCAAATATCTAACGGGGTCTGAAGAAAGGTAAGCCATCTGCCAACCAGAGTTAGTTATACAAACAAGCCATGTCCTTTGGAGATAGGTTATAACATACTTTTTGGACCTGGCAATTGCTAATGAGCATCACTGATATGGTAGTACTGTATGGAAGACCTTTGGCTAGTGGTATCTTTAACATGACCTGGATAAACTAGCACATGGCTTACTGTTTCCAAACTGTGAAGTAGGTTTTTGACAAAGAAATTATTAGCTGTTTAGTTTCTAAGGTGTCACACTGCTCCACCTTCTGCTCGAACTCAGGCTAGCATGGCTACCTACTGTGTTCACAAGGTCTTTGATTCTAGTACTGGCCCAGGGCAGGTGCAGAGGGTGGGGAAAGCATGAAGAAGGCATGCATGTGGGGGAGACCTAGTGTGTGGCTTGGGAGGGAGCATGGGGGAAACAGCATAGTCTTTCCTCGTCCTAGCTGCTTACCTTCAGTTCTGGCTCCGCTACAGTTCCTCTAGCCCTGACTTGGCTAGGCTTGGAGCTGCCACTGCTGCTTTCCCTGGCCAGGCTGGGCTGGGGTTGCTGCTGACTGCTCTGGAGCCAAAGCTGCTGCCCAGAAGGTAAGCAGGCAGCAGGGTACAGGGGCTGGGGGACAAGCATCAAAGGTTGGACACAGGCAGTGGCGGGGTAAAGGGTGGAGGAGATCAAGCACAGGGGACAATGAGCAGGGGGACAGACACAGGCATGGGGCCATGGGGTCAAGGGAGGCAGGAAGCAAGTGGCAGGAGGGACAGGTAGCAGGAAGGCAAGCACAAGACTGGGGGAACAAAGGGCAGATAAGGGGCTGGGATAAATACAGTACCACTCATTTTCAGAGGCACAGTATCAGAAGGCAGATACTTGTGATCTAATATTGTGCTTGTGATCTTATAATGACATAAACATCCATAACACAACAGCCTGTTATATAATTTATTCTACAGTAAGACATTTCCTTATCATTATCCTTATTCTAAATCTTTATTAGTCATTAGATAATCAGCAGTAGGTATTATATTGTTTTAGCTTAATATGGTACATTTAGCTTCCTGTTTATAATGCATGGGGTAATAAATTAAGCTGACAATAAGTCACAGCACATAATATGGAGATGTCATAGCAGTATTCAAACATTTATGGGTGGAGATATCAGGATCACAGGCATAGGAAAGTAGGGCTGCAGTACTGCCTTCTCTGCAGTAGTTCAGCCTAGCCTGTCCTTCCTATGCTGGTGAATCCATGTTAGCTGTTCCTGATCACTTAATGGTAAATACTGGTAAATAAGTTTTGTACTAATACCTAATGGTAAATTGTAACTCATAAATCATGATAGTTTAAATAAAACCATAAATTAAATGGAATCTTTGTATAAGAGATGGTGGTCTTCACTAAGACTTAACAAATTATGTTGTAATAATGTTCTCTAAATGAAGATCTGAGAAAGAACAGGGGATATGAGAAGAGATGAGGGAAGATGACACATCAAAAGAAACTTGTGTCTTTTGAATCTGTTGTTGTTCAAACCTTTCAGCAATGTAATAGTTAAAAAAAATGAATTGATGTGATTTGTTTAAAAGAACCTTGACAAGGTCCATCACAAGATGGTATTAAAGAAACTAAATTGTCATGGGTAAGAAATGAGTTATTTTCATGAATTAAAAATTGGCCAGAAGACAGAAAACTAAGAATAAGATTAAATGATCAAATTTCATTACTGAAAAGATTAATAGTGATTAAACTAAATAGCTAATAGGTTAAAGGTTAGAAGTTGGAGTGTTCTATACTAGGTCTAATGTTGTATAATGTGTTCATTAAGTATTTGGAAATAGTGAGGCAGAAAGTTTTGCGGGTGACACAAAAGTTATTTAGGTTAGTCAAGACTTGAAAGAACTACAAGGAACTTCAGTGATCTAATTAAAGTAGGTGAATGGACAGCATGATGCTATATACATTTTAATGTCAAAAATAGGAATGAGCTTTGGAAGAAAATATTACACTGCTTGTACAATTAAATATTACACCGCTTGTATAATTAAATTAGAAACCTGTAAGTTATACCAGAGGCAAATCCAGAGTGATGCAGCGGTGCAGTCAGAGCCCTCTTTGATTACCGGTCTACCTAAAGTTTAAAAACAACTGCCTGGCAGTGTGACAGCAGCAGAACCGTTCTATTCAGGTAGCTGTGACGGAGTCAATTAACTTTATGACTCATTATAATCTACCAGATTTCTTTTAAACTCTTCAGGGCACAGCTGTTAACAACTCTCTGTCTTTTTTTAATGGTCTTGACGTTCCACTAATGAAGCTATCCTTTCGCTGCAATTTTGTTGTTAGTGTTTGCTATTATAATTTAGTGGTTCCTCTTATTATTTAGTTAGTGGTATGTAGCTCCTATTATAACTTTTAATTCTGACAACAAGTTTAGAGTGCTAGTAAACCTCATGCTTCTGGATGTAAACCAATATTATAACTATTAAAGAATGCAGTGGTATACCGTGTAGAGGGTAGGCTAGCCCACAGTTGTCTTCTTCAAAGTTCCTTGTCCTTTCTTTGAGGAGCGTGGTGCTGTTTAGAGTTGGACCGTGGATGTGATCCAGAGCAGCAATTCCTACGTGAAGTGCTAAGTAACACGTGCTGTTCTGTAAGCAAATTCTAAATATTTTTAATCAACTTCAAAAGACGCTTCTATTCACACTGCCATTGTATTTATAAAAGCCATTTCTAAATTAGATAGGAAAGGTTTGGTTTCTTATGCAGAAGTTATTTATTGCGTGGGACTCAAAAAACCTTGTGAATATTCTCTGGATAAGAGACAATACAGATTTTTTTTTTATTGAAATCATTTGATTTAAACTTCTTATTTAAGTACGATTTAAATTGAGGTAGGTCGCACCTTGATTTAAATAACTGATGTGAATTTTGTTTTGTCTTTTTATTATTTAATTTTTTGTAAAGAAAGGTTGATTAGTCTTAGTGGTGAGCATTGAAATGTTGATTTGCAACTACTTTCTTATACTACTTCTTGCTAACTAGAAGGATATACTATGTTTCTCCATATTTATTTAATTATATAGCTATATATTTTTTTTCCAGGTTCTTTGACCCTAACGTTTTGATGTGAGGAAAAAGTGTGACTTATCCTTTATTCACTGGATGATTAACTTGTTGCTCATGATTTGTGTCAAGCTGTATTTGGATGGAAATTGGAATTCAATTAATATGTACAAATTAGCAATTTAAAATTGTTTATTAAAAGATAAATAAATTACCTTAAGCTTGCCAACAGAAAAAAACAAATCATGTTTGCATTTTAAACTATTTTATTCAAGAAAGTATTGTCATACTTAAAACTGAACTTCTTATTTCTAATCACCATATTCAACAACATTTTAGATCTAGTAGACCCCAGCTCACCACACCTTATTTTTATTCATAGATTGAGGAAGAAAACAAACTTTTCTACATTTTTCAATTTCCAGTCAGTTTCTAAGTTTGAGTGAGACTGAAATAAACTGGTTACATATTGCAGAGCTGCTGGCCATATTTTTGAAAACTCATGGTGATTTAGGAGAGGTCCAAATGTTTGGAAAAGCACAAATATAGTGCCCACCTTTAAGAAAGGGAAGGAGTATCCATGAAACTACACATCAGTCAGTCTCATCTTAGTCACTGGAAAAATCATGGAGTAAGTCCTCAAGCAATCTATTTCTAAGCACTTGGAGGAGAAGAAGGTGATTAAGAACAATTAGCATGGATTCACCAAGGGCAGGCCATGCCTGACCAAACTGATTGCCTTCTATGACAAGATGACTGGCTCTCTTGCTGTGGGGAGATCAGTGGATGTGATGTACCTTGATTTTACCAAGACTTTTGATATCGTCTCCCACAGCATTCTCACAAGCAAGCTAAAGAAGTGCAAGTTGGATGAATGGACTGTAAGGTGGATAAAAAGGTGCATCATTGGGGTCAGATAATGGCTTGATGTCTAGTTGGCAGCTGGTATCTAGTGAAGTGCCCCAGGGGTTGGTCCTGGGGCTGATTTTTTTTTCAAGATATTCATCTGGGACTTGGAAGATGGGATAGAGTGCACCCTCACCACTCAGAGATCTCGACAAATGGGAGGATTGGCCCAAAAGAAATCCTAAGAAGTTCAGCAAGGACAAGTGCAAAGTCCTGCACTTAGGATGGAACAATCCCATGCACCACTGCAGGCTGGGAACTGGCTGGGCAGCAGTTCTGCAGGAAAAGACCTGGGAGTTACAGTGGGCAATAAGCTGAATATGAGCCAGCATTGTGCCCTTGTTGACAAGAAGGCAAAAGGCATACTGGGCTGCATTTGTTGGAGCATTATCAGCAGGTCAAGGGAAGTGTTTCTTCTCGTTTATTTGACACTGGTGAGGTCACATCTGGGGTACTGTGTCAAGTTTTGTGCCCCCCACTACAGAAAGGATGTGGATAAATTGGAAAGAGTCCAGTGGAGGGTGACAAAAATGGTCAGGGGGCTGGGGCACATGACTTATGAGGAGAGGCTGAGGGAACTGGAACTGGACTTAACTTAGTTTGGAGAAGGGAAGACCGAGAGGGGATTTAATAGCAGTCTTCAAGTATCTGAAGGGGGTTTAAAAGAAGATGGAGTTAGACTGTTCTTGGTGGTGGCAGATGGCAAAACAAGAAGCAATGGTCTCAAGATACAGCAAGGGAAGTTGGTATTTTCTCCATTATAAATGATAGGGAAACTGAGATCCTGAGGGATTATTTGGTGTATCCAAGATGATGCAATATATCAATGGTAGAGCCAAGATTAGGTTTTAGATAACATTTCTGTTTTCCTCCACTAGCCTTTGCAACTGTTGTACTTCTATCCTTTCTAGCTATATGCCTTAAATACATTAGAGTATACTGTCTTGGTCTATGATTAGAGTAAATTCACCTCAGTTTCCAGGAAGCAACTCAACTCTGGTCTGTCAGAGTTGTGCTGTGATGTTACATCAGACTGATGTTTGAAGGTGCATTAAGTTGTTTTATTATATTTCGATTTTGTTTCCCTTATGCCATATGCGTACCACTATAATGACTTTTGCTCTTAATTTATCCATGTATGCAGCTAGACTTATCTCTACTTAATATATAATATTTCCTTAGGGCTTTTTTTTTTAAAGCATTGAGTTTTGAAAAGGAATACTATGCAAGAAAGGCAGAGGCAACACTGCTTCTTGATATTTCTATTGAAGATATGCAATATCAACCTGGAGTGACTTTAAGTAAATTTAATTTTGAAGGGCAGTTAGACCCGTAAACCACAATTTTGAGACACATTAGGCACCCAAATTAAATTTACAGCTGTTTTGCATTACTAGAGCAGCACAAAACCACTGAAGTATATCAGTGAATCAGACCCTTCATTTGCAATTGGTTGGTTGCTTAGAAGGATGTCAGTCAGATCAGCACTACAAACTCATTCTGCTTCTCAAGAGAGCTGCATTTGAAGGGCCTTCCCTATGTTAACTTCCCCTTCACCATTGTTCAAAATATAGAACAGAGGTGATGTTGGAGTGATAGAACCATGCTGGTTCAGGAAATATGTGAGGGGCAAGGATATATTATTGGGGTGGCGTCTTTTACTGGACCAAATACGCAGCTGGGAGAAATTTTAGACAAGCCTTTGAGCATGAAGTGCTTTTCCTTAGGTCTGACAAAGAAGCAGATGCAACTAATCTAAGTAACTAATAGAACAATAGCTTGTAGAAAAACTTCATATATAGATAGAAAAAGAGTATGCTAAAAGGAATGGAGCAGGGCTATAAAAAGAGGAGAAGCAACATTGAGTTAAGCTGAAGGACAAGAGAAATATAGTAGGAAGGATAACTTGATAAGTAGAAGAGCAAGACTATTCAAGAAGGAAGAGAGTCCCTGAATGAAAAGCCCCTTCAGCGCTAGATGGAGTATTTCAAGGATGGATGCCTGAGTGAGTAGTATCCATAGCATCTATTGTAATTGCCATTAAACTAGTAATGAACAGTAATTAGCTACTGAGAAACTCTTGTGATTGTCTGAGTTACCTCTCATGTCACTATGGCACAGTTTCTTGACTTGTTGCCCCCAAACTGTTACTTGCCTGTATAATAACAGCAATTTGATGTAACAATTGTTGATGACTGATTTTACTACCTGTTGAAGTATAGTCTAGCCACAAGATGTGGTATGCATCTATACAAGTCTGAAGAGCCTATGTATTTAAGCTATGATCAGCTGTGTATTTAAGCCTGTTCATTTAAGCAAATGTAAGTTAGAATAAAGAAAAAACTAACAAATTAAAAAGTCTAAAAGAACCAATTTTTAATTGATTTAACTTGCAAACTAATTAATACTATTACATTCTTAGAACACTCATTCAGCATTCAGATAAATGTTCTAAGTTTGGGAAGGATACAGGGTATTTTTTTCATATAAAACAAGGAGATTGAGTATTTTTAAGTGACACTTTAATACGATTTTAACTATGGAGTCACCTCCGGAGCCTCCATAATATGAAATAATATAACACATTTTAGTGAAGCATTATAGAAATATTGTCCTTCACCTGTATTTCCATGGACAGACTAATATGCTGGGAAGGCTTTTGTAAAAGTGCTTGAGGAGAAAGACTAGCGCAGAACGAGTAGACCAGAGGTGGTCAATTACTTTGGGCGGAGGGCTGCTTACTGAGTTTTGGGGAGTGGTTGAGGGCCATGTGGGTAGCCCTGCCCCTTTACAGTTGCCTCACCCCCAGACGCCATATTGGAACCAGAAGTCTTGCCCCCAACCCCTGATCTCTGCCACCAGAAGTCCCTCCCCTTGCCCTGGAAGTACTCCTTTTGGGACGAAGAGTGCTGCAATCTTAATACCAGAACAAACCCCCCAAATTATATACAAAGAATTAAAATATCTACTACAACTTATTTTAATTTTATTTATATTTTAAAATATTTTGTACTGATTTATGTGTTTACAAAGTGTAATCTATAACTGCATTATAGCTCAAAATACAGTCCTATTGCATATTGTGTGTGGGTGGTAGGGGTGTGTGCATGGTGGCATCTGGGTATGGGCTGTGGGATGGGAGAGACAAATTGAGACGGGGCCAGGCTGCTGGCTCCATTGTGTGTGGCTCTTGCGGACTGCATGAGAGCCTCAAGTGATGCAGCCAGGCAGACACCCTTGCCCAAGCTCTGTGCTCTTGCTGCTCCACTTGCACAAGCTCCATACCTACCTGCTGTCACCATTTCCCTTTCCCTCCCACATGCTTCCCCACCACTTCCCCCACCACCGCCACTCTTTGCAGCCCCCGCCACTTCCCATGCTATTCCTTGTGGCCCCCGCCACTGTCTTTGGTCCCCGCCATTCCTCCCACTGCTGCCATGGCCTCTGCCACCCCCCACGGCCCCCACTGCTCCCCTTGCTGCTGCTGTAGCCCCTGCTGTGGCCTCCACTGCTCACTGCAGTTCCCACCACTCCCCATGGTGCCCCCCATGGCCTCTGCCACTCTTCCCACCACTGCCACGGCCCCCCGCTACTCCCCATAGCCTCTGGTGTGGCCTCCACTGCTGTCTGGAGCTCCTGTCACACCATGCCACTCTCCATAGCCCCCACCGCTCCCCATTGTCCCTGCCACTCACCACTGCTGCAGCCCCTGCTGCTTCCTACGCCAGTCCCCCTGGCTCCCATGCCACTCGCCACTGCCATTTCCCCTGCTGCTTCTTGCACTGCTCCCTGTATCCCCCTACTGCTGCTGCTGCTGCTGCTTCCCCCTGCTTACTGCTTCCTGCTCTGGCTCCAGCCTGGCCCAGCCAGAACCACAGGGTTCCCAGCTGCTGGGCAGTTCACAGCAGTTTCCCTCCTCCCTCCATCTGATCTTAACTTACTTTCCACTTGGATGGAGGAAGGCAGGGAACAGTTTTAGGGGTGTGAGGTCAGAAGCTGCAGAGGCTTCTGGTTGGGGGATGGAGGGTAGGGAGGCTGGGGGTGGGGTGGAGCCAGGCTGGACTTATTGCTTAGCCACTGGGTCCTGACACAGGCTCCCCCTGGGTCCTACTGCTACTGTTTGCCTGTTATCTTTGACAGGCAGCCAGGGACAGATATAAATTTAATTTTCTAAAATGCTTTGGGGCTCCAGGGCTGGATGAATAGAATGGCCTGGCAGGACAGATCCAGCCCATGGGCTGTATTTTGCCCACCCCTGGAGTAGACAGAGAAGGGAGGAAGTCTATCAGAATACCTAATCCATATTCTCAGTACATGGTTGCTACCTATTGTTATTCTCAAGTACATTGTTTCTTACTTATTAATGGGGTTTCACGCTTTGGAAAAGTATTCCAATATCTAAATTACTCCTTTCTGAAGTTGGTACTCATTTTACCTTTGTCCATTTCCATCCCACCAATCCTAGTCAGACTTACTGTAGCATTTACAAATTCTTGACCATTTGTAGTACTTAAACCCTTTGGAATAAGTGCCCCTAAGAGTCTCCACTAACAGAGAAGGCCCTTAGCAGACAAAAGTTTACATGGATATTTTATAAAATTTCTCAAATGCAAATTCAATGTGCTGCTTATCTCCTTTTTCAGATTATTAATAATGATCCCAGTTAAATTGTGCTCTCAAGAGACATCACTGGCAGACTGTAGGACTCATTGCTCTGTGTGCCAGCTTATTGTTTATCATTACTTTCATGAACTATATTGCAGCTTTTTTCAGTTTAGGTGAAAATGCGTATCTGCAAAATAATCTGTCTTAAATTTCTAGGAAGACCTTTTGTGGCACAAGTATAGACACTTTGGTAAGGTCCAACTATATTGCATTTATTATACTCACTTCATCTACTGATTTTGTAATGCTGCCCAGAAGAAGTAATCCAACTTGACTAGAATAATTCATCACCAAGAGATAAATACAGTTTTCTTCTTCATTCCATTACTATTCAGGTCTTCCCTTATGTATTAACAAACCTCCATTATTTTATGAAGAATTAATTTAAAAAGTCAAGTCATAAAAAGGTAAGAGCATACTGTGATTGGAGTGACACAAACTTGGCCTTTTGAAAGCAGGCTAGATATTCTTAACTCCTGATTAACTATGATCTTATTATGAAAGAAATTTTCATTAGTTCAAAAACAAATCCCTTCCACAAGGACACATTGTTTTTAAATTTTGGTACCAAAATAGAATATAATGGAATTAAGGGGAACATAAAAATAGCAATCTGCTTTGAAAAATACAACCCTAAGGCTAGTAAGCAAATCTACAAATGTCAGAGAAGGAAGCTTGAACTTATGTGGCTGAGAAAATATAGACAGCCAAAATCATGAGTCAAGGACATAGCATAACCTTCACTTGTAATTTCCTGGCTTTCTTTTTAAAATTCATAAAAAAAAAAATTAAATATAGCCTTTTGTATTTTGTATCTATGCTTATAATGGAACATTAAAACAGGGGAAGTCAGATGATGAAGCCTGATAGTATCAAGAATATCCAAATGCAATGAGGCAAGAGCACATTTGGTTATATAAATAACCACTGGTAAGACAATTTACAGCCACAGCACAGAAGTGATTACTTTCTACTGGAGCTGTCTGTTGGTAGCACCACAGCCAGAGCCCCATTTTCTTTCACCTACCATTGTCCCAACCTCTCTCTCTAACCCTACTTACCTGCAACCCATTAATGGATACAGATAAGTAGTTAGCTATGTTAGTCTGAAGTCAGACAAAGTAGGGATCAGTGATGGTCCCTGTTGTCTGCATTTTCCCATTGGCTAACTCTTCACTCGGGGTGCACACAAGCACTATGTTTAGATTGCCCTAACCAAAGTTAGAGCGGTCTAAATGCCTGAGGTATCCAAGCATTCACAGGGCTTAGGTCCGCCTAAAAATGGTGCACCTGATTTAAAGAGAGTTCTTGTTAGGTAAGATTGGCATGGGTTAACCTGATCTAGCAAACACTTACATGCATTCAGAGCACAGCCCGGGTACCGGGAAAGCCCAGCCACTCTCCACAGCACTAGGGCCGTGCTTTTTACCTCCTGACCCTGACCAGAGTATTTCTACACCCCAGCCCTTGTCCAGGACTGGGCAGTTGTCTCTGCCGCCCCACACAGGCCTGCCAACCCACCTCCCACCCACCCCAAAATCTGCCAGCTTGCATGGGGTCATCCCAATTCAGGTTTAGGTGGCCTAAACTAAGCTTCCTGCCCAGTATGCCTGTATAGACCTCATTCTGAGATTATCTGATTTTCCCGGTACATTTTATAAGGGGTCTAGACACCTTAGATAAGGCACAGAAGTGCTCAGCATTGTGGTACTAAATGCTTTTTTTAGATGTGGGCTTCAGGGCTTAAGCATGCCGATCCCAAGGCAAACTTTGCTAAGGATAGGGAGGAGATGCAATGTTGGAGGCATAGTACTGGATACATTTGAGTTTACTAAAGCATAATGCTTCTGGTCCAGACACCTATTACATACCACAAAACAGTCTCGCTATTTACTGCAGAAGTAAATAGGGAGCCTAACAATAAGCCATGCCTGGATAATGATATAAAATTTCTTCAGGTCTGCAGCAAGTTACTAATACAGCACGTTACTAATACTAAGTTACATGCAGTAATCCAAAGGAGCTCCTGACAGTTGGGCTCCAGCCAGGCACCAGCTAATGGTGGGAAGATGACAGCAGTGCTTGAAGCAAGAAGCCACCTAGGTTCTGAAAGATCTCCATAATGTTTTTGATTAGAAGGTGGGATCTGATATTTTCAGGGTAAGGGGGAGCAACTACCAACCTCATTTCTAACCAAAAAACTCACAAGCCTCCAAGGAAAATCTGCAGTTGCTGGAGAAAGAACTGAGATAAGGGATTTGTTTTATGTGCCTTTATTACAGTATTGTATGGTCACTTTTGAAATGACTGAACAATTTTGGAAGGCCTAAAAATGGCATGGAGACACATAAAAATACGCTTTGAATTTGACTGTAAGGAGCACTTTGTTCAAGGCAAACTGCAGCACTTATTTTTTTAGACCAGGTTTTTTTAGCATGTAATAAATAGGATTGTTTCCATGGCAACTTGAGCTGAACAGATTGCTCATTGGCATCAATAGATTTTTAAACATCCTTCATCTGCCTAAAGTAAGGACAGAATTTTAGAAAAGAAGTCTCTGATGTATTATGAGTGTCCGTTTTTCTTGACTGGCATTTATGCTCTCCAGGTTTTAATCTCTCTCCCTCTAAAAGTGGAATCTGGATTTGTAACTTGACATGACACTACTGCATATCAATAAAAGAGAAAAGTCCATCACGTGTCTTATGTTGGCAATGATAAGTCCACAGGGTCATGCACTTCTAGATGCTTATGGTCATATTACAAAGTCAGACCCATTATGATTAATGTTGCATATGCGTACAACTGTAAGAGTTTTATGACCTGAATGAAATATAAAGTATATAATTAATAAATCATAGTTTGTTGTCCTGCAGTCTGACCCAACTTCTTCTTAAATTATTTAGTTGGTGTTTCTCTTGTTTTGAAAGGTGGCTTTAGAAGCTAAATGTAAACTAAAGATTCTTGTAGGCCACAATCCTTATCCTATTGTAATGTCAACTCCAGAAGTATTGTCTCTGAAGTGCTGAATAATTCCTCATGGTTCTTCAGAAGAGAAGAAATGAGAAATAACAATGTGACAAGTAACAAAACTTGGTTAATCATAGAAAGATGGTCTTAGAATTGGTATAATTAAGAGCTTTAGTTAAAGCTTGCTTGGTTACTTGGTCAGCGATTTATTTGCTCTTGGTATAAACCTAGTTTTTACATTACTCTGGATTAGAAGTGACAGTGTAACAGGATACCTTAAGAAGAGTTGTCGTTACATGACTACCTTTTAATTAAGAGCTTGCTTTTCCTAGTTAGTAGAGTAAGTGTATTTCTCTTTGTGTGTGCACCTTGTTCTCTATTTCATCTCTTCTTTCGCTTGTTGCTTTTTGAGTGATCTGTCACATTTTCTAATTATAAAACATTTTGCATTTGCAGCAAAGATTGGGTTATGCAATTTGCTTAATTCAGTAGATTGCTTGTCATTCCTGAACAAAAAGCCTTTTATTATCTTTCAGCTTTCTTTTCTTTTATATCTGACATGTTGGGCCAAATTTTAAAATGGCAGTCTCTATATTGCTGGTGCTATTTGCACCAGGCCATTTGTTGTATGTACACAGAAAATTCAGATTTCAGTTAGCAATTTATTTTGTGTCACAAATGTGTTAGCAAGTTGGGTAGGTACAAGTTGCATCCGAAAAAGAGGATGGGCAGGGGATTTTTTAAACTTTTCCTCTGAAGTGTTTTGTCAACTTTGCATTGTTAAAGAAATATGTTCAGATTATAACTTTCCTGGATACTTACCAGACACATTTTGTTTATCTACTGAGGGAATAAATGGTTGTATTCTTTAGGCTAACTGAAGATGTCCAAAAAGCCTTGTCTTTCATAAGAAATACTTTAATGCTATTTTCTTACATTGCTCTTTGATATGTTTCACTGATTTCAGTTAATTAATACTCTCATTTGATCTTAATGTACTTGAAATAGGCCAAACAACAGACTTAATTAAGGATCTAGTTTTTAAAGATTAAAACATGCCTGAGTCCAGGAATCAAGTGGCACTACACTGACAGTATTTTTGGCAAGACCATGAAATGTGATAGTCAGCGTAACTAGATAAAGGGAGCAGTAAGAGCATGTAGCCATTCTAGAGATTAATTAAAGGCAGTATGCACGGGTGTATGTATCTCCACTGTTGAAAATACAAATACTTCTTTATTTATAAAGTGCAATGATTCATGCTAAGAAATGCATTTTTTAAAATTAAATATTACAAATTGGGAAAATACTGTTATATACATTGTTAAAAGCTATCCAATTACTTCTCAGCCAAGAGAATTGCTGGGGTGCTGGTATGCAGGGGAAAATAGGAGGAACATGTTTTTGTTAGCTAATAATTCAGATTTCTCTACTTTTTGTTGTGGCCATTTCAGTACCATAATTCTCTCCAAAGAAGCATCAGTTGAGCTGGCTATCCAAATATCAGCCCATCCATTTCATTACAGGGCATTTACACAAAGTTTGTGTCTTTTTCCTTAGTTTCCCCATTTTCTAGTAAAGATTCCAAACTGCCACATGTATGCTGGAGTGCTGTACTATTTTTTTAGGGATCTAGTCCAATATTAACCTAATGTCATTCCACTAGACTTAAAGCACTGATTTGACTATGTTTACTAATCTTACCCAATTAGGATTTTTTATTAAAGGAGAAGAATGCATCCAACTGTTCTTTGCATGAAAGATTGGTAGTGGAAGAGCACCTGTCTGGCTGGGGCTTTCTTTTCTCCAAGGTTTTGGCAATGGAGATTGTGGAAATACACTGTTGAAGAAAAAACCCTTTGTGCGGTAAGTGAGGAGTAACTCTTTCTAGAATTGTAGTGGCAAATTTAGATGATGTGGAAGATGAAGCTGAATTTGTGATTTTTGAGCGTTTTGAGTCTAGGATGGTGAATTAAACATTCTAGTAAAATATTCCGGACACCTCATAAATGAAGGTGAAACTTTTGCATGGGAATATTCTTTAAGAGCGTTTTGTTTAAAATGTTTCAGTGAAAGGCTGGTGAATAGGAAGAATTATGAAAAAATCTTGTTGTATTATGATCTTGCAGTAATGGTTAAAGATAAAGCTTGAACTTTCAAAAGTAGTATTTTGAGTGTGCAGGCTATGAAATATTCCTCTGGCTTAACTCTGGCTCACTCTGTGTGCTCAATCTAGTAACAGTAACTGAATCTCAATGATTAATCCATCATGTACAATGATAAAATGCGCATAGTTACCATAATAATACAGTGTACTGCATTTAGGGTGTGGACAAAGGTACATTTGCCGCCATTTCAAAAGAGGAATGTTTCAAAAGGGCAGCAGCTGTTACAGTCTAATTGTTGTGTGTGAACAAGAATAATTCAAATGCAGCAAAACTGCTCCAACTTTACGATTGCTCCATCCAAGTGTTAAAGTTGGAGTGGTTTTGCTACATCTGAATAATTTTATTATCTTTCAGCTTTTGAATATTTGAATTTTTCTTGTTCACACACAATAATTAGACTGTAACAGCTGCTGACCTTTTGAAACATTCCCCTTTTGAAACAGCTCCAAATGTAAGTGTATTCACAACCTTATATGAATATTGGACAAATGCATAATATTGGACATAATGCTATGCTTACCTGCATAGCACAATGCCAGCCCAAATATTTTGCCTGTTGCTTCCATTTTGACAAATGTTTGTTATCTGTATAAATCACTTAAATGTATGGAAACTTTCAGCACCACAATTCACTTTCTAACAGTGATGCTCACAGTTTTGGCCCCATAGACCAGATGAATGGGGTGGAGCCAATCTGTGGGCTGAACTGGGTCCCACACCACCCCTGTCCACCAGAATCAGGACCTCACTCTGACTCTACCAACCCAGAGCCTGGCTGGGGATAGCATGGGTCCCTGGGGTCCATTCTGGTCAAGTAGGGGTTTGGCAGAGGCAGTGTGGGGTGCTTCACTATCTCTGCCTGACTGGGATCAGGCTGTAGGGACCCCCTGCTTCCCCTGACTGGCCCCTTTACACTGAGATCAGCCCCCACACTACTCTGTGTGCTTAATCTAGTGTACAGGGCCAGAGCCCTGTGGGCTGGATGACACGGCACTGGGAGCTAAATCTGGCCCGCAGGCTGGAGACTGAGGACCCCTGCTCTATAATGTAATTGTACTCTGTGTAACTGCATAGTAACTGGTGCCAGGAATGGTGAAGAGGAAGCGGTTGACATAGACAGGCTCTTAAAAAATTAAGGGAGATAGAGGCTCTGAAATGGATTAGTTGCTGCCAAAGTTCTAATATCAGCCCTGAAACAGATCAGTAGAAGCCTTGAAAAGGATGGTGCTAGTCAGTTTTGGGGCTTTAATACCAGGTCCTTGACAGCACTTAGATTTTGTATTTAATGAGTGTGTCTACATGAGATATTTTACTGCACAGTAAACTAATCTACTGCACAGTAAAGCATCACATCTACACGTGTGCACCATTTACTGCAAAGTAAATTGTCTGCTGCACAGTTAGCTACTACCTGTATAGTAGAGCATGTTTAGACACTGATCCAACACCAGGTTGCCACAGGGGATGGGAAACTCCCCCACTCCTGGCACTGCTCAGCTCCCAACTCCCCCAGGAGCCAAACAGTGCTGGCATGAGGTAGGTGTCTGTCCCACTCTGTCCCAGTGCTCCTCGCCTTCCAGCTCCACTGAGCAGCATTAGGACTGGGGATCTCTCTGCTTTCCTACCCAGTCAGGGGCTGGCAAGGAGCTGTCCTGTTTCTGGAACAGCTCCCAGTTAGCCCCTGGCTATGCGGGAAAATCCCTGAGCAACCCAAGGCTGGCTGGGAACTGTCCCACTCCCAGGTGATTTCCCTGCCCAGCCAGCTCCTGGCCAGCCCCTGATTGCACGGGGAAGCCCTGCTGGGCACAGGGCTTGTCCCCATGCCCATGTGTATGTGGTCAGCGAGCTCTGCAGCAGGAGCTGTCCCCCAGCCCTGTGCACATCAGAACCCTCCTGATGTGCACAGGGCCAGGAGACAGCTGCTGCTGAAGCCAGCAGAGGTCTCCTGACCCCATGTGTATAGGACCAACCCCTGTACTCTCTGCCAGTTCCCTGGTTAGCACCTCAGGGGACCCTGGAGCTCCCCTTGGCTTCTGTAGGGGGCCAGAGCAGGGTAGGAGCAGCCCTATACTATGTTGGTCCTATTGGGAGCAGATTTGCTCCAAAACAGGGAGTGCTCCCAGAGGAGCCTTACTGTGCAGTATTTCACTGCGCAGGAAACCTTTATAGCATTAATATCATGTGTAGATGTGCCCAATGAGCATTGCCTGCATAAGGGTTGGCTAACTAATGGCATGCATGATGCACATGGCCCATGCGGCTGCTGTGAGTGACACTCAAGCCTAGACTGGTAGAATTGTTAGCTTCAAGGGGGCTGCTGTGTCCACTCCCACACTAGGCTGCAGCAAAAAATGGTAGACTCCAGTGGCACCAAATTCACCACGGAGTGGCCAAGTTTATTATAAGCAGCAAAGGAGTGGAGTTGGAGGCAGGGTTGGGCCTGGAAAGAACCTAAGGCCAGAAGGGTGCACTGTGATGTTCTGGGCCCAAGCTGTCCCAGCTGGGAGGCCCACGGGGGCAGTAGGGCGCATCACACTCGCTGCACCCCACTCATCTAGTCAATTTTTCCGTGGAGGAATCAGTACTACCAGACTCTGCCATCTTCTCTGCAATCAGGGCAGGAGCTGGCACTGCTACTCCATTAAAGGTTCAAGTGGCACAGGCATAGCAAGCTCCTGCAGCACCCTGGGCAGAGGACCATGCTCAGTACTGTAGAATGTCCTATCTGCCCCAGCTCTCTGCACTCTGGTGGCGCATACTCCAGCTGAGGAGCAAGTTCACTGCACAGCACCTGTGGCAGGGGGCAGAAGAATATCCCCCACCTCCCCTAGGAGTCTTTGCTATGGCAGGCCCAGCCCAGCCATGGAAGATGGTAATCCTGTGCCACAGTAGTGTCTGGGTGGTGACAGCTTGGGTAGAACAGCATTACCCCTGGGGATTTTTTTTTATCACAGGAGGCACAGCTCTGTGTCCGTGTCCAGTAGTATATGGAGGGGAGAGTAAACAAAGCACTGGAGCAGCCACTGAGATGTTTACTCCACAGATATGTGCAACCAGCTCCAGAGCTGATAGTAGCACTGATGGGGGTTGGGAGGAAGTACACATGCCAAAAAGACTGGCCATCACTGGCCTACACTGTGCTTAGGTAAGTGAATACTCTAGCTAAATACATAGCCTTTCTTTTCAGACTGGAGGCTATGGATTGAAAAGGAGTACATTGTAGTTTCCTTTTATATCTGATTAAGCAGAATGGATAAACTCCCAAGTCTGTCCCAAACATCCCAGTCTAGGAAGACTTTTGGCAATGGAAGAAAATTTAATAGCTTCAAGTTCTACCTCATAATTGGCATAAGCTGCAGTCTGTGATAATTGCATATCTATAATTGTATCTGTTCTGATGTGCCTAGAGATCTTGGGCCAAAGAGGAACAGTCAGAACTGAACGGTTGTAAAAATTCTCTGCTTTTAGGGACAATACATCAGAGAAAGAATGGGCTTAAAGTTAAATGGAATTTCCGTTCATTATTTTACAAGAAATTTGGAGCAAGGTAAACTGTATGGCTCTTTTCTGTATCACGCACTTGGCACTGATTCTAGAATACCTGCCAACCCCATTTGTCATATATTAGCTCTGCTAGTTACAGGGCTGAGCTGGAATAATGAAGGAATGGAAATAGCATTCTCATGTAGAAATCTGCTTTTACAAATTTATGCAATCTGTGTGATTCCCCTTGTGCTGCTGTGCAGTGTTTTGGGGCCTTATTGAATACAAATGTTTAGACTCCTGAAGCAGGTTGGGAACAGGCAACTTGCTTTCAGATTAGTTATAATAGATTAATTTGAATTTAATATATGTTAGAAATTATTTTTAGAAATATACATTATTTTTTATTAAACGTACAAAACAATTTTTGACCACCGGCATTACTGCTGCCATACTGTACCTGTGATACAAAGCATTCTTGGAGTCAGCTTAGCTGTAGGCTTGAAAATGTCCTGCAGGTGAGAAATCCTAGGGTGACAGAACCATACTGATGATACCTTCCTCCCCCCTTGCACCATCAACTGCCAGTGCAAGGAGCAATCCTAGATGAAAGAGTATGCAGCTGAGGAATTCTCCGCTGTTGTAACATTGCTAAGAATCATTCCAGCCAGGAGAACCCCCAGCACTGGACAGACATAAAGGGCGCCTTTGTGCCCTCATTTCAGCTGTATCAAGTGCTGATCAGTCCCAGCTGAGGATCTGTCCCAATGAAGAATACATGCTGGTAGTAGTAATGTACAAATGCTGCTAATTCACGTTGCTCAATAGCTACCTAGAACTTCTGCTAAATCTAAACATCTTTTTTTTTAGTACCTGCATAAGGTTGCTTGGAAACCAGCCCTCTGAGCCCCCACATTCTTTATAACAGCTCTTTTATGAAATAACATCCTTGCGTAGCATGCTAATATCTCAACGTATATTCCTGTCTCACTTGAGATTCTCATTGTAAAGGTTGTTGGTGCTTGAGACCATTCATGAATAGTATGTGTCATTTGATAACTCAGTGGAGTATTATGTCACTGTCATAATCAAAATGAGTTTAATCACTGAATGCAAGCAGTTTTTCACTCTTGTAGTCTAGTAATTTAGCTAATTTTTCTTGATATATTATTATGGATAACTTCTAATTTAGGTTTTTGGTTCAATTCTTGTATTTACTGAGTAAGCTGTAACCCTGATGACTAACCTTGGTCCCAATCACTTTCTTTGCTTTTTATGTATTTTTCTCTCTTGTGTCATGCCTGAACTTAGTTTGTAAAGTGCTTCTGGGGAGGATTGTTTTTTCCTGCTACTGCAAAATGTCAAGCATGCATCTTGTGAAAGAAACTGCATTCATAATGAGTAAAATACAATCAGTGGGTTTTTTTGTTTTGTTTTTGGTGTTTTTTAATTTTATCTTGATCGGTTTTCTGGGGGGGGTGTGGGGATAGGGGTGGGGGGTTAATAAAAAAACGCCCAGAAACATGAAAAAATTGAATATTCTTTCATTCTTCATTAAAAATATATCACTTGCGCATATTGTAGTCCAACATGAATAGTTCTACATGGGTTCATAATTTGTCAGGAGTATGTATATCTGCTATACAAAACATAAACATATCCTCTGCTTTCCAGATCATAAAAGATCCTTCTCCTGCCCTAAAGATTAAAGGTTAACCCAGCCAAGGTAATGACAAAGGAAACTTTAGAGAGCTCATTGATGAAGATGTTAATTCAAGAGGGACTGATGAAAGAACAGGTTTTAAACTTAGAGGGCACAGACAGAAGTGCAGCTCTTTGATGCAACTCGTAGCACATTGCAGGAAGTGTTCTGAGTTACAAAGATCCTCTGGACCTAACAGAAGTTCACTGTTGATTCAAGGGGGACGGGAATCAGCTGCTGGCTGCCAGCTTGCATCCAGTTTCCCCTAGCAATGGCCTCTCCTCTCTCCCAGCCTGTCCTTATTTCAGAACGGGATGAGGGAAGGGAGCAGAGGGAGCTTCTTCTAGTGGTTTCCCAGGTGGCACTGGAGGGTGGGCTGGGTGAATTGGAGCCCCCCCCCCCCCCCTTGGAGGGAGGCTTCAATACATCTGTCATACCCTCTAGCAGGGAACTAAAAAAACTCCAGACCGAACTCCCTCTGCTCCCTTTCCCCCCTCCCATTCAAAAAACAACAACAGGCTGGGAGGCAGCACAGATACAAGTTAGAAATGATGATTTTTTTTGAAACGCCTCCATTGAACCCTCATGCAATGAAAGTTTAGATTTTAGCTGGATCAGCCATTTTTGAAATAGTTTGCAGCTGTGCATTTGTGTTTGGTCATAGCAATAGACCACTTTCTGTGGGCAGATTGGGCAAAAATTGTCACTTCTATCTGCACCTTTAAGAAAGGAGTAGGAAGGAGAGGCAGGCTGGTTGGGATACAACAAGCAAGAGCCTTTCAAGTTTAGAGCAAAACACAGGCATAACACTGAGAGTTTGAAGAGCTGAAAAGAACAGTTGATGAACTGGGAGCAAAAGATGAATAGGACTAGAAGGGGGAGAATATATAAGGCTGTGAAAGTAAAGAGGCATTTGCAGCAGACATGGTTAAAGGAAACCAGTGGATCAGTACTTTGAAAGGACAAATATTGTTAAAAGTGCAAAAGTATGCCCTTAAGTATGTTAGACATGAAATCCATGTTTCTCAGGGAAAATAGTAGTTACTAAACATGTATGATCTAGGAAGTAATGTCCAGAAAGGGTATGTGTGTATATGAGAGACAGACTCACACAGAGACTTTAAGCAATTACCTGATCTTCAAAGTCAAATTCAGTATCAAGCATATCTCCAGAATCCATAATCAGACTGCGATCGAGTTCATTTGACCCTAAAATAGGAAAGAAAACAACTTCAGATATGAACTGGAAGGTTTCACTTTGCATAGTAGAAAAGTGATCTCAATCCAGCTCCTTCTGTGGTGTGTGTGTGTATATGTGAGCACAGCAAACATACGCTTAAAAAAATACTACCCAGAAAATTATTTGTATGTGAAAGAATTCTAATAAACATGTTGTTTCTATAGGAAAGGCTGCAACAAATTCTACTAATAAGCAGTTATTAGAAGTGGCCTATCATTGGCAGGTTATTTTTTGTGTGTTCTGCAAAGTGATGCCATGCAGTGCACCATAAAAATATAATTGGAATTTTTATTTACTGTTAACATAGTGAAGAATCATAGCCTGATTCTTTTTGGGAAAGAGAAAGGTCTCATTGACTGATGGGGAAAGACATGATTTATTTTGTGTAGACATCAGTAAACCAGAAGGGAAGAAATTTATGCTCACTTTGCTTTGATATAAATGACTGCAGAAGATAGATTCCTCAGCACTGCCACAGGTATTGGGTGTGCCCACTGCCAAACTGGGATCAGCCACCAACTCTCTAATCCAGCTGTCCATATGTATAGGGACGTAAAGACATGGTCTTCCCTCTGAAGCCCAGAAACATTCACTTTTTTTATTAACAACCCCAGACTAGGAGCATGTTATATGCTAGTCCCTTGTGTGCTGAGGAAAGGAAAGACTTCCCATGCCTTTTATAATTTGGCTCTATTTATAGCTCATCAGAGGGTATCACTATTTGGTACATGTGGAAGTTTCAGTGCTTATTATATGCCTGATTACAGGATTCTTGAGTTTCTGATAACATAGAAATGTCCACATCTTCTAGCTTAATGCCATTTGTATTTTCAGTGAACCGATCAAAAATAAGATGTTGTATATTTGTTAGGGATATGCTTGTTTAATTCCTCAACCTGTCACTTTTTCAGTAGCGCATAGAGTTTGAAAGGAGCTGATAGAACAGGTTCAAACAATGAAGAAATCAAAAGTCCGCACCCACTCCCAGAACACAGTGCTGAGGTTCATCCTATGCTGCACCGGTAAACTCTACCAACTACCTGGCTACAATTCATGTGTGAGTCTAAATGTCATCTACTTAAAAGGGTGCAGTGGAAATCACTAGAAAAGGTAAAAAAAAAAGGCAGAAATGTAATTTTTATTGTGTTATGCTGTCATCAGTTGAGCAAGAAGTGGACAAGGAAGAGGAAATTATGTTCTTGTCTGCATGTTTACACGTAGGTTAGGTACAGCTATTCAAAAAGCCCAAAGCAGAATCAATCTAAGTTACATGGTTTTTTGTAAGTGCAATAGTTTAGTTAGATAGTGAACAGAAAACACATTTTCCCTTTGGGGTGTGGGGCAAACCTTAGACTGAGTTCTGTCATTTTTAAACCAGTCTGTGCGCTGAACTTCTGTTCTGTTCTGGACATAGACCAGTTTCTGATAACTTATACTGGTAAAAAAGTCTATACCTGGCAATACAATGCAAGACTGTTGGGAGCACAGGCACTACTAATGACAGACTTCAGTATACTACTGATCTTGGTGGAATAGTTTTCTCACTGTTGAAGCTACTATCTGGATAGCCATCTTTTTGTGCATAGTCCACAATAAGCCTTACAGTTTCATTCATACCAGAAGCCCTGAAGCATCAGCTGTTTTTGTTTATTGCTATGTAAATGTTAAAAATAATCTGTTTAAAGGGTGAGGTAGATACTGAAGACAGAACGTAAGCAGGGATTCAAGAAGCACATCTGGCACGTGCAAGAACCTGCACAGTGGTTTCCCCACGTGTAGGGATCCCTTGCCAGGGATTTCCTCAGGACATGTATCTCACTGCTGTGCCCTGAGTCAAGAGCTTGGCACCTGGGGCTATTGTCCCACAGGATTGGGCCCCTGAAGCCCTGGGTGCAGCAGGGTCTGACCCTGCAGGACATCCGCCCTGGCAACATCTGTTGATGCTAATGAAGCAGATCAGCTGTGCAGGAACACATCCTAGAACAGCTGATCCTGCTCCATAGATGATGTCTCTTTCTAGCCTAAAACAATTAAGCTCTGTAGAAGTGATTATTCCAGTGCTGCTTAATTTGTAATCCATATTATAACAACTGCCAGATTCATCATTGATGTAACATCAGTGTCACTTTCACATCATCAGTGACTTTGAGAGTTACACCAAAGAGGGATTTGACTCGCCATCTGCTTTTTTTTTTTTTTTTTAAATGTTCTTGTCTACTGTTACAGGTTATTACAACAAATAGAAAAGGAATAGTTTCTTTGCAATATAACATCCAATAGTTGTATACAGCATTCTATACTTGATACGTATGTTTTGTGACCTATTTAATGAAAATATCTGCTTGTTACAGTAAATCTTGTGCTACAAATAGTAATACAAAGAGCAGGGTGAAAGTTAGTGGTCATTGTGAGATATGTGAGTGTGTCAACCGTATAAATGAATCGAGTGTTACTTTCCGTTGTCTCTGCCAATGGCGAAGAATGCATAATTGTATTTCATGCTGACAGTATATTCCATGCTTGCCAACCTGGCAGTATTCGCCCTTACACTTGTGGCTAGAAGAATTTATTTCTGAAGATCCTCAGTCAAACATAAGTCATGCAAGTAACAGAAGACAATGGTATGTATTTTTAACACAACCAAGTGTTTAAGGCTGTTTCTCTTCAAATTGTGAACCTAGTCTCCCCGAGGATGCTCCTTCCTCATCCCAAAGAGGTTCTTTTTTTCTTTTTTTTCTGAGTTTAGCTTGACAAAAGCTAAGCTATCTGTAGTGAATATTTTACAGAGAATTGCAATTTTGGTGGGTCATCTAAAAATAAACCTAAAAGAGGATAGCCTGCAGTGAAGTTAGAGGTTGTTCTCAAATAAGACAAAACAAGAGGCAGCCAGAAATACCATTTCTGCTGCATTGGTGGAAGGGGAGATTAGCAGCCTATTCATCCCAGTCTAACTATTTTAGAAGGAAGCATTCCTATCTTGCTGTATCCATCCTCTAATGTAGTAACTAATCTATGGGTTTTAAGTGGAAAGGGTAGTTGACTGTCTATTCACTAAAATGACCATCATATTCAATCCGTAGAATAATGGAAATGACTGAATGGAAAGATCTTGAACTATGACAAGGGATACTGAGGGAGGGAGGGTGATCTAAAATTCAACTCGAGTTTCCTGGAAACCCTGCATGCCAAGGTTTAGGAGAGGTATCAGTTTATGCAGCACTGGTGATACTCTCATCAGTTATCAAAAGGGAAGCAATGAATCCTAATTTAAAATGTATCAAGTCAGTGGAGAAGAGAAGATTTTGCAAATGTTTTGTTTGAACATCAGTGTATGTTCATTGTTGTTCAACCTATTTCAGTGCTGGTGTTTTAGTAATACACTGAGCTGTGTCAATAATTTTTCATTCACTTTTAATATAAAAATTATAGAATGGTTAAGCTTGAATACTAAAATATGGGATACAAGTACTTATGCAATATGCTTATTGCAATGAGGCAGCTCTTCAGGTGGTGCATTCTCTTACCTTTTCTTTCAGATTCATTGCCCAGTTCCAGCACAACATTTAAACACTTGTTTTAAGTACATGATGTTTTACATTAGATCTACATGTACGTATCTAAGTAATCCTCCTGACTCAGATCAGAGCATCCAAATGCTTACAATACTGTCCTGAAAAAGGGGCATAGAATCTGGAAGCCAAGACCTGATCTGAAAAGATACATTTATAATCTAAATATTACTTTCAATTTTGCCAAATACATATATACTAGGGTCACAGAAGTTCAGGGAAAGAAAACAAGCAAATTTTCCTGTCCATTATGTTTTTTCTAAAGTGAAAAGTGGAGAGGATTAAATTACAGTTGTGTCCATTTTCAAAACTATCCAGTTCATTTAACTTCTTTATTAGATCGTCCAATCAAGGTACTGACTGTATAGCCTTAGGTACTGATTATAGGGTGCAGCGACACATGCATTTTAATGTGCATTATCCTATTTTAATATACACTAAAGCATCACAAAAAAACATGGTCTTTAGGTAATGCACATTACAATAGGCTGATGCACATTTTTCTAGCACTTCACATCTAGACTTCACAATTTCTAGCACTTCTAGTACTTCACAAATGCCCACAACAGAGGGCATTTTTACACATGTAAGTGTGTAAAAAAACATGTAAAAACCAGTCCTCGGTGCTTTGAAAAGCACCTGGTGCTGCAATGCATACAGTTGTATAAGTGGCAAAATGCACATCAGTGCTGACAAAATGGCGGCAGAATGCTTTTGAACTAAAACACCTTGGAGGTGCTTTAGTTTAAAAGTGCACCATTGCCATTTTCTGTGTGCTAATGCACATTTCACTGCTTATACAACTGTTTGTGGTGCAGTGAAGTTTTCCCAAGCTTGTGTGCGGAGCAGATTTGTTTAATCAAAGTGGTGGATCTCCAGTGCCTTGTTGGAAAGAAAGTATGTGTATAAATACCCAAAGGTACTAGATTTAATGTGCATTACTTAAAGCACATTAATGAATGTAGATGCACCTGCGGTCTTATAAGGCACGTCTATACATTAGCCTCTTTTAATGCACATTAAGTCTCACAAAAAAACAGACGCATTTATTTGGGTAGATGTGATATCTTTTCTTAGACCAACTGAGTAGTTGTTTGCAAGCTTTGAGACACAAACACCCTTCTTCAGGCATAGGGAATCTTAGAGATTCTATGACCCTTCTTTCTGAGAGAAAGCTGTAATTTACAGCCAAATGCTCCAATACCACTGAATTTGCACTGAGAAGAATACCTGTGATTGCCACCTCAGAAGGGTCTTCACCCAACAAGGACACACCTCAAGAAAGATAGATCGTACTTTTGAAAGAGCCGTCCAAATACCATGTGAAGATTTGCTGCAGTACAAAAAGAGGCCCATGAATCGCACACCATTAGTAATGACCTACCACCTTTCCCTGGAATATATATGGAAAATCCTCAAACAGCTGCAACCCATACTAGAAGAAGACCCAATTTTTGAGATCTTTCCAGAACTACTCATCTTAACCTTTAAACAAGCACCAGCTTTGCTAACCTCACCACCAGAACCAAACTTCCTATGGCTCAAAACACACTGAATAGATCTAAACCATGCCAGGACAAGAAATGCAAAACCTGTCAACACATCTCCACCACTCCCACAATAACCACACCCCACAACAGAACCATCACCATTTCTGGATCTTGCACCCGCACCTCCAGAAATGTTATATATCTCATCCAGTACACCAAATGCCCCGACAGAAAATATGTAGGAGAAACCAAACAACAACTGTGCACCAGAACGAACGTACACCGGAAATCCATCAAAGTGAAAAACATCCAATTACCTGTGGGTGCCCACTTCTTACAAGACAATCACTCCCTCTCTGACCACTCAGTTCTAATCCTCAAAGGGAACTTACAAAACACAAAATTCTTGTGTAGAATAGACACAATCTAATCTTCCTGCCAGGAATGCTGGCAGGAAGTCAGCAGGGATCAAGGATCCCAGCAAGATAAACATCCAAATGTCTCTTGAAGGCATTCAAAGTGGGTGCTTGAACCACCTCTGGTGGCAGACTATTCCAAACCTTGGGGGCTCGAATAGTAAAGAAGTTCTTTTTTATGTCCAGCCTGAAACAGTCATGGTGGAGTTTGTGACCATTCGGCCTTGTCATCCCTTGGGGTGCTCTGGTGAACAAATGTTTCCCCAGATCCTGGTGAGCACCCCTGATAATTTTGTAGGTGGCCACCAGATTACCCCTGAGCCTGTGCTTTTCCAGGCTGAAGAGTCCCATAGCTCTCAGCCTCTCATCATAAGGTCTGTTTTCCTCACCTCTGATCATGTGCGTGGCTCTTCTCTGCACCCTCTCAAGCTTCTCCACATCCTTTTTGAATTTTGGAGCCCAAAACTGGACATAGTACTCCAGCTGCGGCCCCACCAAGGCTGAGTACAACAGGAGAATGACGTCCTGGGATTTGCTTGAGAACCATCTATGGATGCAAGCCAGGGTTTTGCTTGCTTTACTAGCAGCAGCATCACACTGAAGGCTCATGTTCATCTTGTGGTTAATCATGACCCCCAAATCCCTTTCATCTGTAGTATTAACCGCCATAGCACTGCTGAGCCTATAAGCGTGCTGCAGGTTTTTCCTCCCAAGGTGGAGAACCTTGCATTTTTTGGTGTTAAACACCATCAGGCTCTCGTCCACCCATTTCACGAGCCTGTCAAGATCTGCATGGATCACCCTCCTGTCCTTAGGTGTGGGTGCTTTACCCCACAGTTTGGTGTCATTGGCAAACTTGTCCAGTCTGCTTCTGACACTAATGTCCACATCATTGATGAAGATGTTAAACAGTATAGGCCCCAGGACAGAGACTTGAGGCACCCCACTGGTCACAGCACACCAGGACAATTGACTTCCATCAACCACCATGCTCTGGGTCCTGCCGCAGAGCCAATTCCCCAGCTAGCGGATCATGGTGAGGTTGAGGCCGCAGTTAGCCAGTTTTGCTAAGAGGTGATCATGGGATACCAGATCAAAGGCTTTTTTAAAGTCAAGATATATAACATCAATCTCTTCCCCCTTGTCCAGGTGATAGGTCACCTGGTCATAAAAGGAAATGAGATTGGTCAAGCAAGACCTACCCGCAACTAACCCATGCTGGCTATCCCTCAGGATGTTGCCATCAGCTAGCCTGCTAAGAATGGCCTCCTTGAGAATCTTTTCTAAGACCTTTCCCAGGATAGAGGTCAGGCTGATGGGCCTGTAGTTTGCCAGATCCACTTTTCTCCCTTTCTTGAAAATAGGCACCACATTGGCCTTCTTCCAATCTCTGGGCACTGCGCTAGAGCGCCAGGAGTTCTCGAAGAGCCGTACCAGGGGCTGAGCTATGATGCTTGCCAGCTCCTACGATGATTGCCAGCTCCTTGCATTTACATTGATGCAAATTGGTTAAGCAGGCTCTTTGAACTGTTTGTGTTTGTATTTTTTAACGTGTAGGCAAATCTGTTAAACTTAACACAGTAAACCATCGTTTTATATTTTTACATAGAACTTGCATAAAAAAATTGTCTAAAAACCTTTTAATAAATCTTAAATATTAACATTTTGAGCTGGAGTAACACTTGTGAAACAATCTTCAAGAGGAACATACTGTAATAAAAATCAATTTATGAAAGGACTGGTTTTGCCCTGGAATGATAGCAGTTTCATTTTTGCTTTCAGTAAGATAATTGTAATACACACCTTACTGCAATCTTCTACAGTGGAATTTCATAACAGGTTGTTGTCCTTAGCAACAGCCTTCATATATCATGAAAGGCAACCGTGAAGAAGAATATCATTATAACCCACAAAAAACACAGTTTCTTTTTTTTTTTCTCTAAGTATTTGTTGCATAGTTGGTTGCAATTCCATCTTATAAGAGGAAAACAAGTCTGGTTTGTCAATTCTGATGACTTAAAGAACTAAGTGTGCTTAGACATTTCATCTCCATTGTTGTTAATAGGTTTAAAAGACCAACTGAACTGGGGCTAAATATTTTTTTCTTTAGAAATGTCTCTTAAACAAACAAAGAACATTTAATTTGATTATTTTATGGATGCATCAACACATGCAATTAATTCAACTGGATAAACTCCGACACAGTTTATGCCAGAGTTTATTGCTTCCAGTGCTGCATTTACATGTGCACCTAGGACCACAGCACATTGAGCTGGGTTGGAGCAGCCCTGGCTGGCAGGGGACCAGGGTGGGTCAGCCTCCCAGCATGGGGTTGATCTGACTCAGCTGAACATGCTGTGGAGGGACTGGCTAGGGCATGAGGGTGCTCGAGTACAGGGCTAGCTGGCAGGAAGCCCCTGCACTGAATGCCCTAGCCAGCCCCTCCAGCATCTACACATGCATTGCTGCAGAGTATTTACAAATACTATCCTGTTGCAGATTTAAGTAGTTCACTCCTGCATAATAGCACTGCACACGTAGACACAAGACATTTACTGGGGAGCTAATTAGCCAGCTGAAGTAAATGTCTCATGTAGCTACACCATGTTAATCCTAATGGACACAAAGTTATTTTTTAACTTGGTAACCAGATTACCTCATTTTAAATGCCTATTCCGAAAGCGAATGAAGCCATATTACAAGGTCCCTGTGCTTGGAACAGGAAAGGCTAAAGGCAAAAATCCTTCTCAGCATATATCACAGTGCTCGTTCTCAACTATTGATAGGCACTTGGAGGAGCAGCAATGCTATCTGCTGCCTCCCTCATATATGAAGTTTTGGCAATCTGAATCTATGGTGCCTGTAAAAACACTGAATAGAGATTACTTTGTTGGTGACAATCTCACCTTGTGCTTTCTGGGATCTCCCACAAAGATCTCACATCCAGGATAGGCTGATAACCATTATGCCAGTTCTCTAAAACTTTGCTGTGTCAGACTGATATAAATCGTTTCCAACACATTAGGCTCTTGTCTCCCCATGTGTAAACAGCCTTGGAATGCAATTTTTGTTGCATAAACTTATTGCTCCATAAGTAAAACAGAAATAGGGGCTTGTGCAGAAACACACTTTGGGCAAAAATGTTTGGTGGAAAAAGTTTTTGAGTTTTCTGATAACTGTATTTTATTTGGGGGATAATTAAAAAAAAAATAGACTCAGGCTTGTAAGTGCTAGAGCACATTCATGATCATTGTTGATTTTGTACAAATTATTTACCTTTTAAATATTGTCAGCATTTCATCCTATGTACTACTTATTTTCTTTCCTATGTTTATTTTCTGAATTCTTGGGTACAGGTAGGTACAATTCATCTCCATGTGTTAGCTTTTTCATATCATTATGCAATAGAAGGTTTGGAGCTAATGTCTTCACTTTGTGTGTAAGACTAAGCATAAAGGAATGGGAATCAGATTACTGAATTGAGAAAGTTTTGTAAGTTGTCTCTATAAGCTTATTATTAGAAACTTTTTTTTGGTAGGACTATTTTCAGCATTCTTCTCTCTACCAAATAAGGTGTATCTTCTTTTTGAACTGAGGTTGTGGTTGATTTTTGTGCCTAGCTACCTTGTACTGTACTTGTGGGACTATCTGTATGTTGTGCAGATCTTTGATTTTTATGCCACAGCTGCTGTAGTGGTTGCTAACTCTAACAGACAGACTTGCTAGCAATTTCTTTTTATAGGTTAAATTATTCAGCTAGAGAATTTACATTTCTGTCTGTGTGTAAGACAGAAATGAATCCCCATCTTTGTTGAAAGGAGCTAATAGATTTGTTACTCCTACCAGATTTCTTTCTGCTTAATCAATGCCTTTTTTCTTGACAACTCCCAGAAGATCATTTTTGATTACAAGTAAAGCTATCTTATTTACTTAATTTGTGGCAGGCAGATTTTTCCTTCAACAAAGGATGGTTCAATTATGTGGTTTACTCTACATTTAGTTTGTTTTTAATAAGCTTGGCAATTTATACAAGGAATTATCCCACGCTAGCATTTTTGTGCCATTTTGCAAGACAGTGGAAAGTAATCTCACAACCTATCTGATTTATCTGGAGGCAGCTAGGGATTCTAGTGTGAAACAATGAAATTATTGAAGGGCACTTTTCTCATTAGGTGCTTTGCCTGCTTTGTTTTTGAGCTATGAAAACAATGTTTTTGGTAGTCCTTGCCCCTTTCTGCCTCTTTCTTTAAAACCATTCAAATGGGAGCAAATAAGACTTCTCTTTAAAAAAACCCTGCTGTACAATATCACCTATTACAGTCTATAGATTTTGAACCAATGACACTAAGTGGTCATAAGTACTAAAAGTTTAATTTGTTGGTTAGGACTAGGGGACTCGTTCTACAAAATACTGACCACCTGGACCTGAAATCACAGTTCTAACAGTTGCAAAAAATCATGGGTGTCCAGGCCCCTAAATGTCCATTTCTTTTTGTATATAAATGAAATGTTAGCTTAGTACACTCCTTACTTTGTTCCTCTCATAATTATGTAGCCATCCTGATAAGATATGACAATGGAAGCACAGCAAAATGTTAATGTACATGTTCTTGTTCTGCTCTGGAAAGAAGCCCATTCTGTCCTTTCATGATCCTTAAAAAACAAAACATCAACCTGAAGAGACTTGAAGACTACCAAAGACTACCAACCAAAAAACAGAACCATTTTTTGGGGTGCATTATATCCAAGAAGTGGCCATCAGAGCTTGCATTCAAAGCTGCTTATGCAAAAACTGATTCACAGAAGGAATGAGAAATAGTAAGAATTCTTTGTTTTGCAAGGGGCAAAACATTGTGCTGAAAGGTTTTACTGCCACTTTCAATAAGAAATTTGCTGGTGCTAAATTTCTCTTTCTGATACATTTTTATTCATTTTTTTTAATTCCAAACTGTATTTTTTATTCCAAACATAGTCAGAATATGGGGCAAATACAACCTGTTGTAGGCTTTCATGAAGAACAGAATTTTAGCTGTCTGCGTATGTTGTTCAAGAGTTTGCTGTTGTATGTTTATCCATATTTGAGAGGTATGAAAAACAGACATCTCTACTACACTTTATTGGAAGTAAGAAGTTCTTTATACTTGTACAGTAGCTTACCTGCCACGGCCTCTTTGTGAGTAAATATCTTATTGTCAACAGCCAAACTTATGTCATAGAACACTTCCTCTTCATCTCTATCTGCATCAAACTATTGGGAAAAACAAACGAAGTCAGGTACTTCTGGATGGGGTGAATAAATTAGATGAATGTTGTTGCATAATATAGAGTCTGATTATGGGCCCATTAAATCATAGGGAATAATTCAATTCACTTCTAAGTATTTTGCATCCAGCTTTAATTATGATTCATTCCAAGTCTGATTGCAAACAAACCTCATTTTTGTGAACCATGTTTTCATACGCCACAGCTAAACGAAAATGCAACAAAAACAATAAAAACAGAGTTGTTTTAAAATACTGATATTTTCAAGCAAAAAAATAAGTACCAAATAATAATACTACCTTAGTTGCTTTGGATAGCAGAAAAAAGTGAAAATATAAGGTTTCTGAAATTAAAGATGGTATTTATCACTACTTTTTATTTTAGAAGGAAACTGTTGTGAACATTTAATTTGTAAGTCAAAACTAATCAGCATTCTCAGACCTGTGGCTGAAGCTGGTTTTTATGGGGAGTGCACACACTGTTTATTCAGTGCTCCGGTGAGTTACTGGAAAAAAGAAAAATCCTGTTATCTTGTGGGGGGTTTTTTCATCCCAAACAAAAAGAAAGCTACTCTTTGCCTAGCAGTGTCTCATCACTGTGCAGAAAAGCACTACACATATACAGTAAAAGATTTGCTATTCAGCACCCACGGGAATGGAGGGTGCTGGATAACAAACTATGCCGGTAACGGAGTGGCCCGAACCGGGGTCTTTGTCTGTTTGGGCCGCTGCCTGTCCCACCACATCTGGGGTGTTGCCACCCCTCCCACTCCATTGCTGCCCCTCCTGCTGCATCACCACCCCTCCCGCAGGCCCTGTGGACCCCGAGGGACAGGGAAGGGGGACCCACGCAGCCTGCTGTGACCCCCAGGCCATGGGGGCTTGGCAGCGCAGGCTGCTTTCCCCCAGGCCATGAGGGCTCCATGAAAATGGAAGTGCCACGGTAGGCACTTCTGGTTTTATTTTTCCGTTATAAGCCCTTAAAAGCCACCGTGTTGGTTAACAGAGCATGCTGGCTTGTAAGGTGCCGGTTAACACAGCTTTTGTTGTACACACACAGACACACACGAAGCATGCTGGAAAGGCAGGTGCCCAGCCCTCTGGTGGGGGGGTGAGAATGGGGGCAGAGGGAACAGAGGGAGAGCTGCAAGTCCTCCCCCCTCCCCATACCAAGCAAACATACCCTTTCCCCTAGCAACCATGAGGCTTCTGCTGCAATGGGAGCAAGAACATGGGAGCAGTGTCTGCATCTGCCCCACCTCCACTAACACCAGCAATATAATAACCCACAGCACCATCAGCATGACAAGCACCAGCATGACAGTCTCTTCCACCCCAATTTCAGTTCCCAGCCTGAGCCTTTCAGTGGAGGATCTGGATCTGGAAGCAGTAGAGCTGAATGCCATAGCCAGAGAAGTTCTGGGGAAGGAGGGGGAATCTGAGTTTGTGCTATGCACCCCTCAAAGTTCCCCTAGAGTTAGGCCTCCTTTTCTGGAAGGCAGTGTGGAGGAGGTTGTGGGCGAAGGTGCCTCAGCTTACCCTGTTGTGCCTCTGCCTGCTGAGGAGGGGAATAAGGGAGGGTCCGCACCTGCACCCCAGAAGTGAGGGGGTAGTGTAGTGTGGGGTCATTTTGAGGTGGCAGATAATCACACATATGCTATCTGCCTGAACTGCTGATGCAAGACCAGCTGGGGCAAGGAGGTGAAACACTTCAGCACCCTGGGGATGCTGATGCATCTCAGGAGGCATCAGCTCCTTGCCCTTGCTCCTCCTCAGCCTGGCACCAGTAGGAGTGTGCCCAAAGGGAAATCCCCCTCTTTCTCCAAAGCCCCATCCCCCAGGAGCAGGGGCATGCCACCCTGGACCAGTGGGAGAAAGGCAGAGGGAAAGTGGGGCACATTTCAAAGGCGAGTGAGGTCACCCAGAGCACTGGGGACATACTTGCTCTGGATGACTATCCCCTCTCCTTTGTTGAGTGGCCAATATTCAGGTGGCTCATGGTGCTTGTGGCCCCATCATACTGCATGCCTGCATGCACCACCTTCAGCAGGATAGTGGTGCCCTCCCTGTATGAGGCATTCAGGGAGTACTTGAGGGAGGAGCTGCACAAAGCCAGTCTGCAGGTGGCCTTATACTTCACCTTGGACATCTGGAGCAGCTGGGGTGGAGATCATGCCTACCTCTCCTTCACAAGGCACTAGTGTGATCAGTTAGGCTGTCAGTGGGCTCTGGTTCAAGTGGAAGTGATGGATGAGTCCCACATGGCAACAGTGATCATGGGGCCATGAACCGCATGGTGCAGGGGGGGTTTGTTGGGCAGGGTGAGTTCACCCACTGGTTCATGGTCATAGACCAGCGGGCCAATATGGTCAAGGTGGTGCGTGATGCCAACTTTATTGGCATCCACTGTGTGGTACACAAGTTCTACCTCATAGACAGGGATGCCTTGGAGGGGGACAGGACTGCTGGTGAGGGTGCTGTCACAACCAGCCAGCTCATTTCAAAATGCAGGAAGGTGGTGGGCTACTTCCACCACAGCATCAAACGGGGGAAAGATGCTGTGGGACAGACAGGCAGAGCTGAACATCCTGCAGCACAAAATCATGCAGGATGTGGAGACCCAGTGGAACTCCACATACCTGATGCTCTAGAGGCTGGAAGGCCATGCTTGGGGAGAATGAAATCAGTGGCCTCCTTAACAAAATGGAGTGGGACACCATCTCCCAGATCTTGGTGGTCCACTGCTGTAACCAGATGTGCAGGCACTGGTGAAGTAGCTGAAGGAAGGCATCAAGAAATGGCTGGATCCATTCCATTCCAGTCCAGACCATATGCTGAAGGCCATGTGCTACCCAAGGGTGAAGGGGAGCATGTGCACCAGCAAAACCCTGGATCACTGGACAGAGGTCCTGGTGAACAGAGTCAGCAGGGGAGAAGGGCAGAGGTGGCGGGATGTGGAAGAGGAGGAACCACTGTCCTATGCCAGCACTCCATCCACCAGCCAATCTCCTCCACCACAGGTGCTGCCAACGTGGGCCAAAAGCATGGCTTCCATGTTGCGGTTCAGATTCACCAGACTCCAGTACTGTGCAGGTAGCACTGAGGCCTCGGTGGATACCCATCTTGCCAAGGATACGGAGCCCATTCTGTAACCCATTGTTCTACTGGGAAAGCTGCTACCAGATGTGGCAGGATCTGGCCACGGTTGCCCAGGAACACCTGTCCTGTCCACTGACCAGTGTTCTGAGCAAGAGGGTGGTTAGCATTGGTGGGGATGTTGTGACACCCCACCATACCTCCTTGGATCCTGGTTTGCTGGAGCAGCTGGTGTTCCTCAAGGTGAAACTCTTGCTGCTGGGGTTCCCCAAGCTCCAAATGCAGGTAGAGTGAGGACCACCCTCCTCACTCCATCCACACCTGTTTCCTTTTTTGATTAAAAAAACCCCCATTTAATGCCCCATTTTCAGAGTTGGAGGCAGCACTCAGTCACCAGGGGAAGAACATCTCCCTACTGAGCTCCCATCCCAGGGTGAACTTGGAGGTATGAACTGGGGCTATGGGGAAGGAGGATCCCCCAAGTCCTGGGCATGACCTAAAACTGAACCCTTCCAGGGTTGGGAGGCCTGGTGGGACTGCTATTGGTGCAGCAGCCCCCAAGAAATGCCAGGACCACAAACCTCCCTGGTGAAAGGCGGGTTTCCTTCAGCTTTATAACCTCCAGCCACCACATCCACACACAGTCCTGGCTAGGGAAAGCCCAGACCTGTAAGATCTCTGAGAGGCCTGAGACTTGCTGGTTGCAGTGGAGTTGTGAGGCTCCAGGTGAGCTTAGGTGCCTGGGATACCATCTGTGAGGCATGGGCTGCAGTGTAGAGGAGTTATGGAACTGCAGAATGGATGTCACCCCTAGACACCATGTAGGAGGCTGGGGGGCAAGTGCCAGAAAGGCATAGCCTCTGCTACCAGTGCTGCTGTGCCTGTATCCCACTCCTCTCTGCACGGGCTGGCAAGTGATGGCAGTGCCCACCCTCCCCTCCTCACCTGCCCTGCACCAGCTGGCAAGTGGCAGCAGCGCCCTCCCTTCCTGTGCCTTCCCAGTCCAGCTGACAAGTAGCAGCAGCACCCATCTTCCCATGCCGGTAGACAAGTGGTGGCAGGGCAGAGTTCTTGCTCCCAGTGCTGATGCAAGCATGGCAGTGCTGGGAGAGGGGGCTATGCCCTGCTGTCACTTACCCCCTTCTGCCTCGAGCGAGCTGCATCTGCATCATATCCCTTCTCCACACCAGCTGAGCAAGAAGCAGCAGGACATAGCCCCCACTTCCAGCACTGCCATATCTACGTCAGCACTGGGAGTGGAGCCTGTGCTGCTGCTGCTGCTTGTGCAGCCGGCATGGGGGCCATGGGATGCAGGTGCGGCATCACTGGGAATGGGGGCTATGCCCTGCTGCTGCTTGCCCTCTTCCTCCTAGAACGAGCTATGCCTGCATCCCACCCCTCCCACTCCAGCTGGGCAAGTGGCAGCAGGGCAGAGCCCCAGCTCCAAGTGCTGCCGTGCCCACATCCCATGTCCTCTTGCCCTCATCCCTGAGTAACATGTCCCCCCCAGCTGGGCAGCTTGTCCCAGCCCCAGCCCCAATCCCTCCCTCCCTCCCTCATGTCCTTCCCTCCCCTAACCCCAACAGACTTACTAGCTGGAGGCAGCTGTGTCAGCTGCCTGTTTAGTCTATGGCTGAATCTCTGAAGCGGTGCCAAATCTTTCAGATCTGATTCAGCTGAATTGAATCAAGACAGTGATTTGAATTTCTGAATTGAATTACTGTCCTCTGAATTGGCCGAATCCAAAACAAATAGTTGCCATTTTCCACAGGCCTAGTACAGCCCTCTTACACCCCAAGGAAAGTGCTGATGCCAGCAACAATGTCCTCCTTGGCAGCGGGGGGCATGAACATGTAGCATTGCCCAGGTTAGCCCTCCAGGCAGCAGTAGAGGTTGCAGAGCAGCCTAAGCTTGCTCCCTGCACCCTCTTAGTTCAGGATCCCAAACCAGGAGTGCAGGTGTACCTGGGGCACCAGGAGGATCATCATTAGCAGGGTGTAGTGGCTTTGGCAACTCTCAGACTGCACAAATAGCGCTCATCATCAGGGATCCTGGTTTTCTCTGATTTAAAAAAAAAATCCCCAATTTTTGGATTAAAAAGAGTAACCCAAAATCCATGTTTCCATGATTAAAATGAAACACTACTAATATATATATCTATATATTAGTGATGAGATTGATCAATCGATCTATCAGTCTATCTAGATGTATCTAAACAGGGTCTTCATAAAGTCCTTGTGCACAACCTAAGTTATTCAAGTTTAAAAGTGCACAAGGACTTTATGAAGACCCAATATAGATGTATATATCTATATAAATAGATGTATAGATAGATAAATATCTATATATTAGTGGCGTTTCATTTTAATCATGGAAAAACATGGAATTTGAGTTACCTTTCTTATCTGAAAATTGGTGATGTTTTTAAATCAGAGAAAACCAAGATCCCTGCTCATCATGCACCAAAGGGTACAGTGGCAGTGCAGGGGGAGCTAACCCTGGGGCTCCTCCCTGGAGTGGTCCCCAATGGGAACAGTAGGGGTGTGGCTAGCCCCAGCTGTCTGAGAGCCCTGTGCACCCCAAACCTGGGTGCCATGGGCTGGGTGGCAGTGGAAAATGGCTGGCCTGCAGGGGGAAATGGGGAGGTGGGGTCTGGAGCCATGGCAGAAGCTGTTAGAAGCCTGTTCTGGCCTACCTTGGGAAGGGGGAAGGGGAGGCAGGCTTCCTGCAGCCAGCACTCAGTGGCTCGCCATCCCCAGGGAAGCAAGCAGGGATAGGAGGCTCAGTCTGAGACTGCCTGGACCCAGGCCTGCCTGGTCAGACTTACCATGGTCCCTGGGCACCCACATATAGCAGATCCCCAATCTGAAGCTGGGCGGTGCACGGCCCCTGGTGCAGAGCATCTTATCTCTGAAATGTTGCAAACAGTCGCAAAAGACCTCTGTCTCTTGCTTTGGCAGGGCCAATGTCTGGACACAGGGGAGAGGCCACAGGCCACTGTGTGGCTGTGGACTCCATGTTGCTGCCACCCAGTGCTGAAGCCCACTGCATGTACCAGCAGTGGACTCAAGATTGTACCCTCCTACTCCAGTGCTGGTGGAGGTGGTGCAGGAGCAAGAGATTTGGGTGGAGGCTTGGCAGAAGCAGGACTTGGCCTACCAGGGAGGTGGTGGGTGGAGGACATTGCCCAGTAGACCACCTGGGAGGACACATTGGATCTGGGGACCCTGTCCCTGGATACCAGGGCCAGGGGCTGGGGCAGCCATGGCTGAGAAGTGCATATGGGGCAGGAGCAGAGCTGCTATGTGCTGCCTGTGTCCATGCCACCCTGCTTCTCTCAACACAGGAAGTGTCTGCCCAGACTGCACAGATCCAAGGTGTGTTTTAAAAATGGCTGCCACATACTGGCAGCTGGGTCTAGCTTCAAAATGACTGACAAGTGCTGACAGCTGGGTCCACAGGCTGGAGTTCTCCCCGGTGGCCACAGGGGGACATGGCAGGGCTGGAGGGAGAACTAAATTTAATGCCAGTTCTCTACATGTGTACACACCTGCCAAAAATCAGTTAGTGTGTAGTAAATTTAGTTGTGACTAATTGCATGTGTAAACATGCCCAAAGGGTGCTAAATCTACCTTTTTATGTTTAACCAATGGTAATATAATTCTGTGATATTAAGTATTTTTGGCATTCCATCTTTGAATCTGGGATATTGATCATTCTTGGAAATAATATTTTTAATCACTACAAGAACATGGATCTGTACTGTATGTGCAGGCCTTTTGTGAAAGAGAATTTCAGAGTCTAAAGGTTGTGTATTGGCTTCTGTTTGTGTTCTTTTGGAGGACAAAGAATAACAATTTTCAAAGCATATGTTTCATGTTTCATATGATGAAATGCATTTTTACAATCTTTTACATTTGTAAAATGGTAAACTTGTGCAAACAAGGAGCCCTAAAATAAGATTCTGTCTGGAAAAGAGTCTATGAAAGTGGCTCCTTTTTAGTCAACAAATTTCATTCAGTTTTAGTTACTTAATTTTGGTCCTGATCCTGCAGTTGGGGATTTGTACCAGAGACCCCCTCCTTTCACAGAGATCCATTGCCTTTACTGGGTCTCTGCATGAGTGTAGGAATATTCTTACATGGAACTTCTTGCAGGATCACGTACTATATATTTTAAAATATTTTCTATTGCTTTTAGTTCTGTAATCCCTAGAAATAAAGGAAAATAAAAACACAACAGGGAGAGATGGATGCTACAGCATCTTGTTCACTCTTAACAGAATTGCATAATAAATTCCAGCCTTTCACTGAAGGCAATCAGGTTGCACAAGTGGGCAAAGTCTGTGCTACACAATATTTAATGCTAAGAACACTGCATGAGAGCAAGTTATACTCAGCTTGATGCTTTGCTCCAAAATTTAGTTTAAGGAAAGCTCAGAACACTTCCCCCTCCCCACTTTTTACTTAAAATAAGCATATTTTTACTTAAAATAAGCATATTTGCTCTGGAAGCTTCTGGGGGAACATAATGATTCCATTGTTAAAACATCACAATTCAGATTTATTATAAGTAGAAATACACTATCTGAAAATAATGATTTAAGTCATAGTAAGCATTGACTAAAAAAGCAGTGTTATTTATGATTCGTAAATGCATCATTACTTCCCTTGGCCCAAATTGTATCTCAAGTTGCAAAATACACGATCATCAACATTACAGTTTATGCAGTGTCCTATTTCTTGACAAAAATATTTCTTTCACAAAATATTATAAACCAAGTAATGTAAGGGACAATATTACACTCTGTTTAATGCTTTTCATGTTAATGCATTATTATTATTATTATGTTGGAGTTTTGCTTTTTTGTTTGTTCAAGCTTTGGTCAAAACATAAAATTGGCTTTTTTTTTCAGTTCGGTGTATCTTTTGATTACTGTTTTCTAAGTCTTTATAAGCTTCCAAAAGCAGGACAATCCCACTCAACGATGTAGCTTCATTATCCTCTTTTATATTGAAAAACACTAAAAGTTATGGCATGTGGCATACTTACAGACTACTTTTCCTCATTCCAACCAAAAATTAAGCAGCAGTGATGGAAAGTATTTTGAATTTGTGGGCACTTTCACAGTTGCTGACACAAGCAAAAAGTCAACATTATTTACTATTTGCTTTATGACAGAGATTTCCTCTGACACCTTTAAAAGGAGCCTGAAACCATATAGAGCATAAAGCCTGAAACAATAAAGTCTCCTCAGATTCAAGATGTTGATTTTCATTCTTAAAACATGTGTATTTAAGAGTAACAAAAAAGTAGTAATAAAAAACTAGAAAATTGAGCCAGTTCAGATAACAGCCCTATCACAATACGGGAACCAGATGTATATCATATGATACATCGCTGTCATTCAGAACATTTTACCACAAAGCAGAAAGTTATGCAAGAGATCGGTAGGATCTGAAGCCAATAGTAGGAAGTGAGAGGTGGGCTCTGATAAAAGAAAGGTTTGTATGGGGAGAACAGTAGAATGACAAAATGACCAGAAAAATGCTGATTGACCAGGGAGAAAATCAAGAGTCAGTCATATCCAACCAAAAGAGTCTGAGACCCAGAAGCCAAGGTTCTTTGGATAGATGTGACTCTCTTTTTGTTTTTAAAATCTAATATTAAAGGGCACATCTACATGTGCTTTAACGGGCTTTAGTTAATGCACATCACATCTAGTACCTCCATTGTAAAGGCGATTTTACATGTGCTCCAGGAGTGTAATCACCACAATACAGCAGACCTGATTAATCGAATCTGCTCTGATGCACTGTAAATACAGTGCATCAGAGCAGACATGCAGCACATCTAGAGGCACCCTGAGGTTCTAGGAAAATGTGCATTAGCCTGTCTTAATGAACTAAAGAGCATGGTTTTAAAATTATGCTTAATGCTCATTAGCCTATTTTAATAGGCTAAATAGCATGATTTTTTAGTGATGCTTTAATGTGCATTAAAATAGGCTGATGCACATTAAAGCACATGTGTAGATATATACAAAATGATACAGGTATGGCAAAATGCATTCTGGGTTCTGTGCTTGAAGAAAACAAATGTTTTTTGGAAACAGGCTCTTAATAAAATTCAAATGGGAGTTTGTAGGGAAATAATATGGAGTTGTAACACAAGCACTGTACTATGCAGTTGTAGGTGCTACGGTGTGCTCTTGTTTCCATGACTGCTTTGTTTGTGACTGCAGGAATTTATAGAGCTTTTGAACTACAATTTTTTTTCTCTGTCCTAAATGGATTTAGGATGGTCTGAATAATGGCCTTCTATTCTGTGTAAATCAAACTTAGCTACCATAGTGTAAACAGGGGCAGGCAATTATTTTGGGCAGAGGGCTGCTTACTGAGTTTTGGCAAGCCATTGAGGGCCTCATGACAGGCAGCCAAGGGCAGGTAAATATTAATTTTCTAAATTTTTTAGGGGCCCTGTGGGCTGGATAGAATGACCTGGCAGGCTGCCACGTTTTGCCCACCCACCCGTAAGTCCAAAAAAACTTCTAGCCATATAAACGCCTATATTAAAGGTCTGCTTCTGCCAGCCTTCTACACTGATGTGGCAGAACTGAGTTGTTTTGTTGCTACGTATTTCTGTTCCCATTAAACTCAGAGGATTCAGGCCATTCTAAACAGGAAAAATGCATGTTTTTAAACTCTGTGCAGACTTTCATTTAGTTTGGTTTGCAGGCATTTTAGGTTTGATATTGACATCAATATTTAAGAGAAAACTGAGCTACTAAGATTTTTGTCAATATTTTCTTCTTTGTTGCATCAGATAAATGGTGATTCTATCCTCAGAGTCATACACTGTGTATGCTGCTGGATGATATGACACCGATCCTGACTTATATATTAAAAGACAGTATGCTAGGTTTTTGATAATGTAGTGATGAATATCCTGAGATCCTGACTGTGTGCTATACATAACCTCTTACAGGAGAGCAGTTGTACTTCTTGTTTTCAGGCTCAAAACAATTAGGGCTTTTAAGTATGCTCACAGTGAATTCTGTTCAACAGAAGGAGGAGTATCTCCAGTACTTTTGAATATGTTTGGAGTTAGATGTTCAATAAATGGAAGTTTGGCAACACTATGACTTAAAATAAGGAGAGCAGGATAGCACAGAAAGAGAGGACAGTTTAGAGTCCCAGTATTCTTGCCTTAGGGGCTAGTAGGAAACAATCAAGGAAACTGCATGGTAGCCTGTACTTTTTCAAGGTAAAAGTCAGCTATCTCTCTACTTTCTTCTACAGATAGATTCACAAAGTGATAGTGGTAATCCCAATAAAAATTGGGCAGATCCATCTGCCAAACTGACGTGTTGTCTTGGGAGGTCTGTTGCTTGCCTGGAGCCTGGATCTGAGATGTCATGGAAGGATGATTGAGACTCATCTGGCCCTTTGACTGCTACCATATGCTGATCATCCATGTGAGCCCCCCCCCTACTATGAGGATTTGCACCCCTATGCAAATCAAAAGTTACCACAGGGCTCTGGGTGCAAGGGTGAAGGGGACAGGGGCTCAGGTGGTGGTCTTCTTGATTCTTTTGGCCAAGGGGAAGGAAACAGGAGCAGATGCATCCTGCAGATCAATTCATGGCAGAGCATATGCTGTTGCCAGTGGGGCTTTGGCTGCTTCAACCATAGGAAGTTGTTCCAAGAAGAAGGATTGCTAGGAAGAGATAGGATCCACCCAATGAAAAGAGGGAAGAGCATCTTTGTAGACGGGCTTGCTAACCTAGTGAGAAGGGCTTTAAATTATGCTTGCCAGAGAATGGAGACCAACACTCTGAGGTAGGTGGGGAAGTGGGTGACCTAAAGGAAAAACAAGCAGGAGGGGATAACAGGGGAAGTAGGGCAATCAGCTAGTTACCTCAGATATCTGTAGAGCTGTATGATTGCTGAGCTCCAGTAAAAAACTGGAGATAGGCCTGCCAAAAGTCTCTGGGTTAGGGTAAGAAGGGAGAGCAACAATGGTGATGCTGTGGTGGGTGTCTGCTATAGACCACCAGACCAGGAGGATGAGGTGTTTGAGGCTTTCTACAAAAACCCAGTGGAAGTTTCCAGATCACAGGCCCTGGCTTTCATGGGGGATTTCAATCACCCTGAAATTTGTTGGAAGGGCAATATAGCAGTGCACAGGCAATCCAGGAAGTTTCTGGAGAGTGTTAGGGACAACTTCCTGGTGCATACCTACAGGCTGGGGAATTCTCTTCTTGTCAGCACAGAGGCAGAGAAGGATCTTGGACTCACTATTGATTCCAAGATGAACATGGGCTGCCAATGTGGGGACGCAGTCAGGAAAACTAACCACACTGTCATGCATCCATAGATGCATCACAAGCAGATCCGAGGAGGTGATCCTCCCCCTCTATGTGACATTGGTCAGGCTGTAGTTGGAGTACTGCATCCAGTTCTGGGCACTGCACTTCAGGAAGGATGTGGACAGCATTAAGAGGGTCCAGAGGAGGGCCACTCACATGATTAGGGGCAGCAGGGCAAGCCCTACGAGGAGAGGCTATGGGACCTGAACCTGTTCAGCCTCCACAAGAGAAGGCTGAGAGGGGATCTGGTGGCCATTTATAAACTTGCCAAGGGGGACCAGCAGGCTATGGGAAAGTCCCTGTTCCCCTGAGCACTACCGGAGGTAAAAAGAAACAACAGCCATAAGTTGACTGAGAGTAGATTTAGGCTAGATATCAGGAAGCACTACTTCACCATCAGGGTGGCTAGGATCTGGAACCAACTTTCAAGGGAAGTGGTGCTCGCCTGTACCCTGGGGGTCTTCAAAAGGAGGCTAGACAGCCACCTGCCTGGGGTCGTTTGACCCCCGCATTCTTTCCTGCCCATGGCAGGGGGTCGGACTAGATGATCTGCTTGGGTCCCTTCTGACCTTACTAACTATGAAACTTCCTGGTGCAAGTGTTGGAATGTCCAACTAGGGGCCATCCTCTTCTTGATCTGCTGCTTGCAAACAGGGAAGAGTTGGTGGGGAATGTAGTAGTGGATAGGAAGTTGGGCAGCAGTGGCCATGAGATGACTGAGACCAGGATCCTGAGGAAAGGAAGGATGGCGAGCAGCAGAGTAAGGACCCTGGACTTTGGAACACCAGACTTCAACTCAGGGAATGGATGAGCAAGATCCCTTAGGAGGCCAGTCTGAGGGGGAGAAGAGTCCAGAGAACTGGCTGTATTTTAAAGAAGACTTACTGAGAGTGCAGGAACAAACTATCCCAATGTACAGGAAGACTAGCAAGTATGGCAGAAAACCAGCTTGACTTAGCAGTGAACTCTTCAATAAGCTAAATCAGAAAAATGAATCTCATAAGAAGTGGAAATTAGCACAAACAACTAGGGGGAGGTGTACGAATATTGCTTGAGCATGTAGGGATGAAGTCAGGGAAGGCAAGGTGCAGTTGGAGTTGCAGCTAGCAAGGGACATGAAGAGTAGCAAGAAGGATTTTTAGTAGTATGTTAGTAACAAGAGAATCAGGGAAAGTGTGGGTCTCTTACTGAATGGGGAAGGCAACTAGTGACAGAGGATGCAGAAAAGGCTTTTTTCACCGCAGTCTTCATAGGGAAAATCAGCTCCTAGACTACTGACCCTGGCAGCACAGTTTGGGGAGGAGGTGAGCAGCCAACAGTGGTGAAAGAACAGGTGAGGGAATATTTGGAAAAGCTGGACATATACAAGTCCATGGGGCTGGATGAGATGTACCCAAGGGTGCTGAGGGAGTTGGCCAGTGTGACTGCAGAACCACTGGCCATCATCTCTGAAAACTTATGGCAATTGGGAGAGGTCCTGGATGATTGGAAAAGGGCAAAAATAGTGTTCATATTTAAGAAAAGGGAAAAGAATGATCTGGAGAACTTGTACAGACTGGTCAGTCTCACTTTAGTCACTGGAAAAATCATGGAACAGGTCCTAAAGGAATTCATTTCTAAGCACGTTGAAGATGAGGTGATTAGGAACAGTCAGCATGGATTCACTAAGAGCAAATCATGCCCGACTAACCTGATTGTCTTCTATGATGGCTATGTGGATGTGGGGAAAGCAGTGGATATGATATACCTTGACTTTTGCAAGGCTTTTGATATGGTCTCTAACAACATTCTTGCAAGTAAGCTAAGGAAATACGGGTTGGATGAATGGACTGTAAGATGGATAGAAAATTGGCTGCATCATTGGGCTCAAAGGCTAATAATCAATGGCTTGATATGAAGTGGAGTGCTCCAGGGGTCCGTCCTAAGGCTGGTTTTGTTCAATATCTTTATCAACAACCTGGAAGATGGGATGGATTGCACCTTCAGCAAGTTTGTGGATGACACCAAGCTGCGGGGAGTAGTAGATATGCTGGAGAGTAAAGCTAGGATTCAGAGAGACTTAAACAAATTGGAGGATTGGCCCAAAAGAAATTGCATGAAGTTCAGTTAGGACATATGGGAAGTCCTGCACTTAGGATGGAATCATCCCAAACACTGGCACAGGCTGGGGCCTGACTGGCTAAGCAGCAGCTCTGCAATAAAAGACCTAGGGGTTACAGTGGACAAAAAGTTGAATATGAGCTAGCGGTGTACCCTTACTACAAAGAGGGCTAATGGCATACCAAGCTGTATGAGTAGGAGCATCACCAGCAGGCTGAGGGAAGTAATTCTTCCCCTTTATTTGGCACCAATGAGGCCACATCTTGAATACTGTGTCCAATTTTGGAATCCCCACTACAGAAGGGATGTGGACAAATTGGAGAGGATCCAGTGGAGGGCAACAGAAAGGATTATGGGGCTGAGGGACATGATGTAGGAGGCGAGGCGGAGGGAACTGGTCTTATATACTGGAGAAAAGAAGACTAAGCGGACATTTACTAGCAGCCTTCAACTAGCTGAAGGGTGGTTACAAAGAGGATGGAGCTAGCCTATTCTCAGTGGTGGCAGATGACAGAACAAAGAACAATGGTCTCAAGTTGCAGCAAGGGAAGTTGAGGTTAGATTGGGGCGGACAATTATTTCGGGTAGAGGGCTGCTTAATGTGTTTTGGTGAGCTGTTGAGGGCCACATGGGTGAGCGGAGGTTGCTATCTTAGAACCAGAAATAAACAAATCATAGACTAAAAGATAAACACCTACTATAACATATTTTAATTTTATTACAAAAATATTTTTGTCATGATTTGTGGTTGCCTACTGTATATAGAGGTGATTGCATAATAACGAAAATAAATTCTTAGTCTTGTATTTTGTGGGGGGTATATGGGTGGTGTGGGTGTGGGTATGGTAGGATGTGTGTGTGTGGGAGTTTGTAAGGAAATGTGACTGTATGTATGGTGGACATAAGGTATGTTGCGGGGGTTGTGTATATGTGGAGGGTGTGGGGCCGAGGTGTGGGTGTGTAGGGTTTGTGGGGTGTGAGAGAGGGTGGGACTCCCGCATTCCCCCCATGGTGCAGCAGCAGCAGGTGGGGTGCTCAGAGCTTGAAGGGGCACTGCTCCAGCCAGCACGGCACACACCAGCAAGGGACGCACCTCCTTTGGGCCTTCTATATTGTTGGAGCTTCTTGCCACTCACGCGCAGCTCCTGCATTCCCCAGACATGGGAGGGTAGCCCCACGTGCTGGAGCCGGCTGCCTTCCCCACCAGCGCTGCATGTCAGGGAAGGGAAGCCACAGGCACCTTCCCCTGGGGGCAGGGAAGGCAGCCAGCTCCAGCGCCTGAGGTTTCCCTTGTGTGCCCAGAGAGTGCAGGGCCTGCATGTGAGTGGCAGGGAGCACCGGCGATGCAGACAGCCCAGTGGAGGCTGCATCTATCACTGCAATGTGCCCCGCTGGGCACCTGCACCCTGAGCACCCCACCTGCTGCTACTGCTTCTGCTTCTACTTTCATGATTGCAGCAGCAGCCCAGCCAGAAGCTATGTGCTGGCAGGGCCAGGCCCTTCTGCCCACAAGGGTGGGAGTGAGGTGCAATAGGGTATATATGGGGGCAAATATACATCTGGGTGCCTCACTTCTACCCTCGTGGGTGGAAGGGTGGAGTGCAATTTGTCAGCACTGCGGGCTGGATAAAAGTGGGCTGAATTCGGGCCACAGGCTGTATTTTGCCCACACCCGGGTTAGATATTAGGAAAAACTTTCTCACAAGGAGGGTAAATAGGTTACCCAGAGAGATTGTGGAATTTTGTTGGAAACAAAACATCGTTGGAAGTTTGTAAGACCCCACTAGATTCTAGATAGATTATTCTTGATGACAGCCATGACATAGAGGGAGATAATAACAGCCTTTTGAAAGGTAGTAGTAGTAGTAGCAGAATGACACAAAGGAGCCAGATACAAAGCAGGATTAAGGTCATTGCAAGTAACAAGCTTAAATAACGAAGCACACTTGTCTGTGCAATTAGAGAGCACAGAAGGAAGAGGAGGGGAAAAAGAATAAGAAAGAGGTCACTGAGTAGGTATTTGTAATTTTAGAAATAAAAATATAATGTATCCTGGAATGTGGCTGATATGAATGAAAAGATAATAAGGATGACCCAGTTTAAGTAATAAAATTGAGTTAATTTATATATGTGAATCTTCTCATCCATCCTAAAATCTAATAGGATTTAGGGACTGGATTGGATCATGAACAGGGACTGGATCATGAATGCTTTTCATCTAGTAAATTGACAAACAGTAGCTGCAATTCATATGTGAATAAGTATTCTATCAGTTCCTGAAACATAGGTATGTCATTTGGAGAAACAATTTGGATAGTAAACAAGTGCTGCACAGAAATTCAGACAAAAGGAACATGTTGGAAGCTTTTTGGTGTAATAGTTATAGTAAATTTAATTAAAAATGTGCTGTTCAAAATCATAGCAAAGGGGAATTCTATATTTTAGTGAAACAATAGTTCTCAGCATTGTGCTGTCTTGAACATCAGGGTGCAAGACAGGCTCAAGGCTCAAGCTACATGACTTATGATTTTAAATAAAAGTTTGTCAACTAATATGCCTTTCCTTTGACCAAATGAGAGTGTACCTGTAGGTATTTCCAAAGAGGGAGGTAGGGAATGTTAGGGTTTCATAGTTTCATAGTAGCTAGGGTCAGGAGGGACCTGAACAGATCATCTAGCCTGACCCCCTACCACAGGCAGGAATGAATGCTGGGTTCACAAGACACCAGACAAGTGATCATCCAACCTCCTCTTGAATTTGCCCAAGGTAGGGGCGAGGATCACTTCCCTGGGAAGATGGTTCCAGATTTTGGCCACCCTAACTGTAAAATATTGCCTTCTGATCTCTAACCTAAACCTATTCTCCATTAGCTTATGACGATTGTTTCTCATCACCCCAGGTGGTGTTTGCTGTTGATCTCCCCTGATGAGTTTGCAGGCAGCCACCAGGTCCGCCCTCAGCCTTCCCCTGCTGAGGCTGAACAGGTTCAGGTCCCTCAGTCTCTTCTCGTTGGGCCTTTCCTGCTTCCCTCTCACCAAGCAGATGGCCCTCCTCTGAATCCTCTCCAGACTGGCCACATCCCTTATGAAGTGTGGTGCCCAGTACTGGATGCAGTACTCCAACTGCGGCCTGACCAAAGTTGCATAGAGGGGGAGTATGCCTCTCTGGACTGGCTTGAGATGCACCTATGGATGCATGACAAGGTATGGCTTGCCTTGCTGGCTGCAGTCTAGCATTGGCAGCTCATGTCCATCTTGGAGTCAATAATGACTCCAAGATCCCTTTCTGCCTCCGTGCTTTCAAGAAAGGAACTCCCCGGCCAGAATGTATGCTGTAGATTCCTTCTCCCAACGTGCAGCACCCTGCATTTGTCTACAATGAACCCCATCCTTTTCATAGTATCTAGGGTCAGAAGGGGCCTAGAGCAGGCCATCTAGTCTGACCCGAACTTTGGTCTCTTTCTAAAATAAAAAGAAAGAAGTATTTGAGCATTTGTACACTACCCTGAACTTTCTAGAATTGTATAAACATATTTTGGGGATAAATGATTTTTAAAGATAAAGTAGTCTTTACAAATCTGTATTGATGTAAGGTGATCCTCAAACTTAAAGTAACGAATCCTATGCATCTGAGTGGCTCTGACTGCTGTATTGTATACAGGATGGAGCAAGCTATCCAGAGGGACATGATGTCTGGCAGTACAGATAACTGTTATGAATAGCAACTACAAAGAGTGAAGATTTAAAGCATCAGATAAATTGCATTCAAGATATTAAAGAGACCAAGCCAAAGAACTATCTGGACTGCTGATTTGTAATAATTCTTGGAAAACTGGGATGGTTGCAAAGCCTGGGAGAAAACCTGGCAAAAATTAGCTATTATATGCTTGTCACTATGATATCAATCCCAGAGCACTTGATTAATCAAAATTATAATAGATTTCATACATTTAATAGATAATAGAGCTGGAAGGGACCTCGCAAGATCATTGAGTCCAGCCGCCTGCCCAAGGGTAGGAAGTCTGGTAGGAAGTCAGCTGGGGTCAGATCACCCCAGCAAGATAAGCATCCAAGCGTTTCTTAAAGCTATCCAGAGATGCTTGCACCACTTCTGTGGGGAATCTATTCCAGACTCTGGAGACTTGGATGGAAAAGAAGTTTTCCTTATGTCCAGTCTAAATGGTCTTCCAGCAGTTTGTGACCATTAGTTTGCTTCCCCTTGGGGTGCCCTGGTGAACATATGTTCTCTCAGTTCCTGATGCACACCCCTTATATACTTATAGGTTGTCACCAAGTTACCCCTGAGCCTTCGCTTCTCCAGGCTGAAGACGCTTCTCAGCTTCTCATAAGGCCTGTTCTCTTGACCGCTGATCATGCATGTGGCTCTCCTCTGGACTCTCTCAAGCTTCTCCACATCCTTTCTAAAGTGTGGAGCCCAGAATTGGATGCAGTACTCCAGCTGTGGCCTCACTCATCTTGTGGTCAATCATGACTCCCCAAGTCTCTTTTGGCTGTGGTGCTAGTGAGTGTAGCACTACCGAGCCTATAAATATGATGCAAGTTTTTTCTCCCGAGGTGGAGCACCTTGCATTTCTCTGAGTTATACATCTAAGTCATCAGATTTTGATCCACCTACCTTGTGAGCCTGTCCAGATCAGCCTGAATTGCCAGTCTATCCTCTAGCATGACTGCAATTTCCCATAATTTGGTGTCTTCTGAAATTTAGCCAGTTCACTTCTGACACCCGAATCCAGATAATTTATGAATATATTAAAGAGTACTGGTCCAAGTACTGAGCCCTACAGGATAGCATTAGTTACTCTGCACCAGGTTGACTTGGTTCCATCGACTGTCACTCTCTGGGTCTGATCATGAAGCCAGTTCCCCAGCCATCGGATCATAAGGTTGTCAAGGCCACTGTTCCCCAATTTTCCATGAAGACATCATGGAAGACCAAGTGGAACTTTTTTGAAATCTAAATATATGACATCAACCTCTTCTCCTTTGTCCAGGCAGTGCATCACCTTATCATAGAAGGAAATGAGGATGGTCAGGCAAGATCTACCTGCAATGAAGCCACGTTGGCTATCTCTCAGCATGTTCTTCCATTAACCTCTTGTTGATGGTTTCTTTGATGATTTTTTCCAAGATCTTTCCAGGGATTGAAGTCAAATTAATTGGCCTGTAGTTCCCTGGATCTTTCTTTCTTCCTTTCTTGAAGATAGGCACCATATTGGCTCTCTTCCAATCTTCAGGAACCTCTCCTGAGTGCCATGAGTTCTCTCATATCCTCACCATTGGTCATAATATGATGTCAGCAAACTCTTTTAGCACTCTTGGATACAGTCCATCCCAGCCAGCTGCTCAAGCTGTTCCCTTACAATCTAAGATTTTGAAAAGGGGACTGGCACATGGTGAGGTGCACTAGGGACCTACCAAATTTGTGACTACACAATTTTCATGGAAATTGAGGATTCAGGTGGAGTCTGTGATTTTGGTGGACTTGCTAGAAAAATAACAACCAAAAAAACCTCCAACCCACCTCCCCCCCAAAACAAAACAAAACAAAACAAAACAAAACAAAACAAAACAAAACAAAACAAAAACCAACCCCAAGAAATAAAAACCCTACTGAAAATAAAATGCTGGCTCCCCAGAGGGAACTAGCAGTGTTCATGGTGCTGCTGCCCAGGGCTGCCAGCACGAACGGCTCCTGGTAAGATGAAATTAATTCACCAACATTCTCTGTGGCCGAAGGAGCTGTTTTGATTCTTTAGACCTTGTGAGCTGTCCTGATCGATGATCTTCCCGTGAGTTTCTTCTGGGGAAGAAGCTTTTCAAATTGATCCGCTTATGTCAGTTATGTTCTCTATAAACAGGGGAAATACTTTTGAGGAGTAGAGGGGACCAGGGATCAGAAATATTTGTGGATTTTGCTATTTCCCATTGATATCTAGCTTCAGGCAGCCATCTGCTCTGGTGACATCATATGACTCCTCCCCTATGATTCTATTATTAGTGATCGTCTGGACAAGACACCCAGAGCCATCACTTATGAAATGGAAAATAACCCTAAAACAGGGTTGTTTTTCCCTGAAAAGGGGAAAGAGTTTTGCTTAAAAAAGCAGTATGGATGCTTGTCATCATTTTTTTCTCTCTTCAACTTTAAAACCTATTAAACATGCAGGTTTTAAACCCACACTGCAGTTTCTAAAGTATATATAATTTCTGAAGTCCTCTTGGCGCATGAAGCTATGTGGCATTTTATGTTCCAGGATTATCTATACATATATAACCCCATTTTATTTGTGTGCTTGTGTGTATGTGTGTACATGTGTATGTGTGTGTATAATGTTATATAATAGCCTTGCATTCTTAGATTCATAGATGTTAGGGTCGGAAGGGACCTCAATAGATCATTGAATATGACCCCCTGCATAGGCAGGAAGGAGTGCTGGGTCTAGATGACCCCAGCTAGATGCATTTCCAACCTCCTCTTGAAGACCCCCCAGGGTAGGGGAGAGCACCACATCCCTTGGGAGCCCATTCCAGACCTTGGCCACTCGAACTGTGAAGAAGTTCTTCCTAATGTCCAGTCTAAATCTTCTCTCTTCTAGCTTGTGGCCATTATTTCTTGTAACCCCCGGGGACGCCTTGGTGAATAAAACCTCACCAGTTCCCTTCTGTGCCCCTGTGATGAACTGATAGGCAGCCACAAGGTTGCCTCTCAACCTTCTCTTGAGGAGGCTGAAGAGGTCCAGGTGCCCCAGTCTCTCCTCATAGGGGTTGGCCTGCAAGTCCTTAACCATACGAGTGGCCTTTCTCTGGACCCTCTCCAGGTTATCCACATCTCTCTTGAAGTGTGGCGCCCAGAATTGATGCAGTATTCCAACTGCGGTCTGACCAGTACCTGATAGAGGGGAAGTATCACCTCCTTGGATCTGTTCGTCATGCATCTACTGATGCATGATAAAGTGCCATTAGCTTTTCTGATGGCTTCGTCACACTTCTTGGAGTCCACTAGGACTCCAAGATCCCTCTCTACTTCCATGCCACCCAGGATGTCATTCCCTAGGTAGTAGGTATGCTGGACATTTTTCTTTCCTAGGTGCAGCACTTTGCATTTCTCCTTGTTGAATTGCATTCTGTTGCATTCTGTTTTTATATATAAATATATATAATACTGTATGTATTTTGTGTATTATATATAATATACACACACCATAAAGAAACAATTTGCTTAGTTGAGAGCTGAGATTCTCCTTGGTTAATCAAATGTCACATAAAATGGTTAATCAAAAGAAACATAAAATAATCCCTGATTCTCCATGCTGCCATGACTAAGATATGGGCAAGACAAGTCCAAGATATTTTCACTTATACTGTCATAGCTGTAGGTTTGCTTTCTAGTCTCATCATGTGAAATGGGTCATATGCGCTTCCCATACGTAAAAGCAATACAAATGCTGCTTCCACATTTCTGGAGCTACTTATGTAGTCCCTGTGATTAATGTTGTATCATTCCCTGGTTTGCTCATGTTCTTTAAGTAAAAGTATTACATATTTGCTCTTTGCAGCAGGTTGTAGAAGACCCTAGGGACAAGGGAAGAAATAAATATGGAGTGGAAAGAGGGAAAGTTGTAGAAGACAACCCAAGCCAGTAACCACAAGAGACTGGAGAAAGGTGAAGCCAAGAGAGAATGCAATAGAATATGTAGTTTGGGGGCTTGGGCACCCACCCACGGCATAGCATATTGAAGAGTACTATTTTATAGACTGTAGAGGTAAAAAAGACATGTATTATTTTCCTATTGTCTTTTCCCCTTATTTTTAATCTTTACCTATTATTTAAATTAAATCCCATGGGAATTTAGATAAGAGCTTTGATCCATCACTACATTTTATATAGCACAGAAAAAACCAAAAATGAAACTGAAGTAGAATCAAACAGTCATTAAGAATGCGGCATGTATAGTCTCTTGCATATAAATTCAGACTGAATAAGAACTTCCTTGCTTATTTTGTAACTGTCATATAATTATCTGAGCTCATATACTGATAGCAATAGAGACCGGAGAGAGTACTGGGTGACAATGCTGAGCTAGTATCAATATTATTAATGTAATATTTAAGAGTGCTCTGAGTAATCTAAAAAAATATATTTTGACACTAATAAGGACTTCAATTTTAACCCTAAAGAATTAGAGCCATACATATAGTGCTCATAAATAATTACAGAGTCACCTTACGTTGATTACAACAGTTTCTTAAATCCTCACAGGGGCCTCCACAGATCACCAATTTCTATGGGTAAATGATGGTGTAAGTGTTTTTGAAGTACTAACCATTTTTTTGAGAGTGGACCTGGCAGATTGGCAGGTGCTATTTGTAGAGTCTACATCCTCTGGATCAATTTATTTATAGTAAATTTGGTATGTGCAAACAGTTAGCACACAATTGCCAAAGCAAGGCCACACAATGTAAATGTGGCCAAATAAATATGTGTTTGTTCATGAAATGCAGTCATTGAAGTCGCTGGGAACCAAATGAAGTAAACACAAGGGGTGCATACACAAAGAAATACAAAAAGCACACATGTGCATTTCCACAGAGACAAATAGCAATGGCACGTAGTTGTGCTGCTGCTACTTGTCCCTGGGGAATGCCCCTGCACATGTGCTCAGCACATGGCAAAATGTCCCTGGGTGGGGGGAGGGAGGCTGGGGCCAGCACTTAGTCTGGCCCCAGAAACCTTATATTAGGTCCTTGGGGCCTTTCAGGGCAGCAGAAGTGGTAATCTGAGTGTGCAGAGCCTGGCCAGCAGCAGGAGTGTGGCTTTGGCCAGCCAGGCTCCAGTTTCAGTTAGCACACCTGCAGCCATAGACGCTGCCCAACTTTACTTTTCTGCAGTTTTTTGGATACTGGGATTTCCAGCATCTTAACTCACCTCCATCACAAGTGCAAACAAGAAATGTGATTAGTCAAGACTCCTCAAAGTGTATGGATACTTGGTCTAGAGGTTTTGGTCAGGCCAATGTCTAATGCAGAAATGCGGTCAAACTCTGGACAGACCTTGCACCAGCACAGAAAAAAAAGGAGAGGTGGACCAAGGGGCTCACCTGCTCGGTGTGTGGCTGGTTGGGAGCCAAAATGTTATGGTTCAACCAGAATTCCTCCTGCTCAGCCTAGCACACTTTTTAGGGCTTTGGTAGCATTATCTGACTCATGACCTGCAGGGCAGAATGTGAGAAGTTCAGTGGTTAAGATTTTCCATTTTCTACTGTATCTGGTACTATGCAAGTTCTGCACTTTCTACAGAAAGACAAATTATTTTTGTCCAGTATTTTTAAATCAATTCTCCTGAATTTCAGTCCAAAGTCAATAATTTAAAATTGTGGAACATAGAGAGTGTTGAGATGTTTTGATGATTTCCTTTCTTTCCACATCATACATCTGTTAAGCCTGCAGCCATACCTACAACATGAAATATGTACGATATCAGAGGAACAGTGTGTCTGGTCCAAAGAAACAATTAACCCTAAATAGTAGTGATAGCTGGCTTTGCAAGATTATATGGAATAACAACTCTTGATAGGTGAAAATGGGAAATCATGTCAACTACTTTAATTATGTCGTGTAACATCCTGAGTGATATGGTGGGGAATTTGTAGAATGGTATCTGTGGGGTGCACAGAGAAGCCAATGGTATTAGGAGGGGAGTTGTACAGAGCTGCTGATGCAAAGTAGTTATTACATGATGAGAATTAGGGCATAAATGTTGCCAATTTCATTTTGTAATTTTTTTTGTATTTTGTTTTAAATTAATTTCATATGCCTAGAGCTTCAGATAGACACTTTTTTGTATATTGCATCCAAATAGATATACCATCCACTTCATTCTCCAATCAATTATTAACAGACTAAACAAGCACTAAACCATTAATAAAATTCTAGGCATCTCTTTCAATTATTGCTACCTCTGGATTGGCTAAACTGTACTATACTTTCCCTAAGCTATCGTCAACAATGAGAATTGAATTAGACAAGGGGTGTCAAACATATGAGTTGTGGACCAGATTTAGCCCACAGAAGGAGCGACTACATGTTCATTAATGCGCTTTAGGTAATGCGCATTGTGCAATACATTGTGAGGTACTACAAAATATGCAGTCGCCTGTTTTAATACACATTAGCTAAAGAACATGGTTTTGTTGGGATACTTTTATGCACATTAAAATAGGTTAAAGGATATTAAAGCACATATGTAGATGCACCTATGGCCTCTTTATCTAGCCCATTAGGCTACCAGTGGGACCCTGGAAGTTAGGGGGCATAGTCTGCTACACAATTCAGAGCCTTTTGCTTTGTTTGCTGCTTCTGGACCTTTTACCACCATCACTGTTGGATGCCTTGCCACCACTGTAGGCCCCAGGTGAGTTTGATACCCCTAAATTAGACAGTATATGCCAGTTCATTTTAGAAAGTATAGCCTCTGCCAAGTAGGGGTCATATAACAAGCCCACCTTAGATGGTTTTCTCATTGTGGACGTACAACCAACATGATGACATCAGAGGAGGAGGAAGGTAAGCAGCAAACTGCCACCCCCAAGAGGAGGCATAAGGTGGTAGTGGTAAGGACCTTCCTCTTGCAGGGCACTGAGGGACCCATCTGCCATCCAGACCCCCTAGCCCAAGAGGTTTGCTGCCTCCTTGGGACTCTCATCTGATATCTTGTGGAGAGGATCCCTAGACTCATCCGGCTCTCCTACTACTACCCCATTCTCCTCATCCATGTGGGAACAAATGATACAGCCAGGAGTAATCTGGATTGGGTCATGAGTGACTACAGGTCTCTGGGGGCTGGGCTCAAGGTGTTGGGAGCTCAGGTAGTTTTTTCTCTGTGCTCCCAGTTGCAGGCTGTGGTCCCAGGAGGGAAGGATGCATCAAGGAAGTAAACTGATGACTCACCAAGAGGGCTCTAGCTTCCTCAACCACAGTGTGCACTTCTGGGAGAGAGGACTCCTGGGAAGAGATGGGATCTACCTCATGCAAAGAGGTAAGTACCTGTTCTCAGCCAGGATGGCTGATCTTCTAGATAGGGCCTTAGATTAAGATTGCTGGGGTACAGGGAAACACTGACAGGAGCTTGCCTGAGGACCAACATATAAGAAAGCTCCATAGATAGGGACACTAGGAGAGCCACTCTTGCAGGAGCTGAGAGAACAGTTCTCCTTTGGCATGACAGAAACCTGGAGGTCTCAGTGGGAGGACTCAGGTGCCTGTACACTAATGTCAGGAGCATGGGGAACAAGCAGGAAGAGCTAGCCCTCCTGCTCTCCAGTGAGCAGTACAATCTAGTAGGGATCATGGCAACCTGGTGGGACTCCTCACATGATTGGAGCATATTCATAGAGGCCTACACCCTGTATAGAAGGGACCAGGTAGGGAAGAAAGAAGGACATGTTTCTGTCTATGTAAAAGAGCAGTACACCTCCTTAGTGGCTGACAGTGGCTCCAAAAAAGAATGGCTTGAAACCCTCTGGGTCAAGTTGGGGGTGGGGGTGGCTAGAGAGACCAAACTGTAAGTGTGTACTATAGACCAGCAAACCAGGGGGAGGAACTCAATTAGAGTTCACCCTAGAACTCTGACATGAGTCCATGTGTGCATGGGACATGGTTGTCATGGGTGACTTCAGTTATCCACACATCTCCTGGGAGGAACACTTGGCCAGGTCAAATTAATTGTATTCCTTCCTGACCTGCATCGAGGAACTCTTCCTGACTCAGGAGGTGCATGGGCCAACCAGAGATGATGCTCTGCTAGACTTGGTTCTGGCCAAAGGAGGCGACTTGGTGATAGACTTTAAAATGTAGAGGGCAGTCTGGGTGACAGCAACCATGAAACCATCATGTTCGTTGTCTGTCGCAAGGCAGACAAAATCTACTATCAGAGTTGAAGTCTTGGACATCAAAAATGCAAATTTCAACAAACTCAGGTCACTAGTATGGGAAGTGCTGCAGGACCAGGGACTGAAGGTTAAAAGTGTGCATGAAGAGTGGTCATTCCTTAAGGACACGATCCTTGATGCACAAAGGAAGTCCATTCCCATGTGAAGAAAAGGAAACAGAAGGGCTGGAAAGTCCTCTTGGCTAAACAGGGAAATCATGGTTCTCTTAAGAAAGAAGAAAGAGGCTTATAAATAACATAAGCTTGAGGTGGGCCCCAAGGAGGACTATACAACGATGGCCCGCACTTGAAGGGAACAGATCAGAAAGGCTAAAGTGGCAACTGAATTTAAATTAGCAATGGGAATCAAGGACAACAAGAAGTCCATCCTTCTTTAGGCATATAGGGAACAGGATGAAAACAAATGGGAATGTGGGGCCATTGTTCAAAAACTCAGGAGAGCTGGTTACCACCACTCAGAAGAAAACTGAACTCCTGAATGACTACTGTGCCTTGATATTTCTCCGGGCCAACGGGAAAATCATGCCTGGTAAGGTGCAGGATGAGCAGGGTAGGAATGACCACCTTCTTACTATTGCTGTAGAATTGGTGTGTGATCAATTTAAAAAAATAGACATATATAAGTCAGCAGGACCAGATGAACTTCATCTGGGAGTCCTAAAGGAGCTGGCTGAAGTCATCATGGAACCCCTGGAGAAACTCTTCCAAAACTCGTGGCGCCCTGGTGAGGTCCCAATATAGCAAGATGATACTAAATTATCAGCTATATATAAACAACTATTAATAGAAATACTTTTCTTTTTTTTGCATATGTATCATAAAACTGTCCTACAATGAAAATCTAGCCCTGGTTAAGTCAGTGACACAATTTCTCTTTTGAATACAACCTCCATATAATAATACAATATTTTCTTGTTCCTGGAATTTGGGGTGCTTTTAAGGGAGGAAGTACATGAATAGTAGTGTCTGCAATACCAGTCTTTGGAGAGGGAAATTGAAAGTATGAAAGGAATGCTACATGTACTGAACAGGGTGCAGCAAAGTGAGCATATGGGTTGTTTGTAGACAATAGGAATCCATGTGTAGTGTTACTATCGCTTTTGCATGGCAGAGGTTCATGCTGCAAAAGCTGCAGTCAACAGGAGCCTCTTGACTCAGCACCCAGAGCTTGGCCCTGCTCTGTTTCTATGGCTAAGCTGAGCCCCAGGTGCCAAGGCAGAGGCTCCTACAGAATCAGCTCAGTGGGCCATCACCTGGCTTTGCGAGTGCTCTTGGCTAGTATTGGGCACTCACTGGCAAGCACTATTGGCTGCCCACCCACTTCAACTTGAGAGGAGGAGACAGCCAGTTGGTTGAACCAGTAGTACCTGCCATGTTCAACAGCTAAAGGGTTAACAGAGCACCCAGAATATTTTGCTCCCCCCACCTTCCCTTCCACTACAGGAAGAAACTTTTTTCTTCATTCTGCCTTTCCCGAACAAGGTGTGTCCTGACGGGGGTGCATTATTTACAGTAGTTAGTACATCATGGAAACTGTAACAACTGAGATAAACTATGCAATACATTATAGGCTTTACCACAGATTTTAACATGCTTTTTGCATTTATGTACATGATATTTATTGTTTTTTTAACATGCTTTTTGCATTTATGTACATGATATTTATTAGGTTAAATACTTTGCATTTTTAGTGGCCTGAATGCCGTAGTGACAGCAGTGGAGAGCAGCTACAGGCAGACTGGGCACAGGCTTTGGGCAGCTGCAGCAAGAAGGGCCCAGCAGCAATGAGGGGGAGCAGGGTGATTTTCCCTCATGCCCAGCAGCAGCTTCTGCCTGGCCACCACCGCAGCCACCGCCACTCAGCGCAGGAGGGCCAGGGTTGGGGCTGTGCGTGCAGGTCCCAGCTGATCTGCAGCTGGTGCATTCTTGTCAGGGCAAATCTGAAGCGGGCAGGAGGTTGGCCAGGCCAGGCCAGGGCTGCATGTACAGGTCCCCGCCAGTACCACGAGGCTGGGGCCAGCAGTGGTGGCAGCCAGAAGGAGCTGCCATTGCCTGGGCTGCATAGAAATGCAGTCCACCACATGGTTGCCCCAGCCCTGCTGTGTGCCCAGGGGAAGTGGGACATGCCATGGGCTGGATGGCACCTGGGTCAGGCTGGATTCAGCCCACAGGCCATGTTTTGCCCACCCCTGTCCTAGATCCTTCAACCCTTAAATTCTGTAAATTCATAAAACTACTCAATGTACAATCAGCCTGACTGCAGGATTTTTGGCTCTGCCTCTTCACTGCCACATAGTCCCAAACTCCTTGCAAAGTAGGTGTAAAGTGCCACTTTTCTGATTTCATAGCACAACCTCTTCCTTGCACGTGTAAGTGACTACAAAAAGTGTCCCAGGTACTTTCTAGGATCCACCAGAATATTCTACATAGCTCAGAGATCAATCATCTGATCTCTTGTTTTTATTAGGATCTTCATCATAGGCCTCCATAATTGACCTCCATTGCTAATCTGGTGAAACACCAGTGTTCTCAAACCTAAACAGGAGAATTTATCCATATTGATACGGATGTATCAATTGGTTTATTATTACTGAACAATATTAACCTACTCATTATCTCTGTGAATTGAGGGAACCTCCGTATATGAACTCTTTTTATCCTGAAAGCATTTGCTATTGCATATTTGTACTGTCTACATGTGCAGCATGTTATTTCTCCAACTATGGGTCACTTTCAAGGTCATCGTTTGAAACAGCTTAAGAGAGATCTGTGAAGCTGGCTCCTTTCCATCTTCTGCTTCAGAGCCACAGCATGTTTTTGCTGACAGTTGCAAGCTTTGTTTATTTAGGCAGGATAATGGCAACCCTTCAACTACACAGCAGTTTTTCATTTTTACTACCAATAGCAGTACATTTCAAGAAAACATTTTTAAAGTCTGTGCCCTTGAATTTTAAATGGACTGATAAGTTAAGATAATCACTGAAAAAATTTAAAGAAAATTGATAGAATCAATTAGAAGATTAATTAGAAAAATCCAGAACATGAATTATGAGATGTAATAGTCAATATTTAAAGTGTTTAATATTGCTTCTCCTTTGGCCTTTTATAACCTCTGACCAAAATGGTTTATTTATTGTATCTTCATTTTACACTTTGTTTAGTTACCTAGCGATGTTTCAACAGATCACTGTGAACCATTCATACACAAAAGACTTCTTGGTGGCAATTGTTTATGGACTTTGGAAACTGAGTTGAATTTAATTTGAACTTAGGCAGGTGATTTAGTATTTGAGTTTAGGAGGAGAACTGTTCTAAGAACAGACATGGGGCAGTTTAAAGTTAGCATTCAGTTCGTGTGCATCTTTTAAACCAGCTGACTGAAATCTGCTAGAAGCACTATAAAAACGGCTGGAAACATTTTCCAATTGTTTGGGTAGGGACGAGAGGTTAAACACTTATTTGATAGACAATAGTTCCACCATTGTACAAGTGTCAAGTCTTGGTTATGATATAAAAACCTGTGACATTAAACACCTGCCACCAGCTTTTGGGAGATGCAGGTTGGTGTTCCAACATGGCCGGCTGCTGCAGTGCCTTTTCCCAATCACCACGGCTGCAGCATTCGTGCAGCAACTAGGTGCTCAGTCCCAACACAGGTGAAGCCCCACACCCCCAGAATGCCAATGAAGGCCCCCAGCTCTTGTGGGCTGGATCCAATGGCTCCTCATGGCCAGATCTGGCTCACCCCTGAAGTAAAGAATATAAATAATTAAGTATTCTTTTTGGATCATGCTTGGATACTTTAAAAATGTGTTAAGACATAAATGATGTCAACATTAGGACACATTATTTTGCTTTGTTTTAAATTGGGTGTAATCATCTGTTCTCTTATAGAATTCAGTTTCAACTCAAACCTACCTTGTAAAATCTCAACATGAGGCCTTTTATGTTAGGGTTCAAAATCTGGTCTTCAGGTTAGAAAGATATCCACAAACTATGACTTCTGTTTGAACTTTTTACTTTCTGTAATTATGTACTTTCCATTAGCCTTCCTTCATGATTTGTTTACAAACAAGCTTGTCTTCATGCTTCCTTTCCCTTAAGATGCATGTAGCTGGAGACAAACAATTGGCAAGTTGCTGTAGGGCCTATTTTCATACTTTTTGCTCAGAAAAATATGATATAGTCTCATAAAAATTAGTGAAAGGGTGCAAATTACATGGACCATATACATTGTCTCTATCTTCTGTCCATACAAGATTGTCTACTATGGCCATATCAACAAAGCAGAATGACTATTCCTGGACAGTCTTTTTTCTTTTAATATCCATGAATGACACATGCCTCTTGGTTGCTAGTGTAGTGACATAAAAGCTGGTGTGCCTTGCAATGCAATGAATGGGAAAGAAAAGGTCTTTATTTGATCAGGAATGACATGAGGCCCATTGAGTATCTTTGTGAGGACACTTTATTCTTTTCATTTTCTCATCTTATTTTCTCTACCTTAAATTACAATGATTAAGCTAATTAGTACTGAATTATGTATAAAACATGAGAAGCATAGAATTGATACAAACACCTCTTAGCTTATAATAATTGTTCTGATTTGAATGCTAAAACCCTCTCAAAAGGATGTTACTGAAATTTACAATGCAGGTTGCTGGTCAGTGTTTTAATAGATATTTCTGTTAACTCCAAAAGAATCAATTAAGCTAAAACATTAATATTAAAAAGCCCTAGCACTGTTCTCTTCAACTTGTACTATTTATTTCCTATGAAGAAAAATTGATCTATCTCATTGATTCTATTGTATTGAACAATAAATAGCAATGTTTTAACATGAAGAATGTAACCATTTAACCTAAAGCTGAAACTAGCCACTGCTGAAGACTAGATCTTTTTTGAAAAAAGCTTTTTTTGAAAAAAGCTGCAAACAGTTTGCAGGGCCATGAAATAGGAGGAGACAGATCAGGAATAGCTAGCAGACATAATATTGCCAAACAAGGGATAGCTTGAATATCAAGACCATTATAAAGGAGTGTCATTAGGCTTGTAGAGTGAAGAGTAATTATGAAGAATCATGTATATTATAATTAGGGACCTGTTTAAATCACAGTTTTGAGGATTTCACAGAAACTACAAAATTGAGGGTAAAACACACGAAAACAGTTTCAATAAATATAAGTTATTAAGTCTGCCCCTCTACCCTAATGGGGTGGCATAAAAGGGGCAGCAGACAAGATGGCAGCTGTTCGTCCTCTCCCCACCCATGATCTCTCTGCCAATCATTGCTGAGGGGCGGGGTCAGATGAAAGGCAGCCAGCAGTCAAGATGGCAGCCATCCCCTTCTCACAGTCCTCCCTGGGGTCTCTCTGCCACTCAGTGCTGAGGGGTAGGGCTAATGCAAAATGCCTATGAAATGGGCTCTTTGTGGTGGGACAAAGCCACAAAAATGGCTTTATCTCACTGCAAGTTAAGTAGGTCTTTAATTACAATGAGCCATATAGTTAATTGACTCCATTAACACTGTCTGAGCAGAAATGCCATGCTGATGCTGGGTGGCCACTTGGTTTTAAACTTTGGTGGAGAAGGAATCAAAATAGGGTGTGGCTGAACCACACTGCCCCCCCTGCAGAGCTGTACCTGCTGGGCGCCACCCCTCTCTTCATGTGGCTGCTGAAGGGAAAAGAAGGAAAAGAAGCAGCAGCCATGTTACAGCATTCCCATGCTTCTATTCTGTGCAAAAAAGTCAGCTTCCCCACTTAAGATGCACACCCGTATTTTGGAAGGCTAATTTTGGGGCAAAAGGTAAGGGTCGTAAGCAACTAAATATGGGGCATTGAAGGATAAAACGTCAGATCTTCAGAAGATGTAAATTAGCACAATTTCATTAGTCAATGGAAAAATCCAAGTTATGATCTGAGCCAAAACAACTAGTATAAAAGGTCTTCTTTTTGTATAATGAACTGTTTGGAAGGAAAGTTGGAAACATTTTAATAATTAACTAAAATGGTTCCCCTTTCTCCGAGTAAGCTGTTAGAATTAATTTGAAGGGGCTGTGCTGAAGCAAATATGACTGACAGCATCAACAAGATAGTAATAAATTAATGTGTGGGACAATAATTTCTGTCAATGTAATTTAATACATTTTTGGATTATTTCACGTTTATGTGGTTGAGAAATAAAATAGTTGGCATTATACCAAATCCACTAAAGGAGAAAGGAGTCAAACAAACTTAAGGATTTTTTTGCTTTTTCCATGAATGGTGGTAACAACTGTGTTGGATAAACTTCCTTGAGAATGAAAGAGCACCATTTTTGGAATTAAACCAGGATTCTGATTTAATGGATTGTAAGGGACAAGCTCATCTGCTCTGCCCTCCCACACAAAACAGAACATACCTCACCTGACAATTTGCGTCTTAGCTTCTAGCTAAACTCTGTCATATATTTCAGAATGATGTCTAGGGATTAATTATTCTCACCATTAAACTAAATTGATTAGTTTAGTGCTTTAGTTTCTCACCGTGAGACCCATTTTCCAGACTTCATTCTTGTAAGATCTTTCTGAATCTTCCCCAATTTTTCACTATTCTTTCTGAAGTGTGGACATCAATCTTGGGAATGGTAAAATTCTGACTAATTTCATAAACAGAGGTAACAACCTTCCTACTTGATGTTCCATTGCATTCTTAGCTTCAATATTGAGTTCCTGTTTATTGGGTTATCTACTACGAGCCTTATTTTCAGAGCTGCTATTTTTCAAGATGAAGTCTCCTGCATATTGTTCAGACCAATTCAAACCTGTGTTACCATTGCAGTCATTTTTTATCATCTACAGATGTTTACCATGAAAAAATTTGTATTTATATGCAGGTAGCCTTTTACACATTCTGAGGCATTGAGATGATGGAGGCAGTTCAAAAGGATCCAATGCTTAGGAAAAAATAAAAATATATTTTGAGCAAGAGAAATTAAGGATCCAAACTACAAAGGAAAGGAGTGAAACCATCGTCATTTTAACTGGAGTTGGATTCAGATCAGAACATGTCTGCAGTTTGGAGTTGGGAGCCCTACAGTTTTAATATGAACTGTATTAAATCAACTGTAGAAGCTGATTTCAATAGAAGAAGGTGGGAATGTTAATGTCTATGTATTTCCATAGTCTGTCAGAAAAAGAACTGTAGAAACTCTGAATTCAGGCCCTTAGTATATTTTATTCCCCTCCTTTTTTTACTGCAAGACTGCAATTTAGTAAATAAGAGGCCATGAAAAACAGTTCCTGACAACTTATATTTATTTCTGTTGCGGGGGTTTCAAATGTTTTATTTCCCATAAACCAGAAAAAACTAAACTTTGACTCACACGCCAGTTTCGATTATGCTGAAGAAACATGCCTCCCTGTTTTTATTCTTTGCATTAGAACCTTCTGTTTAGTTGTCATCGTTTACTTTTCCTAGTCCCCATTAAAATAGATTTAACAATCCTCCTTCATTAAACATACATTTTCAATGCAAGACCTTTCACCATGTTCACCCTACAAAACAAGGAACCTACTGGAAGTTTCAGTGCTTTCTAACAACATTACCATATATTTGGCCATTATTTACTAAGTTAAATCAGATTTAAGAAGAAAGGTTTTCTTTGTGCAATTATCCTCCAAGAGCAGTGAAATTTGATAATAAAAAGCATATTGTCTTTTCATGGAGAAGATGGGGGTGGTGTAGGAAGTCTGCAGATGTTTAAGTAACAGTGGTTTAAGTGCTTTGTAAAAGGACTGTTATTGTGATTAGATTAAGTCACTGCATTCCATGAAATTGTTATTCTGGAGGAGGTAACTGCATAATTTTTCACTAACTTGAGTTGCCGTGGCATAGTTTCCAATAACACTATTTAGTTTCCAAGGAAATTTAATCCTGCACTTACTTCAGGTAGTCATAAATTTGGGATGTGCTGGGTCAGGGGAAAAATAAAAAATCTGTAGAATTTTAAAACTGGTTCAGGCAAGTATTGTTTATATAATAATCCCTACATTTTTGCAAAGCCTACACAGTAATGACACTCTGCCATATCCATACTGATCCATACCATATACCCCAGCCATACCAACAAGGGAACTATGCTTAAAAAAAAGAAAGAAAAGGCATCCCATTAAAAGTGGGTACATGGGACTCAGTGTAAACTGCCCACAGTAGATCCTAATTCTACAGAGAACAGGGTTTTTGAAAGTGGCTGTCCCATTTCTCATGTGGAAAGGAAGTGAAATCCATGCATGGATATCTATGCATATGTTCTGGGGAAATATTACAGCTATAGTTATGCAAATAATTGAATTTTTCACTTTGATTGCAAATTTAAATATTTTCTCTAATTATAGAAGGAATGAAAACTGAGGTTGTCTTCCTCCCACATGAATACCCTGACAACTAGGCTATAGTGTATTCTTCAGTGGTTCATCTTTACTTCCTCTTGTGACTTAGAATAAAATAGTCACTGAGTCCATAAGAGAGAGAGAGAGACACCCTAACCTGGGTTTCTGTATTTGCTCCAATTAACATTTTATTATTTAAACAAACAGAAATACACCAGTAGAAAAGGTTGAGCACTCCCAACTCCCTCCCCCCCCCAAAAAAACCAACCCCCCCATAATATCTTCAATCTGGCAGCTGAGACCCTTCCTGGGAAGCAGGAAATATGGGTTTTAATTCCTTCAGGCAGACTGAGTCATTAGACAAAGGTCTTCCATATCTTGGGTAAGTGGTCTTTAATAAAATATGATCTTTTTTTAAAATCAGAATCCTTCCTTTGGCAGTCTTCAAAAACAGCTTACAAGATTTTGTTTGAACTCGTCTTCATGAAGAAGACAATATTAAGTTTAATTAAAAATGAGTATTTGGAAGGTGATGTGTATAAAGAACACATGCTCTCCATTTAAATTATCTCTAACCTTTCCTGTTAGTGTTCCCTTTATAAAATGTTGTGTAAGCTGGTAAACTAAAAACTTTAGGGTCAAATTACATTTAGATTTCTTTCCCGGTTTAAGGAAAGCTGACATGATGTTTTAATTTTTTAAATTTATTTTACTATGAAGTCCTAGCAATTGTTGAAGATAAAGACTTTCCACAGCTTACCTTGTGTTAAATGGACACAGATTGTCCAACCTTTGGGCTGTTTCTTGATTGTTGTTTACAAATAGTGAATAGCTCTCAAAAGTAAGTTGATTACAGATTGCATATAGCTCCTGACCACTCTCTACAGAAATAAAACAGCTACAAGAGAGCAGGAATTGCATAATTGATGGTTGGTATGTGTAGAACTGCAGTCATGATTGTTAACTGAGCTCTCCACCAAATGATCAGGGTTGGAGATAAGGGGTAGGGTATTTTCAAAAGATGAAAATACATTTTCTGAGGCACAGCAGAAGATTGAGCATATATTCCTATAAAAGCAATGGGAATGAAAAGGCCAGGGGGTTGCATAAAATGGATGCAACTCTAAGGGTGAAAATTCCTGAGATGATACCTGGGGAATCATAGCACAAAGAAAATTGCTATATTTTCTCCATAATTAGGCAGCATACAGGGTACAGAAAAAAGAAAATATCTCCTCAACTAGCTTAAATTCTAAGTCCTCTGGTCTGCTAGGGACTCGAGTATGGCTGGACCTTGGCATCTACCACTGACTTCAATGGAGCTCAGCATGGACACAGAGTGGTCCATCCAGATCCAGCTTCTTAAAACCCAGAGACTTAGACAGACACCGAGTAATTTCTTTAAATTCATTGTTATCTACTCTTCTTTTGGGGCACTGCAAAAGAAAGAAGAATTTAAGAGGATCTTGAATGTGGACACAGTCATGTTTTGGATTAGAAAAGGAATAGTGTCATCAGATCGATGGATGAATAAGGTAATTTTCACAATTGTGTTTACAGCAAACTGGAGGGAGGCGGTGTTGTATAGCTAGCCTTGGGGAAGTATAGATGCATAACCGATTACCTAATGGCAGTTTATGACAAAAATACGTTACTTATTATATTCAAGTCATCAATATCTTGCATTGTGGTTCTGACATAAATGACTGTATTGCTTGCATAAAAAAGCAAATTCAGTTGTGAAAAATATAGGCAACAGTTCTTGCTTAGCTGTAGAAAGATATATTTGTTTTCAAATCGTCAGAGAGGTTTCTGTGCCTTGTGCTAGATGAGGAGGCTTATTTTTCTCTCTTATCAGTTAAACCCATCAAGCTACAATTTGGAATATGGTCATAAGCAAGCAAACACATAGTTGTGACAGACTTACCTGGCTATTAGTGAAACAAGTGTCAACTTCATATAAGCTAAAGAGGCATAATCATTAACTGTTGTGCTAGGAAAGATTGCATAGTGAATCAGGATGAAGGGATACAGTATCTTACTTATAACAGTGTATGGTGCAGGAGATTCACAGAATATTCTATATCAAGACTCCCATGAGTATAAGGAAATGCTGGAAAGACCTGTCAGAAACTTCCAAAAGGGGGAATCCTGTTGAAAGTAAGTGCTGAGAAAAGATTCCAGGGCATTAGAGAAGAGCTTTTTAGAGGATGGATCTGTGTATATCTGTGTCTATCTTCTGTAAGATGCAGTGCCTTATTTCCATCTAATAAAAGATATTAGATTTACCTGAAGAATCTTGTCTGCTTATCTCCATTTAGATGTATATGGCTTTCAACACTGAAGCATCTGAGACTTTTGCAAACATTAATTTATCTTCATGCCATCCCTGTGAAATAAGTAAGGATAATTCCTTGGCTGCATACACATGTTTGTATGAACTAGGAAAATTCTCCCAGGTTTGTTTTCCTAATAGAAAAAACTTATGAAGTGACCTCTGAGCGGAGTTTCCCCACAGAAGCAGAGAGCTTGCAGTGCAGACACTATGCAACTTGGTGGCGGGGGGTGGGTGGGGGCTATACACACATCTCTGCAGGCTCCCTCAGTCTGCCAGGAGGCAGATAGCAGCAGTTCACAGGATAGCCTTGATTGGCTGACCCACACTGCTCAGAGTCATCTTGTGTTTCCCTGTAGCAAAATGTAGGGATTGTGAAGGGGGCATGTTTGTCTTCCTGTTCAGCTGGACAGCTCAGCTACTCAGTGGCCAGCAGGGACAGAAATTACACATAAGCCAGTATAATTGATAAGAAACCAGTTCAAATCTGTAACACAAGAGAAGTTAAGTGCAAATAAACCTCTTTCAAAATGGCCAGAATAAGTTTAAGATAAACCTAGTTGGATGTAGTATTAGACTTAACTGATTTAGGTGAAATCTGTTTATTGAACATGGGTCCCAGATCCCTTCCACATTCAAGTTAACTCACAGTCCCCCAGCCTCCCAGAATGTTTTATACCTCCCCCAGAAATGCCCCCCTCACAGGGTGGACAGGCTAGCCTTGGCCCAAGCTGTCTGCTCCAGTCAAGCAGGGAGGTGTGTTCTAGCACCCCCTGCAGGCATGTAACTGCATTTTCAGAATCCAAAGTGATTCACTTGCTTATTGGTTCAATCTGTGTAGCTTAGACTAACCTGCAAAGAGTGTATCAATTCAGCCTTGGGCTTTTTGACTGTCTGTAGTTAGCCATAGAGTCCAACCCAAGTAATGTGCTGTGTCTCAGAGGGGGGAGAGGGCTCATGCAAAGCACCCTGGGATGCTAGAGGACTGTGTTGTGGCTTCTCTCAGCTGGGAAAGTGTACAAGTCTACAGACATTTTCTCTGCCAGCAGAAACTCTCATGGGAGTGATTTAACACTGGTTGTTCCTGGGTTATTTTTCTCTGTGGGAACAGCCAGTTTTACTCTGGGAAAAAATCTAGAACATCTGTTCACGCATGGTTTCCTATATAGAGACATTCAATTTCTACTGGAAGAGTTGCTGAATTTCCATAAATTTCCATAAATTTTGAAGCTATGGAAAAACCAGTTTTTTTCTGGAAAAAAATGGAAATTTTGGGAAAAATTGAAATATAGGCAATCCTTGCTTACCACTCGTAATAGGTTCCTGAAAAACTGAGCATTAAACAAAATGAGTGCTAAGCGAAACCAAAAGTACTTGACGAACCATGATGTGACTGCAATTGTTTTTAATGACCCAAGATGGCAACTGTGAGCATTATAACGAAACTCGCTGAGTGTCAAGTGAAATCAGGTATCAATTTCAAATGAGTGTTATAGTGAAATGGTGCTAAGTGAAACAGCATTAAGCAGGGGTTGCCTATATATGCAATACCTACTTTCTTAGCACCCTTTACAGATCTAAATTCACTTTGCTACTTTAAGAACATAAAATGTATTATGTATAATTTGGTGTGCTCATAAAATTATCGTGTTTGGTATATTTATTAAATTTAAAAGTATAGTTTATTCATACAATAATTAAAATGTACTAATTGTATTTACTTTAAAATATTTTTATTTTTTGTTACAAATGGAGCTACAAGCTGCTAAAATCTAAGTTTTTAAATCACTTAGTTTTTGCCAGTTTATGAGAAGCAGACAAAAATGTAAGTTGAAAATAGAAGAAACTATAAATGTTATAGTAAAACAAAGAAAGTTATTATGCATTCTGGACTTAGTCTCCTTCACAGTGTCAAGAAGATACAGAAAACACTCATTTTTGGAAAAAGTGCTGAGAAAAAAAGGGGAAAAGCCCCCAAAACTCATTGAATACCAATTTTGCTACATGAAACTTTTTCTAATCAGTCTCATTTTCTGAATTATCACTATCAGCAGGTTCTGCTTCTTCTGCTTCTTCATTTTTATCATCTTCTTGGACTTCTGAAAACTGAAGTCTTGCCCGGATTGAGACAAGCTTCTCTATTCCTTCACGTGTGAGTTTCTTTCTCGATTTGGTGCAAGTATTTCCAAACATAGACCAGTTTCTTTCACATGCTGCAGAAGATGGAGGAATCTGAAGCGGCCAAGAAGCAAAAGGAGTCAGAGGCTGTGTCGTACAAAAGCCTTGCCATCATAATGCAGGAGGGATGTGCTTGGCAGAGCTCCAGACTGCATTCCTGGACCAAATACCTGTAGATTAGGGCTGTGTGAAGCTTCAGTAGGCAATTCAAGTCAGAGGAGATTTGGCCCAATTCGGCAGCCGAATCTCCAAATCCTAATTGAATCGGGAGACCCATTAAAAGGTCTGAATTGAATCAGAAGTCTCCAAATCAATTATAGCCATAGACTATACAGGCAGTCCTCAACAATGCTGGACATAGCTGCTTCCTGCTAGTAAGTCTGTTGTGGTGGATGGAGCGGGGAGGGAAGGGGCATGAGGGGGCAGATCAATGCCGCCACAGTGAGGGAGAGATTGGGGCTGCCCAGCTAGGTGGGAGGGCATGGGACTTGGGGAGGGGGGCTCCTGCCACTCTGTGCCACCGTGTACCACCAGTCTGGGAGCTGCTCTTGTGGTGGTTCTTCTGGCAGCTCTCGCCACCAGTCTGGGAGGCCATGGAAGCAGGCGTGTGCCCCTGGATGTGCATGGGGCGGGCTGGGCCAGGCTGTGCTCCAGGAGGCTAACCCCAGTTGCCCACCATTGGGCTGTACTCCATGGGGTGGGCGGAGCCAGGGCTGCACTCTGGGAGGCTAGCTCCAGCCTCCTGCCATGGGGCTGCGCTCTGTGTGGCAGGTGGAGCCAGACTGCATTCTGTGGGGTGGGTGGAGCCAGGACTGCACTCCACAGGATGGGTGGAGCCAGGGCTATGCTCCAGGGGGCTAGCCCTAGCTGCAGCCTGGAGTGCAAAACCTGGCTCCGCCTGTCCTGCAGAGTGCAGCCTGGCAATGGGCAGCTGGGGCTAGCCTCCCAGAGTGCAGCCCAGCCCAGCCCACCTCAGGCAGATCCAGGGGAACATGCCCACTCCCATGCCCTGCTGGACCAATGTCAAGAGCCTCTGGAACAGCCACCAGAAGAGCAGCTTCTGGTACTGCAGTGCACAGCAGCACCCAGTGGTGGGAGTCCCCTTCCCCGAATCCCACGTCCCCCCCCACCCCGGTTGGACAGCTAGTCCCAGCCCCAGCCCCAATCCCTCCCTTACTGTGAGGGCGTTGATCTTCCCTCTGCACGTCCCTTCCCTCCCCTCTCCATGCACCACAACAGACTTACCAGCTGGAGGCAGCTGTGTCCAGTGTAGTTGAGGACTGTCTGTATAGTCTATGGCCAAATCTACAAATTGGTACCGAATCTTCAAATCTGAATTGGCCAAATCGAATTGGGACAGTGATTCGAATCACCTAATTGAATCACTGTCCCTCCTAATTGGCCAAATCTAAATCCAAAGCAAATACTTGCTGCTTTGCACAGGCCTGTTGAAAGTGTTCTGTATTCTGGTTCTGTATTCTGCAACATTTGAAAATACCTTTCCAACATAAAGTCTTAAGTGTGTTGCTTGTTTTATCTTTCACTTTTCTTTCTTCTGTGGTTGATTCTCAGAAACAGTTGATTTTATCTGGGTCATTTGATAAGGAATATCTGACAAGAGTGCATTGTCTGATTCAGATGCAGTGATTGCTGAAAAAATTGGTTTTGGAATCTTAGGGAGTTCTGCAGCTGAACCCAGAAGACATCCTCATCAAGTACAGTGTTCTTTATACTTCTGGGTAATTTAAGAACCTCAGTTACTACTGTTTCTTGAAGAGCTTTTTTTTTAGTAAACTTTCAAATGAGATCACCACTCCACCCCATCTAGTTTGACTACAGAGTTTGTGTGTCACTACTTGATTCTTTACATTCTTTTCATAGTTTTATGGTTGGTAGGGTCAGAAGGGATCTAAGCAGATCATAAAGTCTGACCCCCATGGGCAGGAAAGAATGCTGGAGTCAAATGACCTGGGCTAGGTTGTTGTCTAGCCTCCTTTTGAAGACCCCCAGGGTAGAAGCAAGCACCACTTCCCTTGGAAGTTGGTTCCAGATCCTAGCCACCCTGACAATGAAGCAGTGCTTCCTGATGTCTAGCTTAAATCTACTCAAAGTCAACTTATGGATGTTATTCCTTGTTACTCCTGGTAGTGCTCGGGGGAACAGGGACTTTCCCATAGCCTGCTGGTCCCCCTTGGCAAGTTTATAGATAGCCACCAGATCCCCTCTCAGCCTTCTCTTGTGGAGACTGAACAGACTCAGGTTCCATAGCCTCTCGTTGTAGGGCCTACCCTTCTGCCCCCTAATCATGCGAGTGGCCCTCTTCTGGACCCCCTCAATGCTGTTCACATCCTTCCTGAAGTGTGGTGCCCAGAACTGGATGCAGTACTCCAACTGCAGCTTGACCAGTGTCGCATAGAAGGGAAGGAGTACCTCCTTGTACCTGCTTGCGATGCATCTGTGGATGTATGATAAGGTGTGGTTAGCCTTCCTGACCATGTGTCCACATTGGCGACCCATGTTCATCTTGGAATCAATAGTGTCTCCAAGGTCCTTTTCAGCCTCTATGCTGACAAGAAGGGAGTTCCCCAGCCTGTAGGTATGCTGCTGGTTCTTCCTCCCCAGCTGCAGTACTTTGCACTTGTCAGTGTTGAAACCCATCCTGTTCTCATTCGCCTACCCCTGTAACCTGTCCAGATCTAGTTGTAACCTGTCCCTCTCTTCTAGCGTGCTCACTTCTCCCCACATCTTAGTGTCATCTATGAATTTGAACAAGGTGCTTTTTACCCCCTTGTCCAAGTCACGAATGAAGATATCAAACAGTGCGGGCCCTGCTTTCTGCCTGCTTCTTCTTAAAGACTGCACCTACAATATGAGTAGCCTTTATATGTTTTATAACTTCTTTTGCTCTTCTGTAGATCTTTTTCAGTGTCCAACTTCATGATGTCATTAAGAAGCAAGTTTAGCCCATGGGATGCACATCCGATTGCAGTAATATGTGGATATTTATCCATTATGATCTCCCACATTGCTTTCGTGTTACTTGCACTGTCAGGCAGTAAATCAAATATGTTACCATTCCCAATCTTCTGTAGGACTTCACATATTTTACTACTAACATACTCTACAGTATGGCTGTTCTCTCCTGTTTCAAAGCTTCTGTAAAAAACTGGTTGAGAAGTTGTTATCACAACGCTTATGATTCCTTCTCCCCACACTTTTGTCCATTCATCTATAAGTACTGCAAGACACAGTGCTTCATGGATTTTTCCTTGCACAGATTGCATTACACTTCTATATTCTGACTCTAAAAGAGGCTTGCTTAAAGAATGTCTGCTGGGCAAACGATATGGTGTTCTGAGTAATTTAAAAGCTTCCTGCCAGTATGCATTTTCAGTTAGTGACAATGGCATCCCAGAAGAATATATTGCTCTTGCAAGAGCTTAATCAGTTTTTTCCTGATCTTCAGGTGCCATCTTGTCCACAAATGAAGCTATTGATAGTCTTTTATATACAGTTGATTGCAATATTTGGTTACTTGAGGATGTTGATCGGGCAACCTTTTGTGATGCTGATGTTATAAAAGAAGAAGCAACAGCAGCAGTAAGAGGACTTCTGGATCCAAGAACGTAAGAAAGAGCTACTTGCACTTTCATCATTGTGATCTACCTCCTCCTCACTTACACCCATGAAGAATTTTTTAATGTCTTCAGGCTACTTCTTACATGCAAGGATGTGTTTGGTCATCCTAGTAGCTTTTGGAAATTCATATTTCATTTGACAGTATTTGCAAATCACATTTTTTCTCAGAATAACTTGCAGAATGGAAATGCTTCCATATGCTAGAAGTTGGTCACACTATTTTGCTGAGGAAGAAAAAAGAAGAATGTAATTTAGCAGTTAGCTTGCATATACAAACGCTAAGCTACAGCATGCACAGATTTAGTAATGGATGGAGGAGAGGCCTTCTCAGAGTTAACTGTGAACAACTTCCCTGCCTTGCAGGCTGCACCTCACTGCTAAGGTTGGGCAATTTGTCACAAAACATCAGATTAATAGGAATTCGATTATGAATTACATAGGTTATGAAAATATACTAATGCAGCTAAAATATAGTTTAATATACTGAATTCAGAGAGATTAATCTCTTACCTTTTGATAAAGATGTATACTTTCTTTCAGCTCCTTTGTGCTGCTTCTGTACTTCTGTGGATCTCAAGATCACAGGGCCAGGAGGAGGCAGGTTCCTTCCAACTCTAAAACCTTTAGATTTGCTCTGTCTCCTCTCCTGAGGCTTTTGAGCAACCAGGGCAATAAGATCCTGGTTTCTAATTTATATAGGAACAAATGGATGCTGCTGCCAGTGTCCACTCCTGGTCCTTTGAGACCCAGTAAGGAGGACAGGAGCAGATCCACCAACCTCTAGATGAAAAGTCAATAATAAAGCAAGTCCACAAGCAGAGAAGGCACTGAATCCTTCTTCCTTCTCTTGTGAAAATGGCAGTGCCCCCTGGGAGCAGAAATGCATCTTGCTCTTGCATTTGAGAGCTGTACTGTACTGCTTGTCTTTGGTGTACAGGAATTGTAATGATCTGATATGGTAGATAGTCTTACATAAATATCTTCCTATTGCATAGTTATTATAAAACATTTTGGGGGAGTAAAGGGCAGCAATATATAAACACCTTGTCTTAAACATTTTATTCCTCGTTCTAAAGGAAAATATTTCATAAGAGGTTTTTAAATTTTTTTCCCCAAATTTTTCAATTATTCCAATTTTTTGGGAAAAAAGAAAAAAAGTCATGGGAAAAAATGGGACCCCCCCATCTTTTTCCTGATTTTTTTTCTAGTTTTTTTTCCAGGCCTTCACATCTCTAGTGATGCCCAACTTGTAGACATCTAAGTACTAGCTCTAATGCCAAAATAAGCAAAAGAAAGCAAAGCAAAAAATTGATTAGAATCTTATGTGATACACCTATTAAGAAACAACTTGTAACTGATGGTTTTGTCAGTTTATTGATATGTTCCAGCCCTGTAACTAAGTTCATAACAATGGGCAACTGAGTGATCAGTGGAAAAACTGTGCCATTCAGACAAGTAAGGCACACTGTTCTACTCTCTTCCACCAATTTCAGACACATTTTTTTATAACTAAGTTCCAAAGGGGATTCTTCTGTGATAGTTGACAGCTATTAGGCATGATTTATGCCTAATTAGGGCAGACAGCTGTATAAGCCATTTGCCTTGCTGATAACTATTTAACTTATGTATTTGTGCACATAAACCCATTTACACCTCCAGCTGCTTTTGTTGGTCACTCTCTACTTCTCTTACCTGAATTTTTCATCCATGATCACTGAAAAATAGCCTTTCTTTGGATGCCGATTCTGAAAAAGCATTAAAAGACTTCACGAGCAGTAATTCTCACAAATGCCCTAGCTTGTATATAGATATTTTGGATGGAGAAATATTTCCTTTAGGTAAAATGCTGATATTTTCTTTTTATCACTATTTTTATTGAATTTTTTAAAAGCAAAACAAAAATTAGGACTATAGGGACACATATACATGAGATGCTACATCGCTGTACCAATGCAGTACAGCAATGTAGTATAAGTGGGCACAAACCACGGTGCTGCAGCTATGCTGCCATAGGGACACACTCCCTTGCTATAGTGCATCACTACGGCAACGTAGTGGCTAACAGTAACTGTACACTGCTGGCATGGTGCAGTAACAACGGTGCCCTAGGGGCACATGTAGTTGCACCCTATATAGATATATATCTATCTCAACTATAACATCAGCCTAAACTATGTACGTGTCTGTCACAAGGAATAAGTAATAAAGGGAAAAACAAAAAAGGCGGAAAGAGGGAGGGACAGATGAAAAGATAAGTGTGCAAGTAATAATTTAGTTATCAAAATATTCTAAGAACACTTTCCAAATTGCACCAAACTTTTCAATGCAGTTAAGCCTGCTAAACATGACTCCCTCCATAGATGCTAGCTGTGCCATCATATCCGATTTTGACAGAATTTACACACAAACCGGTATGAATGATCAGAAACTGGTTCAGATCTGTAACACAAGACAAGTTCAGTGCACATAAACCACTTTCAAAATGGCTGAAACCAGTTTAAGATAAACCTGAATAGATATAGTATCAGACTTAACTTATTGAGGTGAAATCAATTTACTGAACTTCTGTCCCAGATCCCCTCCACATTCAAGTTAACTTACAATCTCAAAGCATCCCAAGATGCTTTGCACTTCCCCAGCAAACTGCCCCTTGCAGGGTGGGCAGGCTAGCCTTGACCCCTGCTGTCCGCTTCAGTCAAGTAGGGAGACATGCTTTAGTACCCACTGTCCCCCAGCTTCTAGCCTGAGCTAATGCAGGCATGTGGCTGTATTTCTGGGATCAAAAGTGAATGGCTGTTCACTTGCTTATTGGTTCAATCTATGCAGCTGAGACTAGCCTGCGAAGACTGAATTTATTCAGCTTTGGGCTTTTTGAATGTCTGTACTTAACCTTGAAGATGTCCTACTTCTACAATACAGTAATATAAACCTGTTTGTCACTAAAAGACATACTTCAAGAGTGTGATCTGGGAAGTATTCAATTTGAATTCCTTAGGTATATATCCAAGAACACACATATTTGTCAAAGGTGGTATCAGTGCTTTGTCCAAAACCAAAATTTAACTCAAGTTACAATTTCTTTCTAAACAGTATTGATAATGAGGCATGACCAAAACATTTGACCAAATGTTGCCTACAGTGAATCACATCTTCAGCATGTATCTACTGGCAGTATAGTTAGTGTTTTAAGTTTAGAGGGAGCCTAGTGCAGAGAAAAATGATCTTTTATTATATAAGATAAAGTCTAAGATCAATTGTTGTTGTTTGAATATTCTGAACTGCTAATTTCCACTGGGATTCAGTCATCTGGATACCTAGGAAAGTAGATCCAGCAAATGACAGGCCCATCAGCCTGACCTCTATCCTGGGAAAGGTCTTGGAAAAGATTGCCAAAGAGGTCATCCTTAACAGAGTAGCTGACAGCAATATCCTGAGGGATACCCAGCACGGGTTAGTTGTGGGTAGGTCTTGCTTGACTAATCTCATTTCCTTTTATGACCAGGTGACCTATCACCTGGACAAGGGGGAAGAGATTGATGTCATATATCTTGACTTTAAAAAAGCCTTTGATCTGGTA
>JAGPOW010001543.1:22219294-22252743 GCA_030014935.1 Caiman crocodilus | reverse complement strand
TCCTTTTATGACCAGGTGACCTATCACCTGGACAAGGGGGAAGAGATTGATGTCATATATCTTGACTTTAAAAAAGCCTTTGATCTGGTATCCCATGATCACCTCTTAGCAAAACTGGCTAACTGCGGCCTCGACTTCACCACGATCTGCTGGCTGGGGAATTGGCTCTGTGGCAGGACCCAGAGGGTGGTGGTTGATGGAAGCCAATCGTCTTGGTGCACAGTGACCAATGGGGTGCCTCAAGGCTCTGTTCTAGGGTCTATACTGTTTAACATCTTCATCAATGATGTAGACATTGGTGTCAGAATCAGACTGGCCAAGCTTGCTGATGACACCAAACTCTGGGGTAAAGCATCCAGACCTGAGGACAGGAGGGTGATCCAGGCTGACTTGGACAGGCTCATGAAATGGGCAGATGAGAATCTGATGGTGTTCAGCATGGAAAAATGCAAGGTTCTCCACCTTGGGAGGAAAAACCTGTCGCATGCTTATAGGCTTGGCAGTGCTGTGCTGGTTAGCACTACAGATGAAAGGGATTTGGGGGTCATGATTGACCACAAGATGAACATGAGCCTTCAATGCAATGCTGTGGCTAGTAAAGCAAGCAAAACTTTGGCTTGCATCCGTAGATGCTTCTCAAGCAAATCCCGGGATGTCATTCTCCCATTGTACTTGGCTTTGGCGAGGCCACAGGTGGAGTACTGCAGTTTTAGGCTCTACAATTCAAAAAGGATGTGGAGAAGCTTGAGAGAGTGCAGAGAAGAGCCATGCACATGATCAGAGGTCAGGAAGACGGACATTATGAGAGACTGAGAGCCATGGGACTCTTCAGCCTGGAAAAGCACAGGCTAAGGGGTGATCTGGTGGCCACCTATAAGTTCATCAGGGGTGCTCATCAGGATCTGGGGGAACGTCTGTTCACCAGAGTGCCTCAAGGGATGACAATCAAATGGTCATAAACTCTGCCGTAACTGATTCAGGCTGGACATAAGGAAGAACTTCTTTACTGTTCGAGCCCCCAAGGCTTGTAATAGACTGCCGCCGGAGGTGGTTCAAGCACCCACTTTGAACACCTTCAAGACACATTTGGATGCTTATTTTGCTGGGATCCTATGATCCCTGCTGACTTCCTGTCCCTGGGGCACGGGGCTGGACTTGATGATCCTCTGGGGTGCCTTCCAGGCTGAATGTCTATGAAATCTAGGTTTTCATTACACTTTAGTTTTAAATAGACTGTCCCAGGACTGTTATGTGACACTGTACATTTATAGAGTGATTGCACAGAAGGGGAAAAGAAACATATTTCAAGGCAAAAATTAGTATATTTGGAGCATTTGTCCATGCCTGAAGCCTCAAATCCAAAATGATTTTTACATGGTGGCTGATGCAATCACGTGTATTCAGCTGTTTTTGGAAGGTCAAATTCATCCCATATCTCATCAAAAGATTTAATATAGTTTCTTACCAGAAGCTGTTCTACATACACAACTTATCTATCCACTTTTTCCTCATAAGGTTGTGGGACCCATTCTTCAAGAAGAGAATGCCCCAAATAGAGAATTTACAGAAAATTAAACTTAGCAAATTTCCCAAATTTTTCTAAGCTTCTCATGCTGAAAAAATTTTAGGGATTAGAAGGTTAGAAATATGGTGATAAATAGATTTTATGACAGTTGATAATTGAAGAGGAAACAGAAGTACCTGTTCAGTTTCCACCCATACAGAAGAGTTATCAATTATATAGCTATTGATGTTTTTTTCTAATATCCTCAGTCTCTTATTCGTGAAGGCACAATTGGCAGTTATTAAAATTAATCTTTCTATAGTATATAATTTTAATTAGACAAAATATTATCATGCTATTGGTCTTAAGTATAAGTATCTAGATTGGAGTTCTTCAGACTGATCGTATCACAGAGCTGTACGTGGTGTGTTTATTAAGCTCCATCAGGAAAGCAAAAATTCCACTTAGATAAAAGGATTTCTTTTTTCAAAGTTTTAAGATTCAAATGTGCCATCAGAAATGAAGAAGCTTTAATATAAAATGCCTTGTTATTGCTAGAAATTCAGAGCCTTTTTTAAAAAAAAATAATAAGGCCTTCTTTATACTGATTTATTGAAGGGAACATGAGCAAAATGTATTAATAGTTTCAGTATTAAGCCACTGATAATATTCTAGTAATCAGACTAATTCAGTTAAATGGTGAATTTTTACCATTTTCTAATCATCTCTATTATACTTTATTTACCATGGAAAAAACATTTGTGAATATAATTTTACCCTGAGAACTGAAAGATTATTTCTGACAGTTTATAAAATGTATTAAAATTAGGGATTTTGTTTTAAGTTTGAATTCATAAATATTACACTGAAACCAATTTTCACAATTCAGTCAATTTTTAAAGTACGAAATGATAGTAGTAAAGTGTCTTTTTGTTACTTTAACCTTTCTGATAGATTGTATCACCTAATTTGTTGTTGAAAAATGAAATGACACATTTACAAGATGGTTCAAGCTGAATAATACAGTTAAGGAGCATATGGCGTTTATAGTATTGAAAGAGAAGTCTTTGAACCACAAATTGCAAGGAGAAACTTTTGGTTAAATGGTTTTGAATTCTTTAAATTATCATTATTTTAAACTGAAAAAGCCTAGAAATATAGAGGTTGGAAAAGATTACAAAATAAAAAAGCATTCAGAGAAAAAAACCACTGGGAACAGGAGATCATAAATATAACTACCTTAAATGATATGATACTTTACAAGTAAGATAACACTACCTTACGTTTCCATTAGTCTTGCCACCACAGCATTCTTCATGTTGCACAGTGGCACATCAGATAACATCAACTCATAGGCCAGATCCAGACAAGTGTGGCCATGCAGTATGTGAGACAGGTCTGCAACATCACATACCTCACATTCAGGTGTTTTTTGCAGTGGAAGGTAGCAGCATGGGGGGGAACGGGAGTGTGGTTGATCCTAGGAGATCCCAGGGTCAAAAAACCTACACAAAAAGGGTGGAGAGGCACATGTGGGGACAGTGTGCACCACCCAAAATCAAAGCACTGCTGCCCAGAGCCAGTCAGGCTCCAAGTGGCAGGATTGGCACTCCTGCAACCCCAGAAGGTCCCCAGGACCCTAGGTAAGGCTACAGTGCCAGCCCCAGCCTCCCATACCCAACCTGGGCAACCTGGGATAACCTAATGTGCTAGAGGACACAGCACAGGTGATAGGTAGCAGGGAGACTCCAGGGATAGGTAGCAAGGTGTGCTGCTGCTAGTTGTGCCTGGGGAACCAAATGTCCACGCTCATGTGGACACGGCCATAATGGCTTACAGTACCAAGGATGGGCTTTTTGCATATCCATGTAATATGACTACAGATATAGGCAAAAACTAACTGTAAGCATATAGGAAAAAAGTCAGGGCTGTGACAGCAAATATTCAAAACATAAAAGCAGATAGTGAGCTAATTGTGTAGCTTGTAGCTGTTTTGTTGGTTTGTTTTTAAGTAATCTTGTATAAGTATAGGAAGTTACAAAATGTACATTAATTTACTAGAGCTGCAAGAGACTTGTTACTGAATAGTTTTTAGGGTTAAGGTGGGTTTTTCTGCGTTTTTTGCTTTTGTTTCCTTTAGTTAGAAATGCTGATCTGTTGAAGCCAACACCTTTTGTGGAAACATATATAGTCTTGAGAAAGGTGATATTTCCTGGGGAGTGGGGACAGAGAACAAAGACCCACCTGTTCAATAGTTAGAAAACTCACCAGGGATATAGGAAACCAAAATTTGTGTTTTCACTCTGCCAGATTTAGTTTCCTGCTGCAACCAGATTTGCTGCAACCACCAGGCTAATGGTTATTTTAAGGAGGATCTCTTTTAGCTGTTTTGCTTTGAGTTATTCCTTGTTGTGTAACTCAGTATTCACTGGAGAATTTATCCCTGCATCCCAGGTAAGTGCTCAAACCAGTCTCTCTCAATCACTTGCATTGTAGCTAGTACACATTCAAAAAATGAATGTGTTTATTAGTCCCAAGAGAGACAGAAAAAGATGAAAAATCATGAAAGCCATAGTACCAAAGTCAATGGGAGTTTTGCTATTGACTTCAATGGGCACAGGATGATGTCTGGTCTGTCTTTGGTATAATAGTTATATGTAAGCACACTATTTCCCATGTCAACTATGTTATTAAGAAATCTTTAAATTAACTCATCAAATGACCACTTTTAATGTAATGCTCTTTTGAATAAAATATCAAAAAGAGAAAGTATGAAGGATAACAAGAGAGAACAACACACCATGTCAGGCAACACTGATTTTACTAAAATGTCTTTATGATAATCTCACTTGTCTTTTTAAAGAGAAATGAAAAATCTATGCTTATTAATGTGCAAGTGGCTCAAAACTCCCTCAGGAATATGGCACTGCTTCTCAAAAAGAGGAGAATGAGGTTGGGCCATTTTGGGCTAATGTTGCTTATAAACGAGATGCTGTTCCTTTTTGGGGGAAATATTTTGCCTTTAAGTTCATGATTTAGAACTCAGAGAATTCAATTTTGGTTAATACCACAAAAGCATTATTGTCCTTCATGCTTGTACTTTCTGTGATTTTTGACATGCCTGTGGCTTCCCTGTGATGGGAAGAATTATGTCCAGCAGGGCATTTATGATTAAAATATTTTTCTAGTTAAAATAACTTTGCACAACAGTATTTTATTCAAAGATCAGTGCATGTGATTTCCTTAAGCACTACACTGAAACTCTTTTAGGAACAGGTATTCCATCATTTCGGGTTTGACAGACAGTGAAGATACTGACTAGTTCATCTGGTAAGGAAAAGAACCTAACACAATAGGAGCTTATCTCTCCACCTGAAATTTCTCATTAGTGCTACTGGTCGTTTCTGATGCAGAGAAGAGTATTTTTAATAATGTGCTGTCTTCAGACAATAAAAAGATCTGGGCTCAATTGCCATGTGTTGTAGAAGAGGTCTGCTCTAATGCTGACACTGCTTATTTTATTGCATAGGTACCAAGCATGTTGCTTTCTGCATCAAGCTATTCCTGAATATGTTATTGTTAATCTGTGTAGCACTGTTTCTTTCCCCTGCCCTTTTTAAAAAAAAATTCTCTTGCTTTTTCTCTCTCTCATTACATCCTGCAATGAAAGAGGCTAAGTGAGGTGAGTGGACCTGAGATTCTGTTGGGGAACATTTTGTGGGGGCTCAGTGGGAGCATGATATATAACTAGTTGCTGTAAAGGTTTTTACACGTAGGATAGCTAGGTGGGAGGAGAAGGCTGCAGAAACTTCTCCCTGATTGGTTCCCCATGACATTGTGTTTAATTTTGCTGGACAAGTGTTAGCTCTACAGCTAAGAAAAATACAGAATTCAGAACGCACTTTGGAACTGTTCTGTAGGGTGGCTGGCTGTGCTTGAGGAAAAAGGGGGAGAGAGCTGGGTAGAACATGGCTAATTACAGGAAAGACAGAAAGCTGGGGAGAACAGAGTAGAGAGAAAGAGTAGTCCGAGGAGGGAGGGCAGGGTGGAGTTTGAAGGACAGAGGGAACTACAGAGGCACAATAAAGACTTTGTCTAGAGCTGAGTAGTCTGCTGTGTTGTTTGGGATGTGGACACTCTCACCCCCAGAACCTTTGAAGGAAAAAACATTCCCTTTCCCTGGAGCTGACCAATAATAAGGAGCTTTTTGAGATGGGGGTGCTACGGATCCAAGAAAAGCCAGACACTTGCCACTTGTGAAGCCATGTCACGGCTGCCTTCAGGGGATCTCTCAGCAGAGGGACACCAAATCTGGCTTCCTTCTAGGGAGCCACAAGGGCTGGGGAGGCAGGGCTTCCTCTTGAAGGTGGTGTTGATTTGTGACATATCGTACCCTTTAAAAGCATATCTCAAAGCAAACTTTTGAATATACACAGGTAGTTTTTTTATCCTTGTTTGCTCTCTATTGTTTTGTCATACTGATTTCACTCAATGATCATACATGTTAAAAAAAAAGACAGACAGTGAAATATACCAGAAGTTCAATATGTTAAATAGTATCATGCTGTTTGCAACGGTTGGATTTTTGTAACAGAATTACTGTAGCCACAGTCATTAAACACTTAACAAAGCATAACCCAACAATTATTCTAGTAGATACATAGTATGAGTCAGTTAAGTATTTTAATAGAACTTCAAGAACTGCTTAGTATAGTTCATCTGCACAGATTGTTTTACTTTGAGATTTTTCTACTTATTACATTAGTCAGTAGGATCTTTGGTTTATTTAGCCTGTTAATGTGCCTAGGTAGTATGAAAACATCAGCATCTCAGACATGATGTAAGTTCTAAAACATTCATATTCAGTTAATTTCTAGGGGTGAACATAGCTAAGAATAAACTGGGCCAAGAACAGACCAAATATTTAGCTTGTTTCTGCAACTGATGGATCCTGTTTTTGTAAAAGGATCCTGTTTTTATCTCTGCTAAAACTGAATATTCTTGTATTATACTTATAAGTTATTCAGTCAGGTTGATCATTTAGGTTAAATTTACCCCCAGGAAAGGGACTAAAAGTCTCAAACATTATTTAGGTCCTACTTATGCTTTATGTTGTATTCTGGTAGAAATAATGTTACCAATTGGTCTAGGGATTTATATCTGTAAAATCATTATCATAACTGTACTTTCTTGGGATTGAAGAAATCCTTTATTTAATCCCAGTTGACTTCTTGGTCTTTGCAATTTTGAATCTAATTTCACTTCAAAGATAGCTTCAGGTACACATGCAATTAATGCACAGAAAATTCAGGCAGATTAAATTGCTCCCTCACACACATCTGAACATGTGTCCATTGGTAGCAAATTTGTTGGCAACAGGAGTTCAACCTAGGGGTGCTCATGCCCTGCTCTCTTTCCCTGCAGCAGCCATCGGGAGCTTTGGGGGGTGGGGGGGCTATTAGGGGACACTGGGGATAGTCCCAATCTCTGCAGGGTGAGGGACAGCTGCTAAGCAGCTGGGACATCGCTCCCAGACATATGGAGGCTAGGACAGTCCTGATCTTCACAGGGCTGGGAGGCAGCTGTCTGGCAGCCAGGACAGTTCTCCCCACCCTGTATGGCCCCTGCTGCCTACGCTTACCACAGTCAGTGTCTACATGTGTGCTTCAGCATATTAGTTTAATGTGATGATTTCTAGTACCTAGTACAGGTACTAGAAAATGGCATATTAGACTAATCTACTTTGCTGTAATTGCTGTGCAAGTACGTTTGTGCTTTTGCAGTAATTGGTGTGCAAGTGTAGATGGTGATGCTTTTAGTATTATGTAGATGCACCCGTAGTGTAGTATTTATGTTTAATTCAGTATAAGGTCCTGAACTGACAATGAGATTCATAGAAGTGAATCACTGCATACAAATGCACAGGTGTGTGCATGTGCACATACACATAGACACACACAATACTACTGAATTTAAAAGGGCTGTGACAGGCAGAGAGGCTCAATAAATATAATGGGACATAACAAAGGTGAAGGGTTCTTTGTTGGACTGGGGAATAAATTTGTATCCCTTGACTTCAGCATAATAGTATTAAATCAGCCAATGTGCATGAACAAAGACTAAGTGGAAGTAAAAGAAAAGGAATAATACACATAAAATAAAGGAAGAAACATGTTACATGTAAACTGTTCATATAAAGAAAGGTAACTTTGAAGATATTTCTTGTCCTTGGAGTGGAAGGTGGTAGATTTGTCAGAAATAAATTAAATGTTAAAAAATACAAACAATTAAGGGTTTCACGAGAGGCTAAAAATAGTAGTATGATTTTTCAGAGTACAAAAGAAAGCTCAAGTTCATCAGAGAAAGAAGATAACAAGGTCCTCAAATTACAGCAAAAGGTGAGTGCTACATTAAAAAAAATCAATTATTTTCATCAGCATTTGAATAAAAGAGTTGGATGAAAGTTGACACAAACAGGTATAGATTTCTCATCGGAAAGAAGATGCAATGTTAAGTGAAATCAGAATCCTAGGAGATTATAGGGGAATTAGGATGTCAGAGGACTGTCAAGACTCCACAGAAATGTATATATCAGGATTTTGGAAAAAATAATGAAAGAATCAGAAAAAACTTATGCAGATCTATTTCTCCAAGCACTTAGAAAAGAAGTGACAAAGAAGGAATAAAGCTATTACGATTCACTAGATTGCACAACAAATTAATGGGGCAACATGATTTTTTTTAATGAGAATTTCTCAGAGCAAAGCAAAAGTTTTACCTTTCATTATAATGTCCTTGTGAGTGTGTGTGGTATTCTTTTCACACATGCATTTTAAATGAAATCATGTTTTAAGACTGTATGTTCCATTTCTAAATGAATTAAAAATTGGGAAAGATCGTTATTTTACACTTAAATTTAGTTTAGATAAACTATTAGTAGAGCTTATCATACTGACTTGCCTTCCTCTTGGATATAAGGATAATTAGAACTCAAAATTCCCTCTCCATGGGGAATCTTAAAATTAAAACAAAAATTGTTCCATATTGAATTTAAAATTTGAAATTTCTCATAGAATGTAAATCTGACATTTTGTTTAAAGATAAGAAATTAACATCTAATTATGCTTCTTTAAAAATGAATTTGATGTGGTTTCCCTGAGATGCTTGGAGACTTCTTCCCTCAGGGTTCATGCCCTAGACTGGGGTATCTAGAAACCTTAAGATCCCAAACATGAGCTGGGATTTCAAGCTCTTGCAAGGCTGCCAGGTTATCTGCTAGAAAGCCCTGAGAGTCCTGACTTGAGCCAGAACTTGCAGGGCTGGTAGGCTTCTGGCTCTGAGACAGTCCAACAGGCAGGCTGCTTGGAGAGGCAGACAAGCTGTCAAGGAAACCTTCCCACTTTCTGTCAGAAGATTTGATAAAATCAACATGTTCCTGAGGAATGTTTCAATTTAAAAAAATTAGCATTTTCTGATTAGAAAAATATCCTATTAGAATTTATGACCTGGTCTATTCAGATATGATTTTTCTACATTAATTTCAGCTTGGAGTAATCACTGTGTTTCTTCTGCCTCAGGCTTTTAAGGCTTTAGAGATGTACCTGGACAGGGTATGCCACCTTGCTTTGTAGTATAGCGTGCTCAGGTTTTTTGTACATTGGTACTTGTACTTTTTCCTTCTCTACTTTCTTTCTCCCCCAGAAGACTGAGCTGTCTTGGACACTGACAAAATGTGTTTTCTGTTTGTAATCCCACTTAAAATTGCTATGGACATCCTTCGTTGCCTATGTAAAGGGATGGTATTTCTATATTCTTTAGACATAAAACTTATCATTAAGGCTGTGCAAAGCTTCGGTTGTTAATTTGATTCAGTGGAGACTCAGCTTGATTCAGCAGCTGAATCTCCAAATCAGTAAATCAGGAAAGCCTGTAATCTCTCTGAATCAAATTGGAACCCTCCGAATAAACTCAGCGACATTAGGAGAGATTTGATGATTCGGACACAGACACAACTTTAAATGTTTTTTCTACATATCTCAAGGTACCAGGTGGCTCATGAGATGCTGAGGTGGATGAAGCATCCCACGGGAGCACAGTGGGATCCCCAGTGTGCTCAGCAGCAGACCCCAAAGTGGACCAGAAGTAGTTCCAGTCTACTTCTGGGTCTGCTGCAAAGCATGCGGGATACCCTCCCCACCACCCCCTGGCTTTGCGGCTGGTGCCTCCTGGGTCCCATGGCTGATTGCCAAGCCAGCAGGTTGCAGGGGGGTCCCCCATGTGATCAGCAGTGGACCCAGAAGTGGACTGGAACTACTTCTGGTCCACTTCTGGGTACACCGCTGAGCACCCAGGGGGTCCTCCCCACATGCTCCTGTGGGACACTCCATCCACCCTACCATCTCAGCATTCATGAGATATGCCTGGTACCTTGAGGTACGTAGAAAAAACATTTAAAGTTGTGTCTATGGCCGAATCACTGATTCTCAAAATCAGCACTGAATCTTCAGATTCGGATTTAACCAAATCAAATCGGGCAGTGATTCAAATTAACTAATCAAATCACTATCCCCCGATTCACACTGAATCTGAATCAGATTGAATACAACCTGTTTCACATACCCCTACTTAGCAAAATGCTTCAAGTCTCAGAGTTTTACTCTATTATTACATGCAGTAAGGTTGAAAAGAACTGCTCAGAACTTGGCCTATGCATCATTAAAATCCTAGTTTGAGGGTCTAATTCTCCTTTCCTTTCCATTATTATAAATCAGGAATAATTCCAATGATTTTGTGGCATTAAACTGGTGTAAAAACAGTCTGCATGAGAATGGAGTAAAGACCTGATTTTATTATTTAGAAATAGAACCGTATCTTACAGACTTGGTGTCTTAAAGATATCTTTAGCATCTTCCTGAATCATTCCTTTGTGTCTGTGTTTCTTGTTCTTTGGGGAGGTTCTGTAATGAAGGATAAGAGAGCTGCCACATTCTACATCATTATTTCCCTGTGCATCAAAAAGCCCACTCCTTTTGAAACACAGGGAAATATTTGAAGGCAATAATTATTTTCAGAAAGATCAAGAAGTGGAGTTGAAATATTTTTAGGTAGAACACCAAAATCCAGTAGGGAGGGAAAAAAACCCTCTGTTAGAAGAGTCCCTTACAGAGAAGAAATTCTAACAAGACATCCCACTGAGTCTTTATCTACAAAACACAAGTCATCCTTGAAAAGTTAACTACATTTCAGTAGAATTAGTCCTGAAAGGTCTACAAAACTATCATGAAATACATCCTTCCTCTGTAATGTGAAACAATTTCCAAGAAATCTAGTCCTCCTATCATTCCAAATTCAGCTAGCAAAAAGCCTCCAAAAGAACTGAAAAATCTTCAGGGGCAACTATACTATAATCTTCCTGGCAATCTCCCTGTGCAATCTGCAATCTGCAGATTGCAGATTGCACTGAAATAAGCATTGGAAAGACATTATTTGAGGTAATATCTCTTACTATGTGTACTTTGCAACATAAGGACGTTTTGGCATTGTTGAATCTGATCAGCACATAAAACAGAACAGACTCAGTCATATTTGTTATGGCAGGAAAAATACTGGTATAATTTAGGCTAGGGACAGAAATTACACATAAACCAGTTTAAGTGACCAGAAACTGATTTGAACTTGTAACAGAATAGGCATTCGGTGCACACAAATCAGTTTGAAAATGGCTGAAACCAGTTTCAGATAAACTTGGATGACTGTAGTATCCGACTTAACTGATCTGGGTCAAACTGGTTTATGCAATTTCTGTCCCAGACCCCTTCCCAGTTTAAGTTAAACCAGAGTCTCCCAGCATCCCAGCATGCTCTCTGGGCTCGGTTGGTCTCTCTGCTCCATTGCTGGAGCTCTGGTAGAGACTTGCAGGTACAGCAGGCTTCCTCCCTCCCACAGTACAGATGGTTACAAGCACGTGGTATCCTAACTAATGCTGAAAGGTGTCTGTGTAAGGCAGACAGGACAGCAACTGCTTAGGGATTTTTGGAGCTAATCAACAGGTAGCTGGTAATGTCCCTCTGTTCCTTCCTTGGAAAAAGCTGTTTAAGAGCTTGAACTAATGAGAGATGCTTTGTTTTCTGATGAGGTGCTAAATGCTGATAACGGAGGTGATAAATGCTCTGTTATCAAGAGGAAGGGAAACTCTCTCTAATCTGAGCATCCTGATGGGGCCTGGCCATGTCCCCCTTCAGTTCAGCACTATGAAAGGGAAGGGAGGGCTGCTCTAGCATCCCCCTGCCCCCAGCTTCTAGCCTGAGTCACTGCTGGTATTTGCCTGCATTTCTGAAATTCACCCCCAAAATCAGTTCAAGCTTTGCAGGTTAGTCTAACCTGCAAAGATTGAATCAATGCAGGCTTGGGTTTTTTGAATGTCTGTCCCTAGCCTTACAGACCTTTCCAAAAGAAGCATTATACTTTTTGGTACAGATTTCATTCTTTCTTTCCAACAAACACATACTAGCAGGTACAGTTCATAATACAGACTTCATAGTATGCAACACAACCACTGTAACTGGTCCCATTGACTCCAATAAGAGCACTCATAGCAGTGGCAGTTATAGGTCAATAAGAGTTTTGCAATTGATATCAATAGTCAAGATATTACCTTCAACCTATTAGTATTTCAAACACAAAGTCCTAAAAGATAAATAACTGGAACAGTTATATGTCTGATTGCAGTATCTACAGCAGCGCTTCCCAAACTTTTGATACCTGAGGCACTTTTTTTCTAGATTAAAACTGACAACACAACCTGTTTCTACACCCAAAGGCTAGGGATAGAAGTTACACATAAAACACTTTAAGTGATCAGAAACTAGTTTAAACCTATAACAGAACTGAAGTTCAGTGCATATAAACCAAAATGGCTGAAACTGGTTTAAGATAAACTTGGTTGATGTAGTATCAGAATTACTGATTTAGGTCAACCCAGTTTATGGAACTTCTGTTCCAGACCCCTTCTTGGTTCAAATTAAATTACAGTCCCCCAGCATCCTAGCACGCTTTGTAGCCCTGGGCTGGGCTGTGCTGTCTGCTCAAGCAGAGAAGGGTTGGGGCCACCCCTTTGCTACCTAGGTCTGAGCAGTGAGGGCTGGCTGATGGGTGGGAAACCTGGGTGGTGTATCCCGGTCTGCCTGGTTGGGATAGAGCAGTCCCTGCCAGACTTTTCCCCACTGGAGCAGAGAGGGTTGGGGCATGGACCAGCAGGCTCAAGAGGAGGAAGGGGGATTAAACTCCCCTGTCTCCCCTCTCAGGCACAGGCATAGGGACCCCATGCCAGGGAGCTGGGGTCCCCATGCTCCTGCCTAAGAAGGGAGACAGGGGAGTTTAATCCCCCACCCTGACCCTGCTTCACCTGAGGCTGCTGGCTGGGCTGGCCCTGGCCACACCCCCTGCTGTGTGAGTGGCCAGCAGGGTGAAAAGCCAAGCAGACCCTGGCTGGGGTCCCATGCCTGGGACTGTGAGGGGAGATATGGAAATTTAATCCCCCTTCCTCCCATGAGCCTGCTGGCCCATGCCCCTGCCCCCTCCACTTCAATAGGGAAAAGTCTGACACTGGCTGCCCTGCCCCCACCAAGCAGACCCTGCTGCACCTCCTGGGTTTCCCACCTGCATTCCCTTGTTAGCCAGTCCTCACTGCTCAGGCTAGGGAGCAGAGGGGTGGCCCCAACCCTGTTCTGCTTGAGCAGACAGCACAGCCCAGGGCTGCAAAGCATGCTGAGATGCTGGGAGTGTGAAAGAACTCCATCCCAGCCTCCCAACTTAGTTTTTTTTTCCCCTTTCATTTTCTTTATCTTTGCACATGTCTGTCAACCTGGTTGCTCTGGGTTACTGCATATGTGACCTAGATCAGGTAAGAGAGAGTGGATCTAGTCTCTTATATTGTCTTGATTTCTGACATAGGGGCAGGAGCTTAAGCCCATGTCACTCCATTAGATAACTGTGATGTTTTTCAAATTGATTGGGTGGTATGAAATGACACCTGTCCCTGACTGGGTCCAGGTGGTGAGGTCAGGCAGGCTATTGAAGAGGTTCCCTCCAGGAAGAAGGTGGACATTTTTAAACACACATACATAGAAGCAAGGCCCTCTGCAGCTCTTTCTCATTCTCTTGATGTGGAAGTGAGTAACTTAAAACAACTTAAATAGGAACTAAGTTTAATATACTCTAGTCATGCATCAAAAGGCTGACAAACCACTCAGATTTGCTCAAGGTTGATTTTCTTTGTATATTTTGATATTGGTATTCCTTCCCCACCCCCATCCTTTGATCAATAAATTTGTTTTAGTATGTTTCACTTTGTGTGCTTAAGAGGGAAGGGACCCACTAAGGTGCCTGCCACTTTAAGGTCAGAAGCAGGCAGTAACCAGGTGCCTGATGAGGACAGCTATTTTCATACATAGGCCAGAGATGCAGCAGTCTGTGTGGAGCAGCCAAGGAGGCAACATCAGGTTGAGCTTCTCCTGGAACACAGAGGGTAAGGGTGAGGCTATGGGGATGGAGGAAGCCTCATTGGTCCTGGGCATGACTTGAAACTGCACCCTGCTGGGGAAGGGTGGCCTGGTGGGGCTCCCTGTGACAAGGGAGTCCCCACGAAATGCCAGGCCAGTTACCTCCCTGATGAAAGGTGAGGGGCATCTCATAACCCCAGCCCCCACATCCTAGTGGGTGGCTGGGAGGTTGGCAAGACCAATGGGGTCAGCAAGGAAATCAGCAGGATCAACAGGGTCCAGAGTGGGGCAAGGTGCCCAGAATGAATGAGGGGCAAGGAACCCAAGGTTTGGGAAAGGGCATGGAGCCTAATGAGGGGCAAGGAGTTCAGAAGTTAGGATGCCCGACTGTGTGTGGGGGCAAGAAGCCCAGTATGAATCAGGGAGATGGAGCCCAGTAAGAGGGGCTGGGATACAATTACATCTTGGATGCCATCTGTGAGGCATGGGCCATGGTGTAGGGAAGGTACAGAGCCTTGGATAGTGCTCCCTAGCATTGGGGCATGTAATGGGTAGCCTCCCACATTTACCACCAGTTCACTGTAATAGGAAAGTCATGGCAGAAAAGACTGGGCAGACTGCCCCATAGGTGAGCAGGCCAGCTTGAGACCCAACCCTGAGCGAGCCACCTGTCACAGTGGGATCAGATATCTTACTTTCCTTTCACATGGGAGGCTGCTGGTAAACGGTTCAGGCTAATAGAAGCACCCAAAATTCCAAGGTCTGCAGGGCCCATGTATCCGGGGTGACACAGAGCCAAGACAAAGACCTGAGTCTGGGTGGTGACAGCAGTACCCCAGGCTTGTGGGTGTGCTCCAAGAAGGGGATCAGCCAGATGTAAGGTGCCCTGTGAAAGGCACTTGAAGCTTGGTTTTTGCCTGGGTGCAATGAGGCAGGCAGCGCAGTGCAGGAGCACCCCCCTACTGGTCTGCCACAGGGGGGACTGTGATTTAACTTGAAGGGGTCTGGGAAGGAAGGGGTCTGAGACAGAAGTTCCATAAACTGGTTTGACCTAAACCTGTTAATTCTGGTACTACATTCAATCACGTTTATCTTAAACCAGTTTCAGCCATTTTGAAACTAGTTTATGTGCACTGAACCTCTATTCTGTTACAAGTTTAAACCAGTTTCTAATCACTTAAACTGGTTTATGTGTAACTTCTGTCTCTAACCCAAAATATATAACATATTCCATTCTGCCAGTGCTAAAATGTATTGTTAAAAAAATAACTCTATAATGTTTCTGAATTTCACGACACCCCATTTGAAAACCTCTGAGATTGATTTAAATTAAGAAAATATATAGAGGGAGGCCTTCAGGCTAAAATGTTGAGAATCACTGATCTAGCTGGTGCCACTTAAGGGCAGCAGGGGCAGGAACTCATCCTGCTCTTTCCTACTCTTTGCACTATCTACCCTTTCCTGGTCCCTAGTTTCTACCTTGGGGGGCAAAGGCAACCCCTATGGCTGAGACTGCTCCTGCAGGGTGACATGTGCTAGTAACCACACCCCCCATCCCCTCCTACAAGACTCAGGAGTATGGTAGGAGTGGAGGGAGCAAGCCAGGCTGCAAAGCAGAGCTCCATCTATACATCCACCCACCTGACTGCTTGTAGCACAACAGTGCTGGGTGTTGTGTGGAGGGGTTGGGGTGCAGCATAGGGCACTGCCTAGGCACGGGAATGGGTGGGGGAAGGTAGCAGCTGTGGTGGCAATCCCTAGAAGAACAGCCTCAGGTAGCATTGGAATAGCTTGAGCAGGCACAGGGTGCCAGATGGGAAAGGAGAGCATTTACCTCCTCACACAGGGGGATCTTGTGGCACACTTCCATCACTGGTGAGGTGCACACCCTTTGGGAATTGTTGCTCTACAGCAAAAATTTACTATTAACTGGACTTTGAAAGCTATCAAACTCAACATAAAAACCTAGTAAGATACAATCCTCAATATTTTGTATAGCACTTCTTCATATGTAATATGAATTCTTAGCTGTGCATTTTACAACTAGATTACAGACATAGGTATTCTGTATTTGTTCCACAGTTAGCTTATCTTCTACATTTGTATTTCCTTGATTTTAGCCTTTCTGATCATTCTGTACCTTAGAAAATTTCCTTTACAGTAATTAGAGACATTTATCTTAATGCTTATCTGTTGTCACAGTCAGAATCTCCATTATTTATTTAGTTCTTCCATTAGAACTAAAGACATTTAAAACAGAAAACAATCTTAAATGAATGATCCGTTATTAAATCTGTCATAATCTATCTTGAATATTATCATACAGGTGAGAAGCAGAAGGTAATCACTGAAATGCTTTTACTATACTTGCTAACCATGCTTGTATTAATTAAGTCTTCTGGCTTCACTTACTTTTATATGCAGTTTTAATATTTTTTGAGCACAAAGATGATATTCCTTTCCCTGCAAATAGCAGAAACCAGTATTCCATAATGTTTGGCTAAAGGGATCAATTTACACCATATTTTTCTGCCACCCAAAGCTGCATTTCTTTTAAAAATATCATTTACATAGCCCCATACATTCATGTAGTACACTACAAACAGAATGAGACGTGTCTGAACAGTTTTCTAACTAATAGCTGGACTTTCTATTGGTGTTTGTTAGTGTCACTCCATTGACTTCAAAGAAGCTATGCTGATTTACAGCAGATGAAGATCGCATGGCCTTGTGTCTCATGCAATGTAACACGTCTCTGATATTTTCATGTCAAGTATCCCAAAGTATCTGTCCACATGCAATGCATAACAGTGCATCCTTGACACAGCAATCAAAGCTTCAAAAACCTGTTTTTTAATGCTTGAATAAAATCCATTCCTAAGCAAAGGATTGAAGTGAAACTAAAATTGTCACACTGTCTTTTGAACTCAGATAAATTTTCACTCCATATGGGTTAATGCCCTTAAAAAAAATATTTTCTATAACTGCCATAGAACTGTGGAGTTTATATTATTTGACAGTCTATTCCAGTTAAGAGTGCCAATTGTATAAGCATGTTAACCAGATGGAACTGACAATCTTAAATCTCATTCTTCATATACCTACCCTCAAAATTTGGAAATGTCACATCTGACTAACATTGACATCACACTCATAGAGCTGAACAGCTGAGACAATTGTTTCAGTTCTTGCAGGCACTGTTTTGATAAGCTTTTTCTTTTGATTTGCATTTTTCTTTAAAAAAACCCAAAAAACCAAAAACCCTTTAGATTTCCTTATGGTTTTTTAGGATATGAAGCAAGTAAATTGTTGTGTTATATGAACTTATGCATAAAAAAAATACGAAGTACACTGTGTTCTGTACATCTCCATTACATGTCTACAAGGTCAAAGTTTGCACTCAATTCTTGCAGTGAAGTTCCTCAGCTTCAATACTAAGGGCAGAATGTGACTCACAGATTACAGTAAAGCAAAGAGAATGGAAAGTACAAGGTTTAGAACCTGAATGCAGCTACAGCCATGCACTAGTTTATCAGGCAGACAAATTGATATCAAAAGGACTTACTGTGATGATTAGCCCTTTTTCCTGGAAATATTTGACCAATGGGACAGCGTTCTGTTTGAAATTCGTTAATCGCCTCTGGGTGGCTTTGAGGTTATCATCAGGTCTCCCCTGCTGTTCAGCACGTTTCAATAACCTTTCTTTCAGCCGCTGGTTGGAACAGGCCAAAAACACCACCAGATCTGGGGTGCAAATCTGTGGGTTATTCAAAAAGACTATGATTTAATTAACTATCTACCATAGCCTTAAAAAATAATACTCTTTTCACATTAGTCTCACATATATTTGCACTTGCAAATATCACTTCTCAGTTGATCCTAGAAGCTAATCTAGACATATATGATTAGAAGTTGGTAGTACACTAACTGAAATTTAGCTCTTAAAAAGAGCAGTGTGCATTAATGTCTCATATTTGGCAGGAAACACCTCAGTTTTAATATATTTAGTAATTTACATATTGCGGTGACATTTAAAATCCCAACAGCCACCATGGAGTTCACCAAAGCCATGTCTAAATGATAAGCCTGCCATGCCAGGCAGTGGTAGCTTCAAGCACTTTGTGACGTTCTGGGGAGGCTACCTCCTAAACCTTAAAGTAATGTAGCTACATTTTTGTGTGATAGCCTAATTCATGTTGTTAAGTGACATGGCCAATTAACCCACTCCCATCCTAATTATCATACCACCATGCCTTGTAGACATGCTTCCAGTCAGGAAGCAGTTTACCTAGATCAGTATAACATGCTTGATGCCACCAGTCAGAGGTACAATTACTGTGTAGACATAACCAATAGCACAGAATGAGGAGAAAGGATACTTAGTTTCTATTACCAGAGACAGTATAGATATCCCCCTTTATTTCTATGGTCAGGATCCTTATCAGTAAGATGATGATGATATAAGCCATCTGTTATTCCTGATGCAGAAATTTCTTTTCTGCCCATCCTTCTCTTGTCTGTACACATTTCCACCTCTACATCATTGCTTACATGTTTCCTAACCTTGACTTGACTACTTCAATAAGGCATTCCTTTAATCTCTGTGCACTAAAGTTCAAAGAATAGAGAACTGCATATCCAGATAATTCACCTGCAGTTTCAAAGTGAGACCGCGTTAAATACTTTTTCTCAAATTGTATCTATGTTTCAACTCCATTCAAATAATTCTTATGGTTTTCAAATTTCTTCATGGACTTTTGATTACTCCTGCTATTAATAGTTTGGTTGGAGAATTTTTCTCAGTGCTAGGCATACATATTAAATTTATTGTACAGAGGTGGCAACAAATATTTCTGAAAATCTTACTAAATTTTCATGTTGACTCACTAATTCATGTTGACTCACTCATTCATGTTGACTCACTAATCTGCAGTGCTCATTTTTCAGACCCCTTATCACTGTCTGGAATAGGAGTAACAAAGTACATCATGCTACCCAAGCCTGCTAGCTGAGCTCTACTTTCTCACTTGCTTTATTGGAACCTGGCCTCAGTTCAAGCCCTTCTCAATCATTCTGTTCCACTTATCTTGAACTTTCCCATATTTACAGTAAATGAAGCAAGTTATTTCTCTTTCAATCTCACCTAAAATCTTTTTTCCCTTTAGCTTATCATTGCCTTCCCAAGCGTGTTGAGTCTCATCTTAAATGTTTCTAGATAAATTAAATGTTGTACTGTGCATATTTACCTAACTACAGATTAAAAGGCGTTGTTTCCATTCTACATACATCTATATTTATTTCTGATGTCCCTCTACAATATCAAAAAGTCCCTAATAATTTTCCCTACATTATGTATGTAAAAACATTATAGCATAATGGTTAATGTAAAAATCATCAAGATACCTGCAAGGTAAATTACTTATGTATACATTGGCTTTGTAAGGTAAGAATAATTTGCAGACTGGAAGTAATACGTTTATTAGTGACAGTCTTAAGCAACCAACTGTAATATTAATAGACTACATATGATAGCACCTTCTACCACCAGATTTCACACTGTTTTAAAACAACATTGAATTACACTGACAAACACCCCCACATGAGCCTTAAGTAGGGAAATCTTGTTACTGTTTTATAGGTGTATGAAGCAGAGAGGTCAAGAATCACATTTTGAAATATGCCCAATATCAATTACCTCTGGTCAGTTTTTTCAGTTGGGTGAAAGAGAATTCAAAAAAATCTATATGCCCAGCACCAAAAAAAATAAAAATAGAGGCATCATTTTAAAATGTAGTCCTTAGTCATCATCAATCTTTGGTCATTAAGTCATAAATCAATGTCAAAGCTGGAATGACGTATAATAGAAATTAGGCAAAATAGGAATATTTTAGTAATATAAAAGACCTTTAGATTGTGAAAAAAACTGGCAAGGGAGATTGAGGCATTGTTATTGGTAGAAAGGATCAAATTGCATAGAGTTCAGTTAAAACGATTCTTTGATACAAATTTCTCTCTTGTGCACTGATAGCTATTAGCAATATTAATTTTGGTAATTTTAAACGGGAAATTCTTTAGGCTATAAATCAGTTTCTGTTATAACATGAAACTTTTTGCATGAATGTCACAGAGAGGAAACTGCATATTCTCTTCCTCCTGCCCAAAGATAGGTACTTTAACCCCAACAACATATAATAAAATATCATCTTTCTCCAGACTTTAAAAAATTGTATAGTTAACCATGTTATTCTGTCCCTTTTACCTGCTCTGTAATCATGAGGCAAATTAACAGTGACAGCTGAATTCAGCTGCCACACATGGTCTGAAAGAATATAATTACTCTAGTTATAGAAAAGAAAAGTCACTTTTTATGTTAGACTTATGTGCAACAAACACATGAGTGAAAGTAGGTCAGGTAATTTAAGATTATTATTTAGTAAGCATATAATGAAGAACCTTCACAATGTGGAGTTTTAATGCACACAGGGGCTAAGTTCAGACATATGGGGGTATGGGGGAGACTAATTTGAGTCAAGGTGGCTTCACAATATCAGGTAAGTCAGGGTGGGGAATGGGCAAGCTGAGGGATTTGGGGGGTCCACCACACAATGTTGGGGAAGCATGACCCATGGGTGGGGTAGGGGGGCAGGCATGACCCACAGGTGGGGTAGAGAGGGCAGGTACAACCTGCAGGTGTTATGGGTGAGGCAAGAACAACCTGTGGGTTGAGGAGTCAGGCGTGACTCATGAGGCATAGGGGGGACAGGTGTGACCCATGGATGGGGTTGTGGGGCAGGTACAACCCTTGGGGGAGGGGGCAGGTGCGACCCACGAGGGGTGAGAGAGCAGGCATGACCCAGAGGTGGGGTGGGAGGGTGTGACTCATGGGTGGGGTGGGGTGAGGTCCCCCCCACAGTGATCTTACAGCCTCATCTCTCCCACTCCTCCCCACACTGGGACTGACTTACTTGACTACGGCAGTGGTGAATGCTGATAAAAGCAGCTGGAGCTGGAGTGGCTTGTGGGATGGGGGTTTAGAGCACTGGCTGGCAGGGAGCAAGGGGTTGGGGGTGGCAAAAAATAGACCAGTTAAGGGAAAAGAGGGAGTGATAAGAGCAGACCTGGGGCTGGGGCCACTGGCTGGGTTTTCCCAGCCCCGAGGCTGTGCAGGGGTAGTCGACAGAAGTTCTATGAAGTGGTTTGACCTAAATCGAATGAGTCTGATACTGCACAGATTTAGGTTGGTTTTAACCTGAGTTCTGCAATTTTTAGATGGGTTTGTGTGCGTGAAACTTCTGTTCAGTTACAGTTTAGACTGATTTCCCATCACTGAGACCAGGCCTATAAGTGTAAGGTTGGCACCAGGACAAGATAGGCTTAAATCGGACGGCTATGTTGAACCCGATTTAACCTCTTGAATGTCTGTACTTAGCCAGAGCAGTTAACAAACCCACTTTTAAATTTGGGCCTCTCTCATCACTACAGGAAAAATACAATGTATTTCAAATCACAGAACACTATGTCAAGATAATGCACAGTGCAGTGGTAGTGCTGTCAAGACGGTGAACATATGACAGGTAGCCAAAACCCTCAGCATGCTAAGATTGGCTCTGCTACTAACTTGAACTCCTGTTCAGCTTTGCACAAATCACTTAAGGCCTGATTTAAATCCCATTACAAATATCTGGGACCATAAAGGACAGGGACAAGAATGATCTGACATTGGTGCCTACAGTTTTATTAAACCTATGCAGCATTTTTCCAATCTGATGTAGCAGCAGTGAAGAGGAACAATAAAGATGCCTCAGAGCTGTCATTTCCCTCTCCTTTCCGTGCTCACTCATAAGTATCCTAACATATTCTGGGGCTGCCAAGGCCTGCATTTGTTCTAAGACCTGCCCAATGGCTGTGGCGTCTGCGTTCCATTGCATGAGTCCAACTTCAGCCCTTCACAAGTGCAAAGACTGAAGTATCCTGCTGTAACCTCAGGCAGTGTTAAAAAAAGGCGTTTCATGAAACTAGTAGCCCCATAGGAAAAAGGAGAGGGAGGATAACATTACATAAAGACAAGGTCTTCACCTGGGACTATCTTCTGTAAGCAGCTTCCTACAGTTTTATAAGAAACACTAACTGACCAATGGCAGGAGCCCTTCAGATAGGAGGACTGCCAATGGCTAGAAGCTCAGCCCAGATATATAGTCTTATCTTCAGTCCTTATTATATAAAATGGTTGTAAGGGGACAAGTCCCTTGTAGGGCACTGTGAAGTCTCTCAGAGGTTTGTTTTTGCTTAAAATTACAATACGGATCATTAGAATGCATCACAACGGGTGTTGTAAGCATTGATTAATTAAGTTTATTAATATTTGTACAATGCATTTAGAACTGTAAAGTGCTCTTAAAGTGGTAAGTATTTTTATTGTTAATCATTATTTGACTAATGACAATAATAATACAATAAGCTTTGTGGTATTAACATCAGCTAAAGCTGCTTATTCCAAAACTAGCTTTTATACTTCAAAAAACCCACATTTCATCCACCCAAAGAATGTGCCAGTAAACCTGGTGGTTTATATTCCAAACACATGAAGCCTATTTTCAAGTCAGCTATTGTCTGAAAGGATTTTTTTTAAATGAAAAAATGATTCAAAGGTATATTAAATGTTAACCTGTGCAGTTGGAATACAAAATAGTTTCTTATTTTTTGTGGGGGTTTCATTAAATCTATCTTTTATCTGCTGTGTATAAATCTTCATACACAGAAGGTAGTTGAAAACATTGCTATATTATTCTGTTTATTAACATTTCTGTTTGGTGTTGGACGTATGAGAGGTGTTGGATACAACAGCATAATATCTTTCCTATCTGCAATTCTAATTTGTATGGTATGAAAAAATTACTAAACACTCCTAACGCTAGTGTTATTGCACTTACTTTCTTCACAAAACTCTCTCTTCCTATTTACCACATCACCTCAGTCACACTTGTGTCTTCAAGGGCATGCATATCAAAATGGCTCTAAAGCACAGATGTGACATACTACTGTGAACATAGATATTTCTGAATAATACACTGGTGACACATATAGATCCTCTGCACAAAAATGAATATGGAACATGTCTTCCCAAAAGAGGGTTCTCAGAGTGATTGCAATTCAGTTGAAAATCATCCTGCTATTAAGGTACAAAACTAAGATTTTAAGGTTTCTCCACAGAAAGGCTTTCACAAAAAGAAAGGATCAATTATCCCCTCACCAGTGTTTTCTCCCTAATGTACTTCTTTCCTGCAGGTCCAGGAATCTGTACACACTGGGGGTTGGAGATGAAGTCAGGAGCCCATCATCTTAACTTTACACCTACTACCACACTTTACAGTGTGGTCTCAGGGCCAGGTGAGAGGTGACATGGCCATCCATCTCCACAGGGTGGATGGAGCTCAACAGGGGGGGAATCTGGCTCTCACTGTATAATGGATGACACCTATATACTGACCTTTAAATGAGAAAAACTATCTGATGTCAACCCTTGGGGTGAGGGGTACAGAACAGTGCAGGAAGCTTCCAGTCTCCTCATCTCCTAAAATAAAATTTCCTGGCAAATAAATCCCACTCACTTTTGGGTCCTCTTTTGAGAGGATGCTCTGTTCTCTCAGGGTTATTTCCCACATCTCCTCTGATTAGCAAGTATGTAATTGTTCCTGGCTAGAAAATTAGATGATTAAAATCTTTGTCTTTTTTCCTTCATTAGACAAAGAATGGAAAATGCTTGCTTCTCCATTCCTGTTACCTGCTACTGGTTACTCATGAAAGTACTTAATTGACAGCTCATGAACACTCATTTGAAGTTTAACATTGCATTTATATTAATTCAACTTTTAAAGGTCACTATAAAGATACTGTGTTCCTATCTGCTGTTCTCCACAATTGCAATTAATCTGTTAGTTTGTTCGGCCATTTGTTTAGAAAACATGCTCATATTCAAAAAGTGGAAAAAATAGACGACTACAGGACACTATGACCTAGGTGAGGTTTTAGATGAGATAGAGAAGAAAAAAAATTAAGGATATGGAGCTATATAGAAAATGGGATCAAATGCAGCATGATTTGACCTAGGGAATGTGGTTAGATTAATATCCTTCTATGACAGAATAACTCACTTATTTAAATAATGGCAACACAGTGGGCTTAATCCATCTAGATTTAAATAAAATATCTGATACTGTGCTGAGAGAAAATTATTAGTTACAATGGAGTAGATGGGGCTTATCACTGTAACTGTAAGGTGGATAAGGTCTGTGTCTGCACAAGATGATGACCGTGCAGTAGCTCATTACTACTGCGCAGTAGTATCATGTGTCATGAAGGGTTACACAATGCTACTGTGCAGTAGTAATGAGTTACTGCACAGTCCACTTCACCAAAAAGCTGTTCAGGGATGCTACTGTGTAGTAACTTGCATACACAAGTACTAAATGACTTGATAAATCGCTTCTCGGCCTCTTGAAGGCTCAGATCAAGTGTAGAACTGTGCAGTCAGTGTCTTGCGTAGATGTGGCCAAGGAGTAGCTAAAAGAAAGACTACAACTGTTATCAGAAAAGGGAGTTATCAGACTGGAAAGAAGTTGCCAATGAAGTTCCTCAGGGATCAGTCTTGGGACCCTCCTTTTAATATTTTTGTTAGTGACCTTGGTGCAGGTGCTAGATATTAGGACTGTGCAAACCTTCAGGTGGTGATTCGATTTGGAGGAGATTCAGCCCGATTTGGTGGACAAATCTCTGAATCCAAATTGAATCAGGGGACCAATTTAAAAGGCCTGAATTGATTCAAAGCTCTCCAAAAAGATTCAGAGATCTTTGATGATTTGGACAGTCCTCAGTAGCTGCAGCAGGGAGCTGCAGCCGACTACCTGCTGGTAAGTACTAGAGGTGGGGGAGGGGGGTTGGGGGAAGGGTGGACCATGGGAGGACCCCTGCGAGCCCCCCCAATCCCCACCTGCTCCCCCAGCCCCACCATGGCTGCCCCTGCCTGCCCCAACTCAGTACTTTAAAAAAAAAAAAAAAAAAAGCCCTGACTTTCGAAGTGCTGCTGGGCAGGGGAGCAATCCCCACTGCTCCCCATTGCCAACTCCAGCCTTTTAGAAAAAAAAAGAAAAGCTCCTGGACTTGCTGCTCCCGCAGTGGCCTCGGGGCTTTGGGGGTCTGTGCAGAGCCTCCCACGTGGCACAGGGCAGTGGGGGGGCAGCAGGGATCACCCCCCTCCGGCAGGAATGGTGATTGGGGGGGTCATTTTTTTTTTCTTAAAAGGCACCCGTGGGGGGGTTGGGGAAGCGGGGTGGGGGCAGCAGGGATTGCCCCCCGCCCGGCAGAACCCAGTGAGTTGGGGCTGGTTTTTTAACAAGTGACAGGAGCCGAGGCGTGCAGGGCAGCCTTTGCCAGTGTTGGGAGAGTAGGCAGGGGTGGGTCTGGGCTGAATCATAGATTCAAAGGAGTAGGGCCGGGGGGGACCTGCGCAGATCATCTAGTCTGACCCCCTGTCCTGAGCAGGAATGAATACAGGGCTCTTATGACCCCTGCTAAGTTTAAGCTCAAATGATCCCAGCGAGGTACTTATCAAGCTGCCTTTTAAAGACCCCTAAGGTAGGAGCCAGCACCACTTCCCTTGGAATTGGTTCCAGATCCTAGCCACCCTAACTGTGAAGTAGTGCCTCCTGATGTCTAGCCTGAACCTACTCTCAATCAACTTGTGGCCACCGTTCCTTGTTACTCCAGGAGGCGCCCGGGGGAACAGGGTCTCACCCAAGCCCCTCTGATCCCCCTGTAAGTTTATAGATGGCCACTAGATCCCCTCTCAGCTTAGTCTTGTGAAGGCTGAAAAGGTTCAAGTCCCTTAGCCCCTCCTCATAAGGCCTGCCCTGCTGCCCCCTGATCATGCAAGTGGCCCTCCTCTGGACCCTCTCAAAGCTGGTCACATCCCTCCTGAAGTGCAGTGCCCAGAACTGGATGCAGTACTCCAACTGTGGTCTGACCAGTGTCACACAGAGGGGGAGGATCACCTCCTTGGACTTGCTCGTGATGCATCTGTGGATGCATGACAAGGTGCAGTTAGCCTTGCTATCCTCACATTGTCAGCCCATGTTCATTTTGGAATCGATAATGACTCCAAGATCTTGTTCTTCCACTGTGCTTTCAAGAAGGGAGCTCCCCAGCCTATAGGTATACTGCTGGTTCTTTCTGCCCAAATGCAGTACTCTGCACTTGTCAGTATTGAATCTCCTCCTATTCACATTTGCCCACCCCTGTAACCTGTCTAGGTCCAGCTGTATCCTGTCCCTCTCTTCTAGAGTGCCCACCTTGCCCCAAATCTTGGTGTCATCAATGAATTTGAATAGGGTGCTTTTCACCCCCTCATTCAAGTCGCTGACAAAGAAATTGAATAGTACGGGCCTCAGGACCAAGCCCTGGGGGACTCCAGTGCCCACCTCCCTCCAGGTCAAATATGACCCGTCCACCACCACTCTCTGGGTAGGCCCCCTAGCCAATTTGTGACTCATCTGATTGTGTAGGCATCAATGCAACAATCACCTAGTTTTTTAATGAGAGTGGGGTGGGAGACAGTGTCGAAGGCCTTCCTGAAGTCTAGAAAGACTATATCTACCGCAACACCTACGTCCAATGATGTCATGACCTGATCATAGAAGGCTATCAGGTTGGTCTGGCAGGACTTACCCTTAATGAACCCACACTGGTTGCCCTTAAGCAACCTCCCCCTTGCTGGTCCCTCCCATATGTGCTCTTGGATGATTTTTTCAAAGAGCTTCCACAGGACCAAAGTAAGACTAATAGGCCTATAGTTGCCTAGGTCCTCCCTCCTCCCTTTTTTGGAGATGGGGACCACATTAGCCTTCTTCCAGTCTTCTGGCACCTGGCCAGAGCACCATGAGTGCTTGTAAAGCTGTGCCAGGGGCTCTCCGATGACCCCTGCCAATTCCCTCAGCATCCTGGGATGGAGACATCTGGACCTGCTGATTTGAACACATCCAGCCTTTCCAGAAGTTCCCTAACTCAGTCCTCCCTGACCCTAGACCTGGTGGAGTCACTCCTGAGTCTGTCCTGTATCCTCATGGGGGAGAAGTTCCAGTCCCTGCTCAGAAAAATGGAGGCAGATTCAGCTGAGTTGAATTGGGACAGTGATTCAAATCACCAAATCAAATCACTGCCCCCCGAATCAGCCAAATTCGAAAAAGCGAATACTAGCCACTTCACACAGGCCCATTAGATATGTGCTGATGTTGAAGCTGAGAGTTGAGATTTACTTCCACTTTCAAGAAGGACCTGATTATCTTGGCAGTGGAATAATGAAATGGGATAAATTTAATAATACAATGTGCATGCATAGAGTCAACTCATAGATTTAAGGTCAGGAAGGAATTTCTCCCCAGCTCAAAAGAAGACTATTGAGGATTTTTTACTCTCCTCCTCTCTAGCATGGAGGTCATCCACGTCCTAGGATGTTTGATTAATTCACTGCCATTGCAGTGGCTAAGGCATTGCCTTTCTTGCAGTCTTCTTGTAGCAATACAGGTTTGTCTTTGTTTTAAATTGGATGCTTCTTGTGACTATAACATGAAAGAAGGGCCAGAGTGGATATTTTTGCATTCCAAATACTTTTGGACATTTGTTTATTACATGGTTGCCTGTGATTTCAGTGGACAGGACTTGATGGCCCAGAAGGCTTGTATCAATCTCAGTGAACTGAGTGGAAGCTTCTGAACTCTATGGCTCTGAAACACTCAGTCAGGCCTCAGTAACAAGAGCACAACACCACCACTTGCTCAGCTGTGAACTGTCCCTTCATGCACCAGAGCAGCATCCCAGTTACATGCAGTTCTCTCATTCACTCACCTTCACTCCTCTCCCAGTCTATCCTGGCCAGATGACACCTCAAGGAGGAGTAAATCTCCTTCCCTCAGCAAGGAGATCAAGGGTTTCTCAAGAAGTAAGAGAACAACAGTTCCTAAGCATGCAGCTCAGCTTTTCTCTTGTGCCCTGATATCAGTTGCTCATAGCTCTTGTACATGATCCATGTACCCATGACCTATGTACCCATGATCTATGTACCCACAAGTCCACCTATTTAGGGAAGAGTGGCCAGGGAGAAAGGACAGAACTGCTAAGGTGACATAAAAGGTCAAATTAGTGATTATATAGCATTGAGAAGAAGTTTTATGAGTAAGAAAAGTAGAGGGGCAAGAGGAGGAAGATATGTTGATTTTTTTGCATGAAAAAGAAAAGATTTGATTTTTTGGGCAGTGGATTTATTATAAGAGTGACCGAGGTACTAGGGGAAAGTGATTAATTTTGGAGAGATAGAGCATCTGACTCATAACACTACTGGGTGAGAGGTGTACAGAGGTAGATGTGTTGGAACAAACCAGATTTCACCAGGGAGCAGGTGCTTTCATCTTAGAAAAAGTAACATCATGACTAAAATGCAGGAGGACATTTTTATTAAGTTTTTAGAGAAACAAAAATTTTGGCCTGGCTTTTCCTTATAGGCACAGAAGTGAAATTTACTCATCAGCTGAGGGTCATAGGAGATCTATATGAAATGCCTATACCGCTTCCATAGTGACGCTGAGATTGTGCAGAAAAACAAGCCGAGTCTAGAAATGGAAGGGGCTAGAGGTCGGACTGACAAACATTTCAAAGCCCACAAACATCCATGTGAGGTTTGCAGCAACTATTTCAACCCAAAAATCGGAGACATGGAAAGGTTGTATTGTTGCCTTGAGCCTGGGAGGTTCTGAAAGGAGACTGCAGTTCCTCTATGATCCTATTATATTCTCTGTATGAAATCTGTTTTGCTCCAGCACTGTGGACACCACCCTGGGAATTGTATTTGGAAATTAACAGGATAACCTCATTAATAACTTCAAAGATTCATGTGTGTGTGTGTGTGTGTGTGTGTGTGTGTGTGTGTGTGCGCGCGCGCGTGTGAGTGTGAGTGTGAGTGTGAGAGAGAGAGAGAGAGAGAGAGAGAGAGAGAGAGAGAGAGAGATCCAATTAAGAAACAAGCAAGAGGGATGACTGCTCTGGAATGTCACTTGGTTGGGGTGTGCTGAATGGCAGGGTATTATGGTCTCCCTCCCCTCAGGTATGAGGCTGCCTCCAGACTTTGCCCCACCTTTACATAATGCTGCTGCTTCCACTCCTTCCTGTTTTCAAATCGCATGGAGAAATGATGTCATCACATGTTTCTTGAGGCATCTTTAACAGAATATTAGGTATATTCAAAATTCAAAGTAATCTTTACAAAGTAATCCTATCTTCATTTTATCAGGGAATTAAAGTATATTTTATTCATTAATATGTATTTATAAATTACAGAATCCACTCTAGCTTTCATTTCATTATTGATGCATCTCCCTCTGAATAAATTTTACTCAAATTTTAGATGGATTTGCTCCTGCTGAGGTTAACAGTTTTCATACTGGAAAAGAAATTCTGCTGAATTCAGAAGGGAACAGTTTATAAAAAATAATGAAAATGAAAAATAGTAACTGAAATTAAAGGAGAAGAAAAAAACTCCTGCTTCCTCAGAGACTAGATAGGAAGGTCAATGAAGATTCTTCACAAGCCATTTGAGTTCAATTCACCAATCAAAATCAGAGAATTATGGTACCACTGGAAAAGAGAACACTTAGAATGCATGAGCATACGGGTATGGTAGGTGACTTGCTAGATTTCAAACTGACAGGTTAATACTATGTAAACTGCTTACTGCTTTCCATTTCCAAAATGTGCTTAGAATTTAAAAGTCTTTCCAGCATTTGCCAACCTGCAGAAAAGTGGAATACCTTAAAAAACTCTGCTTTTGGGTAGAAGTGTGTACAGTTTAGCTTAAAAAAAGAAAGAAATTAAAAGCATAGTTAAATCATCAGCGTTGCTAACCTTAAGTATTGAAAAATGATGTAAGGTTCTAAAACTAATCAAAAGATAGTCAACAAAATTGAGAGGTTAGTTTTATTTCCTTTTGCATATTTGTGTTTTAATATTCATGCTGTCAATCTTTTATTTTAAAAATCATTTTCTTTTAAATTAATAGCTGTCATTCTCATTATTATGTGATTTTAGGAATTAGGGCTTTAATAAAATCTCTAGTATCACAAGAACTTGTAAAACTGATTCTGAATCAAGAAATGAGAGGATCAAAATTGGGCAAGAATTCAAGGCTTTACAGTAAGAAAATTTTTGATGTGATATATTTAATTATTAGGAAGTAGTTAAACAAAAGAAGTAAAGGCTTATCTGGACATAGCAGAGACTGCTAAACAAAACTGGGATATTCCCCAATGTTCAGGGGTCTGAACCCCACCCCCAGTTTAAATTGGTGATTAATTTATTTAAAGGAATCTCTCAATAGATTTCTCCCCAGAGTAGACCACAGTAGACCAAGCTGATTTTGTATCACAGTTATGTCATTTGTGATCAAGTTCTCACAGATAAGTTGCAGTGAATCCACTTATCAGGAGATCTCGATATGTGGCATAGCACTCTTCTTCTTTGCTTTGTTGGTTGTGGAAACACCACTATCAGGTCCATGTGAATAACCCAGTCAGTGAGAGGAAACCCCAGCATAATGGCCTACCTCAGGTCTCTACACTAGTGCTCTTTTTTCCAATGCTCTTTTTAACTTGTACAATCAGTGTTCTGCCTAACACTCCATCCTGTAATAACATCTGCTTGGAAGCTGAGACTTGATTTTTTTCTGACCCTAAGGACATCTTAAATTCTGATCTGGCAATTATATCCAACTACTGTTATACTAACTGGCACTTGCATCTGAATGCTTTGAAATCAGTTTCATGGGTTTTGCACTTCAGTGATGCTTCTGCAACTTGGGAACTCAATGCCTCCCTCAGTGGATACACCTTGAAACACAGTCTACACCTGGTCTACTTCAACATGACTCTTGCTAAAACCTCTGGCTTATTGTGACTATTTGATAAAACTGGCTGTCAAAATTAACACCGGATACCTTTCAGCTTTGCAAGCTTGCACAGCTACCTGCAGATATAATACTTACCCTCTTCACAACTCTCCCCTCACTCTCTGATACTTGATAGCAAAGTATTGTGTTCCAGTCTGGATCCTGGAGCCACACACTTGGTTAGTCAATTTACAGCTCTGTCAGACCATGTGCATCTTATAAGGACTCTGTGGTACATACCTCAGCCCTGACTGCCTTTAGCAAGCAACCACATTCATCATGAAGCCAAAACAACAGCAAAGGTCAAAAGCTCACTTGACCTCATCTGAGCTTACCTGTAGCTCTTTAACCCTCCTCCAGTTTCCCTCAAATCCCAATATATATAATATATATATAATACAGAGTCATCTCAGCCATATCGCATTTTCTCCGTCACATCTTGTTGGCCAAAAAAACAGGCCCTGTTAGCAGTGACTAGCCATTTTCTTGACAAAAACCTTACCTCTGGATAACCAAGTCACCTCTGGATACCTTGCACACTGATAAAGGCCCTGGACACTGTCAACTGATCCAGATGTGGCTTACAGTTCAAAGTGTTCCAAAAATGTGGACAGATGCAGACTACAACTCGTATCATAGAGTAGCAGTTCTCAACCTTTTGCACCTTGTGTTTCAGCTATGTAAGGTCAAAAAATCCTGGTCCCGCCAGTCACCCAATGGCTGATCGAAGTATGCAAAAGTGAAATCAGAAGTCCCACTGTGGTACTTCCAGTTTCACTGCCATAACGCAAATCCCACTTAGAGGACCTTTGCATCCCACTAGTGGGATGAATCCCGCTGGTTGAGAACCCCTGTCATAGATAACCATCCCATTCCTGGCATCTAAGCAGCTGATATTCTGACAACAAGAATGCTGAGCCTTGGCTTAGCCAGATACACATACGCTAATAACAATATTAATGGAAGAATGAAAGTGGCAAATATAGCAACATGATTAAATCCTTAAGACCAAAGTGGCCTGAGCTACTGCTTAGTACTAAGCTCTTTTGAAAATCTCCTCACGGAGGGCCTTCAGGAAGCCTTCTTGCTGCTCAGAGTAGCCTAGTGAAGAAATCTTGCTATTGCCAAAATTTGATAAACTATAAGCCAGTTTATTATTCTGACTAATCTAATATGAGCAGATTTTTGCATAATTAAACATCAGTTTTGTATACATGTAAATAATATGTGCCTCAATTCAAATTTAAAGGTTATCAGGTCCTGTAGTATGATGGCATGGGGCAATGGGACAAACACTTTTCCTCCCATCTTACTAGTGTGTCTGGTGCTTATTGTTTCCCTAGATTTCTACATCTGTACTGAGAAAGAAATACTGAGAAACCACTGGTGCTGAAAATGAAACTGCCCATTATTGTAAAAACTCTGATTGGTGAATATATATTATATTTTGAAGCAGTCAGTGTGGAAGAAGTGCTATCTGTCATCAGACCAACTATTCCTACTATATTTTGAAATCATTCTGCATAGCTAAGCTTTGGGAACATCCTATCTGTGAGAGATATCTGGAAGCAGCAACGTAATTGGGAAGTAAATGGGAAACATTTCACAAAAATGGCTTTGGAACCCATACAAGTATTCTACTAACTGTAAAGGGATGACTTGTATTTATAACCAATGAGGCAGATGATGATAATAACAAGTACATAGTTCTTATTACTTTTAATAGTAGCTCTCAAATGCTTTACATAGAAAGTCTGTTGAAAGAAAAAGGGGTGTGTAAAGTAGCTTAATGTGACCTGACTAGTTTTATTGCTGGGAATTCTGTAATTTTCCATAGAAGTATATTCTATTGCCTAATAGATCTTCTAGTTAAAAAGTATCTTGTGGGGGAATTTTGATTAAATATGTACAGCTTCAGCTCATTTCCCCTTGTCACTTTTGGTTAATGAAAACAATTTTTCTCTTTCTCTTTAAATTATGAATGGCTTCTACACAATGCCACTAAACAGGTTTTAACATTTATATATTGGGGAAAACATCAGAATCAAACCTTTAATTGCAGTCCATTATTGCAATAAATTAATGCATGTAGGCAATCCCTGAAATGGGTGTCATAGTGTGGCATGTGAAGGCATTTTGCTTGGCGCACATATCTTAGGGCAGGTGCTAGGGAAGGGGCCGTGACTGTGCTGCCACGACATGGATTGGGTCCTTTGCAGTTCCCCCACTGTCTGCCCTTGGCATGACAGTATCTTACAAAGTGAGGTTGCGGGTCAGCAACCAAAAACGTTGCTGACTCCTGAAGTAAGCCCTTTATAGCCATAAAGCTAGATTCAGATTGATAAACTAGGCCAAACATAGTGATCTACTGATTAGATACCTAAATTCATTCAGTGCCTATATTTTGATCTCTTGGCACCTACATTTCCATACACACACACACACACACACACACACACAC
>JAGPOW010001543.1:22174989-22219194 GCA_030014935.1 Caiman crocodilus | reverse complement strand
ACACACACACACACACACACACACACACACGAAAATCCCATTCTGCGAGGGTCAGTGCTGGAAACCAAATATGAGGAAGTGGTATAGAAACCCTGACAAGTCCCCAGAAGGGCCTGATGCAACTGTATTTAAAAATAGGATAGTTGCATCCTACCATACATTTCACAGATACACTGAGTACACAATGGGCCCCTGCATTCCCCAAGCTCTTCTTTGTGTAGATGACAGTACCTTGCTATGGCCATCCTTCACTTCTCCTACTTTACAGATGTTTTTAGTGATTTTGGTCATAGTGGGTTAAAACCTATTCCACTTATTTGGTGCCTATGTAGTATTTAGGCATGTAAATGTCTAAGGTGGACAGACCACTTCCTATGATTTAGTCTTCAGGCTAAAATGAAGGCATGTCACAACACGAATGTTTTTTCAGGGACTTGAGCAGGGCAAAATGAGATAGCATTAGATATTTAAGTGCAACTTAGATACCTAATAGGTGGAACAGATATAGCTTAGTGTTCTTGGGCATTTTTACACATGGAAGTGCCACAGCACCAGGCGCTTTGAAAAGTGCCCAGTGCTGAAACACTTGCAGTTGTATAAGCGGCAAAATGCACATCAGCGCTGAGTAAATGGCAGCAGCATGCTTTTGAACTAAAACACATGGAGGTGCTTTAGTTCAAAAGTGCACCACGGCCATTTTCTGTGCGCTGACATTCATTTTGTCACTTATACAACTGCATGAGGTGCAGTGCAGTTCACTTCAGTGTGCATGTGGAGAAGACTCGATTAATCAAGTCTGCTTGGAAGCAGTGGATCTCTGGCACATCACAGGACAGAAAAGTAGATGTATAAATGCCCAAGGGAAGTGGACCCACTATGTGGATGTTAAGTGAGATTTAAACGACTTATAGGCCATAGGTCAATACTGTGTATGGGGTAATTGTTGGAGAAGGAATAGTTTCCATAACTTAGTTCCCACCTGTTTCTCTACCTCCATCTCCTGTTATTCTACTCTTGCCAAGGACAAAATTGTAGAACCAAAAATGAGCTTTATAAAAGTATCTACTGAAGAAGAAAACTGAGTCAGAAGATGAGCCTATATTTCTCTTCCTTTTTAGGTTTTAAAATAATTAACTCTAACCACAATCTTCCCCTTCCTTAACTATGAGAAAATGTACCTGGCAGCCATCAACTATTTTTCGTAATAACTGTTTTGGCAGTTTCCCTTAATTTTCTCAATTCGATTTTCTGAACTCTACACAGAATCATACCTTATAAAAAAAGCAATAATAAAATGCCTCATTAGTCTGCTTTCTTTTGTTATTTCTATCTAGGCAATGCCAACTTAGAATTCAGACTGCAGAAATGATAATTAATGCTTTAGAGACTGTGAAGCACTCTGAAATATTTTGCTTGAAGGGCACTGTAGAAATTCAACCCTGAATTGTAATCTTTGCTTGTGGCCATAACAGAATACAGTTACAGCTTACTCTTAAAGCTTTGTCTTTATTATAAGCAAAACTAGGTAGGTTAACAGGCAGCTACTTCTTAAAAAAAAAAAAAAGGATGGCCATTTTTTTTAATCTAAGTCGGCTCACAAAAATACATTCAGTTTTAATGCTAGCTTTTGTTCCAGTCTTTTCAGCACCTCACAATAAAGTCAAGACCATTCCTCCTCCACTGTGAAAAAATGCACTGACTAAAAAGTGTTCTTTTTAATGAACATTTAAATTGTACAATTAAATATTAAAGGACAACGCTTTCCCCTTCCTCAATTATTAATGTATGAAAAATGTTAGTTGTTAGGCTAATTTTTTTTCTCCTTGATCTTGGGAAGATTTCTATTACAGAAGCAGGAGGTTAGAATTATTGGTTATACTATCACATTGTCATTTTACAGAATACTCTGTCTTCATGCTCTACGGCATATGCCAAGAGAGTGACCTTTTCTCAACCTGTAATTATGTCTTTGCAAAGATTTAAAGAGTAATGCTCAGTTAAGAATGACATTTGGTCATTTGGGGAATCTGCATGTTAATTTCAAGAGGCTTAACACTCATTTGATATACATAAATTAGTTTAAGAATAAAAACTCTCTCTTACCTGGTCCTCAAATGAGATTGCCTGGGCAACATCTCTTGGAAATCCATCAATAACAATACCTTCTTCATCAGGGATCTGCATTAATCTCTGTTTTATCTCAGTTATAGTTGTTTCCTTTTACGGAGAGAAAGAATTAAAAAATCATCTCTGGTTAAAAACAAACAAACAAAAAAGAAGTTTTACACAATAAATATCAAATCAAGATATTCTTAATACTGCTGTACCTGTGGGGCCAGTTCTCCAGTGGTAATTATTTTAGCAATTAGGCTCCATTTTCTATTGCTGCTTGTGTTATGGATCTTCTTCCTTAATAATTCACCAACTGATATGTATTCAAATCCATAACGTTCTGCTATTTTCAGACTTTGTGTTCCTTTCCCACTTCCTGGGCCACCTATTGTTAAATATAAGCAGAAAAATTAACTTCCATTCGGTATGCTAAATTGACTTTGAAGCCTTTGCCACCAATATCAGTATTCCAAGCTATTATCCAATCCAGATCTGTAGCTGTCCTGTGATTAGAAGTTTCTACAAAATCAAAATAAGTGGATCTATTCCAGGACTCAGCAGAAAGGTTTTTTCAAAATTGTCTACATCTACCTGAGGAAAAAAAAAGATAAGTTTTCTCTTTCGGGGTCAGACTCTCCATTTATTTACCTCTCTTCTGCTAGTACTAAAGTGGACTTATTCCTGAGTTATACTAGCATAGGAAAGAAAAACAGCAGATCACTTATGCTATGAGAAGCTATCACTATATGAACCCAATGAAGAGTCAGATATTCTGATATCTTTGGAGAGTAAGGCAATATTTTATCTTTAAATGGACCCCACTGAAGTCAGTGGAATTACTCAAGAAATATGCCTATGCAAATTTGTTTCTAAATACATCTGAGGAATTTGTGCAGTTCCTAAAAATGAAAATGTTAAATAACTGTACCTTGGTACTTGCAATGACTTTGTCAAAAAACATACACTTTAGACCCACTGAAAAATTAAGAGTTACTCAAAACTGGTTTTACCCCTCTTCAGGAACACAATACAGTTAAAGTAACTATTGTATCTAATATGATGGATAAAATAAATTAGTTCCTAGGAATAACATAGTGCTGCCTTACATTGTCCAAATTAGTCCCGTATTTATATTGAGGATTTATTAAATTAACAAAGTTTTCTGCGAAAGATCCTTCTTCTTGTATGCTAGTGTGGCTAAGTCTTAGAAAACTATTGCCAGTTTTAGAATATTAGATCTTGTCATAGAAAACAGTAGGGAACTTGATGGTGCGAACTGAGTCTGAAGAAGACTGGCAAAACATTGTTCTGTTTACATCAATGGATAATTAATGAGTGATTTTGTGTGTCTTATTATGATTTGTCATAGTTTTTACTGGTACCAGTCCCTGGATTAGGTGAATTTGGGAATAAAAGGGTTATTTTTATGGAAACAATAAGCTAGTGCTTGGAAAAATATAATCTTTGTAAAATTACAGAATTGCTGAAGAAGTCAGTCCAGTCCAGTACAGTCCTCTGCACTGAAGCAGTTTTCACACTTCTCTTCAGGAAAAGCTTTCCTTTGCCATTAAACACAGAAAAACAGAAATGAACAATATACATTATATATATGCTTTCAGCAGAAAAAAAAAAATCACAAATTATTAGTTATCATATGTTCACAAGTATCACCTATATTTAGTGAGTTTTTGTCAATCAGAAAATGCTTCCCCCCAGTGCTTTTATTTATGATAAAATGGAGAAATCTACAGAATAAAATAGGGGAAAAGGGATAGGACAAAATTTCCAATGGGAAACAATTATTTATTTTATTTTCTCCGTGTACCTTTGAAGCTCAGATGCTCCAAATTCCTTGATTTATTACTTCAGTTGACAAGTAAGGCTGTGCGAAATTTCACCAGGTGTTTTGTTTCGATGCTGTTTTAACTTGTTTTGAGCTCAAAACAGCAAAATCAAAACAAAATGAAAGGCTTTGAAATGGCCTCAAAATAAAAAGAGGGCACTCAAAAGCTGGGCTTGCTTGCAGGGAAACAGAAACTAAGGTGAGGGAGGAGGGAGAAGGCGGGAAAGACTGCTCTCATATTGACATGTGGGGCTGGCCAGTGACTGATCCTTCCCTGAGGTCCCTTCCAATCCCAGTGACCTGGGGAGGGAGAGAAAAACAGCTATTGACAAAAGTGTTCATAAGGAGAGAGTCTACTTTTTAAAAATTATTTTTGTCTGAAGATTGTATGTTACTAAAGAGAAATGTATGCTTATTTAAGGTATCTCTTAGAGCATATCTAGATGAGGAAAACATATTGTTTTAAAAAATATATTAGATTACTGGTTTCAATTGTGATCTGGTCTACACAGAAAAGTGCACTGGTTTAGCTTTTATTTTTAGCCATCATTACACATGAACTGTCTCAGGTTAAATTTAGTTGATATTGTTTAACATGCAAGATAAAAACAGAAATGAATCCAATTTCCACCACAGCTAGATTAACTCCTTTTAAAAAAGATGTTAGCTTGTTGCAGTCAAACTCCATTTAGCTCCATCCTTCAGACCTTGACTAGAGCAGGACAATAAGGTTACATTCCTGTGAGCATGCACATGCGATTCTCCTGGTACAAATAGGCATGCCAGTGGTGCACAGCAAATTTCCCTGGGTGGAATAGAGGAGGCTGGGACCAGCACCTGGGCTGCCTTACTCAGGGTCCTGGGGGCCTCCTGGGCCTGCAGTGGCAGCAATCGAGGTATGCAGAGCCTGGCCAGCAGCCAGAGTGTGGCTCTGGCCGGTCAGGCTCTAATTTCAGGTGGTGCACGCTGCTGCCACATACACTACGCCACTTTTTTTTATGTGCGTTTTTATTAGATACTGGGATTTTCCAGTGGCTAATTTTGCCCCTGCAATGCAAATATGCAGTGTGGCAAGCAGATTAACATGCACCACATGAATTTTGTGGCACCTCAAAACCTTTTGAGATTTTGTGGCGCTGCAAACAGCACATTCCCAATCATGGGGATTTTGCATAGATGTTATTTTTATAATACAGCATTCCCCAAATTTTTGGGGTTTATACCCTACTGCAGTAAAGTTGGTAAAGTCATCCACTTCAGCTGTCAAAGTCTGTTTTATGCTTTTGTGTATGTGCATCATTTGTGATTTGCACATGTATGGAGAGTTGCACCCACTCCAGGAACCTTTCACCCTTCCCACCAAGGATGCATACCCCACAACTTGAGAAATGCTGTTTGAAAGTATTAACTAAAATGCTTTAAACTAGTATTGTTTAAAAACATGTTAGCATCATAGTGCTGATCACAGTTAGTAAAGATGTTTTTAAAGATTCTGAATACATTCTACACCAGTGAATAAAAATGTGTTAGTTGAAAAATGGTAGTAGACACATTTTAAGCCACAATTTATTTTGTAGTATAATAGATCTTGGAGAGGAAAGTTTCACTAAGTCAGATGGTTGGTTTCCAGCTGGTTCCATCTGACCTTTCTAAAATCCAATAGCAAAGTGAATTGTTTGCATCTTTACCTGTTAAAGAAGGTGTTTTTGTAAAAATAGAAAAGAAAGTGGGAACCCACTTTTATAATTATTCTTCACATTAAACCCGACTAGCTAACTACAAAGATGAGACAATATAAAAGACTTGGTGGAAGCAATAAAGAAACCCCAGGATAAAGGATTATGAATTCACTGTTCACCAAATATGTGTATTAAGATGCCTCTCTTATCCATTTAGGTCCAGCAGTCAATGCGACTAATAATGTATTTAAAGTTAGGCATGCTTACTGGACTGAGGCTTGAAAGAGTGTTTTATGCAAGCTGAAAGTTATGCAATACATATTTTTTGTCCAGTATTTCTATACTCTAGAAATATTGCTGTTTCTAGAGCTGATTATTAGTGAACAAAGACATTTTATAGTCCATTCTTTTTCTTTCTTATTCAATATATTTATTATTATTTTTACTGTGCCATTCATGCTGTTTAATTTTAGAATGAACTTTCTCAGTAATTTTTGTTAAACTCCTCATGTTCTAAAGCATCTTCAGTTCATATTATGGGACAGATAGCTGCACAGTTCAGTTTAGGGCTAATTCAGTCAAATGGCTGAAACAGCTGTTGTTGGATGCTTACATAATTCCCTGCATAGGTTGGAAACAGGATGATAGTCACAACCCCCAAGATCTCCTCACCACTGGCTCACACTGGGTGCATCTACATGTGCGCTTAACTGTGTAGTAGACTAATTTGCTGCAGTGTAAAGCATCACAGTCTATACATGCAACACTATTAGACCACAGCAAACTAATTTCCAGTGCTGTAAGATAGTCTGTCAAGTACTGTCAAGGACAGTGCTATCTTATGATGGCAAAAATAACTGCATCTAAACACATGTGTAAATGCTGATGCAGGCATAAATTGTGCCCAGTCACCCCAGGCAGCAGGAGGCCAGACCCCTGCTTGCTGCCTAGCCATGTGGCTCTGCTCTTTGGGCACTCTTGTGTTCCAGCCAGCCCCTCTGACTGTGACCTAGAGGCCAGGGCTGACCCCAGAGCCTGGTGCCAGCCTGGAACTGCTCCACTCTGGCTCAAACTGTTGCAGTTCCAGGCACATGTATAGATGCTGTGCTAGGGAGCCATGTTCTTGTGAACAGCCCTGGCACAAACTGCACCAGAGTTTATCATGCTACAGTAACTGAATGTGTAGATGTACCCACTGAGTACAACTAACCCAATGCCACTCTGTGCATTTTGGTTACATCTAATCCTTATCCGTTGTCTTAATGCCATGGAACCATGTTGATTTTAATGCACAAATGTCTTTTATGGTCACAAGAAGGGAGCTAGTTTTATCCCCTTTGGAAATACAAGCTAACTCCTTATTAAAACATAATGAATGAAAGGCAAGAGTTACTTCTCCATCTAATAAAAATTAAATTGCTCAAATGGCCCAGGATTTTACCTTGTGTTTGTTTTAGAAAGAAATGCAGACAGGATGAAAACATCCTATTGTTTACTAGGCCCATGAGCTGTGTGAACCAATACCTATGAAAATGTGTTGCCTTTTCTTTTATGTGTATTGCACCTTTACACCTCAATGAATTTACCTGGACTACAGACTATAATGGACAATTTTCAGAATTCTTGCAGCATATCACAGAGAAAAATATGCACCGTTTTCTCTTTGGAAGGATCTATCTTCTGTTCCTTAATATAAAATAAGTCCTTACAGATTGAGAATCTGATTTTTTAGTGTCTTGCACCTTGTATAGTCATTTATACCTATGATAAGGTGAAATGGCAGGTGTAAAAACCTAACAGAATATTTGGAAGTAGAGAACTCTGACTTGGTTGCATCCTACACACATTTTCCACACAATATAAATTATTAGAGGTGTAGAACAAGGTCAATAATCAAGTCCTGACATGACATGCAGAAATCAGGCATTCTTAGTACATGCAAATATACACAGGTGACAAATAACCTAACCCAGAAAACTGAAATGCAAATACTTCTTGCCCAGCAGGTCAACTATTTATCTGAACTTAGTTGGAGGTGTTTTAGTGACTTGCACATTAGTGTGATGCTGGAATTTATCAAAGTAGTTGGCTAACAAGGTACGCTTTCACTCAAGTTGGATGTGCTGACCAATCAACTGATCAAGGAATTTTAAGTGCAGGACACTTCAGATCAATATTTTCTTTCTGTGGGATATAGTTCATTTAATTTTAAAGAAAGCTCCTTTTTTGCAGACAACTCTATTTTCTTATCTAGCCATCATACCTGAAACTGAGACTGCCACTGAATCACGTTTCTCCCCTCAAATCTTAATAATGTTTATTATATTAAAATACTTTAGGAATCTAATATATTTACATTATCAATATCAGAGTAAAGGGAATAATAATAAGAGCTAGTAAAACATTGAGACTCATTTTGCCTTCATACCTATGACAAGGATGATTTTTGGTCGAGGTCTTGTAGGATCAAATACCTCATACTCCTCAATTAACTCAGCAGTTTCAGAGAGGTCTGTGTCACTTTCTATGGAGAACTGATGGATGGGAGGGAGTCGATCATAGCGTCGATATGGAAAATTAGGGTTGTCAGGCATCACTGTAAAAAAGTCAGGTATACTGAGAATGGTGTAATAAACTGCAGTCTAAATCACGTGTATACATTTTTATTAAATGAGGATGAAAAGTTTAGAATTACAACATATCACAAATAAATATAATGGAAACAACATTTCTTTAACATTTTTAATGCATATTACTTACTGAATTTGGTATTCATGCCTCTATTCTGCTGGTTTATTCAGCTTAAAACCACACGTTTTCATACTATAACTTCTATTTGATATCCATTTAAATTTACACGCTTCTATTTGTGGTAAATAACCTTTTGTTCTCCAGTGGAAGTCTGACCTCTGGACCAACAGCAATGCTTAAATTCTGAGGGGATGGCCTGCAAATCCTCTGGGCCCCATGATTTTAAGAGTGGTATCTCTGATGGTGCATGTTGCATACATAGATCAGATGGTATTCTTGATTCATTAATTTAGTGAAATGCTGGCTGGACAGCAGGAATAACTATGGCAACTGGAAGAGTAACTAATTACTGATCATTAATGTTACAAATATAGGAAACGCACGGGCTAATGTGACATTTATGTAGATTTAGTGAGAAGCACCAGTTGTAATTAATTTCTTCACATATTAGCAAATTCATATGTAACACTGATTAATAAATGGCTCAGAAAATAAAGTGACAGACCCTTAGCTGGCACAAATCCTTTCAAATCAATGAGTATGGAGCCCATAAGGACTTGCCTAAATATCTGTGTAATAGGATCTTGGAGGGAATCCACTTTTATATGATTCAAGATTCAATAATGCAAGGTTAAATTATGTGCGTCTGGACATGTCTACATGAGACACTAACTGTGCAAAAGCCTAATAACACTGCGCAGCCCGTGCCACGCAAAAACTGCTAATACACCACTGCACAGTAGTATTAGGCTTCTGCACAGTGTCACTAAAAATCTGTGTGCTGGTCCTACTGTGCAGTAGCATGAGTTACCGCACATTGATTTAGTAGTTGGTTAACAAAGTACTAAACTTAATGTGCAGTAACTACAGCTGCACATTAATTGTACATTAATGAATGTGTAGACATGCCCTTTGTGCAGCTGTGTTAAAGAAGATGCAGGGAAAGCCCTCTTCTACCAGGCGGCATATCCACCCAGCACACATTCAGTGTTTAGCTGCAGGGTAAAGGTAGCCAACTATAGCATGTTCAGAAGTGCTGTGGCTGTGGAAATGGAAGGTGAAAAAACACCACCATACTTACACTTACAGAGTAAGGCCTAGGTGCACCTTTTCTGAAGTCTTAGTAAAGGTTGCATTCATTCTAGAGCACTTCCCCCAACACCTGTTGCATTGTTATGTCTGTCAAGGAGATAGTGTCTCCAGGCCCCACTGCTTGGATTAATGCACCTATTCCCTCTTTCCCTGCTGCTTCATGGGAGTCACAATTTTTTGGGGGGGATGGCCTTTCACTCTATAAAACCACCAAAAAAGGCCCCAAAACATGAAACCCAAGGAAATAAACAGAACCCCTTGAAAGGAGTTTGAAAACAATGAAAGGGGGGATAGCCACTTCAAGATTGGCTGTCTGTGAGTCACTTGTACACTTGCATAAATAACTTGGAGTGTGAATATTTTAGACCTATAATTTTTCCCTGTGGACATGACGTGTAACATCTCATTTGTCACTGAGCTACAAAGTAACTTATTTACTCATACAGTTTTAGCAGCAATAATGAAACTGTCTAATATTATGTTGAAATATAAAATGTTCAGCTGAAGGTTATACGTTACCATTTCTAAAAAACGATCTTCTGGATTGCCCTCCATTGAGTGGGGGTAGTGTCCTCTTCTCTTGACTAACAAAAGTGTCCCATTTCACTTTCTCTGATCCTCCCAATTCTTTCACTTTCTGTAAACAGCTTTCCAAAAATTCTACTGGGTCATCGGGTTTGTAACAGATCAGTCCATTCAGCAAACTCTGAAACAATATCCAAGAGTAAAGTATAAAGCGAAGGCTATGAAAGAAAACAGAAACCAGTACCCTGAATATAATTTGATTGCATTCAGTGCCTCCACACCCAAAACCTCCAATGGAGCTCAAGCTTGGGGCATGCAAGGAATGCAGGACTGTTGATGTCACACATATTATGTGGAATATGAGGCTTTCAGATATGGCTTTATTTTTGTCCATTAGTGACTAAAACGAAAGCTGTAAAGAGTATCAAGTTTATCTTAATCTTTTCTAGAACTACATCCCTGGTTGACACACCAGATTTACCCCAAAGCTTATGCTGTCTACTTTGCTGCTTAGATCCACAAAATGAATCGTTTTCTGAAAGACCACGGCCATCTTGCTCATGGGAATGCACTAGTTATGGGAGACAACATGTTTTAAGCACTCTTTCTTCACTGGCATGGTCCTGAGAGCTGTCACCCAGCAGGTGATAGGAGTTTGACATCTTTTAGGTGCTTCTGGGAATAAGCGGACCATTGAGGTCCAGTCGCTTGCAAATTCCCCTCCCATAAGATGTCTGCATGGCAGCAGCGCACAGATCAGTGGGGAGGAGGCATGACCAGTCCAAGGTCAACAAAAAGGGTGCCCCTCGCCCCTCCTATGCAGCCGGGCAAGTGGTGGCGGGCTCCCCGGGGACGTGTCCCAGGCTGACAGGCGCTTGCAGCCGAGCGGGATGTGCTGGGGGCCCTGCCATTCTCTTCAGCTTCCCCGAGGCTGGGAGCCGCTGTCACTCCCGGCTAGCCCCAGCCCCAGCCCCAGCCCCAGCCCTTGCCGTGGGGCGTCTCCCAACCGCCGCGCCCGTGCTACAGCGACCGGACTAACGCCGCGGCTTTCCCCGGGCTCCCGCGGGCACGGAGCGGGCGGCACGAGCCAGCCCAGAGCAGCTCTCCAGCCCGCTCCGACACACCGCGGCGCGGGGCCGGCTTGCAGCTTGGGGCAAGCCGGCGGCACCGCACCCGTGCCGGGGCTGGAGCGGGCCGGGCCGGGGCAGCGCCACCGCCAGCGCGAGCCGCGCCCGTAGCTCGGCGGCCCCTGCTCCCGCTCCCGCTGCCTCCTTCCCGGCCGTCCCTGCCCTCGCTCCCCGCAGCCGGGCGCTCAGCCCGCGCTCACCTCGAAGAGCTGCGGGATCTCCCTCCGGGCCAGGTAGTCCTTGGCCTCGCAGGTGCTCATGCCGCCGGGCGGGGAGCGGGGCGGCGGCTCGGCGGCGGCTCCGCTCCCGCTCTGCTCGGGGCTCCCGGTGTCGCCCGTGTCCCCGGCGGGCGCGGCGCTCCCCGGGCGGCGGCGGACGCTCCGCGGGGAAGAGCCTGGCGGCGGGAGGCAGCGCCAGCCCCTTCTCTCCTCTCCCCTCCCTCCCCCGCCCGCGGGAGCCATTCACAGCGCCCGTGGGGCGAGCCAGCGACGCCCCCCGCACACGCGCGCTCGCGCGCACACACGTAGACACGCGCTCTTACCCTCGCGCGCACACACGCGCGCGCCGGCCGGGGCAGCCTGGCCCCACGCGGGACGCCAGCCAAGTTCAAGGGGCCGCGCTTGAGAGCCGGGTCCTGTGTCCTCTCCCTGGCAGCCCCCCGCCCCACGCCTTGCTTAAGACCCTCCAGGATAAGAAGAGGGGGCTCGTGGCTGGCGGTGGAGTAGGGACAAGGCTCCTGGACCCAGTGAGCCAGGCCGTTCCTTCCCGCAGGTGTCCGGCTCCCAGCTCAGCAGTGTCTGGTTGCCCCTGCTTGCAAGACTGGCAGGGTTGCATTGGTGGCTCTGGCAAGGCTTGAGGCGAGTGCCCTCCATGACTGCCTCTGCACATACTGAGCACCAACTCCCTAAATGTTACTAAAGCCCTGGGTATCTCTGGGAATAACAGCAAACCGTAACAGGTAAAAGGTAAAAGCAGGTGTCTGATGTAACCCAGAAGGTAAAGTATCCACTTTGAATCCCATTTATTTGACAGGATTACAGGTTTGGTCGATTTGAGGTTGCATAGGGGGATTTGTCTAAGGTATTTGATTTGGTACCACATGACATTTTGATTCAAACACTCGTATGATATGGCTTTAAGAGAGTACACAGTAGATGGTTCATTGATATCTCAAAGTGTAGATGATCATGAGGAGATAGATATCCATGAGTTAGGCAGCTCCCCTGGAATCAGGTTTTGCTCAATACTAATTAATATTTTTATCAACAAATCTCTGCCAGTTAAGTTCACAAGGTTGGTGTTTAAGCAAATGAGGAGGTTACTCTCGCAAAGCTATCTGGACCTCTTGGTTGACTGGATAATGATAGATCCACATGCAAGATAATATGTCCTGGGAACAGGAATGAAAATTCTACAGGCTAGATGGAGACGTTGTCTTGGACAGTGGTGACTTGGGAGAGGACTGAGAAGTTAATACCTGTAACTGCCTCAGAAGGCACCCTGACTGCAAGGCTATGGTAAAAAAAACCCAACAATCTTGAACATATATGAAAGGAAAAAAAACCTAAAAATATGGCAGTACAAAAGTGATCTTATGTTCATGGACTGTGGTAAGACTCCTGCTAGAATACTGTGTGCAGTTCTGGTATTTTGTGGAAAAAATATTAAAAATGAAAGGAGAGCCACAAGCAGGATCCTAGTGCTGGAAAGTCTTACAGTGTGAAACATAAGAAAGTCAACTTATTTACTTTGTCCAAGAGAAAGCTGAAAGTAGTCACTGTATATAAGTATTTATGCATGAAAAACATGCACGATAACAGAGGATGTTTTTAGCTTGCTGAACTGGGTATAACAAGACCAGTGGCTGGATCTTGAAGTTATATAAATTAAAATTCTTATTATGGCATGATTTCCTAGTAGTTAAGATAATTAGGCATTAGGGGACTTTGTACACATCATGTTTTTTGCCCTTTCTTGTGCTGCAACGGCTTGACTGTTAGCACAAGCGAGTTTTTGGAAAGTTTTTAAAAGTCTTTATGGTGAATTAAAGTAAAACTCCTTGGATGCAATTTTGTTTGGCTCATCACGAATTAAAGTGTTGCATCCATGGATTTGTTGCATGCACACACACACATACTCAAAGATGTGTAATAAGCCTCCTTGTCCACCAGATGGTGATGCAACTTTTTTGTAGTTCACCCTTTTGAATTGCTTCTGCTTTTTTTTTCTTGTGCTATTTGCTGGCTTCCTGCTTCCACAGCTGCATGGCAAGACATGGACACAGGGTGGGGGGGCCCCAGGCCAGAGGGCAGTGCTGGATCATCCCACTCTCCTGCAGCACTGGCCAAGGGACTGTGCTTAATTCATTCAAAAACTTAGTGCATGCAAACACTAATGCAACACTCCAAATTAAACAAATTTAAATTTTATAAACCTATTTACTTTAATGAGGATTAAAACCTATGGTGTGTACAGGCATCCTAGAATGGCTTACCTGATCAGATGTAGGGTGGAGAATGGGGGAGGCTCACCATCACCTGGTGAGACTGGATATCTTTTCTAAAAGGGATGCTTTGATGCCCAGCTTTTGGGGAAATTCTTCAGCATGTGTCTGTGGGCCAAGAGCAGGGTTGGATGGTTGTGGTGGTTTGTTCTGTCTTTATTATAGGTGGACATTAGTTTCCCTGTTCATCTCCATACTATGTGGCACTGGAGAGAATTGAATTACTTGCATTGCATGTCACACTTGCAGCTTTGCATTAAGGCATTGACTAAAATCATATCTCGTGCTTCTGGTTTTCCCCCATGCTAGGGTGAGGAATATTTTTTTTTCCTACAAATACCAGTATTTACTTTGGCTTCTGATTTTTGTTTTGTTTGTTTGGTTTGTTTTTTTAAATCAGAGATTAGCCCTGGTTGGAGACAGGAAACTAAACAGGGTGAGCCAGTGCTTTCAGGTGTCAGTTAGGTTGTCTGGTTTATGCGGTCACCAAATCTAGGGCTAGAAAGAAATTTTTCCCCTGAGTTAGACTGACAAGCATCTTGGGGAATTTGTCTTTCTTAGCAATAAAGCATGTGGCTCAGCCACCAGGATCACATGCTAAGATCTCATCTGATCATTTCCCTGCCACTGCAGCTAGGGGTTTCCAGCACTGTTGGCACCTCTGTTCTTGGTCTCTGGCACACAGTAGTTTATACCACTGGTGCTCAACCTGTGGTCTGCAGGCCAAATCTGGCCCGCAGGTCAAACCATGTTATCTGGCCTGCAAGGCTCCCCACAAGTCCAGAAATTTGTTGGGGATGTGGAGGCAATTAACATGGTCACAGCTTCCCCACCACCACATTTCCAAACCCTGTAGCCAGATGGTATGACCCCATGTGCCAGATCAGGCTGGAATGTGGGGCTGGGGGACAGGCCTGATCCATTGTACATGAGGCCAGGGCTGGGATGACAAACCCAACCCAGCATATGAAGGGCTGGGCTGGGGCAGCAGGCCCAATGCAGCACACATGGGACTGGGGTCAGGCCAGGGCAATGAGCCTGATCTGGCACACATGGAGCCAAATCCAGAATGTGCGGGGCTGGGGGAACAGGCCCAATCTAGCCAATCCTGCACTGGATCAGGCTCAGTGACCAATCCCACATGTGAAATGCAGCCCGTTGACTGACCCCACGCAAATCTTCTGACCCACATTCCAGAAAGTTTGAACACCATTGGTTTACACTCTTGAGAACAGAAATGCTTTGGTTTAGATGAAGTCATTGTGCTTAATCTAGAGGTCTCTGGGTAGAACATCATGGTCTGTGATATACAGGAGTTCAGACCAATAATCTGGCCTTCTGGCCTTTAACTCTATGAAATAAATACAGATAGCAAAGCAGACCATAAATTGCCAATGTTATAAACATGAATGCCTGTTTTGCAGGATCATAAATGAATCCAACATGGTCTGACATGAACAGAGCCAACAGCCTGTTGGCCTGGATGAATATAATTTTGGGAATGTGTTTGGATTTGAGTTTAATGTTTGGTATGGTACTGAATACAACAAAACCAAGCAAATTATAACAGAAAACTGACAGTGTTATGGCCTCTAACTATTTTATCTATTTCATAGTTGAAATATTTGACCTAATTAAAGTCACTGCATTTAATATAGAGATTTTGGTGAAGAGACCATAGGATCAGAGAAAAGTAGGGCTGGAAGAGACCTCACAAGTTCATCTAGTTTAGCCCACTGCTCAACACAGCAGTATCACCCTGACTAAACCATCCCAGCCAAGTGTCTGTCCAATCTGCTCTTGAAAATTTCCAGGGATGGAGCTTCTATAGCTTCTCTACGTTGCCTGTGCCAATGCTTACCCACCCACATAGTCAGAAAGTTCCTCCTAATCTCCAACCTAAACTTCTTCTGCTGCATCTTGAGAGTCCATTGCTCCTAGTCCTGTTCCCTACAGCCACAGAGAAAATGCCATCTCTATCCTCTCTATAAAACCCTTTAGGTTTTTCAGGGCTGCTATCTAATCCCCCCTCAGTCTTCTCTTCTCCAGACTAAAGAACCCTTAGGTCTTTCAGCCATTCTTCATAAGTCATGCTTTCCAGACTTTTAATCATTTTGCTGTACTCCACAACACTCTTTCCAGTCTGCCCACATCTTTTCATAGTTTCATAATTTCTAAGATCGGAAGGGACCTGAACAGATTATCAAGTTCAACCCCCTGCCCTGCGCAGGAACGAGTGTTGGGATCATAATAACCCATCCAGATATCTATCCAACCTCCTCTTGAAGATCCCCAAGGTAGGGGAGAGTACCACCTCCCTTGGGAGCCCATTCCAGAGCCTGGCAGCCCTAACCGTAAAGTAATGCTTCCTGATATCAAGCCTGCCTGAACCTGTTCTCAATCAATTTGTGGCCATTATTCCTTGCTATCCCAGGTGGTGCCTGGGGGAACACAGCCTCACCTATTATCCACTGGTCCCTGTGGTATGTTTATAGATGGCCACCAGATCCCCTCTTAGTCTTCTCTAGTGGAGGCTGAATAGATTCAGGTTCTTTAGTCTATCTTCATAGGACCTGGCCTGCTGCCCCTGACCATACCAGTGGCTCTCCTCTGGACCCTCTCAATGCTAGCCACATCCCTCTTGAAGTATGGTGCCCAGAACTGGATGCAGTACTCCAACTGCGGCTTCACCAGAGCTGCATAGAGGGGAAGGATCGCCTCCCTGGACCTGCTTCTGACGCATCTGTAGATGCACAACAAGGTGCAGTTAGCCTTACTGACTGCTTCCTCGCACTGGGGACTCGTGTTCATCCTGAAGTCAACAATGACTCCAAGATCCCTTTCAGCCACTGTGTTGTTGAAAAGGGTGTTCCCCAGCCTATAAGTATGTTGTAGGTTCTTTCTCCCTAGATGCAGCACCCTGCACTTGTCTGCTTTGAATTCCATCCTGGTCTCATCCACCCACCTCTGTAATCTGTCTAGCTCTAGTTCAGGGGTGTCCAACCTTTTTGAATGTGGGGCCAGATCATTAATTTTTTATCACCCAGTGTGCAGGCGAGCCATATTCAAAGACCTCACTGGAAGCCCTCAGGGCAGCTGCAGCAGCATCTGGCTCATTGATCAGCCATGCCCTGTGGGGGTAAGCAGCTCCCCTCCTCTTGCTGCTGGATGGGGCCTGTGGGCCGGCCCTGCCCACCTCACTACTGCCCCACCGCCACCATGGATCCATGCTCCACCACCGCAGCTCTGCTAGTGCTGCCACTGTGGCTCCATACTCCACTGCCACTGGCTCCGCGCTTTGCCGCTGCCAGCTCTGTGCTCCACTGATGCTGCTGCAGCTCTGTGCTCTGTGGTGGCCCTACTGCCATGGCTTCTATGTTCTGCCGCCGCGGCTCTGCGCTCCACCGCCGCAGTGCCGTCACCGCTGCAGGCCAGATAAAATGGCTTGGCGGGCTGCATGGCAGCCCGCAGGCCATATGTTGGACAAGTCTGCTCTAGTTGGATTCTGTCCTTCCCCTTCAGTGTGCCCACCTCACCCCACATCTTTGTGTCATCAGCAAATTTGGACAGCATACTTTCCACTCCTACCTCCAAGTTGCTGATAAAGACATTGACTAGCACAGGCCTGAGGACTGAGCCCTGGAGAACTCCACTGCCCACATCCCTCCAGGTCGAAAATGACCCGTCTACCACCACTCTCTGGGTGTGACCCTCGATCCATTTTGCCACACACCTGACTGTGTAGGCATCAGTGCCGCAGTCACCTACTTTTTTTACGAGCATAGGGTGCAAAACAGTGTCAAAGGCCTTCTTGAAGTCCAGGTAAACAGCATCGACCTCAGTGCCTGCATCCAAGGACTTTGTGACCTGGTTGTAAGAGGAAACAAGGTTACTCAGGCAGGATCTGCCTACAGTGAACCTGTGTTGGTTGCCCCTGGGCATTACCTCCCATGCTGGGCCCCCACAGAGATGCTCCTTGATTATTTTCTCAAAGGTCTTCCCAAGGACCAAGGTGAGACTAACTAGCCTATAGTTTCTCAGGTCCTCCTTCTCCCCTTCTTGTAATTGGGGACTACACTGGCCCTTTTCCAGTCCTCTGGGACCTGGCCAGAGCACCACGAGCACTCATACAGCAATGCCATGGGCCCTGCTATGACCTCTGCCAATTCCCTCAGTACCCTTGGATGAAGAGCATCTGGACCTGCTGATTTAAACACATCCAGCCCCTCCAGTAGTTCCCTAACTAGATCATCCCTGACCCTAGGCATGGCATCGTGTCCCCTGAGCCTGTCTGTAATCCCAGTGAGAAAGTTGTCCCAGTCCCTACTCAGAAATATGGAGGCAAAGAACTGATTGAAGAGATCAGCTTTTTCCTTTGCTGCAATCATCAGATTGCCAAGCCTGTCCTGTAGGGGCCCAATGTTATCTGGTGCCATCTTACTCCCTATGTATTTGAAAAAGGATTTTTTGTTATCCTTAATTGTGGTCACCAGCCCTAGTTCTGTCTCTGCCTTGGCCTTCGTAACCACCTCCCTGCAATCATGAACAATGGAAGTGTAATTGTCCTAGGTGATAGCCTCTTGCTTCCACTGATTGTATGCCACCTTTTTTGCCCCCAGGCCCTCCTGGATGCCTTTCCTGAGCCAAGGGGGCTTTTTAGCACTTTTGCTCCCTTCAGTTTGTGTTGGGACTGACTCCCTCTGAGCTCAGAGGATCATTTCCTTAACTAACTACCACCCATCCTGGACTCCCATTTCATTGAGGCTCCAAGTCCCCAATGTCTCTCTTACTAATCTCTTTGTCTCATTGAAGTTGGCCCTCCTGAAGTCAAAGACTTTTGCCTTATGGTTTGCTCTCACCACCATGTGCCAGATAGTAAGTTTGTTCTTGAAGTGTGGCGCCTAAAGCCAGACACAGTACTCCAGGTGAGTCCTCACTAGTATAGAACAGAGTGGAAGAATAGCTTCCTTTGATTTGCAGGTGATAGTCCTGTTAATACAACCCAGTATGCCGTTGGCCCTTGCACTCCCCTTTGCAGAATCCTGGATCCAACCCTGGGCACAATTTTGCTTGTTTTATCACTTCAGAACCTCAGCTGAGATAGAGATCTTTTATTTTGTTATCCACTGCCTATACAAACACTTCTAAATAGCACCCTCAGCAGAAACTGCTCACTAGACATCTTTATTAAATCAAGAATTAATGCTTTTGGATTGATGCACTTATCCAAGCTGGTGCAATAGACCTGGACAGATTGAATCTCTAGATTCTGTAAGAAATGCAATTATGTGAAACCTTTTTAACAAAACCTGCTGAATCATATGTTTCTTTTCCAGAAATAACGTCTTCTAACGTAGGTCCCTAACTTGTATGGAGCTCCATATCGTGTCCAATCCATTAGTAAGTTGCAAATTAATCAAACAGGATGACTAAGAGAAAATCTTTCTGCCTTAGAGATTAAAACATATTGTTTCTGAATCCACTTGCTAGGAGCTCTCTAACAAGCTGTTAGGTAGCTCTCTAACATATCTGGAGCTTTCTTCCTTATTTGTTAATTGTAATGGTACAGTGTATTGGTACTTGAAAAGATTATCTGAGTGAAGTGGAATCATGACCCAAAAAATTAATGAAGACTTCTATGTGGCAAGATCTAATTTGTGCACCTAGCTTTAGTTCGGCTAAAAAGTTCCTGGATTTGTGAACATGCTGCTTTTTTGTTTAGGCCCCTAAATTTATATGAAAGAAAGAAAGGGCATGGTTAAATAATCCAATTATAATAGGAGAGATTTTGTGTACATATTGTCAGCAATAAATATATTTCATTTAAATATTTTCATATTGTATATTAAATCAAATACAACAGCCCTCTACTGAGAACAAGAACATGGAAACAGCCTGGAAATTACAGTGAAACTGACTGATTTGTTTCATTTTCCATGCCCCATCAAATGCAATAAAATAAAATAAAAATTAACAAACAGAAAAAAATGCAGATTTAATTAGATTTTATGTAGGAATGTTTGCTTTTTTAACCTTATTGATCCAATGTGGTGCAACCAATTAATTTATATATCTCACTGAATAAGGAGGTCAAAACCTCAGATCTTCTCAGATATTACTGACACCCTTTTATAGGTAAAATCCTATTGAAATCAGTATAATTGATTGATTCCATAGATTACAGAATCAGAAGGGATCATTCTGATCCTCTTGTCTGACCTCTTCTTTAGAACAGGCAGTTGATTCCTGTTTGATTTAGAACATATCTTTTAGGGGGAAAAAAAATCCCCCTATTTTAAACGATTTAAAAATAGCCAGTGATAAAGGATTCAGTACAACCTCTGGCTGAAACTGTTCCAGTATTAGTGCTAAAAATGTATGCCTTATCCACAACTTTAACCTCTGGAACTTATACTTTTGTATGCTAAATTGAGTAGTATATTCTCAGAGTTTTATTTCCTAGGCAGTTACTTAAACACTGTGAACAAATTACTTTATTTTCTCTAAAAGTACTTTCTCTTCTTTACTTTCTCTTTAATAAAATAGACTGAGCTTCTTTGAATCTTATACTACAAGGCTATCATTCTCATGGCCCCTTCTTAGATTCATCAATTGATCACTGTACTTCTTGAATTCTGGACACCAGAACTGGACAAAGTGTTTTAGTAATAGTCACACCAATGCAAAAGGCAGAATTGATATAAATTCCCTACTCCTACTTGTGATATTCTTGTATATACATTGAAGGATTGCATTAGCCCTTTTAGCCAGTGTTGACTGGGAGGTCATAAGCTGATTACCTGTCCTGATCCCCAAGGCTTTTGAACAGTCACTGTTTTCCAACATTGATTCTCTTATCCTATAAGTACTGTATTTGCCTGACTCCAGGACAATTTTGAATTTAAAATGCACCCCCAGTGATTAGAATCTAGATATGGAAAATGTATAAATTTGTTATAACTTTCCATGTATGTAATTTAATTATCAGAGGGTAGTCTTAAATTTATCCCCGTCAACTGGTACAGCAGGGAAAGCAGCAGCAAGGGGACATGCGGTTGGGGGGTAGGCATTCCCCTTATTCCCAGCCCTCTCATTTGTTTCCTTGCAGCCTGTGCTCCCACAGTGCCTGCACTCCTTGCCACATGACTCCTGCAGCCTCTGCCCCCACAGCAGCCTGGCTGCATGTAGCTGCTGCAGCTCTGGTTCTAGTCCAACCCAAGTCAAAGCTGCAGCACCTGCCTCTCCCCACCCCACTGTGTACTTGAATCCAAGATGAGGGGCCTTTTCCCCTAAGTTGAACGGGAGGGAACAACTCTTCTTGAATTTGAGTAAAGATGGTAGGTTTGCCTCTTTAGTCATATATAGATATATGACTCTATATTTGTCCGTATTAAATCTCATAATTTTCTTGCACCCAGCTGGCCAACATTCAGATGGCTCAGTACTTCTTTGCCCTATTAATTATTTATCATTCTCCCAATTTCTGTTATCTGCATAATTATCAGTGATGATTTTATGTGATTGTAAAAATGTTAAGAAATAGGACAAAGAACCCATCACTGTGGGACCCCAATAGAAATTCACCTGTTTAATGATGATTCAAAGATTAGTTACATTTTGACTCTTATCAAAAGAACCAAAATGTATCCAATTATTATAATTGCATGTTCATTTTCCATTTTCTTAATCAAAGTATCATGAAGCAGTATGTGAATATTTTACAGAAATCTTAGAATATTCCATCAAAAGTATTATGTTAGTTACCTTTATCAAAAGCCTGAGAGCAGTTTAAGAATACCACATCAATGCAGCTATCTTTATAAACCAAAAAATCTTTTGATAAAAAGTATGAAGTTGGTTTGACACAAGGTTTTCTATAAGCATCTGCCTAAGTTTCCAGTGGAATGGCAAGTCTGTCAATTCCAGGTAGGCTTCATAAGCTACCTTCATAAGATAGCAGATAACTTCATAAGCTATCTGTGTGTCTGAAGACACACAGATATAAAGCTATCTTCAGACACACAGATAAGACAATCATGAAAATTCTGTCATCAGTCTTCTATATTCATTACCATAAATTTTGCTCCTCTTCCATTTATTATATATGGGTTTTTTTATTTTTAATAGCTGCCTTCACTTCCCCTTTAATTCAATTTGAATGCAGTCTTCTTATTCAGCTGTAGAATTGTTACTTTTTGGACTCCTACTAAAATCTTTTTAATAATTTCAAACTGTGTTTCACGTTCTGATTAAATTGTTTCTTCCAACTTGTGTCATTGTTTATAGTTTTGTGATATGGATCCTTTTAAAGCATTAGATATGAATTATACTGTTTTTAACATTATTGTATTGGCACACAACAGATGTAATCAAGTTATGATTGCTTGTAAGATATAAGCTACCACTAATTTCTATTTCAATAATCAGTTTCTCTTTATCTAATACAAATTTCTATGTCAAATGAAATGGTTTTTGAGTTTATAAAATTGACCTGTATAATATTTATTATTTCTAATGTACTTTTTATTGGTAGATAAGACTTTCAGCATATATTACTCAGTATGAAGTCCCCCATGATTACACATTTTTTTCCTTATGCCTTATAACAGGTGCTTAAGAAATTAGTCATTTCGTTCTCTAATGTGCTTTGATCATTGGCAGCAGACATCAGCTCTTACCTCATCTTCTGCTCTATCTGTTAAGACACTGATCCATAAACATTCAAGAAGATCCTTTGCTTCTGTGTAATAAGTGACTTTGGAAACAGGTAATGGCATTTTTGTGATTTTCTGCTTCCCTTCCCTTTCGCCCACTCATGCTCTCCCAAATAGGATGTAACCATTATTTTTAAGATTCTAATAGTGTGAATCATTCCACTAGGTTTTAGCAAAATCAACTAGGTCAAATATATATTTATAAATGAGCAATGCTGATTCCTCTTGTTTTATTATCTGTGAATCTATGAACCATGAATAAGTGGCTAACTAACTGTAGCTTCAGAAAACATAGAAGCACAACTAAGGCCTGTTGATGATACAGGTAATAGTGTGAATTAGGAAAAACATCTCAGTGAAAAAACTTAAGTGATTTCAGGCACAGCTGGTAGGCTTCCTGCTGCAAGCAATAAACAGTGCAAGACTTAGAAGATATGATCCTCATTACTAATCACTTGAGTTTATTTTGAGGGGTAAAGTGAATCAGTGCCTCAGGTCATGAACAGTTATCCAGTCATTCAGTGAAATCTTGCCTACTTCAGCATAACCTCAATACAAAGCACAGTTCTCTGAAAGACAACCCTTTTTTCTTGAAAAGGAGGAGAAAGGTAAGTGAATTTCAAGACAACTACAAAACAGTGACATCTCCCAAGGCACTAATGTGAAGCTTTTGAAGTGTCATGCCACGTAAGGCTGAGTACATGCAGTTGGTGGGATTCTTGTGTTGACTGTTACAAAAGATTTTGTGTAATTTGTTCATGGGAATAAAGTGGCAAACAGCTTGATGTCATTTTTTACCTTGAAACTGTATTAAGATGAAAAAATGGAGATATTCTATTTCTCAAGTAAAACTACAACTCCTAAATCATGTCAGGTAAGTCATGTTTTTCTCATTTAGACAAAATACCAACATCAGCAGTTAAGCTTAGTTTATGAATGGTGTAGTCTGAATTAGAAGGAAGGAAAATGTCTTGTTCTGTGAACACCTATCAGGAAAAGGTGTTTTTAACAAACTAAATTTATCACAGAAAAATGTGTGGAGTGGTAAAGCTACATCCATATCTACTTGAGGCATGACAAGTAGTATGGTAAAAATTCAAGTAGATCCTAAAGCTAAGTTTCCTCACTGCAGTATTCATCACTCAGTGTTAAAATATTGGTTATCTAAAAGTCTTTCTTGATTATACTGTAAAGGTAGCCAGTTATATTTGAGCACAAACACTAATCTTGTTCAGTGAAGTACCAGAAGTTTCTTTGCCTTACTTATGTGTTATGGCTGTCACTTGGGAAGGAGTTGACTTAAATATTTGAACTCCATTGTCAGGTACAAGTTTTCTTCAATAGTTTTAGTTCTAAATGTGCTAATTGATTTGTGGACAAGCTGTAGTGTTAATCTTAGCCTTTTAACACATCTCAATTAACTGCATGTTGTTTTACAGAGACTGCAAATTATAGCTGTAAATTATAATGACAAGACAAGGACAATGATAAAAAAGGAAGTTTCAGAGTGGGAAAGGGAAAAGGAAAACTGGCAATCCTTCCAATACTGGAAAACTTCTACATTGAAAAAATAACTGAAATTCAGTCTGACTTTATTGCTGACATAAGAGACCATTACCTGAATTTGGTCACCACATTTAGTGACTACTTTTTAGACAGCATAACAAATGAGAAATTGGAGCAAGCAGCTGTTTTCAGTAGAAGATGACACTCTGCCAGATGGCTTCTAAGCAAAGAAAACAGAAGAGTTGGTTTAATTGTCATGTGATGGTAGACTCACATGCAGCTTTAACAAAGTGCAATTTTTATCAACTTTTGTTTGAGAAGGGGAAAGAAGTTTAGCATGTCATTGGACTGAGACAATTGACAGATTTTTCACCATCATTACCAATCTCTGAGAAGCTGTTTTTTTGTGCTCTAGCCATTGCTAAAAATAAATGCAGGTTGAACTGCAGTGCAGAAGCAGACCTTCAACAGAAGCTATTTCACATGACAGGCAGGTATGTGCCTAGAAGTACCTACTTTCCATTACTATTCTTTAGACTTTTTCACTTTAAACTGAATTAGAAATGTTAAGAAGTCAAGCCGTTGTTATAGTTCAGAAACATATCAAGATGTATTGAATTTCATTTATTTTGTATTTGGTTCTTACAATCTGAGTAATACATAAAAGGCAAACACAAAAATAATAATAATGGTTTCTTCATTAGATTCATAGATTGTAAGGCTGGAAGGGACTTCAGAAGATCATCGGGTCCAGCCCCCTGCACCAAGCAGGAAAGACAACTGGGGTCAGGTGACCCCAGCCAGGTGACTGCCCAGTCTCCTCTTGAAGATCTCCAGGGTAAGTGACTGCATCACCACTGCAGGGAGCTTATTCCACAGTCTGGACACTCTAGCTGTGAAGAAGTTTTTCCTAATGTTGAGCCTGAATCGATCTTCCAGGAGTTTGTGGACATTACTCCTGGTTTTCCCTCAAGGGTGCCCTGGTGAACAGTTGCTCACTGAGCCCTTGATGTACTCCCTTAGTGTTGCAGTCAATTGCTACCAGGTTCCCTCTCAGCCTTGTTTTCCTCAAGCTGAAGCATCCCAGATCCCTCAGCCTTTCCTCATGTGACTTGTCTTTTTCATACGGGTGGCTCTTCTTTGGATTCTCTCAAGCTTGTCCATGTCCTTGTTAAAGTGTGACACCCAGAACTGGATGCAGTTCTCCAGCTGCGGTCTCACCAGTGCTGAATCGAGCGGAAGAATCACCCCCTCAGCTTTGCTGGAGATGCATCAATTGATGGAAGCCAGAGTATTATTTGCCCTACTTGGCTACAGTATTGCACAGCCGGCTCATATTCAGACTGTGGTCTGTTATTACCCAGAAGTCTCTTTCATTCGTAGTGCTAGTCAGTTTGTTGCTGCCAAGCCTGTAAGTATGTTGGGGGTTGCTCGTCTTAAGGTGGAGCATGCTAATTAAAAGCACCTGAGTGTCACATGTATCAGCATGTCCACACTCCCCAATAACTCGGTGTCATCTGTGAACTTGGCCAGTGAACTCTTCACCTCCACATCCAAATCATTAATAAAGAAGTTGAAAAGTACTGGACCAAGTACTGGCCCCTGTGGGACACTGCTGCCCACTTCTTGCCAGGATGACAGATCCGTTCACTATGACTCTCTGGGTTCTGTCCTGCAGCCAGTTTCTTACCCACCTGGCTGTCTTGGAGTTAAGCCCACAATCCTCCAATTTTCTTGCAAGGTTATTGTGGGAGACTAGATCAAAGGCCTTTTGGGAGTCAATATATACAATGTCAACCTGCTCTTTCGTGTCCAGGTGGCAAGTTTATCTGGTCATAGAAGGAGATGAGGTTGGTGAGGCAAGATTTGCCTGTGACAGCCAGGTTGGCTGTCATTTTGTGCTGCTTTTTGATTTGTTGTCCACAAACTAAAGACATTAAAAAGGATACTGTAATAGTTAAAGCTTCTCTAGACACTTATTGGAAATATTTGCATTCATCCTAGAAAGGCATAAAATGATATTTGCACAAAAACATAATATTTGCATGTGATACTTCAAATACCATTTTTAAAAGAAGGTGGTACATGAACCAGTGAAGTTTGGAAAACACTTTAAAGGTTTACAAGGCTTAAATAAATTAAACAAGTGGTTTTCAACCTGTAGTCCACAGACCCCAGAGGGTCCACAGATAGTGTCTCGGGGTGCGGGGGGTGGTCTGTGAGAAGACTACTAAGATCAATTGAAAGTATGTGAATGCCCATGCTTACAATTCAAAGGGGTCCACACCAGGTGTGGCTGGTGAACTCAGACTGGTGGGATGATGGAGCAAGGGAGCATGGGGTGGGGTGGGTTCAGGTAGCCAGCAGTGGGGTGGGAGGGTTGCAGCCAGCTGGGAGTGGGGAGAGGGGGGCTTGCAGCCTCCCTGCTACTGGCCTGAGTGCCCGGCTGGTGGCTGGTGAACTCAGACTGGTGGGGCGGGTGGAGCATCATGTGGGGGGAAGGGGGGGGAATTTGCAGCTGGCTGGACACTCCAGCGGGTGGAGCAGCACATGGGAGCAGGAGGGACGGGGAGGTTGCAGTCTCCCCACTCCCCCCTGCTCCCATGTGCTTCTCCACCCGCCCCACCAGTCTGCCTGGTCTACACCTCCATTCAAAATTTTTTAGTGGCCCACAAATGAAAAACAGCTTGAAAACCACTGAGTTAAACTACTTAGCCTAGGGCCAATTACCTGGTAGAACATATGTTGCTTAAAAGCATTATAATTATTTAGGCAGCTTTGGGTGAATCTGATATCTTTTATTAGACCAACTCAAATAGTTGGAAAAATCCTTCTTTGCAAGCTTTTGGGGATAAATACTTTTCATTGGGCTGAGGAAGCATCTGCAGTTGGTGTGTGTGCTCTTTTCAAATAGCAAAATTCGATATCTTCCTTGTTACAGGGGTATTGGTTGTAGCTGTGTTGGCCTAAGGACATAGGCAGCTTTGGATAAATATGATCTCTTTTATTAGACCAACTCAAATAGTTGGAAAAATGTCCTTAGACTAACACAGCTACAACCTTGTGCCCTTAAAATTATTTAAGCAGTTCAACAATTCAAAGCAAAATAAACTGTTTCTTTGGCTTTATGTAGTCTTAGTTTATGAAAGATAAATTAAACAAAACTTGGTTTTGGAGGTGGGTTTTTTTGGTTTTCTTTTTAAATATGGTGATTAGGCTCAGAGGTGCCTAGATTTAGGCATCCTGGCAAAAGGAAGGGTTCAGAAAATCTCCGCCAAGGATGTCTTTTCAAGAGAAATCCTACTAAAGATGGCTTAGGTTTTGATTCTCTATGATCTTATCAACTGTGCCAAAGTCAGATAAATAAATTATACATATTTCTGAGTATGTATGTGTGTATATGTACATATACAGAAATAACAAACAATAACTTTACCTTTCATGTTTGTGCATTCAAATAAGTGTAGTGGTAAATTAGGCTTTAACATGTTTTTGAATCCATAATATATATTAGAAAAGTTCATGAAATCCTTCAAAACAAACTTTTGTTCCTGTTCCATAGTTGCAGAGAAATCAAAAACCATGGTATGTTGATGGGGCTATTCAGCTTTTATTCCATATATCCTTATAGTTTTTGAAAACATGACTAGCTGAGGGCTTTTGCTCTAAAAAATGAGATCAGATTGGTATAGCCATAAGAGTTCTCAGAGTGAGTTGGGTCAGTATGGAATAATCTAGTGATCTGCCATCACCATCATCCATTTTATTCCTTTCAGCCTAATAAATTATGGGTAAAATTTTATCAGTGCTAATGCTAGGGCATCCAAAAATCCTTTTGGATTTTTTTTATATAGTGGTACCATAGATATACAGTGTTATCTTTTTTTGTATTATAAGCTGATTGGCATCGGGTATTTTGCAGCAGTCTTCTTTTCTGTTTCTTTTGTTGACAGGTAATTGCTTATTTAGTCATGTGTGGAATAGATTCAGAGTCTCATAGTTCTCTTAAACCTCCCCTTTTCAGGCCGCACTGCTAAATCATTGCTATGCCTATCTTGGGCAAAATTTTTAAAATTACTCTATGATTTAGTTGAAGTATTATTTTCTGTATTAATTGGTTTACAATAAATGATTTTGATTTTGTTTATTTATATTTATTATAAACAAATACATTGGTTTATGACAATTTATTGGTTTATGGCAAGGGTGCACAACCCCTGGCCCACAGGCCAAATCTGTCCCATGCATCCATGGAATTCAGCCCACAGAATACCCCATGAGCCTAGAAATTTGGTGGTAGGGGAGTGGTGGCAATTAATACTGCCACCCTCATCCTCTGCGGCCAAATTCTGTACCACCAGGTTTGGCCAGGCTGTGCCCCCTTCTTCTTCCCCACACAGCTGTATCGGTGTCAGACCATGACCCTTTTCCTGCCCCCTTACTGTGCAGCTGGATCAGGGCCAGGCTATCCCTCCCTTATAGCTAGATCAGGGCTGGGCCACACCCCCTCCCACTCCGTACACAGCTGGCCACACTGTCTCGCCACTGCACAACCAAATCAGGTCCACCAGCTGGATTTGGATGGATGTATAGGGCACTGTCCATCTGGCCCATAGGCAAAAAGATTGAACACCTCTGGTTTATGGCGAAGGGTGGAAAAAAAGCACTCAATCATTGTTATTATAAAGATCTGGAAACGTGAATAGACTTCTGGAGACTTGGGGGATTCCAGAATTGTTAAAGAAATAAGACTCATCAGGTTGCAGCAGTTCATCGTGGTATTGTACTTCTGTCTATTGCTGGGAAGCTCCTTGCCCACGTTCTGCTTAGCAGACTCACTTCCATCCCTGAGGAGATTCTATCTGAGATGCAACATGGTTTCACACTACTAATGGTACAGTACATATGATCTTTGTTGCTTGACAGCTTCAGAAGAAGTACTGCGAGCAACATCAAGATGTTTACATGGCCTTCATTAACTTGGCTAATGCCTTTGATTTAATCAACAGAGAAGCCCTATGAAAGATCTTGGTGAGATAAGGATATGTGCCATAATTTGTTAGTTATCAGACTTCTTCATGAAAACATGACAGTAACCATCCTAAATAATGGTTTGGAAATGGGTCCCTTTTAGAATTAATCATGCAAGGATGTGCGATTGCACTGACACTCTTTTCAATCTGAGTCACAGCTATTCCACATTTTATTGCTGATGGATGTCTATCTGAAGTCAGTATCTGGTATAATGTGGATAGGAATCTCTTTTACATCAACAAGTTATATTCAAAATCCAAGATGACTAATACCTCCATTCCTGTTATGTAGTACACTGACTGTGTTGCAAGTACTCACTCCAATTGAAGAGCTCCAAGTCACTGATCGTTTCTGAGAAGTGTATGAAATACTTGAACAAATTGTCAACTTCACAAAAAACAAGATGGCTTTACCAACACACTCCAAGCCAACCAACTGCTCTTCCACTTATTACAATTAGAGGGCAATTCTTGGAAAATTGTATTTGCTCTAGGTGGCCAGCTTAGGCAGATTGAGATCCCTTTGGAAATGGGGTGTACACATGTGCCTGTGCTTCCTTGAATTCTTGGAAAATACTGAGTATTTCCCCTACTTGGGTAGCCACCTTTCCCAAATACTATACATAGATTAGCAGACTTTGTCAGGTGTTGAATATTGTTTTACCTTTGGATGTCTCCATAATCATGTCTTTAATGATCATGACATCAGGACCCAAACTTCTCATCTACCAAGCTGTTGTAATATGCACAAGACATATATTATATTAAAAAACAAGCAGGACCTCTATCAGGAGAGACAAAGTAATTTGCCACGTTTATTGAGAGTACAACAACATTAAAACAACATGCACATATACACACACACTCATTCTCATTCACTCTGCAGATGTTATAGTTACCAAAGTCAGTTGTTCAATATTTGCTCTAGGTGGCCAGCTTAGGCAGATTGAGATCCCTTTGGAAATGGGGTGTACACATGTGCCTGTGCTTCCTTGAAGTTTGCAGAGTGAGTTCCCACCTTTATGCTGTTAAGTCTCTTATGTTATAGGGATTGCAATTCTTTGTTTAAAACTAGGGTGCTTTTCCATTCTGGCGTGAGGTCAAGCTCATGCATCATTGCCTCAGGCACTAGTATCATTCAACGTTCCTCTGTTGTCATGGTATATGCTGTGTCCATTCCAAAGGGAGTCCTTTAGCCTTGGGATGCTGTCCAGGCCTCGTTTTAAGTGGGTATCTGCTGCTTATCTCTTCCTCATCTGGCACCAGTTGGTTCTTCAGCCATCTTCAGTGTGATTTGCCATTTGGTAACTTGCTTATTGAGATGTTTTCATAGCTTGCTCTGCTTTTACAACTCATTCTACATTCATTCATCCATGCGTCCAAATGTTATAAAAGAATACAAAAGAAATACTTATCTGAAAATATAATAATCAGAGTATAGAAAAATATTAACAACTTAATTTGTCAACTTGATATCATATAAAATAACTATTCTATTTATGCTAGGCAGTATAAAATGGAGCCCAAGCCTTGCATTGCATAACAATAAAACCTAAATACAACTAAATAATAATAAAATAAATACACCTAATTAAAAGATTAATATGCTAGTATCAGTTCAACAATGTCATCCTTGCCTTGTTATATGGGTGTGAAACTTTGGACAATGTACTGGAAACCTGTGAAAGCTTTGGGATGTTACTATCAGCAATTTCTTTGGAAAATCCTAGATATCATTTAGAAATATAGATGAACGAACACAGTGTTCTGGCTCAAGCAAACCACCAGCATCAAGGCCATGTTTATACAGCAACAGCTCCATTGGACAGGACATGTCATCAGGATATCTGACGACTGGCTCCCAAAACAAGTCCTTTACTCCCAACTCACTAGTGGTGACTGCTCTAGAAGAGAGGAGATTCAAGGACACCTTGAAGGCCAGTGTAAAGGCATGTAATATTAACATCAACACCTGGGAGAACTTCAGTGGCGACATAATGATGTACAACAGGACACTGATCATTTTGAGCTACCTTGCCTTGCTTTGGAGATGGAGAGATGACAGAGCAAAGGGAAAGAGTTGTCACGTGAGAGAACCAGGAATTATTTGCCATGTCTGCAGTCAAAAAAGTGGATTTCAGATTGGCAATCTCTTCCAGTCATCTCCAGACTCACTAATGGCTTCCCTAGTCTCTGAAAGACTGACATCCTTTTATCGAGGGACATGGGTAAAGCAGTAGCATAAATGAGGTTGGGTGATTAGCACCAGATTTAGAGGGTACTTATCTTCTGACCCCACAGTGGTGGGCAGATTAGACTAGCCTGGGGGAGAGAGGCTTGCACAGTTTACATGGCTGGTAACTTCATTGTTCTAACAGGAATCCAAACTGAAAGCAAACATAGTGGCTAAAGAGGCACACAGCATAATCACATTTAAAGAAATGGTACCTTATGTAATGGCTCATGCACAATAAATCACAGGGGGCTCCCAGTTGCAGGGATGCACAATGCCTACCATAACACTCCTGAGCTCCAGGAATCATGGCTGCTGCCATCCCTAGGGCTCAGGGGGTGTGTCAGATCTTGCAGCTGGGAATCTCTCAAATGAAGGGCTTCCAGTCACGTGAGCTTGCTTCTTGCTGGTGCAGAGGGAGACTGGGATCAGGCACTGGCAATGGAAGTAAGGAGCAATGGGATCAAATGCACAATCTTTCAATTGCCCAAGTGTGGCATGGCAGGAGGCATGATTGTGTGGATGGCACATTAGATCCCATCATGCCTTTACCTGCACATTTAGAGTGAGTCTCAGATTCCCTGAAGTTTAAAGAATATGTTTCAACATTACATAGTTACAATACATGGCCAGGGACTTTGCATTAAAAGATTGAAATAGTGCCTTCTGTAGCCACCCACCTTTATAATGGGAAGTGCTAAAGAAGAGAATCTCTCATGTGGGGAAGCTTTCATCTGAAAACAAATAATGAGACAATAAGTTTGAAACAAATGAAAAAGTACTTGCTTCATTTTGCAGAAACCATACAGGCAAACAAATTATTTAAGATGAGGAAAAAAATAACATTATTCCTCCAATATTCTGAAATGAGTTTTGAAAGCTTATGGGTTTCTGATGATGAGAGGGTAGCAGGAATGATCTGAGATCCTTGGGTAAAAGGTAGCGTACAGTATTTATTGTAGATTATATTTTACATAGTAAAATAGATTGTGTTATTTTCTTTCTCTGAAGCCTAAACAATATGTTGCCATGAACTGTGAGTTTTATTGTTCATGTTGTAATAATATTTTCTGCTTCAGTTTTCCTGCCTGTCTTGTAGTGGGTGGAAGAAGAGGTGAAAGAGAGTGAAGCCAAAGTTGTCTAGTTGATATGACAGAAGGTGCATCCATCAACAAGGTTGTGAATGGCTTCATTGACACTTCAACAAGAAGTGTCCTGGGAAGCTGAGAGATGAGCAATGAATGGAGTCCATTAGGACCTGTCCACGATAGATGTAGACAGATGAGAAAGAGTCCTTCCAGATTAGAAGAGCAACAAAAATGATTAGATGCCTATGAAACATGGCATATGAAGAAAGGCTTAATAAACTAGGATGATTTATTCTGGAGAAAAGAGGACTGAGGTGGAATATGAGAACTATCTTCAAACACTTGAAGGGCAATTAGAATGAGGATGGGGATAAACTGTTTTCAGTGGCCTTACGGGACAGGACTAAGAACCGTGGCCTCAGACTGAAGCAGAAGAAATGTAAGTTGGTGACTAGGAAGAATTTTCTGACTGAGCATGGTTAAACCTAGAAAGGTTGTGGAATCTCCATTCCTTGAAATTTTCAAGAGCAGGTTAGACAGATACTTGACTGGGATGGTTTAGTCAGGAATGGTCTTGCCTTGAGCAAGACAGCTGGGCTAGATGACCTCATGAGGTCCCTTCCAGCCTACTTTCCTGGGATCCTATGAACCTGAAAAAAAAGGGAATTGATTGTGAGCTAGAAAATCTGAAGAGATTCAGGAGTATTGGAACAGCCAGGCTACTTTGGAGTACTTGGGCAGTGTAGACTGGAGGGCTGAGCTAAGTTTGTGGGTACTTAGGGCTGTGGGGACTGGACTGGGGACAAAGAGGCTGTTTAACCCTTTGGAGGGGGTAGGGTCTTCTTGCTCTGTGGCCTTTGCCCCCACCTAAATGCCTTTACTGAAAATAAACTGTCTGCTTTGCTACTTGGCACTTTGGGTGTATTCTGTTCCCCTTTGAACATCTATCTAGTCCCTCTTGGATAACCATGGAGGATCAGAGAATGACTATGGGGTCTCAGAGTCTGAAGAAGTCAGGGCTTATTCCAGAAGTCACACCTGGGTTGGCTTCAGGCCAGTACTTGGGAAATCTGTGATTCATGTGCAGTTCTGTTTACTTTGTAAGAAGTATGTAAAATTGAGATGCACTCAAGAAAAATGCCATGAATATTTGATCTGTGTAGCATCTAGCTTTAGAAGTAGAAGTTTTGCTTGAAGAATATGGTACTATTAGTATCTCCCTTGCTGAAGCTACCCAACATTTTATGTACCTGTAAGTTGACATCACATCCTCCAGTTCAATCAAAATCTGTTCAAGAAATGGGAGGAGATTGCTTTATAATGGCCCTGGAATCTAGGTAGCCTAAATGTAATCTAGAGCCATTCTTCTGCCAGTCTCAGCCTGGCTTCAGTTTATGCTTGACTACCCAGCGCTCAGGGACTGCTTGAATATAGTGGCACAGTAACCAACCCCAATGCCCCAGCATGCTTTTTTAAAATGCTAAATTGTTGTGCAGAAGGGTGTGAAACAGCTGGAGTACATAGACATCTCATCCTGAGCTTTTAAATCTTAACTATCTACATGAATAAGATCTGTGTTTTAACAGCATGGTCACACTTGTTCTACTTCTACTTGCTATTTTTCTCCAAATTCCAGATAAATCATTGTATGATCTTCTGTTTCTTTTCTGAACTTGCATTATTTTTAGTTTTTAAAGGCTTTCTAAAGTGCCAGAGATCTAAATTGGATGTAGTGATTTTCATTGAAAAAATGCTCCTGAAAACGTATCCATTAAGATGCTGACTAGCTGAAACTCATTGATTGATGTCTTTGTATCATATAAAATCAATCATCCCAAATGAGAGTGTAAATTCAAAAGTCTATCTTAGAGTTGTAAAAGGTCATTAGCTGTAGTAAATGTAGCCTTTTTCTTTTCATATGTCAGATATATTTATCAGTAAAACACATTAGTTCAGGTCAAGAGTAGGAAAGATGCTGGTATATGGAACATGTTTGTATATTGGTAGTATCTACTTATCAGTGTGACTATTTCTTGATCATTTTATTTCTAGCACAGAACAGACTCCTCAAGATAGCCTTTCCCACACAGCTAATTAAAAGTAGATGAGGACCTCTGGATATTTCAGTCATCATAGGACTTCAAAACAATATAAGAAAACTTTTTGAGTGCAGCTTTCATGTCTGTACTTTTAAGAATGTAGATAAGATTTTATTTAAATTACTTGTTTATAGAGATCTTTACTATGATTAATAGTTCTGCAACTATATCCATATATTTACTAACATTTTGCAGATCAGAAAGTCGCCAATCCACTCTAAAGTTGGATCTGCTGTTTAGTTTAATCTGTTTTACTTTTTAAAAGTTATCTTCTATTTGTTTACATTATGCCAAGCCATAAATCATAAGACTTATGAGACTCCGTTCAGATTTAGCCTGCTAAAGATCAGAATAACACAGGTGTTGGAAGCTAGGTATTAAGATAGGTGCTTTGATAAATTTGGGTTGGAAAAAATTATTCTCTCATTTACAGCTGCACAGAGGGTTCAATTCATCTTGAAGTTGTAAGAACATAGTACTTGTGTGAGGATGCAGAATCAACCAGTACATTTAGACACAATTTTTAAAAAGGAAAAATGGAAAGACAAAAATATTTTAAAAAATGCTTACACTATTCCTGTGTTAAAATGGATCACTTTTTAAAAAAAATCTTTGGTATTTCTGTAAATATATTCATAGTATCTTTTTGTATTTTGTTTCCCATTAATCAATTTTAATAGCATCTGTTTGCCACCTAGAAGTTAATTCACATAGCTGTTAGTGGCAGTCCTTTTAGATCAGAAACACAGTGGGTGCGTCTACTCGTGCTTCAATGCGCATTAAAGCATCACAAAAGTATACTTTTGATAATGCACATTAAAATAAGCTAATGTGCCTTTTTCTAGTACCTCCCAATGGAGGTATTAGATTTAACACACATTAGCTGTCACCTCCACCAAAAATTGTATTATCTACCTTCCTCTGAATGCAGCAGCTGCATCCCTTTGCATTACTTGCACAGGATGTTTAGGCTGCTGGGTTTACTTAAACATGGATTCCACAGGCCCTTCCCTAACACAGCCTCCCTGGCTACACAGTTCAGGCTTTTGTGGAAGGTTCCCTCCACAGAAAACTTAATCTGCCTTCAAGGTTTTGCTCTGGGGTGAATTCCATCTGTCAGATGGAGAACTTCCATTGTTTCAGTGTTGCAGTCAGTCAGCAGCTTCAGATTAGTTTAATCAAAATTAAAGCAATCAAGACCCTTTTTGGAAGCAAATTTTCAATATTTTAGTTCTTTATGCAGGCTGGAAATGTTGCTTTTTTGTTGAAATGCTCTACTTGGCTCTCATTTGGCATGCTGTCACTAGCAAAAGGCTGAGAAATGACAATTGTTATCAGCTGATCCACTTTTCACTGCTTCATCCATATTAGCTTCTTCAACTTCAATGTTAATTCCACACTAAATGATCTGACAGCAGCTTTCACATTACATTCAACTTTTCTTGTGCAACATACCCAGGTTTGTGTTGGGTGAGTGCTTAAATAGAGATGTGGCTTGACCACAGATGAGTTAAGGTCACAAAAATATAACAGTAAGATGTATTTATACCATCAGGAACAATAGAACAAATATTAAGTAGAACTTAATGCCTATATTGACTACAGCAGAGTTTGTGCACGTGAAATACATTTAGCCAGAGTATTTGTCAGCCAAATCAGAGATCCTTATGCAGCAGGTAGCTCTTGCTCCATCCTGCAGGTTTGTGAAACCTCAAAGGCTGTACGCCCTGAAAGCAGTAAGCAGGAAAAATCAGGGCTTGCTGATGTTGGGGACTATTGAGGATTCAGTCACTGCACTGGGCTCCATCAAATTGTTTTCCTGGAACTGAAGCATCAGGTCCCCTGCTGGAAAGATTATAGGAAACTTGTTGATTAGTGGTCTGTTAGAGTTCACAAGCCCCTTCCAACCTCTGTCTGATGAAGGTTTGCTGGTGACAAGTTTGCTGATGACACTAAGATGTGGGGTGAGGTGGACTCACTTGAAGGGAGAGAGAGGCTGCAACTAGATTTAGACAGACTACAAAAGTGGGCAGATGAGAACAGGACGGGGTTCAGTGTAGACAAATGCAGGGTGCTGCACCTCGGCAGAAGGAATCCACAGCATACATACAGGCTGGGGAGTTCCCTTCTTGAAAGCACAGAGGCAGAAAGGGATTGTGGAGTCATTATTGACTCCAAGATGAACATGAGCCGCCAATGCCAAACCACAGCCAGCAAGCCAGCCATTCCTTGTTGTGCATCCAAAGGTGCATCTCAAGCCAGTCCAGAGAAGTGATACTCCCCCTCTATGTGACTTTGGTCAGGCCGCAGTTGGAGTACTGCGTCCAGTACTGGGTGTCGCACTACAAAAGGGACATGGCCAGCCTGGAAAGGGTTCAGAGGAGAGCCACCCACTTGGTGAGAGGACAGCAGGACAGGCCCTACGAGGAGAGACTGAGGAAGAGGAGGCTGAGGAGGGACCTGGTGGCTGCCTACAAACTCATTGGGGGGATCAACAGCAAATAGGCAGAGCCCTTTTCTCCCCAGCACCACCAAGGGTGATAAGAAACAATGGTTATAAGCTGATGGAGAATAGGTTTAGGCTAGAGATCAGAAGACAATATTTTACAGTTAGGGTGGCCAAAATCTGGAACCAACTTCCCAGGGATGTGGTCCTCGCCCCTACCTTGGGCAAATTAAAAAAGAGGTTGGATGATCACCTGTCTGCGGTCTTGTGAACCCACATTCATTCCTGCCTGTGGCAGGGGGTCAGCCTAGATAATCTGTTCAGGTCCCTCCTGACCCTAGCTACTATGAAACTACAAGTACTCTTAAAAAAATTACCTATTTATCTCTCTCTAAGGTTTTCAAGATATTAAATTTAATACTTTCTAAATTACTGTTGAGGTACCTCAACCTTTTGTTTTCCTGTTCTTAATTAATGATTTTGCAAATGTTTCCTTGTTTGTTTTCAAGTGTATTTTCTTTGCTGATGAGAATTATATTAAACAAATTACTCTCTCTACTATTCATAAAGTTGAATTTATATGGAATACTGTTACCGACTGAGAAACATTTGTTTTTTATATAATGCAAACGAAGTAAATTATAGGCAGTCCTGCAAACATCTATGCATGTGATTTGTTTCATCAGCTTTAATAGAACTGCTCAAGTCCTCCTCAGGAGGCCTTTGGTGTTGGTGAATCACTCTACTGATGTTGTTAGCAATTTCTAAGGCACGGTATTATTGCCACCATCTCTGACACTAGCCTCCTATTCTAAAAACACTACTGACCTTTGTTAAATAGCAGCAGAACTCAGAGCCATGTAGGTTAGTTTCCAGGTATGGACAATCAAGTAACATAGAATCTGGGTATATTTTAAGCATAATTTGCCTTATTTATTATATGTATGTATTAGCCCTGGAATGAGCTGGTCAACCAGCATGTAATAGCTTCAATATTATCTCAAGAAGTGACTCCTATCTACTCAAGGCAAAGAGCAAACTCATCTGCTGTTTAAACAGCTCTGTCTTTCCTGAAATAGCCTCTGCAATCATTCAGTTTTGGAAGAAATATTTATTTTATGATTAATTCACAAGAAGGAGTTTGTATTCTCAGAAATTTAATATGAAAGGTTATGGGCATGTTTACATGCAGATTTGTGTCTCTAAGATACCTGAACTGGCTTTACTTTGGGTACTGGAAACAGTCCAGCCACAACACTATAGAGCTCTTTATGGCCCAATTCACCCATTATTTCATCCCCTCACAATAGAATGAGCTTCATATGATATTGAGATGGCTTCTAATCTCAAGTCCTCTATATGTGAAATACTGGATTTTTGTCTATATGCTGGAGATTTGCATGCATACAAATAAAACCTGATGGTACATAGTAGTTCTGAAAAAATGTTAGGGTAAGGTCTCACTCAACCTGTTCAGTACTTTGTGCTCCCAAGGCTACCCTGTTCCTGGTATGTGAGCTCACTGGTTGAAAGCTATCGTTGCTATCACTGAATCTATAAACACTGAATTTGCTATCACTGAATTATACTGCATCATTTAGTGCAGATATACCCTATGTTTAACAGCCCTGGCTAGCAACCCCAGCCATCACAGTACCTTGCTGTGAACAACAGCGTTAAAGATTTTGAAATAAGTTTCTAACTTATTTATTTTATTCTAACTGTCATGTTAAATGACAGTTTAAAGCAGAGCTGTCCAACTGGCAGCCCATGAGCTGCATGTAGCCCATGGAGGGTTAACGTGTAGCCCCTAGGCTACTGCTCCCAGCCTGTTACTCCAGCTGGTGTTGCAGGCAGGATCTCTGGGGTCCCTCAGCTTTCATTTCCTGATTCTGCCCCAGGGGTCAGGGTGATACAGTTAGAACAGAATTGATAACTAGGGATCTACTGAAATCAGTTTTGTAGAAATTGCTAAATCAGGTGATCTCCATGAAAGCTATGGGGGAAAAAATACTAAAAATAAAATGCTGGCTCCCCAGTGCAATCCAGCAGTCCTGGCCATGCAACCTGCTGGGGAGGAGGCTGCCAATACAAAGTTGGGCAGACACAATGGCTGCCACTCACCATCCCTTGCTGCTGATTGGCTGAGAGGGCTGCCTGTCATTCAGCCCTGCTCTTCTCCAATCAGTGGTGAGGGGCAGAGCTGCATGACAGACAGCTCTTTTCACCAATCAGCAGTGGGAGGGGCCACTGGAACCTCTGAGCCATTCAGAGAAGTGAGGGGACCCCAGCCACAATAAGCCCTCTAAATTTTTCAAAAAAGTCGGAAGTGCTGAGGTCAAGACTTCACTCTACTAATAAAACCTGACAAAATAAACAAGACTAGTATACACATTTAATATACCGTGGTCACTTATTTTCAGGAAGGTAGTATGTGTGTGGCTGAAAATAGCCAGTAATTTGTTTTTTTTTCTGTCACATGTATCAGTGTCCTCACTTTGAAAAATGGCAGCGGGGGTGCTTTAAAACTCATTGAATGAGTTTTACTTAAAGCATGCACGCCACCATTTTGTAGTGCAGTGGCTCTTGGAGCTCCTCTAATTAAAATGCCCCTGCCCCTCCTGTATAAACGCCCTATAGGTATTACACCCAGGATGTCTCTGGGGGCCTTTATTTGATCCGAAGAAGTACAAAAGAAGATAAAGCAAATTCTTCCAAACTATACACCAATTTATTGGTATGTTATTGATTGGGCAATATTAACAAGAGCAGCCATATACAGTTGAGAATATACCAACATACTCCCTACCAGCTTGTGAAGTCTCAAGGCCCTCAGAATCCATCCTCAGGGCTTGAGGCTTCCACATGTCTGCTTTTGTGTGGATGAGGTTTTCTTTTATGCAGTTGAGCTAAGTACAGACAATCAAAAAGCCTGAGGCTAAATTGGTTCAGTCTTTGCAGGTTAGTCTGAGCTGCAGAAAACAACTGGACAGACATTCACTTTTGATTCAGGAAATGCAGCCACATGCCTGCAGTGGCTCAGGTCAGAAGCTGGGGGGTGCTAGAGCATAGCTCTCTGGCACATAGCTAACATGGTCTGTGTTTGCTTCCTCTTCCTGCTGTCCCCAAGGTCTCTGGGATTTGTAGCCCAGAATCACAACAGCAGGTCTCCGCAGGGTTGCTTATCACTTCTTCTTTCAGGTTCCTCCGGGATTTGTAGTCTATTCTCACAGCCAGCAGTAAGTTTTCAGCAGGGCAGGTTAGCTCTGCACTGGGGGAAGGGAAGCTTAATTCCCCTCCCTGGCCCCAGATCCCAGTTGGGGTTTTCCTGAGGGGGGATAGTCCCTGCCTCTCCCACCCCCCCACCCGTACTCTGCTGAAGCAGACTGCACAGCACAGCCCAGGGATGGAAAGCATGCTGAGACGCTGGGGGACTGTGATTTAACTTGAACTCGGAAGGGATCTGGGGCAGATGTTTCATAAACCAGTTTGACCCCAAACGGTTAAGTCTGATACTACATTCAACCAGTTTATCTTAAACCAGTTTCAGCCATTTTGGAACTGGTTTATGTGCACTGAGCTTCTTTTGTGTTACAGATTTAAACCAGTTTCTGATGACTTAAACTGGCTTATGTGTAACTTCTGTCCCTAGCCTTGAGGTTCATATTTCTGTATTCCCCGTGAGATAAGGATCTCTTGGTCAATTTAGCAGGGAGTAGGGAAACAGTCATGGTCTGTGACCATTGTTCTTTCTTAGGATCACCTTAATAGCATTTGGTTTGATCACTGGCCTATGCATCTCCACTCCCTTGTAACTGTCCCTTATAATCCGCTTCTGTTGCATCACTGAGATTCAGACTGAACTGCTTCTGGGATCAGTATCTGGGAGGAGGAAAGTAGTGACACACCTTGTACAGCAAAAAGGCATGAGGGGTGTTCTGCACCTCCCAACACATGAAACCTTATTCATATAATTTAATAATGTGTTTGGCATTTAAAAAGGCAATTGCAAGCTCATAATGATTGATGGCTAAAATAAAAAATATATTGGTAGAGACTCTTGGCAGCTGTGACAGAGAAACTGTCATAGTAAAAAAATAGCATTATTATTTGGTTTTGCAGCCACATAAATTTGTCAGTAACAATCTTATATTTCTAGAGTATATTAATACATGTGGAACTCTGCTCTATTGTAGCTATACAGCTTCTTGGGCCTGTGGCTCAGAGCTTCTGGTATCCATTTCTGAAGTGGATTTAGGATCAAGTGATGGGGTTGGGACCAACTGAGATCCTGGCTAGAGTTAGGGTTGGGGCAAGATGTGGTACAAGACTAGGGGCAATGTTGAGACAATCTAGTTGCCCTGGGGTGAGATTAGGTTTGGGGTGTCCTGCCACTACCTAGGGGAGACTGAGGGCCTGAAGCTGGGATTTTGGGCTTCACAGGAGTCCTGTCCTAAGTTTAGGATTGGGGCTTGCAGAGAGAACATTGCTAAGGTTAGGGTCTTTGTGTGGACTTCATGTTATAATCAGGTTCAAATAACTGGTGATAAAATCCCTCATCTTGAGATGGGGCTAGGGCCAACTACATTTAGAGCTTGGTCTAGGATAATCAGTTAAGGCTCTGACAACTGAGGAGATGGGCTCAGGGTTGGTTGAGGCTACAGGGTCAGACCTCAGGGCTGGGCCATTGGTGGGCCACGTGGTAGGGTTGAAGCTGCCAGGGGACTCCAGGCTAGGTTTAGAATTGGGGATGACTGGTGGCTGTAGACCAGGATTAAAGTTGTAGTTGGTATGTGGTCCTGGGCTACAGTAAGATTAGGGGCCACCAGCAACTTGCTTGATAGAGAGGAAGAGTTGGAGGAGGTGTTAGTCAATCTATGTGCAGAACTCAATCTGAACTGCACATTTCATTAAGTAGTTCTTTTAAATGAGAGCCAGTTTAGTTTAGGAAACATTAAATCTCCTTCTTGTTGCCCACCATGTGATACATGAAGTATGGGGAGAGGGGTCAGACTAATGAGGCATACATCAAGGAACAAAATAGGATTAAAGCGAAAACAAAGCAATATCTAGAGCAGTGTTTGTCAACCAAAGTGCTGCTGCAACTTTGTGTGCTGTGGGATCTTTGTAAGGGTGCTGTGAGGTGCTACACAATATTAGCACTGTTAGATATGCAAACATTTACACATACTTCACAAGATAAACCCAGATTTCAAACAGGAATGCATAGGGTCAAAAACATTCTGACCTGTTCTAGTCTTCCCAAGTTCTTTGCACCAGAAGAATTGCTCTGTTATTTTTTTCCATAGTCAAAAACTGAGTGAAATCTAAAAGATGGCACCTTCTGACATGAGCCCTGAGTTGAACAAAGGATGTTCTGAGTCTATAAAAGATGAGAACCACTGAGATGCTATGGCTGCTTACAAAACCAAAATGGTGCTTTACTTTAAACACCACATACTCCTGTGCCAAACCCAGCACGTGGCCAAAAGAGGAATTTCATTAGTTGGATTTGGCTCATTCAATGTCTGTATAGATTAGGTGCTTTGGTGGGGGGTGGTTTTTGGCACTTTTATCTAATAGCTGATCAAGCAGCTATTAGGTGAAAGCGCAAAAAACCCTGCTGAAGCACCTGATCAATACAGATGCTACAGAGCTGGGTGAAACTAACATGATGCTTCCTTTGGTATAGTGCTCTTTTTTTTTTTTTTTACCATCTGTATGCAGCCTAAATTCCTAAATATAGGCTAATTGCGGGGGTGGGGTGGGGAGGAGGAGGGGCAGAACCTATATTGAACTGTCAATGGTGGGTAAAGATAAAAAAAAATGGTTTACCTTCATTTTACTGCTTAAAATCCAACTGTGAAAAAAGAATGGTAAGTGCTGTCAGGAATGATTTCTGAAACATAGGAGTTGGTAAGTGTTTAATGAATATTGCAGCCTGAGACAGAAAAAGACTGCAAGGAGATCTGATTTTTTAGTAAAAAAAAAAAAAATAAGCACAGGAGGGAATAGATAGTTGTCACAAAGCTAAAAACTCAGGCCCCAACTTGTAATTTTGGAGGCATAAAAAGCCCCTAATCAAAGTCTACATCATCTGTAGAGCTCATGATTCCATCTGGAAGGGGAGACTGTTTGAGAAAAATAGATTTAACCCTAATGAAATTTCCCCAAGTAGCTAAGGCAGCATATTTGTTCAGGGAAGGGATCAAAATAATGACAGCTATGAGATCAGAGCAACTATACCAGGTCAAGATACCACAACCCAGTAGGTAAAACAGATGCCTCAACCAAGACTGCAGACACCATGATCCAATATGTGTACTCTTCAGACTAAGACACGAGAAAAATACCCATCCTATGGGCAAAGGGGCATGTGGCAATCAACTTCATGGGATCCCAAAGCTAGAGTTCATCCAGGAAAAAAAATGTGTACAAAGACAGAGTACTGAGTCTTCCGATGAAGAGAATGTCTGCTGTGTGATACTAGCAAATCTGAACACTTTGTACACACACTGCAGAAGAAGGCTGCCAGATATAGACTGGCATATTTGCAACTTTGTTGTTAGATCAATAATCAATTTATTTCTAGATAGACTGTGGAGCCAGCTGCAATGTCATGCAAAAAAATCCCTCAACATATGAGCAATATTAAATTGGAGAAATATGATTAAATGCTGGTGATGTATACAAAAAACACTAAAAAATCTGTGAAATCCATTGGTAATGTGTCTACCCTGTGCTATTCCACATAAAGGCTGACAATTTGCCATTAGTCTTAGTTACTGACCTCAAAGTAAATGTCTTTACAATGGATCCATCTGTTGATGGCCTATCTTCATGTCAATATGATGCCATACAAGGGAATTTCTGGAGTTATTTTCAGTTTGGTTGTTTAAAAACCCAGTAGTTATGGACAGCCAAGGTTCCTTGGGTGAATTTGATACCTTTTATTAGACCAACTCAAATAGTTGGAGAATAGTTATTAAGCAAGCTTTCGGGTTCAAAAACCCTTCATCGGGCTAAGAAAGTGTCAGCAGTTGGTGTGTGCTCTTCCTGGATGGAATGAAAAGTAAAGCCAGTGGCTGGGTTGGGGAGTCAGTTACCAGGTAGATTTATAATTTATCAAAAATCCAATGTCTATATTTAGTCCATGATCTCTAGTATCCAGGAGGCTGATGAAGTGGAGTTCATAGGCTTGTCTCTGGGAAGTGTTGTGTAAATTTCCCTTGAGGATCAGGACTGAGAGATTTGAGGGGGAGAAATGTGCCCCCCACCGGTAATTGGGTATTTCTGTCTCTGATAGATTTCCGGTGTGCATTCATTCTGGTGCGCAGTTGTTGTTTGGTCTCTCTTATGTATTTTCCATCAGGGCATTTGGTGCATTGGATGAGGTATATTACGTTTCTGGAGGTGCAGCTGTAAGATCCTGGGATGCTGATGGCTCTGTTGTG
>JAGPOW010001543.1:22103917-22174889 GCA_030014935.1 Caiman crocodilus | reverse complement strand
TATGTAAGGCAGGCTTGGATGCCATCCTGGTGTGGGATGTTGGTATATAGGCTGGTAACATCCATGGTGGCTAGGAGGGTGTTGCTGGGAAGGTGGTCTGTTTTTAAGTTTCCGTAGAAAGTCTGTAGTGTCTAGTACAAAACTTGCTCTGTGGGTGACAAGCGGTTTTAGGATTGTAGTTATGGACACACACACACACACAAAAACTATGTTAAGAGGTAAGGATTAAGCTTTGCTGTGCTATCTTTATTTGGCCAACTTGTGTCATTTTGACAATCTTGAGTTGATTGTATTCATTGTTTGTGATGTAAGCATGGCTTCTGGTATACTCAAGCAGAAGGACCAAGTACCCATCAAGTAATATTTGCCTTAACTTCTGGAAGGTATTGCTGGATACAAATGCTGGTTGTAATAATCTGGCCCCTGACATGTTCCAGTATGAATGGAGCCAAGAATTAGGAGTCCTGGTTCCCAAGATTTTAACTGCTGGAGGTGAAGTTAAAGAAGTCATGATCTAGTACCATGATAACAAGCTGTGGTTTCCAAACACTGAACAAGTGCTAGGAATGGAGTATTAAGCTATATACAAACAAGCTGAAGTTGAAGAAAGCTGAGGTCCAGTTTATTGGGCATCCGACCTCTGTGGGACCTTACCCTAAAAAACTGTGCCCAAACAGAAGGATGTGAAGGTAAGGTAATGATGTATAGTGAAAACCAACTACAGTAAAAGCTGTGTTATCCAGCACTTTACCATCCAGAATGCTCTATTAACTGGCATCTGTCCCACCATGGACCACAGCCCGGGGCAAAGCAGCCTGCGTGGGGGCCCCCCTCCCTGTTCCCCGGCACACTGATGCCAGGGAGTGAAAGCCCTGGCGCACTGGACGCGGCAGGAATGGCGGCAGCCTGAACAGGCAAAGATGCGTCCAACCCACCAGGCTGGAGATAAGTATAACTCTCAGATAACCAGCATGTTTGATTAACCAGCAGCCCCAATCCCCATGGATGCCGGATAACAAAGCTTTTACTGTATCTTTCAAGAATCTGCACACATCTATTAGAAGCCCGTATACTTGAGACAATTTATACACAATGAAGAAGCATAAGAGTGATCAGACACACAATAACAAGCATCTGAAAGAGAAAGCAAAGCACCAGTACTAGCAAACCTTAGCGAGCAGCTAGAGTTATGTAGCTTACTACTGAAGTAAAACCATAAGCCAACAGACTATGCTGGTACAGACCTGACAGGCATAGTAAAAGGATCTGCTGGGACAGAAAAGAAGCTACATATTGTGCTCTCTGAAATGTAACAGTTTCATCAAGTTCACCTTTGGGCATGAGACAGAAGTGCAGTCTGATCAAAAGCCACTAGAAAGCATCGTGAAAAAGCCTTTTCTTAAGGGCATCCAATCAATATAAGGCATGTTACTTAGACTCCAGCACCTTGACATGAGAATATAGCCCTGTCCAGGAAAGTCACTGATAACAGTTATGAATACACTGAGCAGGACATGCCCTCCACAATCAAAGACTAATGGCTCTTTCAAAAAGGCATTACTAGGAATTATTGCTATTAATATACTACAGTATCTTCACATTACTAATATGAGGATTTATTTTCACATAACTAACAGGGATGTGCGAAGTGGGCCCTATTCGATTCAGATACGACCCGAATCAGGGACAGTGATTCAATTTGTTGATTTGGATCGCTGTCCCCGATTTGGCTGAATCCAAATCTGAAGATTCAATGCTGATTTGGACACAGACACAGCTTTAAACATTTTTTCTATATACCTTGAGGTAGCAGACTTGGCTTGTGATTGCTGTGTTGCTGGAGCACATGGAGCGTCCCACAGGAGTGTGGGGGGGCCCTCCACATGCCTGGTGGTGAACCTGGAAGTGGACTGGATGTACTTCCAGTCCACTTCCATGTCTGCCAGGTAAAGCGCTGGGAGGTTCCCTGTGCCTCCCTGGCTCAGTGATCAGCCTCAGGGGGACCCCGAGTGCCCCCCCCAGACCTAGGAGGCATCAGTTGCCAAGCTGGGGGAGTATGGGGAGGAAATGCTTTTGGTCCACTTCCAGGTCCACTGCTAAGCATGCTGGGGAGCTCCCTGTGCTCGTGTGAGACGCTCCACGCACCCCAGCATCGCAGTGTTCATGAGCCGCCTGCTGCCTAGAGGAATGTAGAAAAAACATTTAAAGCTGTGTCTATGTCCAGATCTCTGAATCTTTCTGAACTGATTTGGAGAGGTGAAAGGGTCCTCTGATTCAATTTGGAATTTGACCTCCTGGTCAACCTCCCCCTGGCCCTGGCCAAGTGGGTCCTGCACTTGACCAGGAAGGGGGTCTGACTGGGAAGGTGCCTGGAGACTGCGAGGCCACTTTCCTTTTTCTTGTCTGTGCATGTTTCAGGGCAGAGCACCAGTGGGCAGCGTCCACCAGCTCCTTGGATGCCTTTGAGGCCTGGTGGGTGCAGCCCGGGGGACTCTGCTTGGTGTCCCTCTCTGGAGAACTTCTTTTCACATTTTGATCCTTTGGCCCCCATGAGAAGGGACAGCAAAAGCAAAAGTAGGATGTCACAAGAAGTTAGTTTTATCCTTCACCCTTTGGTCCCACAAAAGGGCTATCAGTTAGCTGAGTGGGCCTCAATTGTTTCTGTTTATTTGTATTTTCCACATTAGTAAGGAAGATGCAAATAGATTGGTGTCTGGGTCTAGAGGCAAAAGGAAACATGGCCTGGCCCATCCTGCTTACCACCAAACAGCTTTTGGGGTGAAGAGATTATTCCGACTTTTCCTGGAGCTTAATCTGCATAGAAAACGAACCATGGACGCCTGGTGCCTCCTGAGTTTGGGGGGCACCAGATCACCCATTGGAAGGGGTGGGGAAGATCCCCCTAGGAGGACTACCCAGTGGGGGGGTTCCCAGCAGCCAGCCGGGCAGCCCGAAACCACCAGTGGTGAAAGCACAAGTGCATTTCCACCAGCACTGCTGGTTTCACAGCTGGCGTCTCCAGGGGTGCACCCGCACGCACCCCCTAAACGAACTGCTCTGAGCAGGAGATTTTACCGCCCCTTCAACTCCCCTGTGAAATGAACTTTCATGTCTACCCAGGAGGACTTTCACAATGCTATGCCTGAAGAAGGATGCTTGTGCCTGCAAGCTGGCTATTAAAACCCATTTTTTTTTTCCGCAAAAAGCCAGGCAGGCTGTCGCCGTGGTTTTCCACCTGGTTTCTATCGCGGAGCCCATTGATCCCAGTCGCACACGGCCGGGCCCCGGGACGCAGCAGCGCTCCTCCGGCGGCCCGGGAGGCGGGCCTGGCCCGGCCCTCGCTGCTCGCGGGTTGGCGGCGCGGGGTTGCGTGGCTCCTCCTGCCGCGGCCGCCGGGAGCATGGCCGCTGCCCGGGCCCGCTTGCCGCGCCGCCTGCCCGCCCTGCTCCTGGCGTGCTGCAGCCTGGCCGCGGCGCTAGCCCCGCAGGTACGCGCGCTCCTGGCCCCGGCCTCGGCCCCGGCCCCGGCCCGTGCTCCTCGGGGCTGCTCTCCGGACCCCTTCGCCTCCCCGCGCTTAGGCGCGGCCCGTGCTCCCGGCCGTGGCTCTGCCGGGGGTAGGGAGCCGGCCGGGATCAGCCGGAACCGGCCCCGGGCTGGACGCGCCTCAGAGGGCAGCCGCCGCCTCCGCCCTTGTGAGCGACTTCCTGCTGGGCTCCGCCGGCGCGGTGCCTCCGCGCTCTCGGCCCGGGCAGCTGCTGGGCCTGTTATCAGCACGCTTGTTTTCATGCTGCTTTTTTGAAGCTGCCGGTTTTCATGCATTAAAGCATTTAATCCAATGCTGCCTCTCAGTCGGGAGTCCTTTCTGCCGTTTAGTAAATATCTTTTTTTTAACAGGTGAGAGGTATTAAATCCAACTGCCCTTTGTTGGCCGAGTCCCATACTTGTTTTGGTAAAGTAGGAAATAGCTTTCTTTGGCCAATGACTTCTGTGACATCCAGTTAACAAGGTGAATAGGATGTGACAAAGTAGCTAAAGGAATTACTAAACGGCATTTTAAATATACTTCATTTTAGAACTACTTGGGGTTGCCATTCAAGGCTGCAAGATTATTTACTGCTGGAAGTGCCGTTTAATACACTTCTGTTTTTACCAGTAGTTTCGCAGTGGGTGTTTGCATCTGCGGAGAACGTTGTTCGCAATCAGTCATTTTTCAGAGGTTTAGTGTGTTCTAAGAGTCAGGAAATTCAGACTTGTTCCCTATAATATCCCTGGTTTGTTTTGTGATCATAGGTAGATTTCATCCCTTCCATGTGAACCAGGTTGCTCATTTGTAAAATGGGGGTAATAACACTTATTTTTCTCTTTGTAACGCATTTTGAATTGAGGATAATGTAGATTACATAGGAGCCGGCTGTCATCAGTACAAGCACTTTTATATTTTTAAACTAGAAGTTTTAGTATTATCTGGTTTTTACTTTCAAGCAGATTGAAATGTATCAAATATATTTTGCTATCTGCTGTTTAAAGGAATGGGGGAGAATGAAAGGGAAAAAATTCATCGAAGCCTTGCCTCAGGAGGCATTTCAGTACTTGGAGCATGTTCTGAAATAGAACAATGTATGCAATTAAAAAAAAAAAGAAATGGAGCCTATTCTACTCTTCTCCCGCTCATTATCATGTTAACATTCAAAATATTTTCTGTGTTAAATCACATTTCAGCTTTGGTTATTAGCCTGAAGTCAGATGACATGTGGGATCATCTTTTAACTAATTGAGAAGTGATATACCAAGTACAGGTTGTCCTTGTTTTATGTGGGTTCTTTATATGTGAATTTGCTCTTATGCAATGAGCATATTTAGACCCGTAATTGGTTATCTATAAGGTAAATTCACTCTTATGCAATCAGCATAGAACACCCCCCTTCTCTCCCAGCAGTAAGTTTGTGGGGAGAGGGAAAGGGCCATGCTCGCCCCAGCTGCAGGGAGTGGCTGGTGCAGCTGCCTGCAGCTGCAGGGCTGTACCATCTCTGCCTGTCCTCCTGTGCCTGGGCTCTGTTTGTCCACACTCACCTCTGCTCCTAGGCTGCGCTGTGCCCTGGTGCAGGCAGCTGGTGTCGGCTGCTTCAGCACGGGCTGGGGTGAGTGTGGACAAATGGAACCCCGGGTGGCACGGGGCATGGCATTCACCCAGCCTCGGGAGCAGTCGATACCAGCTGGGCTACATCATGCTTCAGCCCCTCCCCCGGGACTCTGCGGGGCCCCAGCCCTAGCTGCAGTAGCCCTGGGAGTGACCGACAACAGAGCAGAGCCCCAGGCAGTTTGGGGCACGGTGCAGCCCAGCTGCTACAGGTAGTTGGTGTCGGCTGCTCCCAGGACCAAGGCAAGCGCTGTGCCCCGTGCCGCCTGGGGCTCTATTTGTCAGCAGTCACCCCAACCCATGTTGGAGCAGCTCTGGGTGCAGCTGCCACCAGCTGCTTGCACCAGGGCACAGTACAGCCCAGCAGCTGGTGTCGGTTGCTCCCAGGGCTGCTGCGGCTGGGGTGAGTGGGGACCAGCAGAGTCCTGCAGGGTTTGGGGCATGGTGCAGCCTAGTTGCCACAGGCAGGTGAGTGCTGCGCCCTGTGCCAGCCAAGGCTCGCTTGTCTGCACTCACCTCAGTCAGCTGAACTGGCCTCAGGAGCAGCCAACACCAGCTGCCTGCACCAGGGCATGGTGCAGCTCAGGAGCAGAGGTGAGTGTGGACAAGTGGAGCTCAGGTGCACGGTAGGGGGACAGGTAGAGCATGGTGCAGCCCAGGCAGCTGTAGGCAGCTGGCACCGGCTGCTCCTGGGGCCGCTGCAGCTTGGGTTGGGGTGAGTGACACTTGGTTCCCTCTGCTTTGCTGCCTTGTGCAGCCCCTAGAGCAGCACCCCCCTCCTGCCCCTTCCCTAGTCCCAGCCTCACTCCTTCCTTCTCTCCCTTACCGTCATGGGAACTTGTCCTTATTTGTTACGTTGTAAAGTGGGCTTGCTTTATGCAAACTTGAGTTATATGCCATTCTCCGGGAACTCGTTTACTGCATAAATCAAGGGAAACCTGTACTTTTTAAGTGGAAAGATTCTGAATGTAACTAGTTATTCTCAGATCCTATTTTCTTGGGCAGAGTGTAGCGTCTTTTACTTCTAATTCTCTCCTTTCTTGTTTGGTGCCTCTCTCTTTCCATGAAAACCTCCTCGATTAATTTAACTGGTTTTGTTCTTATGTATCAGTCGTGTTTCTGACTTCATGCCCAATACTAAAATATATATAATTTGTGTTAGTTCTAATCCCAGGGTCGTGTAATGTTCTGATGTAACGGCCACAATTAAATAGAACGAATAGTCTCCTCGGGTATTGAGGCATCAAGTAGACTTTTTGTTGTTTGAGTTTAAGGCTGAATGAAAACAGTGATATGAGATTAACGCTTTACATTTCGTAGGATCAACAAAGTATGGTATCCCATTTTTTTCCCCTAAACCATTCTGCATAGGTGTTTCTCAAATGTTTTCCTTCTCTTGCAGGATCAAGTAGAACAGTTTTTTAAAAGTGGGCATACAAACAACTGGGCAGTTCTGGTAAGTGTTAAGCTGTCAGTTTTCTTTAAAAACCCCCAAAACACTGAGTACTAAATTTAGCAAAATTAAAGCATTCAGTAAAAGAAAAATGGATAATAATGAATTGAAATTGATTTTTCTCTTTCCCTTTGCATAAAATTATTAATATTAAATATCTGTCTTCATTTCAATTCTCAGAGAGAAAATACAGGTTGTTGTGGGCTTTTTTTTAAGTATTGATATTTAACACTTGATATTAAACTTGTAATAATGTAGGGAGCAGAAAAGTTTTTGTGCTTTAAGGTGTAAGGAGATGTGTTTTTTGCTCTTCCCTCAGCCACTGATTGCTCTTGCAATCTTGAGCAAGTTATTTGGACTGAAATTCTCTACTATTTGTTCTTCCAAATTGCCCAGTACTTCAGTCTCTAGGTTTACTAGCTATACCCCTTTTTTATTTATAAAACTGGAGGTGTTAACACCCTTCATGAAGTATTAGAAAAAAAATTATTGTAGTATTTGAATACAGTACCCACACCAGGCACTTGCAAAAGGATAAATAATATTATTTTGTTATTGGCTTGTATTGTTTTTTGGGAAGTTTGTCACTAGCTTTATAAAACAAAGGCAAGTACTTGATAATCAAAAGTCTGTTTAACTCTCTTCTGTCAATATTTTTTGAATAATAAAAAGTAATTTAGAATTGCCTTTTCAAAAGATGGTCATTTAATTAATTATAAACATCTACCACAAATACTCTTTTTTATTGAGTTTTCTTAAACAGGTATGTTGCTTCTGGCTAAGTCTTCTGGGTATACAGTTTTTGTTTCAGGATCTAACTGAACCTGGGCTGGGTATTCCCATCTCCACTTCATAACTGTGCAGTGCTGCTCTAGCACCTTTAACTTCATAACTGTCTTTTGGATTGGTCAGTCTGAGGGGATTTTCTGTGCTAAACAGCTGGTTACTCTTGTAACTTTTACTGGTCATGCTAGAGACCAGAGGTGGTTAAGGCCTTAAGGTTACAATTCTGCTAGTGTCTGAAGTCAAGAGTTCAGCAGTTCTCTCAAGCCTCTTCTAAGCTAGTTAAATTCCTCGGATAAAATATTCAGAAGCAGCTCAGGATGAGCCTGTACACCTTCTCTTCTGGTCTTGACTCTGTTGCTAACATAATAAGCTCTGGCCTCGCAGTGCACCAGAGAACGGTGGTTAGGCAGAGGCGATATCTTGGGAGCAGCCCTGAGCACTGTTGAGTGGATGAAAAGGTGTGGGGTTTTTTTTTAAAATTTTTTTAAAGTTGCCTTTTTAGTTTTGTTTTAATCTTATTACTGAGAGTTGCAAGATACAAACTTAAAAATATGAGCTTCCTCTTATTTACAGAATGGACCGTAAGCTCTAATATTGCCCCAGGTACCTGAAAGATTCTTTCCCTAGATATATCCAGGCCATTGATATTTGTATTTCCTTAGTCTCTGTTATGCTGTTAATTTTCTATTATAAGATGCAATTGTTGTTTCTGACCATTTCTCTTGATGCTTACCTTTTAGTTGCTTAACTAACAGTATTTAAATTCGCTGACATTGTGGTTGTTGATGGTATTTGCCGACTGAAAGGTGCAGTCTGAACATTCTGAATTTGTTTTGAGAGTTTACCCTCAAATTCTGATTATGGCCCAGCTCTAACTTTGGATTTGACTCCTAAATAAAACCAATCTAGCAATTCTTTTCCTTTTCTTTGTGGCTCTTGTAATTATCCATGTGCACGTTCTTTCAAAGAGGCAGTCTCAGACTTGGAGGCATTTGAAATGGAGAAGATATGTTAAATAAGGCAGCTCATCAGTTTAGTATTTTGAGATTATTCTGTACAGTGCATTTTTTAGTCCTTTTTAGCCTTTAATGAATGTTTTATCTGCAGCTCAGTCTGTCAACATCTATTTTCAAGGTAGATAAAAGCTCTTTCTACAGAAAAGGTTTGCATTACGTGTGTCATCAGTTTCTTGTTGCTAGGCGCTCTTTGTTATTTCACTAGTTTCATAGCATTGTAGCTATAGCTACTGATACATGTACTAATCAAGAATGCATCATTTATATTTTTAATATGCATTTATTTCTTCTTTAAATTTTAAGGTGTGCACCTCTAGATTCTGGTTTAACTATCGTCATGTGGCAAACACCCTTTCTGTTTACAGAAGTGTCAAGAGGCTAGGTATTCCTGATAGGTAAGAGAAGTTGCTTTAAATTGTGATATTAAAATAAAGTTCTATCTTATTTTCTGAAAGGATATAAATTCTGATTTCTTTCCTGCATACTTAGGTAAAAGATCTAGAGCAAAAACTTAATCTCTTTATTTTTTATGATAATTAGAACAATATTATTGGAAAGGAAGCAGAACAAATTGCAAACCATGATACTTCCAAAGAGAAATGGATAATTAGTTCAAATGGCGTGAATCTAATTGGTTACTGAATAGTTCTCCTTTCTAAACAAAAAAGCAACATGTGAGAAAACCAGTAAAATGTATTCAGAATCGAAAGCATGACTCTGTAACTTTTACTATACTGTAACTTAATTTCCAGAATAATTACTTTCCTTTTAATATGCCTTTTGATTAGAGAAAAGTTCATTTAATTAGCAACATAAAATACTGTACAAGCACTGGGCTTCAGCTAAATCAAGAACAGTCAACTAGAATAAGTAACTCTAAAATAGTGTTAATGAAAGATGCTCTGTACATTAAAAGGTGTTTTGAAAAATACTCTTTTTGGGGGGAAGGGAGATTTTTCAAATAAAGGAGCTCTAGGGACTCTTCAACTGTCCTGCTATAGAGAGAGCTGTATAACAGAAATGGTACACACTTCTTATGCCCATGTGGGTTGGGGACTGGTCTAGACTGGTGCCTCATGTAAGATGCCTCTTTCCTAGTGCAACTGTATCCACTTCAGAGCCTGTACATGGGGTAGCTCTTGGAAAATACGTATACTAGTGCAACAGCATGTAGGCTAGGCCTCAACAAGGTAGGGACCAAAGACTCATTGAATGTTATTAGGAATTAGATATTTAACTCCCTTAGACTCATTTGGAAATCACAGTTCTGTTAGTTCAGATTAAGACATCACTACTACGGCTGACTCTGAAAAGGAAATGTTTATTTTATTCTATAAAAGCTAGGATTACATTTAGAGGTACATCTGCAAAAAACATAGACAGTAAAGTGTCATTTTTAGGAATTGATGTCTGAATTCAAAATTACTATCATCAGAGCTGCTACCGAATTCTGGAGGTGCCTAAAGTCCAAGACTACCTCAGTTTTTGACAGTGAAGCTCCCCTGCTGTCTAATGGTTTGGTTTTGGGCATGTTTGGGAGTTCTTCAGTGTTGACAGGGATGGATGAACAGTGTGGTACCTCTGTCATGCATAAATTCCACTGGGTTTCGTAAACTAGGCATTTCTTCATCAGTCTGTGTTGAGGAACGGTCACTTCAGCAGATGTTCTTGGGATATGCCTAATGGATCAGGCTCTGCACAGATGCATCAGTAGTTACCCCTTATTTTTTGAAGCATGGCCAGAGCAGGAAAACAATGGTATTGCTGTAGCCTTTTGCTTTTATACATTTGGGTAAGAATACTTGCCCAAACTCAAGTTTCATATCTTTTGCCTGAGTAGATTCAAACCCATATCTTCTCTCTTCCAGGGGAGTTCCTTTGTCATCTGGTCAAAGTCATGCTCACTCTTGTTCTTAGTTGCTTTGGCCCAGAGAATCTTTAATTCTTTGAAACAGATGGTATAGCAAAGATGTAGCTTATAGTGTAATAGTTAGTCTGTCCTAATGGGAGGTGGAAGATGTAGGTTTAAATTCCCTTTGGCAAAGGAGGGAATTAAGTCCAGGTCTCTTGCAACTTGATTGAGTTTCCCAATCACTCCATTATTACATAAGTGGAGAGGAGAGGGCAGTAGTCACCCTCATGTCTTCTTCAACATCCATGTTTAAAAAATAGTGGCACCTGAATAAAAAGGCTTGTGTGTCTGCTTTTAGGTGTATGCTCCAAGTTGTGAATTTTGGGTGGAGTCTGGTGCCTAAGATCCAGTAAGGGATGGGATTTAAAAGATACCTGCTGATATTTACAGAAACTAGTCTGAGGTGCCTAACTTTCCCTAGGTCTAATAAATGGAAACTAGACATCTAATTCAGTGTTATGGGTTCTGTTACAGGAGCCAGTTGCATCTGAAAGTTAGGGGTTGAAACATTCTTTGTTGCAACACTTAATTTTTTTTTTGGATGTGGGTGCAAGTCAGCATCTCTCTGTTCTGTGGATGTAATACCCCAGTGAATTAAGTATAATGTAAAGACAAACATTCCCCTTTTAAGTAGTAGGGTCCTCTAAGAGATCAGCCTTTAGTGATGTAGCTCACATGGGAGATGTGAAGAGGTGTTTTTCAGTGAGCATGCAATAATCTTTTAGCATATGACTTCTATGTAACTTCCTTTTTGGCCTCATTTTGTCTTAAATTTGATTCTCTTCGTTTATAGGCTGATTACATGGGCTGCTGTCAAAATGTAAAAAGTTAAAGCTTTGCCTTGGGAGGACTATTTCTTCATTCAGCACACTTGTTTGTGTTGCCTTCCTATCCAAACTGTTTTAGAAAGCTGGATTAATGAGCCCACCGGTTGGCTGACGCTGGTAGCCTGGAAGTGACTTATTGGAGACTAGACAATATAAATGGCATTTTTTTTTTTAAGTGTGATGAATGGAACTTGGGATATAGACAAGCATGCTTTTTAGGTAGTTTATAAGAGGACTGCAGGATTCTGTAGCAATAAAAGTAAACTAAATTACCCTGACTTAAAGTATGAATGCATCAGGGTTAAGGTTGAACTTATTTCAATACTCTTGTATTGCTATAGAATCAAAAAGAGTTCCAGCTGCATTGTAATAGCTTGCATCAGTATTCCTTGATACCAGTAGAGTTATGTCTATTCTCCTAGGCCCCTGGCAGATGTTACATTTACTGTGCACTGCATGTGAGTATTGCATGACAAACTGTAATATGCCTACTGGCCACACATTAGAATTATCATGGGAGATTTCTGTGCCACAGAGTTGCTGTTCACTGAGTAACTTCTTTGTGGCTGGGGATAAACTGGTATAACATTTGGCATGTTATGAGTTGTATGATACTTGTATTTAAAACTTCACAAATGCAGTGTGTGCCAGAAACCAAAGTTTCTCCTGTTTCCTCTAGGCATTATGTACAAGGGTACCATTTTTAAAAAATACCACTTGATAGAGATTGATGTCCTGTGTAGGATAGACAAAGTAGTGGAAGACAAAGAGCCAGTGCCTTGGAGACTAATGTCTGACTCATTTAAGATGGTCTTTGCTGACCAAAAAAAAAAAAGGTGGGGGTTGAAGAGAGGGCACTAGGAGTGGTATTTTAATGATGGGATAACTGACAGGCACTGTTAGTTACTCATGGTGTAAAAACAGTGGAGATAAGACTTTATCACAGTTTATGGTTGAGGAAACATAATGTTGACTTCACTTACTATTGGCTCCACCTAGCTACTTGTCGCTCTACATTACAAATATATCTCTACTTAAGGCTTAAAAGCAAGAGCTGCTTTTTAGTAGAAGACATTGTTATCTTTATAAAACTCAAAATCATTCCTATTCTATCTGCTTGTTATGTATAATTTTTTCAGAGTTTTAGTTGAGGTCCAGCTTCATTAAAGCCAATGCATAAGTCTCTGACTTCACTTGGGAAAGAACTGATTATACTATATTATAATTTCTTGAAAGTACAAATATTCTTTATGCTTGTCAAGAATAAGATAAAGGAATCTGGAATTGAAATTTCCATGCTGTTTCTACTTGGCGTGGCTAGAAATAGGCCAGCCTGGGCAAGCATAATTTTTTTTTTTTAAATTTCTGTAGAGGAAATCAGATAAAGTTGCAGAAGGATGAAAGAATCCTAGGTGTACATTGATTTTTCACACAAACTAATTGTTTGGGAAACCTTTTCATATCTTACCCATGCTTTGTATCAAAACATGCTGTCTGATATTGGACTGTTGCCTGGACTAGCTGTCTAATGCTGGATGGTTCTGCATAAGTAGCCATAATCTGCTGCCATGCATATTTCAGGTCTGTAGAAAGCAACAGATCACTGCCCTTTTTATTTCTTGCTTTGCCAAAGCTTCACGCGGGAAGAATAATTCTTGTTTATTTGGGGAAAAGCCCCAAAGCAGAAGAAACAAAGAATGGGCGTCTGCTTCTCTAGGCTTATAAAAGGTCAAGGGACCTTTAATATGCTAAATTCAGGATCTGTAGGTGAGGGGAGACATGTAGGAAACAGCTGCTTAATGAAGAACTCTCCTTTTAGAAGCAGGAGAAAATGCCATAAGGAAAACAAAACAATGAGAGCAATGTGACTTCTAGCATTACCCCTTGCTACATGCTTTTTTAGAGGTACTGCTGTAGCTGATGTGGCTGATGGTAATGTGGCTTGGTGGGATAGCTATGCTGTTCTCAGGCTGGAGTGCGTCTCTTTTTAAAATTGAATTTGGTATTCCCATGGACAGGGTAGAGAATTGGACAGTTTTCCTTGGGAACCCCAGAAATCTCCCTTTTCTCTAATGCTGTAGAAGTTTCATAAGTTTGTTATGCCACTTCTGTGGGTCTTTGCTGGAGGAGGCGGCTTTAAATTCTTTATTTGGGTAGGATAGCTGGTTTATTTTTGTCCAAGTTGCATTATGTGAACAGTGTGTTTAGTTGAGCTTAATACAAGGGTATGTGTGTGTATATTTGCTTTTCTTAAATAAAGGAAAATATCTACCATGTCTCCACCTGTGCTGGCTTACCCAATGAATAATATTGCCCATCAGAAGGCATAGACCCATTTATCACTGTTCTTTATATTGTAAAGCTTGCTGTGCCCATTGAATTGGGCATAGAGAGAAAAATTGTTTTAAATATTGCTGCTGTTTTGAAAAGTCATATGGCATTAATAGTGGACCTGAGTGTTTGAAACCTTTTTGGTGGATAGATATTGGCTCAGGAGTCAGAAGACCCTGGGCTTGGAAGAGGTGAGGGGATGCTTTAGTTAGGGTTTACAGTGCATCAGTTGTATTAAATTAGCAGTACAGACAAATGCTGGGAGGGGTAAGTTTGGTTCATGTTCAGTGTGTCGCACCTTGTATCATATTTAAAATATGTGTTTATGGCAAAGTTAAGTCAAAATATCTACACTTGATTTACTACTCTTCAGTTAGCCTAGCTTGAATGAGTGTACACTATAAAATAACATGCAAGTGGTTGTATGCAGACAAGTGCTTTGCATACATGCAGGCAGCCTGACTCTGCTCACTGGACACTGATCTGAAAGGGATGGAGCCCTGGGCTCCCAGTCTGCCCCCAGTCCTGTTTCTGCATGTGTAAATGGACAAAAGGAACATTTGCATTTGGATAGTTGGAGAAACTTTCTAGTTATATGGGTGGTTAAGTACTGTGGCAGATTTCCTATGGAGGTTGTGGCATCTCCATCACTAAGATTTTAAGTACAAGTTAGACGAACTTTTGTCTGGGATAATTTAGAGATATTCCTGCTTTGAGTGTGAACCTGGACTGGATGAACTTCTGAAGGACATTCTAGCCCTGTGGTGCTATGACTTCTGGGAACATTACACAGGGTTCTTAGTACTGCAGAAAGCTTGGCCTCATCCAATAGTTTCCCAGTGAATTGGGGGCAACATGGCATTCCTGTAAGAGGATGACAGTGGCAGCAATTCAGGTGAAATTTTTATACAGTGACACATTTTTTGCATGTGGATACATATTTTGCGTACACGTTTAAATCTCACACATTGTGGTAAATATACATAGTAATTTAACATTTACCTCTATTCAAAGTCTGTGTGTGGGAAAGTTTTTCCCCAGTATTATGTAATTACTCATTTTTATATGTCTTTTTGATAGAGCATTACTGAGTCTTCCAAACCCTGGTACCAGATGGTAGGCTTCATAATGATCCTTTAACCTAATGACTTGTATTGTTGTTTGACGAATTCTGTGTACATACATTTTGTGCGCTTACCTCAGTAAATGAGAAGTATATATGCCCATCTGTCTTCCCTGTAGTTACTTTTAAAACCTTCTGTTTTCAATTCCAGTAAGAAGGCTTTATATTGGAATAGCATAGTGAAAATAAAGAAAACTCTCACTAAGTCAACTTATTGATTTTTTTTTTTTTTTTTTTTTTTTTTTTTCCTGGTGCAACCCATATTCTGTCCATCTCATATTTACTAATGCCCAGATCCTCAAAGGGAGTCTTACTACAGTCTAGTCCTCTAAACTGGACTAGAGTCTTTGGAGCAGCAGCAGTTCCATTTGTATAGCATTGGTCACTTTGCTGATGTTAACCAAAGAAAAACATAGGTTGTATGTTTATTTGGTAGCTTTGTTATGGTGGCGGACATCACACAGGGAAAGACATCTCTTATAACCAATAGTTTTCTTTCTCTTTTAGAATTTCATTTTATTAATGGATCAATAATGCCTACAGCTTTCCTTCTGTAGAGCTGAAAAGTTTTTTATTTTTTATTCCTCCCAGTCACATCGTCCTGATGCTAGCAGATGATATGGCATGTAACTCCCGGAACCCTAAGCCAGCAACTGTATTTAGCCACAAAAACATGGAGCTAAATGTCTACGGAGATGATGTGGAAGTCGATTACAGAAGCTATGAGGTCACAGTGCTTCATTTGACAAACCAAAAATTTGTCTGTAATGTTGGTTTAAGATCTGATCTAAGTCTCAATTCTTCTTATGGACCATTGCATTAGCCTTTTATTAATTATCAATATACGTGTGTATATAAAAATTATCAATTGATTGCTAATGGAAAAAATTGTTTCATTTAACCCTGTGCAACTTTCTAAATTCTAAAACTTATTAAAACACTAGTTTATTTTAAAGGATGTGTTCTTCTACTATAGAAGGATCTTCTGCTATATATTAAGGACCTTCTATATGTTAATAATATGAAAATATTATTAAATTGCCATCCACAGTCTTTAAGCAAAATGACAAGCTCATTATCCAGTCTTGCAAAAACATACATGTGTGTTCAAGAACATGATCAATTCTATTTAATTCAGTGGAGTTATTCTCCTGCTTTAGATTAAGCATGGGCATATGTGTACAATCAGGGTCTAATGTAAATGTTTATTCTTTTCAAAATTTAAAGCATACATTTCTGCAAGTAATCATTTACAACTTAGTTTAAAATAACTGTTGAAGGGAAATATACGCTACATTTCACTCCATTCTTATTTTCAGAAAATACTTCTTGAGGCAATTTTTTCTCTCTCTCTGTTTCCTAGCATGTCTTTGCTTGGACTGCAGTTCTTGGAATTTTAAGTAGTGGTACAAAATAAAATGATTGATAAAGCAAAAATATTCCCATGTAATGTATGTTAGAAAACCACACCTAATTTAATGACTAGAGTTTACGCTAGATCATGTTGAATTCTGGCTTATTTTAAATATGGTTATGAGGGTATAAAGCAGATGTGCAAAGATTAGGTTCTTTATGTTATCATGATAGTTGTCATGAGTTTGAATTTGTTGCTAGCATTTTTGAGCTTTTTTAAATCTGCATTCAGAACAAGCGGTTCTGATGATTTATGGAATGGTTTATGATCGCTGTCCAGATGGACCACATCTGATCATTTAAAAGCCTCAGGAATCTTTTTCTTGCCTCTGTTGTAGAGGATATTGAAGATTTGTCATATTTATTAATAAGTTTTCCATGGTAACATACTAATATGGTTGATTTTATGAATATGTAAATAGTTTTATGGAGCAAAGCTGTACAATGTGACAGGTGTTCAAATCACTGAATATGTGTTTAGAGGATTAGAAAGGCTATATATGTGTGTTTTATTAACTTTGAAAACAGTTATCAAGTAACAGGTTCATCTTAATAGGGTAATAGTGCAATAAAACCTTAAACAGGAAAAATATGGTAATGCAAATTATGCCATTTTTTGCACTTTATTAGCTGTAGCATGTATTTTTGGGGGCTACTATTTCATGGAACCTCCGTGTATGAGAGTTGCATGTATCCTTGATGATAGTTAGAAATTATTTCCTTTTTACATTTGTAGGTTACTGTCGAGAACTTCTTGCGTGTATTAACAGGGAGAATCCCACCAAGCACACCTCGATCTAAGCGTCTTCTTTCTGATGACAAGAGCAATATCTTAATATATATGACTGGTAATAACAGGTTTACATATGTGGTTTCTGATTTTTTTGCTCAATAATAGAGTATGATTGGTAAGAACGAAATTTCATCAGGTGGCAAAAAAGATCCGAGAACTCAGTAAAGCAAACATTTTCAGCATTTTATGGGCAGTATCTATATACTTAATCAGCTGATCCCAGTCTTAGACTATTGGTTCTCAACATTTTTTGCACCCCTTTGTAAACATCGGTGGCCAGTCCTGACCCAGTAAACAGTTAAAGTAGAAAACACCTCCTGGTGCCCCTCACACCTGACCCACTGCTCTCCACCCCCAGGCTCCCCATTGTGCGGCAAAGGGTAGGTGTGTGGGATGAGGGGGGAGGGTATGGGGTTTGGTGGGGAACATATGCCCCCTCAGATGTGTCCTCCCACAGCAGGCATGCAGCTGCAGCCTGGCTGGACTGGCATGGGTAGGAGTCACGTTCACGCCGCAGATGGGACTCGGCACAGGAGGGCAGAGTAGAGCAGTGAGACTCGTTGCTGCCAGAACCACTGTGCTAGCCATGCTGTCAGCAGCATGGGAGTAACAGACAAGGTGGGGGCAGCGGGGGATGCGCTGCCCTCACCTGGTGCCAGCTGCTTGTGTGCCAGACCACGGCTGTACCCCACTGCCATAGCTTAGCTGCCACTGCTGCTCCCCTCACACCATGACTCTAGCCTAGAGAGGAGGTGGGGTGGTGGGTAGTGTTGCTTATGCCTCCCTGCCCCCCTGACATGTTGTCTGTTCCCCCCACCCCATAGCTTTGCTTGCGGAGAACTGTGGGAGCTGCTCTCCGTGCTGCCTGGGAGCCACATGCATGTGTGTGCATGCACTTGGTGCCCTCTGCCTGATCACTCTCCTCCCACTCCTCCCAGCCCCAAGCAGCCCCTTGCAGACTGGCACTCTACCAGGCTGCAAACATTTTTTTTCTTTTAAAGCAGAATCCATTTTTAAAGTTTGTTTGCAACCCTTTTATATATTCTTGCAACCCACTTTTGGTTAGACTATAAATATACCGTCCTCTTTTTTTTTAGTATTTTGTCTTTTCTCAGAAAGTCAATAGCTTGTAATGTTTTATGTATTGTAGACTATTCTTTAATTTGTATGGTTATTTAGCTTATGATTTTTCAACTAGGTCATGGCGGAAATGGTTTCTTGAAATTTCAGGATTCTGAAGAAATTACTAATGTAGAACTTGCTGATGCCTTTGAACAGATGTGGCAGAAAAGAAGGTAAAAAAAAAGTGCATATTAAATAGCAGAGATTAAATTCTGTATTTAATGAATGAACATAATATTTGGCTTGGCAGCTTTCACTTGTCTGCTCAATTCTTGTTGACACAGCACAACCTGATAGTGAAGGATAGTAATGTTGTTTGTTTTCATTCTTTCTTTATAATTGTGATTTAAAATGCAAACATTTTTTGAACTGTTTTAGTAAATAGGTATTGATAAAATTGCAACTGTCCCTTCCCCTGAAGGAAAAAATATTACAGTCACTTAAATGAGTTACTTGAATCAACAATTGCATGCACTTACTTTGCTTGCAACAATTGCATGCTTTGTTAAATACAAAGCGCTCAAACTATGCAGTCACTTGGATCTCTCCCAAATATTATGGTAACTACACAGTAAAATGTATGAATGAAATCACAATCTGGGAGTGAATGAACATGAACCTGTTTTATTTCTTTCAGGTACAATGAATTGCTGTTCATTATTGATACTTGTCAAGGAGCATCCATGTATGAACGATTTTATTCTCCTAACATAATGGCTTTGGCTAGTAGCCAAGTAGGAGAAGATTCACTTTCAGTAAGTATCTGTTTTGATATTTTTAGTGTTCAAGGGATCTAGGATGATGAGGCCTATTTGGCTTTCTGAAAATCTCCCTCAACTGCTTAACAACAGGAAACCATGCTCAGAACCATCACTTGCATGAGTCACTAACATCTGTACTTTTCTCTTGTTCTGTTGTGTTGCCCTAAAGAATTAGGATGACATTAGCCAAGTTAATCTAAGCACTGAGCTAGTATGTTTAATGCCTTTTTTTTAAAGCCAAACTGCACACTGCTCTTCAGCCTGCCTGACCAGGTCTCCATTTCTAGCTGAGTTAATTGGGGACCACCTGTGGTACGAGTCTGGAGAAAGTCTTGAAGATCTCTTGCCTCTGGCACCATAGTGAAAACTACTTGACCACTCTGTCAGAATGCCCCAGAGCCAGACGAATGCACATCACTCTCCTACTTGACAGTGAATCTTCCATTTCAAAAGTAAACAAATGAATTAACACAATTAAGAAGTATGTTTGTGAGCATGTAACAATAGAAAATGAGAAGTATGACTTGTTGTACAGAATGTACCACTTTTGAGGACAGATGTTAGTAACCTTCCTTTTACCAGTGGTTGGCATTAGCTGCATCTTTTTGGACAGGAGCTTAGAGAGGACATGTCTCCAAAAGAATATTTTATTCAATAACTTGGTTAATGCTCAAAGGTGGTGAATACCCACAACCCGAGTAACATTAGTCAGGCCTGAAATATAAAGGGATAGTGGGGGAGAATGATCCCTTTACATTTTGGTGGTGGTGCCCACGGTCAAGATGGAGATCTCCAGTGGCAGGTCAGGAAGTCTTTGAGGGCAGATGCGGGCAGAAGGTCTGAGAGAATGCTGGTGTGATGTGTAAGGGGAACATGCTGTATAAAGCTTTCCTGCTGCCAATGGAAGGTGAAATGTGTACTGTTCACTTTCCCTGCAGTACTTTGTGCCAGACCCTAAAAGGGGTGAGGGATCAGGGCTCTGATCATGTGCCTACTGTAGCTGGTCACCCCCCAGCCCCAGGAGCCAAGTGGTGCTCACACATGAGCAGTCTTTTCTCCCCATCTCTTGATTCCGGAATACTACTGGCAGCATGCAAAAGTAATTTGGTATTCGTGCATTAAGGAAAAAGAGGTTCCTTGTTCCCTGGCAAACACAGGACTAACCAGAGTATAATTTCAAAAGGTGAATATAATGCACAGTATACAGATTCAAGTGCAAATATTTCCTTTCATAGCTAGTAGTTTTCCTTGCATGCTGTTGATAATTTGCTGAAGCATAAAAGGAGAGCCCTATTTACTTGAATCAAAGAATTTAAGATGACCCTCCAATAATTAGATTCTAGACATGGAAATGTATAAATTTGTAATAATTTTGCTTGTCTAGGGTTTAATTTTTGGAGGGTTGTCTTAAATTCATGTCGTCGCCCCTGAAGCAGGACAAAGAACAGGAGTGGGGAAGGCAGAGTGGGGGTTAAGTGGCCTGACTCTTCTTGTTGTCACCTGGCCTTCCCCCCTGCAGTGCCTGCGCACCCCACACTTGCCACTGTGATGCTTGTACCTTTTTCCCCCCACTAACTACCTTGCATTCCTTCCACTTGTCCCCCCTCCCATTTTCCTTCCTGTGCTTGTACCCCCTGTTGCCTGTCCCTTCCCTTGTTGTCTGCATCCCTAGCCACTTGTGTTGTCCCCCCACTCCCCAGCTGCTGCTTACCTTTCCCTGCAGCTCAGGCTCATGCTGGGGCTTTGCTGTAGCCAGGGGCAGGAAATACAGAGCAGGTGCTGCCTCTGGCACCAGCCCATCCACATAGCAGCTTCAGCCCTGGCCCCAGAGCTGCTGGATATGCTCTGTCCTGGAATGGGGCCCCAGCAGGATCTAGAGCTGTGAGACAAGGTAAGTGGCAGTGGGGAGCAGAAGCTGCAGGGAGGGAAGGGGGCTGCAGCTGTGGCTCCAACTCTGACTCTGGGCTCAGGGCTGCAGCATTTGCTGCAGGAGCCTCCAACTCCCCCCACAACTTATCCTTGAATCTAAGACGAGGACCTTTCCCCACCATGTTGATTGGAGGGGGAAAAACCTTTTTGTAGTTTTGAGTAAATACGGTATACAGGCTTTATACTTACTGATGCTATTTTGCTGTGTTTCCATTGTCAAATATTGTTTTCCCTTTACACTGTTCAGTGAGTGTGTGCGTTTGTTTTTAAGCATCAGCCAGATCTTGGGATCGGAGTTCACCTAATGGACAGATACACATTTTATGTCTTGGAGTTTCTGGAAGAAATTCACCCAGCTAGCCAGACAAATATGAATGACTTAGTAAGTAGCATATTGTATATTTTTTAATTTGCTAACTGCTGTGTTTTTTAAACCAATCCATTTTGTCCATGGGGTCTCTTCAATGTCCTTTTTCTTACCCTACACCTCAAAGAATGTGTTTGGTAAAATCACTGTAATTTGTCCCAAAGTGTGAAGATGTTCCTTTGATTAGGGAAAAATTAAGTAAGTATAACACAGTTGTTACACTGAAAAACGGTTAATTTGTGAAAAATAGATGTACTTGCAAGCTGTCTGGATTCAGGACCTGGCACAGTGGTTGCTTTGCAGGTGTGGAAAAAGTCATTGGCATTTCCTTGGCAGAAATGTTAGCAGTATGTTGAAATGCTAATCCTTTGTTCAGAATCAGATGAACAGACCTCTGCAGAGCCACACTGATTGCCTTCCGTATCTGCATAGGTGGAGAGTCGGCCTATAAAAATTCAGTTCCATGTTTTAGGTTTTATATGAAAAAAAGAGCTGGATAAAATGTAATGGAAATGCTTTTTGACCTGCTAGGTATGTACCCCCTTGAGACACTGTACATCAAAAAGTAATCGGATTTTAGCAGCTCTTTCTACTGCACAGGTCAGGTACTCCTCATGGTAATGCATTATACTTTGGTGCCTTGTAGCTGTAAATTCTGACATGCTGTGTCAGTGACTTAAGAGCCAGCAGTGACCACACATTAAATCTCCAATTCATTTCAGTAAAAGGAGCAGCTGTTCAAAAGTTTAATGCCAATATCCGTCGATGGGAGTTAGTGTCAGCTTTGCTGTTAGATGAGATGTAGTAGATTTTGCATTTAATGGATCCCACGCTGACAGATTTTGTGTTCGTACAGAGTTGATTCAGTGACTAACATTCAGACGTCTTTAATTCCAAAGGAATGAAATGCCATCAACTGCATGATCCTGAGTTGTGGACCATTTTAAAACAAAACTTGTGTTGCAATAAGTACATAATTTTAAAATGATAGTTTAAATTAATAGTTGGGATCATATAATCTGCAGTCTAGAGCAGGGGTTGGCAACCTGCAGCCCATCTGCCAGATCTAGCCCATGGAGCTCTTGAATCTGGCTTGTATGTGGGGCTTCAGCATCATTCAGTGGTGGGCACTACCCCCTGTGCCATGGTAGAGAGAAGTGGCAGTGGCAACCAGGTCCTAGAGCCAGTTTGCCTCTGATTAGATCTGAGTTTTTCTGGCTGAGAGCCTGAAAAGTTTCCTAGACTGCTGGTCTAGGAAATTAATTTTATAAGCCAAAGCTTATAAAAGAAATGGCATTTGAAACATGCATAACCACATGGGAAATTATATGAATTGGTTCAGTTGGATATATTAATCCAGAGCTTGCAGACAACCTGGCAAATCTATATATAAATTCTCCTTCCTTTTCCTTCTTTTAATGGCTTGTTAAAATTGAAAGCCCTAAATAAGAAACCTATGTAGTTTTCCTGTTGAATCATAGTTGCATGACTCTTTTGATGGCCAAATTCAAACTAATATTCAGTCCGCTAGGGACTCATCCATTCTAAATCTAAGTTTTTTCAGTGCACTAAAATAGTGGGATATATCCAATTATTACTTCAGAGATAAGTGTACTTTCATAATGCACAGTACCTCGCTGTTAGAGAAAAACAAACTGGCATGATTTGCCCTCAGAATGTTATATTAACTTGAGATATAACATGCTGGAGTTTCAGTGAACTTTGCTTCCAGTAGCTGGAGTCACATTCCCCCCAGAGCTTTATCTTTAAGGTTCCCTAAGCTGTACAGCAGCCCTGGTAAAATAATCAATTCATATACTCTGTGAGCAGTTAAATGGAATACTTTGTCAGCAAGAGAAACATACTGTTAGTAACCTGTTGCATGTGTATTGTCCCTTTCTTAAAAAAAGCAAATAGTGCCTAGGACTGATTTTTATTTGTATGATTATAGAAAAATATTTCAGTACACGTTAAATAGATTAAAAGGGGTTGTTAGATCTCCAGAAAGATTGTAAATAGTAGGGGATCATCATTCAAAGCTACATTTTTCTTGAGATCACTCGGTAATTTGTTCTTGGCCCAGTTCTAATCAATATTTTTATTTAGGGTATAAAACAAAGCATAAAGTCATTGTTGAATCATAAAATGTGCTCATAACACTGAAACTGTTGGAGGCACAAATAATGACAGGTCCATTAGATCTATATATATCTGAGTGAAGTGGATTGCTTGGGAAGGTGGAAGTGCTTGAATTTAATTTTAATACAGTCAAATGCAAGGATTTTTGGTAAATTTTACAGGATGGCAACAATAGAATGTAACAATAGAAAATCGTAACACTGGAAAACAGTAACATTGAAAAGACGTAGGGGCCATAGCATATAACCTACTGAATGTGAGCTTCCTAGTGGAGTGCTATGGTTACAAGAGCAAATATGGTTCTGTGATGCCGGTAATAGGAAAGCATCAAGTAGAACTATCAAGGTGGTATTTATGAGATAACGAACGGAATTCTGTCCAGATTTGATGTTCACATTTCAGAAAGGGTGCTGAAAAATTGGAAAAGGTTTCAAAAATACTTACAAGAGTAATTTGATGTACAGGAAATATGTTTCCAAGTAAAAAGCTTTAGGAAGCTCAGTGTATTTAAATTATTACAGAAAAGATAAAAAGATGACTTGAACACAGTCTGTAAATATCAATTTAGGGAGAAGGAATCCAATGATATAAAATTTTAATTTAGGATGACCAATGGCTAGAAGCTGAGGCTAGATAAATTTTAGCTAGCAGTAAGGTTACTCTTTACTGTTAAGAGTAATAATTAGAATGATTTCCAGAAGTATACGTTGGATTCTTCGCCGTGTGAAGCCTTTAAGTTAAAGTTGAATGTCTTTCTAAAAGGCTCTGTAGTTCAAGGATTGGGTATTTAATGGATGAAAAATACTTGGTCATTTGAGTAGCCAAATTTTGTCAAATAATTGTCAAGTAGTTTAGGGATGAATTTATTAGTTTGGTAAAGAGATACTTTAGTCTTCAGTAGGTTAGATACTTATGATGCTTTACAAAAAAACAAATTAATTAATTGTGAAACATTACATTCTAAAAAATGGTAATGAATTACTATAACAAACATTGTTAGGCAAATGTAAATGTGAATGATATTCCAGACTGAACAGTTCTTTCTCTTGGTTTTTATCTTGGAACCCCAGGGTGAGTCTAAAGAGTTATTAAAGAAAGAAAGAGAGAGAAAACTCATACCAATTATTTAAACAAAAATCGACTTCGTATGCTGCTCGGTTTGGTTCCGCGCTCAGCTTACAGTAGTTCCTGCAACCCTAAGTGGTGTAATGGGTAGGGGGATAGGGAAAGGAGGTTGAAAGAGTTCAGGAGAGAGAAGGGCAAGGCACCTGCTCCTAAATGGTGGAAACACCATGTATCTGGATCATGAAGGCAGTTTTCCTTAAGCATTCCTGGAGATAACTGTTCTTCTGGAGTGGTTTAGTACCCGCCAAGGTATTAAGGCTTAAGCCCACTTTATGGAAATGGGAGGCTCCTCCCTAGCTTGCTTCTGCGACCATATGGCTGAAGGCAGGCGAAGCTTAGGGGCATCTGAGCCCCAGGCTGTAGGCCTGCACATGGGATGCCTGCCAGGAGACCTTGGAAATATCTGAGGCCCCTGATGGGGGTGGAGGATGTTTGCCGGTTGTGGAGTCACTTGTGGCTCTGGACTGACTCATGGATTTGGACTTGATTTGGCTGGTTTGCCTTGGAACACGAAACATTTATTACCAAAAAAAAAAAAAAAAGTGTATAAAATGGATCCTGACTCCTGCTGGGTTCGAGACACAAAGAACCCTCACTCTTGCATTTTCTAACAGATGAAACTAGAAATGGTATACTGCTTGGTTATTTCATGTCTTGGTGGTGGTATTTGATGGGGAGGCTGCCCCTAGAGGTCAAACGGGGTTTTGGGTGACAGGCCAAGGTCACCAAGGCCCTGCCCATGTTTACTGTCGCTATACCTGGTTAGTTCTGGATCTGCTGTCCAGGACCACAGGCTTCCACCGCGGCGGGATGTGCCCTGCTTCAAGGCCGTCAGCCTCAGGTCAGGCTGTCCCCTCTGTCACAGCTGGCTCCTTTCTATTGAGTTTACAGACAGTTTGTCTCCTCTCTTCTGTCACAGCTGGCTTTGCTCACAGTTCATCTCCGTCTCTAGTCTCCCATGTCTCGTGTACACTTAGGGTTTGGAACACCTCTCAGGTGCCTCCTTTTTGTGGCCTCCTCCAACGCTTAGCCACTGTCTGATCCATTGGGTGGAAGACCACCTTGGGGTGTCAACTTGATTAGAAAAGTATACCCAGTAATGGGTTAGCTTCACCGTGGACCAATTTCATTAAGTCTGCAGAAAAAAAGAAAGTGTGTGTTGCAACGGATCTGCCTCCTTGTTGCAGCACTGTTGGCCCCCTCTGTCTGATTACTGTCTTGGTCCACTTGCTCTGGTCCTGCCTCCTGTTCCCTCTCCTGGACAAAGAAGATGAAGTTAGTTTTTTCCTGTGTTGCCTCCTCTTTGGTCTGGGGCCAGGCTCCTTAGTGAGAGCATCTGATCACCTGACTCTTGAATTTCCATCTTGGGTTCTCTGGAGCCGCTCTCACCTGGGCCGAGTGGCTTTCTGCCTCCTGTCCTGGCAACCTGCCGGCGAGCCCCGATGACACCCATGTCCTGCAGAGGCAGCAAAGGAAGGTACATGTGTGACATGGAAGGGCCAGCGGAGGCCTGTAGGTATGTGTGGCAGAGGACGGGATGGGAACAAAGTCACCTAAACTGGGGAGTAGAGAGAGACCTGGGAAAAAGGGAGGTGTGCATCGGTTGCAGTAGCAAAGGAAAGCCCAAGTGCCCAAATCCCTTTAGTAATGGGATAGGGGCCCCACTACAAGCATACTTCTATATTTTAATAGAAAAAATAAATATAAAATGAGCAGCCTCCTGATTGTTTGGGGTCTGAATGTGAGGATGGCAATAACCCTAAACCAAATTTTCTCAAAGAAAGGATAATTGCTCTTGTCTTACCCTGTCTCAACTAAGGTGAGCCATGGGTTCCATAAATTTTTTTCAGAGAAACTGTACTCTATTCATACCTAATATGTAAGAGTAATATAGCAACTTCAGATGCACCTCCACCCTGTCTATGAAATTCTCCCTAACTATTCTTCTTAGAACAGCTCCCCCTCAGGTGGACCCTGACTCCTGACACCACAGTCTTGTAGAGAATTAAACATCATTCCTTATTGTCCACTCCACCTACACCCCACCTGTTACTGCCTGTCTGTGTTGCTAAGGGACATAGTGTAAATCTGTGTAAATAACTGCTTTTTCAGTTTTATTACAGTTCTGAAAAATTAAAAAAAATGTTTTGGTGGAACAAAGCAATTTCTTTAGCCTAAAAAGAAATGTTATATAGTTCAGATTATTTCACTAACTTACTAAGGAAGGCTTTAAGCTTGGTTCAGCAGGCAATAGAGGCAAAAGCATGCAAGTCAATAAAAAACAGGTAAAGATCTAGGACCAGAAGAAAATGGAAAACCTGAATAAAATCATGAGAGAAGTTGTTAGAGTTATCTAAGTGAAAGAAGCCTGAGGAGTAAGTAGGAAAAACCTAAAGTCCTAATGCGTAAGAGCTGCATTTACTGTGTGAACCCATCTTCTCTAATATCCTGTGCCATCAGAGCATGCTGTAAGGGAAAGTGAACGGGGTAGGACCAGGGGTTTCTCCATTCTTCTTCTTCCACTTGCAGCCTCCAGCATTATCGTCTGGGAAGTTCTGATTCAGAGTTTGTACCCCTAAGTCCCATTCTCAATAGATGCACCTTTCCTCCAAGAAGATGGCACTATTTCATGTGTTAGGGGATTGACTCTGCCAGACTCTGGCTCTAGACTACTGGATGCAAAGGATCCAGCAAAGTGATCGCAGGTGTTGGACCCTGGCTTCTGACTTCAAGGACTATACATGATGGTGTCTGCTGATCAGGATTATGCACTGAGCCCACCTGGATGGTATCAAGCACTTGTACCTGAGCTCAGATTAGCTCAATGCTTAGATTATGAATGCGAGAAATGGATTGGAAGTCGAAAAAGTAGGAAAGGTTGTTTTTATGCACACATGCACATACACTTTGTACTTAGTAGATTCGGTACAAATGTTTCCTGTAAAACTGTACTCAGTTGTAAATCACTGTTTTGTTTTACCAACCAGTAAAAATATACCTTTCTTTAAGAAAAATGCCAAAAAAATATACAATGGGAAAATTGATAAAAATTAGTGACTTAAATTGGGTTTTTGGCTTGCTGGTTTAAGTCATGATTTAAAACAGTGATTTAAATTTACTTGATTTAAACAATTTAACTCTGAATCTCAGGGAGAACTTCCTGTTAAGCATGGGCATAGGATTACTGGGTGGGAGAGATGGTTGATTTAGCACTTGGGATTTTTAAGTGGAGGTTAGGCAAATGTGTGTCTAGAATGGTTTAGGTAGGACTGATCCTGCTTTAAGGCATGGGCTGGATTAGACAACCTTTTGAAATCACTTTTATCCCTATTTGTCTGAGTCTATGAACTTTTAAAAAATATTTTAAGTACATGGAAATTTTTTTCTAAAGGAACTGTAATTTTGAATAGAAAAAAGTAAAACTTCTGTTTCACAGTGTTAAGACAATGGCTGCTTGCAGATGTTTAAAAAACAAACAGAAGCAAATAAACCAAGTGGCACTTTACTTTAAACTCCATATGCTCCCAGGCCAAGCCCAGCAGTTGCTTAGGAGAGGCAGCACATTACAGGCAGCACCTGATGTCTGTATAGATTGGGCACTTTAGTGGGGCTGTTTTGGTGCCTTTGTCTAATAGCTGATTGACTCAGCTATTAGATAAAAGTGACAAAAAGCCCTGCTGAAATGCCCTATCTATACAGATGCTGCAGAGCTGGGTCAAAGTAATGTGCTGCTTTTTTCAGAAAAGTGCTTTTAACATCTGCAAGCAGCCAATGTTTTTACTTCTGTACAATTGTTTTAGGGCCCACTCCCTTTTTTTTTTTTAGACCTGGTTCAGCAAAATTAACAAATTAATTGATGTATTTTACTTGACCTCCGTGTCCTGTTACTGAGCTCTGATGCAGCAGCTGGGCGGTCTGTCCCTTTTCATAGTGCTCCCTGTGCTTTGTAGCTGGCATTAGCATATTTAGAGTGGCATATTCTCCTGTCCCTCAGGGCCACTTTGTAGACCTTACTACAGTCATCTGATCCATTATCTTCTTTTGGTGGTATTTCTATGTACAGATTTTTGTGTATAAGGCTTATTCTCCTCTTTTCTCTTTCTACTGCAGCAGCAGTTTTCATTAGCTCCTCTTTTTCTTGTAAGTAGTAATAGTTAGTGTCAATGCCAGTTTTTAAAGTAGATTTTTGTTTTGTTTTGTTTTTATATTGGAGATTTCCCCTCCTTTCTCTCACACTTTGTGCTAAACCATAAAAAACCCCACAAAACAACTTGCATGTATATACCCTATTTTAGTGTTCATCTAAATTAATATATTTTGTAGCAACATTTTAAAATAATAAACAGGAATAATCAATACAAAAAAATCTTTAATTTAATTAATTCTTAATTCTTTTTAAATAGGTAGCAAATATTTGCATATGCAGAATTTTTTTTAAATTTTTTAAATGCTTATTTGAAGTCTTGGAGAATTTTAAGAAGTAGTCACATCAATTGATTTTGGTCAGATTTTGGCTTTATAGCTTTTTGACCTGTGCACAGTAGGAGCATTTAGTGGAATGACTGATATACCACAGGCTAGCAGCTAACTAAGAAGTATTTCTCTATGGAGTGTTTTAAATCTTACACTTTAGATCTATGATAGATGGCATTTATTTTACATAACGATTAAACCCATATTCAACTTAGAAAAGGGAGTGGAACAGAATTACAGTTTGCTGTATACATCTGACATATTTGAATAGATTTTTATAAATTAAACATTTTTGTCTAGATTAGAGAGATACGTATTTCTGTAACTTGCCATTGGGAAAAAAAACCCTATTTGATGATGATGTTTCTTCTAGGAAGGGGGGAATAATTTATTTTCAGTTATCTATTTTTTTCTTGCTGATGAGACTCCTTACCAAAAAGATTTTTTTGGATTTTTTTTTTAAAGTAATTTTCTACAATGGAGAGGGTATATAAAACTTGATAAAAACTTAAGACTCCTCTGTTTTGTTTATAAGTTTTATAAAATCTGTTCAATTCATATTCTCAAAGTACTGGAGAATATTTTATTCCTCATGTACTATCCTATTTTGTGCCAACTTTCCGTAGTATGAGGGTAGCATAACTTCACCCTTATTAAGGATGTGCAGACATTTGAAATATCTGTGTTGGCAGGGAGCAAGGATAAGCAGGCCAGATTTGGTCTGGAACTTATCAACACTTACTGTCATCCAAATGCATTACTAACAACTCATGGATTTATAGTACATCAACTCTTCCTCTATTGCTGTCTACATTTAGCATTAATAATGGTCCTTCTCCTGGCTTTATGGTTGTCCTTTCTCTTATTAGAAAGAAGTCTAGGATTAGGAACAAAGTAGTGTCAGTCTTGACCCCTAGCAGATGTTACACCTAAGATATGATGTGATTAACAGGTTAGTCATAAATAATAATCCATCCCCACATTCAGGCAGTTAATGGCATGCCAAATGAAGAAGCCAGCCACAAAAATATTCCACAAAATATGCATGATATTTATGTGGCTGGTTTCTGTTGTGCCTTGCATTGAAAATGTAGCATGATAGCACTGATTGACAGCTCCCTTTGCATTGCAGCCTGACACTGTTTTCAGGATCTTGAGTTGAAGGGTGCTCACTAGCTGGGCCAGGGGACATGAGGCACTGCAGAGCTCCCCATGATCCAACATTAGTGTTTGCCTTGCCCCAGAGCTCCCAGGAAGCAGTGGATAAGTTCCCTGATCCTCGGGTCCTCATGCACCAGGACCTTAAAAAATTGTGCGTGCAGCTGGGTTGCACAGTTTTCTAACATTCCAGTGCATGGGCCTCTGGGACCGGCTGCATTGTGGTCCTAGGACTGGGACCCAGAATCTGTGGATTGTCATTCCTAGGTCTGGATCTGCACTGGAGTCTTGAACTAGCTCCAATGTAGTCCTAGGGCTGAGGTGCCGTGGAACTGGCATAAGAAGTGCGTTCTTATGGTCGAAACTGAGCCTGATTGTTGATTCCAGCCATGGGACTGCGCCAGAGTTGTGAATCTAGTATAGTCCTGAGCCTGAGACTGACAATCAGTTGATAGTTGGTCCCAGCCCCACACCATACAAATTCACACTGGGCTGCAAGGGGAACCTGGGTTCATGATCCTGGGCTCCCCCTGCCCTGGCAAGTAGTAATGGTGCTGCCCTGGCAAGTAGTAATGGTGCAATTGGGATCAGATCCCAGAATTGTGCTTCTTGCCATGCATGTGTGGCATGGCAAGAGGCATGATTGTTGGGGTCAGAAGCCATCACACCATTAAATAAACTTTTGGCAAGGCTCTAGCAGTCATCTGGAATGAGGAAGAGGTGAGCCTTGGTGGATTCCTCTCTGCGGATTCCTGCAGTGGATGAAAAGAAAAACCAGAATCAGTTTCAAGGACAGTAGGCAGCACTGGGACCCAAATAGCCAGCCGTCTGAGAGAGAGCAATGTCCAGAGGATCTGAAGGGAACTGTGGGACAATGTGTCCAGACAGGACTAGGACTAAGTTATAATAGAACCTGAAATTTACATTGGAGTGTCTCATTGCAAAGGACTAGAGGTGTACTGATACGTCCGTCTGATATCAGTTCGGCAATATAAAGAAAATTGGCTGTATTGGAAATTGGCCTGATGTGACTGATAATGTGGCCAATAAATGGCCCATACATGCATAAAACTGCAGTGCATCAGGTAGGTGGTGAGGAGCACAGCCCGGCAGCTTGGAGAGCTGTGTGCAGCTGATAAGTCTATTGTGGTGGCCAGGGAAAGGGATGGCGGGGGGCAGATCAAGGCCCCTGTGGTAAGGGAGGGAGTGGGGTTGGGGCAGGCATTGCCCTGCTGGGGCGGGGCAGGGGATGGAGCCGCAGTTCCTTTGGGGGGGTGGGAGGAATGGGGGGGCATGTGCCCTCAGATGGGTGTGGGATGTGGACGGGGTGGGCTGGGGCCAGGGCCAGAGCTGTGCTGGGCTCTTCCTGGTGGGGTGGGGGATTAGGGGTCAGGGGGCTGGACCAGGTTGCATTCAGGGCAGGCAGCAATGGCATTGGGGAGGTGGCTATGGCGAATTTTAGGGTAGCTGTGCTCCCCTCTGCCCCCCCATAGGCCTCTCCCAGTACCGTCACCACCTGCCTTGAGTGCAGCCTGGCCCAACCCTAGCCCACAGTGGCAGCCCGCCCCACGCAGATCCAGGGGCACATGGCCCCACACCCTCCTGGGATGTGATCATCAGCAGGAGCCGCTCCCACCCTCCCCATGCATCCCGGACGAGCTGTGTCTCAGTTCTGCACCCCACTGGGCAGGGCCTGCCCCAGCCTCTGCCCCAGTCCCACTCCCTCCCTTAGTGCAGGGGCCTTAATCTGCCCCCATGGCCTTTCCCTCCCCTTCCACCACAACAGACTTACCAGCTGCATGCTGCTCTCCGTCTGTATCAGAAATTGGATTGGTATTGGTTGATATGCCCCCTTAAAAATCAGCTATTGGTGTCATCCAGAAAAATCTATATCAGTGCATCCCTACAAAGGACCACTGCCATTGATTCTTAACCATGTTTTTGGTACCAAGGGATCCTTTTAGGGGTGCCACAGAGTACTAAACAATAATGCCTTTAGGTGTGTAAAAATCTGCCCATGATTCACAAGATGATAAATCCAAAAATTTCAATAAGGAACCATAGCATCAAAAATATTCTGACCTGTTGTGATCATTCTGAGTGCTTTGCAACAGAAGAATTGCTCTGAATTTATAAATTCACTTTGAAAGTTTTTAGACTTCTCATTGGCATGATTTTACGTATGCTGAAATGTAACAGTATTAATTTGAAGTAATTCAGTCGAGAGATTTGACTTTCTGAAGTTCCCAGCATTATTTCTTGGACTAGCTGCTGTTTCCCGTCCTTGTTTACATGCATGAGCTTTTGCCTGGAAACTAATGAGTATGACAAGTGAGTTATTCATTTGCTCAGTATGTTTGCAGCCACCTATTCCTTCTGGCACCCTAACACTTCCAGCTTCTATATTCTAGACTGGTATCAAAATGTCGGTGAAGAGTTTTGCCAACCTGTGAAGCCCAGGAAGCAAAACTATTCCTAGAAATTTAAAAACGGAATTTTATTATGGCAGACAGAGCCGAATGTTGGTAGTGTGAATTTGACTAAAATTTATACTTCTGGAAGCAAAATGTGTTTACATAATCAGATAAGTGAAGCAGTTGTGTTATTGCTAATTTAACTTTAACTCTTTCTCTTTTAGTAGCAGCAAACAAGTTGTGGTTTGTTAGTGCATAGTGCTTAGTGTTTACTGATTTTTGTGGCCTACAGGCTGGCATGCTAGTAGAATACAGAGAAGGGCTGCTCTCTCAGCTTCCCTGGAAACTTCTGGAGTGGCAAAACTACTTGCTGCAGAAGGCAGGGTCGATTTGCATCTAGCCGACTAGCTAAATAGGAAAGATATAGTATGAGCTTTTCTAAGCAGAGGAATTACTTTCTTCAGCTGCTGTGAAGGGACTGTAGGAAGACGATCTCCTAAATAAAAGGCAGTGGCTGGAATACAAAGGGTAGGGAAGTGGGGGAGAAAAAGAAAAGAGTATTGCTTAGAGAGGCCAAGTAGGTAGGAGAGGAAAAAAGTAGTTAATCCACTGAGGGACACAGGGGTTATAAAAACTGATCCAAGTAATAGGATAAGAATCCATAGTCTTGATTTACTTTAGATTATACTTAAAGTCTGGTCTGTGGGTGATTGTTGTTGTTGTTGTTGTTGTACTGCAGTTTCCTATTCAAATTCATTTTTAAAGCTTTGCTGTCTTAAAACAGCCGCTCTGAGGTCTGCGATGGACTGTCCAGGGAAGCTAGTGTTCTGCCACTTGTAGTAAAGTTGCTGTTGTTCCCAAAGAAGCATGGCCTTGAATGTTTTAAATTATCTATGCATTAGCACAATCGCTTGGACAGATTTCATTCATTCATAAAATGTGTGTGTTGAGGGAGAAGGGGAGGATTTTTACCTTGTCAGTTTTTCTAGGAATAAAATGAAGGTATTTGTCACAACTTTCACTACAAAGAAAGCAAGCAGTTCAGCAGGTCTTCAGATAAAAGAATTGTTGCTACTGTGTGTCTTCAGTACCAGACATAAAGAGGAATTGGTAAGCAGCTTTTGCTCTGAGGTCTTTGAAGATATTTGCAGTGGAATTGACTTTGATTAAGAAACCTTTGACACCAGGTTTGAAATTCAGTTGGGGGCTAATATATAAAGGCTAGAGTATCAGCCTTGAGAAACGTCATTGGTAGTTTGTTGAATTATTTATATCTTCTGTTTGTTTTCTTACTAATGTTATAGAGATACAAGATTGCTAAAAGGATGCATGACTTTCCTATTACAATGATGTAATAGTATAGTGGTGGTATGGGAGGTTTACATCTGATATACTTCATGGAAAAAAATGACTCCCCGTGCCCAACAAAGGGTTACTATGCCCAAAAGCTTGTCATTTTTTTTTCCATCTACTCAGTTGGTATAATAAAAGATATCACATCTACTGAAAGAACCTTGCCTGTCATGGAAAAATGGCATAAGTATGCTTTATATATTCATATGTTTTTAAAGATTATAAAGTTGTGCTCTCTGGGGTTTAAGGACAGATGTTGACGGTTCTTTTGCTTAAAGACCCCATGATGGCAAGATGACCTCAGGAATTTAATTCATCCATGCCCTACAGCCAGTCTCCACTCTTTGATATGTTCTATGAATTGGTCTTATAAAATGGTCTACATTGCTTTTGTTGTTGTGGCTGAAGTTAACTGTTCCATTTTTTTATACAGCTCTCTCATGCTGGGTAAGCTGTATTATGACCAGGTCCAGGATACCAATCTGGGGAGAACAAAGATACCTTCCAGGAACGTGGGCACCTGTCTCCTTCAGTGTTTTTCATGCTTTTAAAAAATAAATCTGGAACTCGCAATATAATAGCTCAGTGGCCAGAAATATATCCTAGTTAATTGCAGAGCTAAGCCAATGGAATTGATTAGTGAAGCCTAGTTTATTTAGTATGTGTCCTTGGAGAAGAAAAGGAGACCTTTTGTTAAACTTCTTTCAGCATCTGATTGTGTTATGGCAAACAGCACAGTTGTGTGTTTTTTTTTCTCTCTTTCTCTTGTGTAGCCAGGCTGTCAACAAGGCCTTTTGAGATTTGAGAACAGCAATTCGGAGCAGATGCATCACAATGTGTCTCTTGATGAAGAAAGGTGACATTCTGGCATCTAATGTTTCAGACTGTACACCCAAAAATTAAATCTGTGAGCAGCTATTTCAGGCTTTTGTGAATACTGAGAAGAAACTCTGTGTAGGAGCAGATGATGTTGCTGAACTCTTTGTGTCTCTAGTTTTGTAAGGAGATTAAATTTCCCTGTCTTTCGTTTAGCAGCCATGTGATAGTGTGCCAACAAAGGAGACTAGAATGGTTTATGGTCTTGAAAGAGAGTTTTTAAAAACCTCTCAAAACTTGCATTTTGAAACATTTGTAACTTGACCAAATACGTGAGTTCCAGACTCCATGCAAATTAATACTAGGTAAAGAATCCACAGCAGAGTGTGAAAAGCTTCATAACAATAACTTACATTTTTTTTTTAGATATTCTGTGTTTGTGGTTTAGAGATGGATTTCACTGACCTTTGTCACCAAAAGTTGCTTGGGTTATTATTTAAAGGCAGCAAGTACGTGGAAGAATCCTTTCAGTAGCTTCTTGCCACTAAATAACTGTTTCTACCTGCACTTGCTCTATTTGGTTACAAATTTCTTGTCTCCTAGAAGAAGCAGCCATATCTACTGATTAGTGGTGGAAGGAGAATTGGGAATAAAGGTGTAGGAGTTATAGCAGATCAATCATTTAATCATTAGTGGTTGGGGTAGGGAACTCATTCTTTGAGTGTCCTCATTTTCCAGTTCGAAGAGTAAGTCTTAAAAAATTCTAAGGTCCTGGGCTGAAAAGTACTATATAGATCAAAATACTATTCAAGATAATACATACATCAGTATACATATACATCACAATAATATTGCTTCATGTCATATCTGGGACTCTGTGTATGCAACTAGTATACATTTTTAGCATCCATATTTACTTCTTTCCCTAAATTACTCGCTCCAGGAAAGAACACTTCTGATCATGCACTTGGTTTACATTTGTGGTTCTCTGTGGTTTGGTGTGTAGTTTGGATATCCTTCATGACCTTAGCCCTGTTGTGTATATTTATGATCAAATGAATTTTCTTTGCCAGTAAAAGGGGAGAGGAAGAGAGAGAGAAGTTTGTACAAACATCTTATGTAAAATTCAGTGGTAACCTGATGTAATATTTTTGAACAGGAATGCAGAGCTGTTGAGATCAATTTAAGAAGGTCTGTGATGCCCCAGGAAATAAGGACCCTATCCATAATCTGAGACCCTAGAAATGTGATGCTGGTTGTCCAGAACTAATGCATAAGTGTGCCTGTCCCTTTTGTGCCTCTGCTTTCACAAGCCACTAGGATCACATCTCTTGTACTATTTGTAAAATTGCTATTTTTTTTAGCCACTTAAAATACTGAATTGAATTGGTCTTTTCCAACACCAAGCTTCAGTGGAATATTCTTTATACAGAATTTCTTGGGAACCAGTAAAACCTACATAAGTTTGTTATTGTTTAATGGCTTTTGTCTTTCATTAAGTATCAGTGATGCATATTGAAATTCTGTGTAGTGGTGGAAGTGATCTGTGGATAGCATGCTATGGGAATGGCAGGCACATCTATGGTAACTAAAAATAGAGGGTCTTTCACAAATCTAAATTACCTTTTAATATTTGCAATTTTGTCATAGTTAATTTCAAGGCTGTTGAAATGAAGTCAGTATTGGAAATGTGGCTTATCTGGACTTATCAAGAATCTAATGCATTTTTTTGGCCTTTTTGTTAGCTTTCAAAAGCTGAGCAAGTACCTATTTAGCCCTGCTTCATTTCCTTTGGTGAACTTGAAGGACTCTCACCTCACTTTATTTTTCAGAAGTTATATAGCAGCATTGCTGCATTTGTGTTCAGAGGCGTATTTATTCTGATTAATAGTTTGCATCCACCCAAGAGTTGCATGCAACTCATTTTTAATGTTAATTTGTCATTAGAGTTAATGATAGTTACAGGGACATCAGGAGGAGGAGGATATTTTAAAATGCATAATTATTACAAAATAGAATTAAAGTTAAATCGCTGTTTAATAGCTGCAGGAAAAAAATTGCACGTAGTTGATATTAGTGAAATAGATGCTTTTCCATGACAGTATTCTGGCAATTCTAGGTTGTTTAATTTATCTAGTCAGTCTGAGGGGAATGATATAAGTATCTATTCTGTTTTACAGTTTCAGGTTTGTCCTAAAAGTTTGTGCGTTTCTACACCTGGACACAGGACTGATCTTTTTCAGCGAGATCCTCAAAATGTTCTGATAACAGACTTCTTTGGTAGTGTACGAAAAGTGGAAATTACAACAGAAACTATTTCTCTGGATCCTAATTTGGTTATCTTGGAAAGCAGGTATGGCTTGATTTTTTTCCCCACCCCCCTTGCCCTCCTTTCCCCTCCTGCCCCAGGTATGGGGACTTTGGTTCATTTGGCTTCTTGCAGTATAGATGCAAGGTAGTAGTAAGAGGAGCCTTTATGTAATTTATCATATAAAACAGTATGTATTCTCATTTTCTGTAGTGGGTATGCATTTTATAATATATGGTGCATCTTAAAGATTAACGCTTTGACTCTTTACATTATCTAGAATGTGATGGGGCAGTGTGAGGAAGGTGGTGTATGAGCCTTTTGCACCCCTGAGTCAGACTGTCCAGCCCTGGAACAAATGATCAGTGCTCCTTTGGAACTCTGATTTATAAACACCGGAGGGAAGCAGAATTCCTTTCTGTTATGCCCCTCTTTTCCCACCCATAGCCAGCCTAAACATGTTCCTACTTTCTCCAAATTTAGTGTGGAGTTGTGGGCCTGGATCCGCTTCCATTAACTTCCTGTTGACAGAGGATCAAGTAAACAGAATTCTCCCCCTGCTGTCAGTGGTTGGATGAAGGCCACTTTGCAATACTACTAAATCAGTGGTTTTAGCAGGCTGAGACATTTTATAACTAATAAATTGTTCTTTGGTGAGATTATGACCACAGGTGTTTTCATAAAATTGGAATGGATTTTCGCATGGTCAGGAAAACTGAAAATAATGCTCCATACCAGCCTACACTAAATATATTGTATCTTATAGTTAGGGGCTTTGTACATGCCACTCTTTGTCCTTTCTTACACTGCAATGGCGTGACTGTTTGCCTGAGTGGATTTTCTGTACTCTTTAAAAATCTTTCAGGTACATTAACGTAAAACTCCTTGGATGTAGTTTAGTTTGGCTTGCCATGAATTAAAGCATCACATCCATCCATTCATTCTGTGCAAACACAATGGCACTCAAAGATGTGTAATGAGCCTTTTTGTCCACCAGATAGTGCTGCAAATTTTTATAGTTTTACCACTTTGAATTGCTTCCTCTTTCAGATTTGCTTCAGTTTTTTTTCTTGTGGCATTTGCTGGCTCCATGCTCCCACTCCTGCATGATAGAGCGTGGGTTGGGGGGCCCTAGGCTGGGGGGGGCAGCGCTGGACTGTTCCATTCTGCTGCAGTGCCAGCTGGGAACTGGGCTTAATTTGTTCAAAAACATAGTGTGTGCAAACACTGATGCAACATACCATAATAAATAACTAAATTTTATAAATCTGTTTAATATAATGAGGATTAAATCCCATGGTGTGTACAGGCACCCTTAAAGGATAAAGTATTTTTGTTTCCCTTTTTGAAGCTTAATTTATCATTGAAAGTCTAGAAGATTTCCTATGTCTTGTATGAATTTGAAAGCTTTATTTTAAAATAAAAAATATTGGAAGTAGCCACAGAAAAGCAGCTCTGAAATAAAGCTTTTTGAAGCTCCAAAATGCATGCTGTTTTAGAAGGATGATGTGTGTATGCATATTATTTAACATATCATGATGATCTTTTTGGCAGGTAAATCAAAGCCAAATTGATCAATTGTTTTTGTACCTCTGTAACAGGGCTTCCAGTTTTCAGTTTAAACTGAAAGTTTGTGGCAATTAAAAAAAATAAGTTTGGGAAAATTCTTGTGTATAAAATCTTAATCACTGCATTTCAGGCATCACTTACTTAGTTCTTAGAAAATTTCATACTTCATACAGGTCAGTCGCATGTTACACAGGGATTACGTTCTGAAGTTGGTGTGTAAGGCAAAAATTGTGTATAGTCAAATTGAATATTACCGTGCCAGTCATTTGACTAACCGTGACTGCCTCTGCCTCCAAAACCTCCCACCACTGCTGCGGAGCCGTGCTTAGAGCTGTGTGGCCGGTAGCAGCGGTGCAGCGTGGAGTGGCGGTGGGGATGGCTGCGTGCTGCCCAGCCACCACCACGCTGCTGTTGCTGCCTGGCGGCCAGCCACACAGCTCCAGGCATGGCTCCATTGCGGCGGCAGGAGGTTTTGGAGGCAGAGTCGGTCACCACTGGCAGTGTGGTGGTGGCTGGGCCTCCAGGTAAGTGGCAGCGCTGTGTGCAGACTGAAGCCCCACCCTCCCTCCCACCCCATGTATAGTTGAATTCGTGCAAATTAAATGTGCGTATGATGTGACTGACAGGATATAGGGTTGTTGCTAAGGTGACAAGTGTGTAAAATATGGGAATTTATAGGTGAATTTTTAAGTAAAGAAATGAGAATTTTTTCAAGTATGTGGCAAGTACTTTCAGGTATCGCAATATGACCAAAAGTAAAAGTATCAATTTTTTTTGTGTGTGAAAACCACATAATTTCACTTTTCTTCATGTAAATTCTTGTTTAATAAGCAGCATATATTTCTTTACCTTGTATTGCAACTAATAATTATTTTCTCTGTCATTTTAGCTCTGAGACAAACTATTGATTAGCTTGCTATACACACAAAAAATTCTGCCAAGTTTTCTGTGGCTTCAGTCTTGTGAACATTTGTTCCTTCATGCTTTACTCATCCTAGTAATCCCATTGTTGGAATGGGCTAACTCATGTGAGTGAAGTTACTCATTTACAAGGTTTTGTAGGGTAGTATCTGTTGAGAAATGATTAAAATGGGTATAACTTCAACATGGATTAGCCAGTTCACTGAGTTAGCTTTATTTTTGGTCTTCTGTTGCCATCTATTGGGAGCATGTACAAAATGACAGATTTGTTTTGTATTTAGTTCTGTCTTACACTTTTTGTTAAAAGACCTGAAAATATTATGTGATGCTTTCTTCCAGGAAGAAAAATGGAATGAAACTAACTGGTATACAAATATACATTTTTTTTTCAACATGGTACATGCAAATGACTGTTTGCAGTTGAGTCAGGTAGTTGATAACATTTTTTATTGGTATGAACAAAGGCTTACATATAGAAAGAAAAAAATGCATTTTACAGTTCTAAATTTATTGTAATTTAATTTTAATTTTCTATCTGACTAAAGCCCTTCCTAAAATAATCCAGATGTTTCCTTGCTACCCATTCTCACATATCCGTAAGGTAAGGATGTGCATGTGTGTTAACCCCTTTATGAATGGTATGGGTTATGGAGGAGATGAGATTGGATGATTATAATCAACCTGTTTGGCCTGAAAACTTACTTATTTCCTTTTGATTTGTAGAGGGGATTAAGGGATATGCTCCTATTAGCAGCTAGGTAAATTCTTCTTAAATTTACTTGGGGGATTCTCATATAGTGTTTAGACCTATAACGTACAAACATTTGCTCTTTCCAAGGACAAACTCTCTTGGTTATTCCCAGGTTATTTTTCTCCTGATGTGGCCATTTTTGTTGTGGCAGAAAAAGCCTGAACCATCTGTTCACATCTGGTTTCTCCTAGGAGAGCAGTGACCCTCCCAGGAGAGACTTAACGTCTGTATGGGGGTAGTTGCTAAAGCATATGAGAGAGATTTAAAAAATAATTGCCAAGTGTCCAGGGGTTGAGAATCATTACAGTCGAGCGGGGGTGCCACCAGACTGTTTAAAAGGTGACACCAGATCTGAGGAGGTCAGCAAAGTGTGAGGAGATGAATTGGAGAGCTAAACAGATGAGCAAGCTCTGGCTTGTCCCTGCCTGGATGATTCCCTGCCCGAACTGCCCAGCCCTTGTGTAATATATAAATTAGTTTTTGAAATTGGGTGCCACTCAATTCACAACAGCTATGAAGGGCTGTCTTTAGTCTAGTGGGGGATGCCTTGAGTCCAAAAAGGTTGAGAACCATTAATCTTGTGTGTGCTGGTCCCACCTTCCCCCTTTGAGAAGAACCTAAAACATAAACGTTTTTGATGAAGAAAAGGTTGTGAGCTATATAGAAAAACAATGCTGTATCTTGAAAAATCAGCATCTTCAAAAGTAGCTGGCTGCAGGGTTGGCAGCACCCTTGTTCAGGACCAGTGCCGTAAGGACAGGAGAATACTGATATGTTAACAGGGCGGCACATCGTGTTCCCATGCTTACGTTTAAAAACAAAAACAGTGTTTATTAGGCAGTCAGACACAGTATGCCTTTTTAAAGAGTTCACAACCTCTTACTTTCTGTAAATCCAAGAGATAAAAAATGTATTATATAATCTAGGGCACATCAGGTCAATTTGCATTAATTTAATTCAGTAGTTTACCTTTCATCCCCTCACAACAATCCCATTCATATTGACAGGAAGCTTTCACAAAGGGAAAAAGAAGAATAGCACTTTATTCTGCTGTGTTAATAACATGGTTATTCCATCAGGAGTAATTCCGTTGCAACTAATTGAGAATTTCTTGTGTAAGTGACAGGAAAAATCAAACTTGTTGGCAGGTGGGGAGAGAAGGAGGTTTGGAGGTGGTTTTTTGTTTTTTTACATGAATGTGGACAGAAGCCAACAGTTGCACAGCTGCTGTCTTGTGCTGTTGTGAGAAAAGGAAAATGTTAAAAGTCCAATCAACTGCTAATTTAATAAGGAGTGGCCTGGTAAGCCAAAGCAGTACAACAGCAGTTCTCAACTTGGGTGCCATCACATTCAAGAAAGTCATGGAGGTACTCCCTAACTCTTTTTTTGGTTTGTTTTTTTTTTTTAAATGGGAGGATGGGTAAGGAGGGGTGTGTGTGTATGTGTGTGTGTGTATGGGGGGTTAACCACTGTTTTAACTCATCAGCTGCCCAGAGGGCTTGTGTTTCTGCCCCAGGTGTCCATTGCTTCTGTTGGAGTGTGGTATTTTCCCATGTCTCTTCTCAGTCCTTGACTCTGTACAAGGCATTGAAGCCTTTTTGAAAGAGGTGACCCCTTTTCCATCTTCAATAGCATAAAAAGTTTTTTACTGCTGTAGTGACGTTGTAGCTGTGATGATCCAGAAATATGTGAGAGGTAGGAACTTGTGATCATGTATTTTATTAGACTACTGTATAGTTATGAGAGAATTTAGACAAGCATTTGGGCACAAAGTATCTTTCCTCAGGTTTGAAAGAATCAGACATAGCTTGAACTAAGTATTAGATGGAGTAATAGCTTCTGTGTAACTTCATATGTATTCATTAACAGTCTGCGTAAGGAGTGGGGAGAGGCTATCAAATAGGAGCAAAGAAACAGTCACATAAGTAACTGGAAGATGAGAGAGACAGTAGAAAGGATAAGCAGGTTAGGGTCCAGCAGAATTCAGTGGGGAGCAACAAAAATGAGTAGAGGCCATGGCTGGAAACCATAACTTAGGAGGAAAGGTTGAAAGAATTAACGTTGTTTTAATTTGGAGAAGTGAAGACTGGGGGCAGGGGGAGAAGAGGGAATTAGATAAGTCTTCAAATGCAGGTTTCCCTCACTTTATGCTGTACATACGTTCCTGGAAAATGAAGCATAATTTCTGATAAAGGGAGCCCACTTCACAATGTAACAAATAGGGATATGTTCCAAGACCTCGACTGTACTGACTCGGAGACCTGTTTCTGACAATTTTGGTACTCACAAACAGCAGAGAGGGGTAGGAAATAAGTTAGCGGGAAGCCATAATGGGGATGGCAGCTACAGAAACGTGTCGGAGACAACGAGCGAGGAGCACAGATGTACACAGGAAACTATATTTTGGCGCACATCACTCCCACAATGCACCACACAAAGTAGCTGATTGTATAAGAGTAAATTTACCTTGCATATAATGGATTTTTGGTATAAAAAGGGTCATTGCATAAGAGCAAATTCACACATACAGGACCTGCATAAAGCGAGGGAAACCTGTAACCTGAAGGATGATTACAGAGAGGGTGGAGATGAGCTTTTCTTGTGGCTGTAGGGGGCAGGATAGAAGTATTGCCTTTAAGTTTCAGCAGGGAATATTTAGATTGGGAAGTAGGAAGAACTTTCTGAACCTAAGAATGGTCAAACATTGGAACAGGATGCCTAGAAAAGTTGTGGCATCTCCATCCCTGGAAATTTTCAAGAGCAGATTAGACAGACACTTGGCTGGGGTGGTTTAGTCAGGGGTAATCCTGCCTTGAGTAGTAGGTTGGCTAGATGACTTTGAGGTCCCTTTCAGTTCCACTTTTCCTATGATTCTACGTTTAGTGGAAGAGCAAGACTAGTCAAGGGGGAAGAGAGAGAGTCCTTATCTGTGGAGTGTAGAGAGATTAGCAGAGATCACAAGTCATTGTAATTGATTGCAGTGAGCCATAAAGTTAATGTCTGTGTTCAGTTCTTGATTGTAAGTGTTCAGAAAGGTTATGAATTTGTGTTCTCAGGCCTGACTTCTGAAAGTGTTTTTCTAAGTATTCCCTGAGCATGAGGATTGTGAGGTCAGGAAGGGAATGGTTGTTCTTTGGAAAGTCTCTTCCCTGAGTTCTTGTACGTCTGCCTCTGTATTTTTTTCGGTGGTTCATTTTGGAATGTGGTTTTTGTCTAGTCTCCCCACATAGTTTCCATGCGGACATTTGGTGTAGTTAATGAGATTGTACCACAGTTTAGGGTAGATGTACAGGGCAGCATTGTGAGGGGTGTTGATTGTAGTTGTACTGGAAATCTATTGACAGGTTTTGCATTTATTGTAAAGGCCGAGTTGTGTCCTGTTTGGTGTCTCTTGATCAACTGGGAGATTTTGCTAGAGTCCGTATATATAACTAATTCATGCTGATAAGGGCTATTATCTAATGCTGGGTATTCATGACAGATAGTGAATAACAAAGATGCAGCCATATAATAAAACAAAATTACCTCTTGAGATCATGGAGATGGCAAATTACTTAAGGTTTCTTCTCTGTGCTTTAACCTTGTTCTTTTGTGGAATTTTGTCCTTTCATTACATGGCTGCTTAATTGTTAGTCTTATATTAGAGACGCACATGGACCCAGCATAACTGCTATCAAATCAGAAGGGACAATTTTACCTTCAGCACCAGCCATGAAATTTAGCAAAGCCCCTGAAGTTTTCCCTGGTTTGGGCTGAGCCTTCTATAAACAGAGAAATCAACAAAGCAAAAGAAAAACCTTTTCCTCTTTTATATCCCCATTTTCTCCTCTTAGAACATTTTCAGTCTGAGCCAAGCTAACTTCAAAGGCTTCCCTCTCTAGATGTCTTAGCTCTGACTGAACTTAGAGCTGCCAGTTTTGACAGAGAAACTGAAGGTCTTGGGATCCTGGGACCTCAGTTGCTTTTTTGTTCGAATCCCTTTAAAGTGAACTCAAAGGGAAATAAATACTAAGGGGAAGAAGAAATCCTGTATTTTGGAGATGGGGAATATGCAGTGTTTAAGATATCCAAACCTCTTCAGCTTCTCTTAAACTCAGGTAAGAACTCTTGTCTAGCCAGTTTGAGTACTTCCTTTTTTCAAGAAGAGATATTTGAGAATGGGAAGTAGCAGTCAACATTATGCATGACCTTTTCATCTGTGAGCAGTAGCAGGACGTAGCTTCACAATATGGCAATGTAAAGGTATCTTGGCTTCATTACCTTGGATAATTAAGCTTCCTAGTTTAAGCAACTGTTGATCCTCTGGATCATTGTGTACATGTAAGGGGTCTATTCAGACGCCTGATTAATCCATTTGTGCTGAACAAGCCCAGTTCAGGAGTGACACAGCTTGTTACAAGTTTTTCAGATCCATATGTTGTCTGAGTTGGAGTCCAAGTTTACAGCCTGCTGCTTTTTTCTTTCTCACTTTGCTTCCATCCTTTGGATCAAAACCACTTCATGTTGAGCTGCACCCAGTGCCATACGTTCCCTCCAGACTGGACAGGATTCTGCATGCATCTCCTAGCTTTATATGTTGATGTCAAACCACTTCATATAATTTTTGCACAGCTCATGGTACATAGAAGGTGACCTCACTTTATAGAGCCATCCTGAATCTTATTATATAAAATATTCTTGGGGATCCAGTCTCTTCCCAGTTTCCTGACATGGCTGATCTTTTGCAGCCTCCTGTTCTTGATAGTGGTTTCTAAGTGTGTCAGTGCTGCATGCTCCAGTACCTCTGTATTTGGTATTCTGTCTTCCCACTTTATTTTCAGTATCTTACGCAGACATCTCATGTAGACGCTGTTCAGTCTCTTGATGTGCCTAGCATATGTAGTCCACATTTCTGAACCATAGAGCAGGGATGTCAGCACATATGTGTCATAGTTTCACGTTTTCAGTTTCCTAGTTTAACAGTTAACTAAAATGAGTGGTAGACACTCATATTAAAGTGGCTTAAATTCCTGAAAAGTTAAATGTTAGACAACCAGTTTAATGGGCTATTCCTGTTTAAAAAGGTACTTGGGATGTAGAGTAGGGAAGGATCTTCATGCTTTTCATGCAATAAGAAAACAGATGTAGGTAACTGGAGGTTTGTTGTAGCATATGCCAATGGCAAATATTCTTATACTTAAAAATTTTTTTCCTATGCTTTTCTGCTTTCTCATTTCCAAAATGAATATACTGAAAGACCGGAGATATTACTGTGTATTCCTGCTTCCCTGAGAAGCACACTTTAATCCTCTCTAGCATGACTGGATAGTTCAGGGTGGATATCGAACACTGATTGGCTGTGGTGGGTCTGAGAGAGATTTTTGATTAAAAAAAAATATTTATTATACAAATATTAACACAAATCATGAAAATAGAAAGATGTGTGCCCCTCTTAGGGGGCTGAGCATGAAACATTTTTTAGTAGCAAAAACCCCATGTCGCTGGAGCTTAAAACCCTCTTCCTTGTGCTTCTCACAGGGTTACCCACGTAGGATCAACTGTCTGTCTTCCCCCTTGCAGAGGGCCCTCTCAATAGCCCAGCATGGCAGAAATTGGTCCAGATTTTGTTGCAAGGTGAAGTATCCAAATTAATCCAGGAAGAGCACACACCAACTGCTGAAACTTCCTTAGCCTGACGAAGGGTTTTTGAACCTGAAAGGTTGCTTAATAACTTTTCTCCAACTATTTGGGTTGGTCTAATAAAAGATATCAAATTCACCCAAGGAACCTTGTCTGCCTGTGTCCTTAGACCAACATGGCTACAATCTAAATCTGCAAATTAAAATGTGACACATAGGGGGACCAGAAAGTAGAAAGTTGGAGGGTGTCATTGGAGCTGGCCTCCTGCAAGCTGGTTTCAGCAACTTTTCAGTCACCATCATGACCCAGCCCAGCAGAAAATTGACCAGGCAAATTATGCTTCCTTTGGCCATTCAGTATGAGATAGAGAAGATAGTTTTGGAGAAGTTCAAGTCTAGTGTGCCTAACAGGTTGCTGAGGACAGCAAAGAGTGTCTTCAGCCAGGGACAGTCCTGGAAGACAAGGAATTACCTTGTCCTTACAGAAATGGCAGGCCACTAATGGTGTCAGGTCTGAGTGGGGACAACATACCTGTGGCCAGGGCCCCATGCAGCATCCACCACTGGATACTGCCTGTTGTCTTCACGATAGGTAGCTTGTACGTGGTGTTCCAGGCCAAGTGGACGTACTATGGTATTACTGCTACTAGGTGCCACCTCCAAATTGTGTCAAGGCGGGCAGCAAAGACATGGTAGCAGCACACTTCGACTGTCTTTATTATGTGTACAGTGCCTTCCCAGACAAGCTGTCACCACTGGTCTCATTAGGCACAGGAAAGGACAGTAAAGTGCCATGGTGGCGTGCCTTTTTTAAAAGGAAAAAGGAGAGAGGGAGGTACTGGTTTCAAGATGACTAGGTTGGTTTATGCTTAGAAGCCATAGGGTTTATATTTCTTCCTAACTTTCCTTGTTTTTAATCTTTAGTTCCATAACTGTGCTCTTGTTCACAGAAATGTCCATTTCTCTGTTTAGATCTTGCTCTGCTCTTAACCTCAATATTATCCTGAGATGATAATGATTCATTTTCCTCAGCATTTTCAGTGTTTTGTAACTTCTTCATGCTAAGGGAGTTACTGTCTTTTTAATGATAGTTTCTGTATTTGCCTGTCATTTGGTGGCAGCAGCTTTACTTTGCTTGCATTGTTTGTCTTGAATAGTCTTTGCTTATGTTTTCCATAGACATTCTTTAGACTGGGACTTTGTACATTGTACATCATAAAAACGATAACATTATAACATATAAAATTGTTGTAGTGGAAGTCCTGTTATCGTGTTTTGGATGATTTGTTTCCAAAGAGATCAATTGAAAAAGCATATATTAAAATACGAAACTTTATTAGCTACAGCTGTAATTGTGGGTTAGACTACTGTGGCTACTTTAAGCCAGAAGATGGCAGTCGTGCTCAATATAAAACTGTCAGCACTGTTTATTTAGAACACTATTTTTAAAAGATTGCGGGTTATTAGGTGGTGCCCTTGGGTGGTACACAATATTAATTCCCATGTACTAATGAATGTGCTAACAGTTTTTATATTATTAATTTGTATTGCCTTTAGGTCAGGAAATGAGGAAAGGCTTGGGATTTTATGTACATGCAACATAACTAGAGTATACATCTTTCCTTTATTTGGTACTCTTCAACAAAGTTACAGTCCAAAACTTAATTCAATATAATTCATCCTTAAATAATAATGTGTAAAAAAAAAAAAAAAAAAAAAAAAAAAAAAAAAAAAATTAGCTACTGGTCTGTTAACTGTTAACAGTTGCATTATTGTGCTCTGGCATGAGATTAGATCAGTCCTTCTGTATGCAGTTATGAATTTGTTAGTACTCTATACATCACCAAATAATTTTGTTCATCTGTAAATTTCGTGGGTAAGTGTATTGCAAGTGAAACGCGTTAATAAAGTAAGCATCCATTTTATTTTTGTTGTAAGGTCTTTCAGTTGTGTTCAGTAAAAGATTCAAAGTGTGATACAGGGACAGTAGTTCCACCAACACTTAGTAAATTCCCCTGAGTCCCTTATAAATATTTATCTTTTCTGATCACCTGCTTAGCCGTTAATTGACCTTACAAAGCTGGTGTATATGTTGCTATATTTATTAATGTAAAAAAGATAAATTCACATGGGGACAACAGTAATGTATTAACAGAACAAACACAGTGCCAGAATTAATGCTGTAGACTAAAATTTGCATAGTGAAGAGTCAAGGGAAAATACATAAGAATGACTGACAGGATCAAAGGGAGTTTTAATAGGCATAAAAAGCTGGCTAGATTTTAAATATATTACAATTGAAAATGATGCTGTAGATAATCATATAGCCCATTTAATGATGGATAAATTACTGTCTTACAGAGGCCACAGCTCTGTGTAACGTTAGAAAATGTGCTAAATTTTAAAGTTTTATTTAGAAAGAAGAAAAGAGTTCTACAGATTTCTAACTTCAAGGAAAAAATGTATAAAGTATTTGTGATACTTGCTCCTTTAGATTTCCCCATGAGTCCACATGTTTACTCCTTCCTCATAATATCTAGATGTTTGGGCCATCAGACCAACCTAGCTACCCTCATCAAGCCCGCAGGACCAATTATGCATTGGACACCCCTGGTTTCGTGCATGTAGAGTGGCATTCTGTGCTCTGTGTCATCCGTTCTTGTGGTCTGGTGACAATAGACAAGTCCCTGTAGTCTGCAGCTAAGCTAAAAATAACATATTTCTTACAGTTGTGCACAGGGCTTAATATCCTGCACAGGGACCCCAGCTGGAGACGCTAGGGATTACCAAATGGCTGCCACTCTGTGGGAGAAACCTGTACCTGGAGCCTTATCTACTATTAGCCTGGGGACTCTCAGGCATAGGATGAAACACACTATTGCAGTTTCACAATGTTTTCTCTGTTGGCTCCATTTTATTTACTTATTTATTTATTTATTTTTACATTATGAACTTTGATTGGAGTAAGATTTCTGACAACAGGCAAATGAATTCTGACTCCTTACTGTGGAGGTTGATTTTTCTGTGCCCTTCACTGTTGGCCAAGCAGATGAGAACATTGTTATTTATGGGAAATTTCTATTGGGCTACCCAGTTGATTTTCCACATAAATCAGAGCACAGCTCTCCTTTCAAGACAGCATGTCAGATAGTAAGATGGAGGCCAGAGGGTCATTATCATATCAGCAGGTAAATTTTGCTCTCTAGTTACTAAATTAAAGGTGCTATCCTTTACGTTAACCCACTTCTTACGTTACATGTTTGCGGTTTTTCATAGAATATATATTATTTGCAAGACTGTAACGGTTGATTCAGACATTTGTCTAGAATTTTTCTTTTCCAACTTTATTTTAGGTTTGGATATTTTTGGTATGTTTCCTGCTACCAGTTTTCATTGGTAAAAAAAGCTCATGCTTGTCATCTTCTTCAGCAACACCTTGTGAATATTGCATTGTTGTGTATACAGATGTTGCGTCCTTAAATAAATGCTAACATCAGAATGTGCCGCCAAGTGTATATGTTGGTTGTTTTCAGAGCACGCTGAAAGTCTTGCAACAAAAAAGCTTATCCAAGAATCTGATCCAAAGCTCACTTAAGGCAATGTGAAATTTTATTAATTTCAGTTGACTTTGGATCAAGCCCAAAATCAGTGTGCATTTTTTATTAACACTTTCATCTGTCCACTTTCAGTAGAAATGATTAGCACAAATGAATAATGTCTAAAGTAATTAATTGTCAAACAGAAAGAGTTTGTAAGTAAATCTTAAAGCTGATTTTGACAGCACCTCAGTTCATGAGAGTATCTACCTGACTGACAGATAAATGAGTAGTTAACCTATTTTTATCCTGTAACCTTCCCCTGTCCACTCCTATGTACAGAGTCTTTTCTCTCTCTCCCCTTGTAGTGTATTCTCAATGTTTCCATTGGTTTTTTTTCACCTTTTCTTTCTTGCATAATTTTTTTCTTCATTGATTTTTTACATTTAAGTTTGTGGTCTCCTGCTATACTCTTTACATTAACCTAGGAAATCACCTTTTGCTTTTCTGCCCACATGCTACATTGAAATCCATGTTTCTTTTAACATGCACATCCTCAGTTATGTTCCAAGAAAAAACGTTCAAATTATTCTGATTTTTTTTTTTTGTAATGTTAGTATATGACATTTCAGAGATCAGAATTCTAATGCAAAGTGTTTTTTTCTGGGTTTTAGTCGGTTTCAGAGATTATGATAATCTTGCCCAATAGGGATCATTATTTGTATCAGTGTTTGTTAGATATTGGCACTACTAGACTGTGGGCACTAAAACTGCTGCTAATGGTTAGTATTTGCTTACTTTTTATGATATACGTGGCTAAGATAAGAATTTTAAGGGTTTCAAGGGGTTACAGGCAATAAGCAAATAAGATGAGCCAGTGATTATTGGACTACCAGGTCTCAGGTATTTTTGTTTTATTTTTTTGGTGGACGTCATCTGTTGTCATCCTTTTTATGTCCTTAAAAATGGACCTGAGCACATAACTGTCAGGTCTGCAGGGCTCCTGGGCTCAAGCAACCTTAATAGTTTTTTTGTTTGGCATTAAACTACACACAAGCACTCTCAGTTCTTGCCCACTTCAATATTGTGAAAGAGCTTACACTTGTTTTTTTGAGTGTCTGAGGGATTACCTTCCAGATGGTCAGAAATTTCTTCCACTGAAAACTTGAATCTTATCCAAAGCAGTGGAGGAAAGAGCAGCATTTTGGACATCTATACACATGCTCTGGGGTGGGGGGTGAGAGAGGGGCTGATTTCATTAGAGCAGCTCTGAGAGCCACTGTAATTAAAGCATCTGCAGCATCATGTGCATTCAGTGTCCTGCATTTCAAATGGTGGCAGGAGTGTTTGAACTAAAGTTCATTGGACAAGCTTTAGTTAAAGTGCCCTACCACCATTTTGAAACAGGATACTGAATACACATAACACAGATGATGCTGGAGCGTGTTAATTAGGATGCTCCAGCAGACTCGATTAATCAAGTCTGCTCTGACATGTGCTAATAATTAGCATGAGTTGGAGCAGAGCTCTGTGATGTGTATAGGTGCCCTTTATCCTGTTCACATAGTAAAACAGTTCCTAAAAGATTAGTAAGGTGATCTTGCTAATAACGGCACACCCAGGTTTCCACACCTTTCCTGGGTTTTATATGTTAGCAGACCAGACTTCTTGTTGTTTGATTACTAGTGCTGTTACTTAAATTGCAGAGATTTTTCTCCATGTCTTAATGGAGTCTTAGTGTTAATTTCCGAGTCTGATCAGACCATTAGTATGATCTGAAGGGTGAATCTGATTTCTTTTCCTGTAATGTATATTTCTAAAGATTTGATTACTCTCAATGAAAGTGTAATACTCTATAATGTGCAGGAAGAAAAAAAGCACCAAAAGAAAAGGAAGGGAAAAAAGCCCTCACCTCTAAAATGATAAAATTATCCTAGTAGTAGGGTAGAGGGAGATTGCATTTGAGTTTACATAGCATCCCAAGAAATTAGAGGACAAGACCTGAAGCAACTGTGACAGACCAGGAATACGAAGAGGAAGCTACTGGTGTATGTGAAGAGGGATTCCAGCCTGGTTGATATGGCATGGGGTCCTGCAGGATGGCACCGGGGGGTGGGGGGCGGCCTTGGGAAGATCACAGCCAAGTTGGCCCAAAGGGCACCCTCACTTCTTGCCTGCCACATCTTTGATGGAGAATAAGTGTATGGGAGGCTGCCTTACGTCCTCTTGGACACGGTTTGTTGTAATACCTGACCCCATGGATTCCCAGACCCCTTGTGGGTCCTGCTCTGCAATGGGTGCTTCGGGGCACCCTAGCCTTATGGGCTATGCGTGGCTCCAGCCACCTCTTTACCACATCCCAAGCCTTGCAACTGGAATTGACATAGTTTGGTCAGGGCCTTGTTATAATTTGGCCCCCGTCTTGCTCTGCGCCCTCTCCAGCGCTTGCCAATGCTGCCCCCTCTCCTGGGGCTTCTCACAATAATGTTGCCCCTCTCTCTAGGGCTTCTCACAATGCTGCCCCCTTCTCTAGGGCTCACCATACCCGCACTGGGGCTTTTCATCAACACCCCCTTGTTGGGGCTTCTCAATTGCCCCTTTTCTGGGGCTGGGGTCAGTGCACCCCAAATGCTGTGCCCTCGCTGGTTCTGGGGTCCCCATGCTGCTGTGGGTCCTCTATGAGGCCTCCTCCAACCCCTAATAGTCTTACCCAAACCACCAGTGTTTAAGTAGCAACACAACACAAGCCCCTGGGCTGTAACATAAATTAAAGCCGCCCAGCTAAAACGTCATTCCAGCCACCAGGGAATACTCCATCCCTCAGCAGTGTCAGACGCTGCTCCTGCAGTCGGGCTTCCCCTCTCTTCCCCGAAAGAGCTCCTTCCCCCTTGTCTGCTGGCAGGGAACTCTCTGCCTGGCTTCAGCCATGGGGTTTACATGTGCCAGGCCCTGCCCCCTTCAGCCAGCTGGCCACCGGCAGGTATGGGTCATTAATTACTCTGGTTGCCCTGGTGACCAACAGCTGGGCTCCTTACTCATTGGTAGGGCTCTTTCCCCAGCAGTTTTCCCTCTTTAGGAGCAGGGCACCCAAGTGCTCTGTGACATTGGTAACAAGAGGCTTTCTGGGTTATGTGTTTTTTTTTTTTTTTTTTCTTTGCTACACACAGTGAATCTGATGCTGTTAAATAACTGTTGTCTGTCTGGTCTAGTAGATCAGAAAGCTATAGAAATTACAGTTAATATTGAAATTGCTGGAGGGGATTCTACATGCTGAATACATCTACTAATGTGCACAAGCAGTGGAGCTTTCAAGCAATATGTCAGCATTATCATATTAAATTTGTTGGTAGGCTGGATGTTACATATGTGGCAGGACTGACCTTTTAAAAAAAACCCAACAAAACCTGTTGGACCTGGTCTACTGACTGTACAGTAAATATATCAAACCTGTTTTTATAAGCAGGAAATTGCACCAAAGACACTAACTAGTAAGCATATAAACAAAACCAAATAACATCAGTAAGGTACAAGAAATGGCATTTCTACAGGAAAACCAAAATATGAAAGAGAAGAGAAGGAATCTTTTATCAGGGAAGTAGAGGAGAGAATCAGTTTGAGTACAGAATACATGTACTGTTTGTATCATTTCAGACTGTTGTATTCTACAGTCTGCAAGGTTATGATATGATAGATGTTCCTAAAGGCAACCAGAGACCTGAACGGTAACTATGGATAGGCAAGCTGAACTTCATAGATCAGCAGCTAGATAGCTACCATTAATGCTGAAGGCTGACTATTTCTGTTGGGCAAATCTTAGCTTGAAAAGTTTTGGCTAAATTGGCCATAAATTTGCAAAATGGTGAGAGAGAACTGAGTAATATGAAAAACACTTTAAAAGCTATTTATTAGCCTGCACAGGCGAAGGGGGATAGTTCTACACACCTTCAGCCCAAAGGTCAAATTCAATTTGGAATATGAAGACAAGACAGAAGTTTTGTTGCATTGCTGAAATCTGTCTATGTGGGTGTGGGCAAGTGAGCATACACACCTAGAAAGATATCAGAATTTGTGGTGATTTTTGTGATAATCACTTTAGTGTTTTGCCCAGAACAATACATTTTTAAATGATAAATTCTGATATGAATAAAACAAATGTGTGAAACTTGCTTAAACATAGAAACAGGGAGGAATATAGCTAAAATTGCAGTGTTGTATAAGGGATTATTAGTAGATAATAAACTACCACCATTTATTATGGCTGTATTTCACTCAATGGGTATTGCAGTCAGTTGCCAGGAGTACAGCATTACTCAGATAGATAGATAGTATTATAGGGCATTTCTAGATGTGTTCTGGGGGGAGGCATGCTTTAATTAATGTGGCCCTAAGAGCTGTGCTAATTAAAGCATCCTGAGCATCACATGTCTGTGTGCTGAAAAATGGTGGTGGGAGCACTTTAAATTCACTTGTTGAATTAACTTTAAAGTGCCCCTACCACCATTTTATAGCATAGGGATGCTGATGCACATGACACTGGAGTCTGTTAGAGTGCAGTAATTCTCATGCTCCAGCTGTAATTACAGTGCATTGGGGCAACCTCCCTGCACATGTGTGGGAGCCCGTAGCAACTGGCAAAAATGAAAGTGTGTACCTAACACAGATGAGATACTGGTTCAGTCTCTGTACTTTCAGATGCAATGTTTCCTAGTATTTCATTAGGTATTTGAATGGTTTGATTGATTCTATTGATCCTCAGTGCCAGTAGAAGTCAAGGTCATAATGCTCACCTGAAAACCGGCATTAACTTCCATAACTAACTGTCATTGGTTAGAGCAGAGGATTACCTGTGTTTGCTGCACTCTTCATTTTTCTACATGTAATCTTTCACCTAAACAGAGATGCTTTATGTTGTGTGTTTTATATTTTGTTGCTTCAGGATAAATACCTTTATTATAGAATGGAAGCAGCCGTTTTAAGCTTGTCTCTTTGTAAGAAAAAAGAGCAGCCTGTTGCTGAACTCCAGCTGCCATCTCTTGAGTTTCTTCCAATATTAGAGGAATAGACAAGCAGAAATCTAATCTAGTAAAAATAGTTATTTCAGTTATTATATGCTACCCTGGCTTCCACTGCCAGGTTTTTTATTTTACAATAATATTCTTTAATATATTTTTTGCCAGTTGCCTTGTGAACTCCCTATATATAAAGAGCCATTTGACAATGTGGGGATGGGGTGGGCGGGAAATGAAGCTAGTTATGTCAAATACCCAGGTGTAAAATAGGAAATATTTTTCTCTTGATCTTTCTGTTATCATCTTTCAGTTTGCATATTTCAAGTATCATTTCTCCAACTGCATGCAGAAGAATTTTCCAACAATAATATTATCTTTAAATTAACAGCATCCCTCTAACATTTTTAAACTACTTCTTGCCTTTCTTTATTTTTTGCATTGTTTTTTGTACCCATGGCAAACTTTTGGATTTATCATCACTTGAAGAGCTGCTTCTGCATAAAAGAGACTTTGACTGTCATAGATAGCCTGGGTCTTATCCAGTATGAATGTTTAGATTCATTCTTACCTTTAACCAGGTGAGTAGTCCAGTTATTCTCAACTAGGGTGCTGTGAGATTCCTTTAAGGGTGCTGTTGGAAGCTACACAATATTAGCACTGGTAGGTCACTAGTAGGTGTGTAAACTCCTACACATGATTCGCAAGAAAATCTCTTGAGTTTTCAAATGGGAATCCATAGTGTCAAAACCATTCTGACCTGTTGTCATCTTTCTGAGTTCTTTGCTACGGAACAATTGCTTTGTTTTTCTGTAGTAAGAAAAGAGTGAAAGCTGAGAGCTGGCCTTTTAATTTGAGAGGTGCCTTAAGTCTGACAAAGTTGAGAACCAGTAACATAGTCTGTCAGGGTTAAGGATGAACTCAAGTGTTTGTGTGCTGGATCAGGACTAAGAATTCACACATACTGGGAAGTAAAACCAATCTTATATATTATGTTTAGAAATTATTGCGCACAGAGGTCTGCAATGTTTTGCAGGTGCAAGTCTGATCTTATGACTACGGACCTACTGAATTTGCGATTTTGTGATTTTCACAAAAATTGCAAAATCAGTAGGTCCCAGTGTAAAAGCACAGAATTTGCAGTAAGCAGGGAGGGGGGAAAGAGTGCTACAAAAACAGAATAGGCCAGGAAGCCCTGGCATGTCCTGAAGCACAGAAGGGCAGGAAGCGGGGGGGAAACTTTTGCAGCAGGGCCCCCTGGTCATGCCTCTGGTCAAGGGGCCCTGAAAGTCTCACCCCTTCCTGATGGCAATCTCTCAGTTTCCCGCCCCTTTCTCACCCCTTCCAGATGGCAATTTGTCAATTTCTGGGGAACAGCATGACTTGCGGGGCTCCTTGGCCAGAGGCGTGGAGGGGCCTGCAGCAAAGATGGCAACTGGTGCTGCTCTTGGATTGCTGCTGCTGTGGGCCAGAAGTGTTATTCTCTTCCCCACACACCCTCTGAGCAAGCCCCTCTGTAGCAAAGGTGCTCAAATGTTTTGGAACATCAAGCTTTGCAGTGGAGGGGAGCTCTGCAGAACAGAGAATGATTCCTGGTGCTGGATTAGACTTTTTTGTGATCCATCCCACAGGCCATAGCTTGCCTGACCCCTGATCTAGCAAGGTGAGACGTTCTGATACAACACCTTTTCTCTGGGCCAGTAGTTCATTAGGTCCATTATACTCCACTGTACTAGCAGTAGACTGCCCTCACAAGGAAGGGATTCTGCTGGAGAGAGCAGATGATCCTTCTCCTCCCTTCCTGTGAGGATTATGCAGAAAACAGGATAGAGCTAGCTTGTGGCTGGGATTCTAGCTTTGCTAGCAGCAGTTATTGAGGGTATGTGTTTAATGCACTTTGCTGGCCAGCACTGCCTGCATTTCAGTGTGTGCAAATTCCATCTGGACTCTCAGAAGGGCAGGAGGGTTGTGCTGATTTGTGTCAACACATTTTTCTCATGGTGACACTGGTGCAGAGGACCCAGTGCACTGGTTGGTGCTGGCAGAAGCTGTCAAAAAACAAGTGAGATTTGCCCCTGGTTTTTATCTGTGAGTTTTCTCATTAACAGCGCAATTCTAAAAACTGGAAACCCAGTCATTTTCTAAGGTGAGGAGAGAGCTCAGGTAAATGTGAGCGATATGAAAAGAGAATATTAATAAGGATAATTGTTTAATAATTGTATTAAATATAAAGAAGATTTTAAAAATATCCAAGATGGTATTATTTAGTTTTGCTGTCTGTTGTTTTTGTCCTGCATTGCTTGCAATTGAGACTTGGTGCCACACGCACATTTCATGTAGGTTAAAACTTGAATAATATTTTTTCTATTGGAAATTGTTGAACAGAAGTTTTATCTAGCAATTTATGAACTGTTTTAGTTTGTGGGAATTCAGTAATCGTCCTATAGTAACTATAGGGTTTATCTCAATTTAACTGTAACATAATATTTAAGCTTCATAGCTCCCAATTGAGTTTTTCTATTGGTTACTTAAAAATCTGAACCATGACTATCTCACTAGACTAGAATAGAAATGAAGACTGCTTGCTGTAGGTCTAAATTTTATCTGGGGAATTGGAGCAGAACAGTCACTAACTGAAACTGCTTTGAATCTCAGCCACGGAGGACATAACCTCTGTTTCTTCCTTAGCTGTCAGAGTGCTTTGGTTCCTTTTTTTTTCTTTATGTGTGTTTCTCTCTGTTAAGAGCTTTCACTAATAGGTAATTTATTATGAAGGATTCTGAACTGCCTTCTATCTTATTAGATGCTTAAAAAGCTTTATAAATATCCCCATAAAAATATATGATATATCTGTATGATGGATAAACTACTGTACATTATAATATCCCTGAACTGGAAATTTTGCACACACAAACAGTTAAAGGTTGGACTGAATATATTCATGAACACTGAGTCCCCTTTTGCATAATTGCTTATGAATCTCATGGCTTTGTTAATTGTTGGTACTGCCCACTGTGCAAGTCCACAAAGCAATTTGGGAAGGAGATGTGGGGACATTGTTTCAGCTGTATGTAGTGAGATTTTTCAGATTATTTGCTCAAATATGGCTCAGAGTTGGCTTGGTTTTTATTTTAATGGCCTACTGAATGTGAAAGGAGATCTCAACTTAGATGTCACTACTCCTAAGCGAGTGCCCAAATTGACAGTCTATAATGGGTGCTCAGTAGGGCTGTGTGAAACGGCACCATTCCATTTCACCTTGAGTTTCAACGGTTCGATGGAACAGCGTTCTGTTTCGAATTCCAGTTTGAGTCAGAACAGCTGCTTTGTTCCTTTCCATCGAACCAGAAAGGCTGTTTTGACGCTGATTCGACGTTTCGTTGGGGATGGGGAGTCAGCCCAGGTGGGCTGCTTTCCTATCCCACGCACTAGATTGCACCGGGGATGGGAGCAGGCTTTCCCACCCCCTGCGTGATCTAGTGATGGGGATAGGGAAGCAGCTCAGCTGGGTTGCCTCACTGTTCCCTCGCACGATCTAGCACTGGGGATGGGGGCTGCAGTGCAGGGGGTGGGAAGTCAACCCAGCTGGGCTGACTTCCCATACCCTACTGGATTTTGCACTGGGGATGGAAAGTCAGCCCGGCTGGACTGACTTCCCATCCTTAGCCTATGGTCAAAATGTTTCAAAAGTTGAAACATTTTGACTAGCCTCATTTTGTTGTGAGGCTATTTTGACGGACTTTATTTCATTCTAATTCTGCTGTTTTGACCTCAAAATTGGTCGAAACAATGTTGAAACGAAATGGCCGGCGACATTTTGCACAGCCCTAGTGCTTAATTCCTTGCCCACATCAGGCCCATGGCCTGTGTCATCTAGCCCATGGAGGGGTTCCCTATGGGTCCAGAAATTTGAGGTGGGAGTGGTGGCATTGGTCCCTCTCCCCTCCCCTTCCCTCCCCAAAATTTCTGGTTGTATAGAGAGTTCTGGGGCCTGAGTGCTGGATCTGGCAACTGATTCCCAGCATGGAGGGCCAGGTGGGGGTATTGTCAGGTCTCGGGGCCAAATCCTGAATGTGGGTGGCTGGGGAAGGGCAGCACCAGGCTCCCAGAATCCACTCCCCTTGTGCTGGAGTGGGAGGGAATAGTACCAGGCTCCAGGGGACCAGTCCTGGTGAGACGGAGTTGAATCAGCCCCTTGGAAACCAGTTCTGGTGTTTGGGAGCAGGACCAGGTGTCAGAGCTTGGTCCTGGTATGAAGGCTTGATCAAGTCTGTGGACTGGCCTACCACATTCATCTGGCTTGAGGGGTCAAAAGGTTGAGCATCACTGGTCTATAAAATAGTCCAAGTAGAGAGGCCCTCCTGCTGAGGCCCTGACCTTGTTGGGACTTGTAAGTGCTACTCTGTTTAAAAAAAAAAACCAATCCAAAACAAACAAATCCAAAACAACTCCATCCTTCCCCCCAAGCCCCACACATTATACCTTATAGCTATTTGTTGCTTTATGTTTGTTTGTGTGTTTGCGCATGTTCAGATCATTGACCCTTATTTAGTTAATTAAAAGCCAGATGTTGACTGGCTCACAAGCTCAGATTCGATCTGCCCCAAAGCAGACAATTACACTGAGTCCTGATGGTAGTTGAGAAGCTCCTGATGGCTTCTCAGGACTGGTTGTATATAACTACCAGGTTGTGTACAGTCATTCACATAATGTGGGAGAATTTTACCGGGTTTGTTCTCTGGATAGAGAAACTTGCCCAGAGCCTCATACACGGATGTTCAAATGCTGAGGCCCTGAAGAATGGAGACCTTGCAATGATAACACTGTCTGTCCAGGGTGGGGGCCTGTGGACACATTTCAGCATTCTCTGCAGCCTCCCTTAGTTTGCCTGGCGACAGATTACAGCAGTGCATAGGGCAGTCCTGATTGGCTGACTCAGACTGCCTATGGTCAGCCTACACTGCAGCACAGTGTAGGGATTGTAAAGGAAGGAGTGTGCTGGAGAAGCAGAGTCCAGTGAGCAGCACAGTCTCCGTAGGGGAGAAGATTGGGAGGGGGGGCGTGAACCTGGAGGACTGCTTGTTTTCTGAGACAAGCCACAGCGTATGCAGACATTTGCTGTCCCAAGAGAAACTCTCCTGGGAGTAATTTAACCTTGGTTGTTTCCAGGTTATTTTTCTCCTGGAGTAGCTATTTTTACCCTGGGAGAAAAAGCCTTAACATCTGTATGCTTGCAGCTCTCTCATTAGAAACTGAATATCTGAATGAACCTAGAAAAGTACATGATTTATTCTTGGTTAAGACTGTAAGTATTTATGCTTACTCATAGAAAAGGGTGAGCAATATGGTGGTCATATATCAGATTATTTGTGGGTTTTTTGCATGTTAGATTAAGTTAGGGCACTAAACTGAGAGTGTATTTTTAAAAATGATCAGTGCTGTAGTGAACTTTGTATATATGTACATTGATAGAGCCTTTGCATATATGGCTTCGAGAAACACTGGCATACTGTGGGTTGGAATTCACACATGGAAGTTCCATACCGGATGTATTTATTTTAGTGTTCATATATACTGACTAGATTTGTTTGTGGGGTTAAGATAATGTTTTGCTTTGGATGTAGAATGGAGTCTAATATAGAAGGCCTTCAAACGATAATTTGACTTCAAACTTTGATCAGGACAAAAAAGAAAATTAAGAGTGCATTTTGTCATTGTATATAGGTTTCACTCTTTTTACAGTATATACAAAATAGAATCTACATCAACATAGAACTGGTGGCTCAAGAGTATATCTAGGTATTATTTGTTGTTGCCATAGCCAAAAAGCAGTTTCTTTTAGTGGTATATTTATAGGAAGCAATCTACACAGATATATAATCTACACAAAAACATACATTTAGCTTGTACAGTCTCACAACCTGAAACTGCAACAAAGCAAATGTAATTTAAATTGATATAAAGTTTAATTAGTATAGTAATTAACTTTATGCCTATTGTTTCCTATACACTTATCAGTTTATTTTGCTAAATATAATAAGAATTGTGAGAGAGAATGATTATATATTAAAAGTAGGTGGGCATTTTTATATGTGCATGCGCCACAGCGCTGACTGAGAAAATGGTGGCAGTATGCTTTTGAACTAAAGCACCTCAGAAGTGCTTTAATTCAAAAGTGCACTCTGGCCATTTTTTGTGCGCTGATGCATATTTGGCCACTTATAGAACGGCACGTGGAGCAGACTCGATTAATGGAGTCTGCTCCAAAGTGGCAGATCTCCAGCACGTCATGGGACAAAAAAGTATTTGTATAAATGCTCAATATTACTAGAAGTGTCATGTCACTTGAAATCAAGTGAGGCAGATCTATAGCATTTTTTTAACTTTATTGGTAATTTCCTTTTTAAAGAAAGGTGTAATTTTAAAAGTTTAGTGAAACTAGATAAAGCAAAAATGAATATTTGGGAAGGGGAAGAAATCACTGAATCATTAAAAGCCTAAAATTATTGGTTCAAACTTTGTCAATCATTTTGTCCAAATAACATGCACTTATGCTTTTCTAGTTTTCAAGTGAGGGGGTGAGCATTTGCATATCTGTATAATTCCTGAAGAAAAGTATACTGTCACTGACAAGTTAAATAAAAGCTGAATGGAGAAAAAAATGTGACAGAACCAAATCCTGAAAAATCTGGACATGCTTAGATTTAAGATTTACTCTTTCTAATATTTTTGGTGTAAATTCTTTGTATTTTATGCTGTATGCAAATAATGTTGCCCCCTCTTAGTATGGAAATAATACCAATAAGTGGTGAATATAAGTCCCTTGATCCAAAACTCTGAGTTGCACTGCTTGCAAGATCTGCAGACCTCTCCAGTATTTGGAAATGATAGGCTTGTGCTGCTTGTAAGGAGGAGATGAGTTTTCTTGCTCAGGGTCTTGCTGCCCATACAGTTTTTAGGTACTGACAGATGTGAGTGTGTGGTGGAAACCCCAGCACTTTCTGGGAATAGGAAGTGCATCAGTTTGACCCAGCTCCCCAGAGTCTATATAGCTTGCGTGCTTCAGCGTGGCTTTTTGGCATGGCTTCTATCTAACAGCTGATTGAATCGCCTCTAATAAAAGCACCAAAAAGCGTCACTGAAGCACGTGAACTGTACAGGTGCTGGGCAAGACGGGTCAATCTAACATTATTCCTCTTCTGGGCATGTGCTGTGCTTGGTGCAGGGGTGCACTGAGCTGAAAGTAAAACTAGGTTTGCGGGGGAGGGGAGGGGAAAGTGGGTGCCATGTCTGTAAGCACCCTTAGTTGCTAGTTTGAAAGCTTAAGCTAGTTTACAGCCCTGTGTGGGGACAGTTCAGTGTTTTATAATAGAAGTAGGGGCTCTGGGAGACATTGTGTAGCATGTCTTTTGTGCTATTCTTTTACAGAGCATAGAGGACTCCTTTAGTTTCAATATTTAGTCTTGTGTATCTGTGTAACAAGCTAATTGCACAATTAACTGTCTGCATGTTGTCTGTATCTGGGTCAAATTCTCATATCTGTACTCATGTAGAGTAGTACTTTATTATATGAGTAGTTCTCTTGAAGTCAATGGGACTGCTTTTGGAGTATGACCGTTAGAATAGTCTGCATTTGTAGTTTTGTCCTTTGCCCCACAAAGTCAAATGCTCCATGTTTAATTTTAAATTCTGTTTATTGGGCTGAGAATTGTCCTGCTTACCCATGTTTGTGTTATAACATAGAAGAAGAAACAAACTTTTTATGAGGCAGGGTGGAGTGGGGTGCATCTGGGACTGGGAGGGGCAGGTGTTAACATCTTGAAATGTCAGAAATAAGAAAATGTTTTCTTGTTTTCCTTCACAAAGAATTTTTTTTTTTCAATTAAAACAATAACTTCTAGCAGTCTTCAAATCAACCCTGAAGAATTTTTAGTTAAATATATAAATATTCTGGGAAACTGAGGTGAGAAAAAAAGATAATAAGGGAAGGAAATTGCAGTAGGTACATGCTTTCACATTTTATACCAGCAAATGCGTATTGACTAATTTATAGTCATGTACCTTCCTTCACTGAGCATCTTGGTAGAATACAGATCAGTATTGGGGTCTCTATTCTGATTCTTATGAAATACAGTCTTATAAATATAATGAGGATGAGCAAGAATAATTTTTCCAAAATAGGGAAGGTTTGAACAAAATGTTCTGTAGTGGTAATGAAATGGTTAAAACACTTCTTGGCAGCTGCAGTCGGACAGTATCAGTTCTCACTTTTACTAGTCTTCAAACACTCATGATCCACACAAAAGCAGAACAATGGTGGAAATGTTTTTTCCCCTCCTCACCCATAAAAAAACCAAGATCGTAAAGTCTCTTATTACTAAGATATCATTACCCTGGCAAATTATAATACAGTACATCTGCTTTATGCTATGAAGTATTAGCATATTTTAACTGAGCAGTGATCAGAATACAATTGCAGAGTATACATTTTTTTGGTTTTTTTACATTGTTTCATTTATTAATTTGCTAAATTCAACAATTTATAATAATTCTTCCAGTCTTCCAGTGTGCAATAATGAGATTCTGCTATAATACAGCATATAGCACCTTTCTCAAGGAACTGTTATTGTGGAACAGATCAAATTTTTAAAAAAATTAGTTTGATGAAAACCTGCCTGAACAGTGGAAAAAGAGAGCCAAAGTTACCATAGCAACGACTGGTGCTTTAGATAGAAGCTAAGTAAAAAGGTTTGAAAGGAGCAGAAATGTTACTAGAAATGTAAGTGAACCGAGTAATAAAGTATTAAAAAAATGTTAAGACCCAGAAGTATGATAAATGTTCAACTTCAATCCATCAGAGTCACTTTAATTGCTGATTCTTTCCAAAATAAAAATAAAAAATAAGTGTAAAATAAGTGCTTTGCTACAAGATTATTTTTTTTTCAAGAATATAGTAAAAGTTGTGCTGAAAATGTTTATTAAATATCTGTGGTTCTAATGAGTGTATACTTCTCCTAACGTTTGCTTCTGAACAGCATTTAGTATGCTGTAGTATGACAGGCCTGGTAAAAGTCTTCCATAATACAGTGCATAGACCAATTTGTTGAGGTTTAATAAGAACAACCCCACAGTGTGGGTGCTTAAAGTTCTCCATGTGATTATTGTGTGTTCTTATTATATGTAAAATTACTTCTGGGTATAAGAATGAATAAAATAGTGGCTTTGTACATTAGAGTTTCCATTCTGAAAATGTACAGTTACATGGGTGAGGCTCTTTCACTAGAAGGGAATTGGAGGCTATAAGGGTACATAATGTGCGCGCACACAGTCACTTGTCTTGGCCTTTGATGTTCTGATAATACCAGCAACTGCTTTAAATTAGATTCTTTCTTTGTTAAGTTTTCTCTTTTTATGCACTCCATGTCCTACAGCAATTTGCTGATGGGAATTAACTCTGGTGCTACGCCCTTCCACTGCTTTGGCAGTTGCCATCATGCATTTGCTTTTGGGAGGCCGCATAAGGTTTTACTTTCTTGAGCATCAGATTCAGATTCAGTCAGACAGCAAGAATCATTCACTGTTATACTTTCTGTGCAGCTCTCAACTCCAAATTTGTTTCCAGTCTTTGTTGAATGAAGTCCCTGCTAGCTTTAAATTCTATTAAAAATAAGAAAAGTACAAGAATGTATGTTCGGAGGTGGGTGGGGATGGACCATGCTTAACTATTCAAACAATTTGACAGGATTTCTGAACTGTCTGTTCATGTAGATCAGGCTTGTCTAACATGCGACCCATGGGCTGCCATGCAGCCTGCCAAGGCATTTTCTGTGGCCCGCGGTGCTGTGATGGGAAACCCCTTGTCCCTCCCCCAGCCCTTTAGCAGCTTCTTAAACCCGGACTGGGGCTCCTGCGCATGGCAGCAGCTCTCCCCGCCCCGCCCCACTCCACTGTGTGCCTGGCTGCAGCTGCGGCTGTGCCTGGCTGAGCCGCAAGTCTCTCTTGCAGCCTTTCGGACGCAGTGAGGAGCCCCTGCTCCTTCCTCCTTCCCCTCCTGCCTGCCCCTTGCAAGGCAGTGAGTGGTGGAGGCTGCAAAGCACCGTGCAGGTGTCTCCCACCGAGACCTATCCCTCCACCTTCGATTAGTTCCCACCTTGGCTGATATCTTTTCCACATTTGATCTGTTGACTTGCATTACGCTTCTTTTATTATGCAACAGTGTTTGTTTTAGTTAAGTGTTTGGTATTATTTCATTATTGCTTTTATATTGTTTTTATTTTGGATTTTAAACACATTTTCAGGCCCATTTAATTGACACCAGTGAAGTTGCAGGAAGTGACAAAGGTCATGTGACATCACTTCCTGATGTGATACTGCTTCCTGTGAGGTCTTTGAATATGGCTTGCTGGCCCACTGGATGATAAAAAGGTCGTGACCCAGCCCCACATTCAAAAAGATTAGACACCCCTGATGTTGATGAAACAACACTTTGCTTCCCTGAAACAACCTTCTTGATAATTACTGATTGCATTTTTATACCTTGGAGGACTGTGTTGAGTACTCTTGTTTGCAAAGCACTTATCCTCTGACATAACTAAAATATATTTCTGTCCTACAGTGTTGATGACACCTAACCACCTTAGATCTTACCTATACATAGCCTGGGGCTTTGCATACACTTCATTGCAGTGCTGCTGGTAATGTCTATTGCTTCATTTTTGCTGAATATTATTTATGGTGGAGGAAGGACTTGGGCATGATTTTACATACACCGTATGAAGTAGATTTCTCCCTGTTCTTTATAGAAAAAGACATGGAAGTCAGAACAGTTTTGCATTTATTTTTCTTGGAGCATTTATGACTTATCTCAAATAAAATTCTCTTGATCAGTCTTCCACTGCAAATGTCATGCAGTTCTTCCCTAGTATTGCATATGTCTTGTGTTTGTATGAATTTCTTATATACTTTAATAGGAGTTGCACAGTCCCTTCAGGATGTGGCCTCTTATTAACTGTACTGTTGAATGAGTATACATGCTAGGCCCAAATAGAAAAAATATATTTAGGTAGGGTGGCTTCTGCACCAGTGAAAATGAAACACTTGTTTTTATCTTTTCCTCTGTTTTCTTAAACCTTGAATGTAAAATTTGGATACCACTATATTATCTGCAGTGCGATCCTGTCAGTCAGAAATGACTGGTATTTAGGAGAAGTGCGCAGGACACGAAAAATGAATCACAGTTTAGCTTTGTTGTCATTTGGATTCCCTTTGCAAATCCTTAACGTTCTGTACAATACCAAATAGTGTGCCATTGCAAAAGGTATACTGACTTGTACCTTGAGCTCAGAAATCTAGCCTGCGTCATGGAATATCTGTTCTTACAATACTTTTATTTTGATAGTTAAGTTTAATTTGTATACAGGTAAAATAAGTACTTTTTGTGGGGGAGGGGGCATTTGAACTTTTTTGAAGCTGTGTTCTGGTTTGAGGATGTAGAAGAAGTTAGTTTGTTGTGCCATATTGTTTATTATGTAGTCTGTATAATGCAACCTGCACTGAGAGAGAGATTCTGTATCAACTATGTTTGAGAAATTGCGTTCTCACAAAACAGGAACTTTTGTTAGTCAAACAGTTTGTGGTATCCGTTAACGTCCACTAGGTGGTGCAAGCAAATAAATCACAGCGAACTGTTTCTCTCAAGACAAATATATTTGGGGAATGGGTACCTTATTGAATGAAAATGCCACTGTAGGAATTTCTTCTGACTCTGGGTAGTGTCACTAAAGACATACACTGCTGCATTTTCTTTTTCAGCCATGTGTTTGAGAATATCTTCCTCTCACACTGGGGAAAAAAGTGAGTTCTATGTTTTATATAAATTTTTATATCAATCTCTTCTACAGATTAAAATGGCATAATGCGGTCTTATATGAGACAGTTTTCTGGTTCTCAGTCCACTGACAGCCATTCATTGGAAGGTATGATGGGATCTAATCCTTGATCACAACAGCTGAGCTTCCTGCCATATCACACATGCCTGGCAAGAGGCATGATTTTGGGATTGCGGATCAGAATCTAATCACACTCTGCTTGCCAGTGTAGGGCAAGCCTGGGAACGTGATCCTGTCCTTCCCCTGCACTGGAGGTTGAAAGCCAAGTGCCCGACCAATCGACTGATTGTCAGCCTAGATTGGGGTCTGGAATAGGCCCTAGTGTGGCTCCCACTGGGCCAACAATCAGGAACTTCCACTGGGGTTGTGAACTAGCACAACCTTGTGCTCAGGAGCTGTGGCTGGGGTGCTGGGCATGGGAGATCAGAGGCTCCTGGTGTGGGAAGCTGACGGACTTCACCTGCCGGGATTTTAAACTCTGCATCAACTTTTTGGCTTGTTTGCTGTATCATCACAGCATAAATTGACTTGTATGTGTGGCAGGATTATTATTTAAGACACAGTTTCACAGGTTAATCATATCTTAAGTATAATATCTTCCAGAGGCTGAGAGGGACGTGGTAGAGAGCTACCACTGTGTTTCACTGTGGTACCACATGCATCTTCATACAGTTCTTATGGGCTCAAGGAAGCCTTTCTTGATTTAGCTTCCGCATGGAGAATTACTTCTTAGAGCCATGATACTATGTTTTAGCAGTAGTCTTTTTAAGTTGGAGTATCCTCTACTGTACTGCATGTTGAGTAACTCCATGTGATAAATTCTTAATTTATGATCCATTGAGGTTTCAAACAATAAATTGCAGTTGTGTACAGGTGGATTACTGCTCAGGTAAAACATGAGGAAAGAAATGGTCCAGGTATTGCAGAAGAAACTGCAATTTAAATTGTGAAGCATATTTACCACATGTAGCCCTATAGAGTTTTGTGGCAAAAACTGAAAATTCTTTGCATTCTTCTTTGCATTCCTAGAGTTATCCCAGCTTTGTCTGTTTGAATTGCAGAGTCTATAAGCATGTGTTGGGGAGAGGTTTAGTCAGATTATAATTTATCACTAATAGGTGTTCTCCCCTTTTTGCTATTGATTTTTTTTTTTATTCTGAAAGCGTCTTTGTAGAAAATTCAGTGTTTTATTAAAGATGCGCAAGCCCTGAGTTTTTCGACTTCTTTATAACCACAAAACCACAGCAACAAAGATAGTTAAGTGGTGAAGGAGGAGGAATTCTCTAGCTAAGTAAAAACCACATAAGCTGAAACTCTCATGATCTCAGTACACCTTTTTTCTTAAGACACTGCTGTCACAAGGCCTGATTCCTGTCATAAATCCTCCTATACCAGGGAATTTTCTATTTCCTAATATACCCCACAGTGCCAGTTTTCTCAGGGGTGTGATGGAAACATGACTCTGCCATAATAGTGAGGCATCTTCTGTCTGTTATAAAGGGTGAAAGCTGCAGTGAAGAATTTTGTAGGCTGCTTAGCAGTCAGCAGGAGATGGCAGGTGTTCTTCCCAATTGCTGTTCTTTACAGAATTTCTCTTTTTCAAGCTTTTTTCTTCCAGTGAATTTGGCAAATCAGACTAGACTGTGTATCTGGTATAAGTCCAGAGTTCTATAATAAGACATAGCAGTAGTCACTAAGTAGTTTTCTAGTGACAATTCAGTACTTTATGATGTGCGCATACATGTGCACACACCATAAATACCCCCCAAACTAGAATTTTTTTTCCAAGCCAACCTATCATATATGAATTAGTGGAAATGGGTGTGCTTGCCACACTTACCTTTTCCTTGAGAAATGCAGCATGAATGGCATTCATAGCAATATATGAATGAGACATCAGTGTATGAAAAGTAAACTGAACAGTAATTAATATAAATTATTTGACCACCAAATACAAATATGCACCAACTGCAAATAGTCAAAAGAAAATTCTTCATTTTGTGTTGTGATTTTAGAAGAATATAGAGACCAGGAAGCTTAGAGTGGACAGTGGCAAATTGCTTCAAAAGTCCTGTCCTTAAAATGCTGGAAGGCAATATTTTAATTAATTTTCTTATTTTGGGACCAGTATGTTCAAATGCTGCCAGACATCAGCACAATATTAACAGGGGTGAAAGTCATGCCTGTTACAGTCACTATTTTATTTGTTATTTGCATGGCTGTAGTGGGTAGGCGATCTCAGTAATGGACTGCGACCCCATTGTACAACAACAAAAAATGCCTTCTGCCAATGAGCTTACAATTGTGGCAGTCCTCATTAATGGCTGCATTAGACATTCAGAGAAAAATGAGAGGGAAAACTACTAATATAGAAATCAAAGGTGTTTTGCATTAAATATTGTTTAGTAAAAAGGGAAACTGCAGACAAGCAATATGAATTTCTTATTTTCTGTTTAATGTTCTTTCTAAGCTAAACTTTGTAGAAAGAACCAAATTACAAACCGTATTACATTGTTTTCTTTTTGGATGCTCATTTTGTATTTTTTTTGATTACATGTGCTGTGCAATTCTAGTTGTTCCATTATTTGTATATCAGTTAGTTATATGCAACTGAAAGCAAGAAATGTATATTCTTTATAACTAAAGGGAGATCTGCATAGCATGCCTGTATGCGAGTACAAAGGCTGCTCTGACGTGCTGTAATTACATTGCGTTGGAACAGACTTGACTAATTGAGTCTGCTGGAGCGTAGTAATTAACGTGCTCCAGCAGCTTCCCTTGACTCATGTCTCAGTATCTCTGCACTTTGAAATGGTGGCAGAGACGTTTCAACTAAAGCTCAACAAGTTTTAGTTTAAGCATCCCTGCCATCATTTTGAAGTGTGGGGATGCTGAAACAGACAAGGGAGGCTGCTGGAGCATGGTAATTACTATGCTCCAGCAGACTCAGTTAGTCAAGTCTGTTCCAACATGCTGTAATTACAGCGGTGCTTTAATTGGAGCAGCAATCAGAGCCACTCTAATTAGAGTGACTCCCCTCCTACCTCAAGAGCATGTGTAGAAGTGCCCATAAATGTCAGTTTTTATGTTGTTTCATGCATGTTCCATGCACAGACGGATTACCTTTATGAGAGAGGTTGTGGTAGAGCACCTTTGGTGTTTGCCACTTAAGGCTGAGAGCAGGCAGCCAGCAGGTGCCCCAATGATGTGGCAATTTTAGATCCGGGCTCTCAAGGCTGAGGCAGCAGTTGGTTGCAAGCAGCCAAAGAACAACACTCGGCTAAGCTGCTGCTCGCCACACCCTGGAGGTAAGGGAGGAACCGTGGGGGTGGTAGGAGGTTCCTGGGGGCCCAGTGGGGTCCCAAGACGCAGAGAGAAGACTGTGGGCCTACAGAGAACAAGGCCCAGCCTGGGAAGGGACTTACTGTTTAGGGGCCTACACAGAGACTAGGCAGGCTCCTGATTTAGAACAGGCAGGGGTGAGGCCTGGGGCTCAGATGATCCCAGCTGATGGTAGAGCTGGGTTATTAAGATCTCTGGGGCTCTAAGCAAGCCCCGTGTGGGATGGCTATATGGTGGGGCCCAGCAGGGGATCCCTGCTGCCTAAAGAGATCAGCTGCTGCGGTGCTGGGACCAGAGCACCCTGACTGGTCGATGCAAGAGGGCCCGGGCTGGAAGGATGAAAGGCAGGAAGCCCAATGTGAGGGGCAGGCCTGGGCCATGAGCTGTCTGGAACCCTGACTGGCCTGGAGGCAGGGCCAGAGCCTAAGGAGGCTGAAGGTCCCCTCGATGGGGGACACATCACTCACTGTCCTGTGGAAGAAAGGCTCAGTGAGATAGCTGGCTGAAATGAAGGAGGCTGAAACTCATCCTCTGGATGGGAGGCATCCAGGGAGGAGTCTGGAGGGTTGGGCCAGTGAGAGGCAGCCAGCAGCAGCCCAGGACCAACGAGTAGTTCAATTGGGAGGAGCCCAATGGAGGCCAACCTGCCCTGGTCCTGGGTATGACAGAAAACTGCACCCTGCTGGGGAAGGGTGGCTTGGTGGGACTCCCTGTGGCGGGGGAGTTCACCAGTAATGCCAGGCCAGTTGCCTCCCCAGTGAAAGGTGAGGAAGGAGCCCAGCCCTCACATCCTGGTGATCCCACACATCCAAGATGTGCCCTCAACCTGGATGTGCCCTCACATCCAAGTCTAGGGACAGGCATGGTGGCCGGGCACATCTCTAGACAGCTGAGCCCCATGGGGTGGAAGCCCCAGTGAGAAAGGGGGCACACAGACTGTCCCCAATAAGGGGTCAGGAAGGGGTCAGGTATGTCCATGTGACGCTTGAGTTCCATGTGAGGGTAAGACCACGGGTGGCCCCAGTGAGAGAGGGGGCAGTAGTGTTAGTTCTAGAGAGGGGACTGGGAGTTGATCCCAGCACAGGGCCTGGAAGGGGCCAGGTAAGTCAGCATGATGCCCGAGTCCCTTACGAGGGTACAAAACCCTAATGGCCTCTGGAAAGTGGGACTGAAAGGCCCAGTGAGGGGCTAGGGGCAGAGTCAGTCCAGTGTAAGGCACAAGGCCAGTGCTGCGTAGAGTAAGGGAGCTTGAGCGACCCAGAGGGCTGTGTGCGCACTGGTCAGAATCAAAGTACTTAAGCCTGATGGCCCAAGGTGATTGCTTAAGGAATAAGGGCCGTTTGAGAGTGGTCCTAGCTAGGGCAGTATGAAAGAGGCCTGGTGAGAGAGGGTGGAGTGTAAGAGGCCCCAATGAGAGGGGGCCCAGCATGTATGCAGCACAGTGAAGGGCAGACTGCTATTACCTCAACATGGGATTGAGTTTGGCCTGTTATGCTTCAGCCCAAGTCTGAATTCGTTGCCCGGCATGCGTGAGCCAATATACGAATACCAGTTGGAAGTTTGAAAGAAAAAAAAGTTTTTATTG
>JAGPOW010001543.1:22089583-22103817 GCA_030014935.1 Caiman crocodilus | reverse complement strand
ATTTCGCTGTTTATCTTCGAGGCCCCTGGCCTGGTACAGCCGTCTCCTCCTTATCACTGCAGATGGGCATAATTCACAAAACAACCTTCCAGTCTCACTCAAGGCCATTTATTAGGCCTTTAGACAAAAATGGCTTGGTTATTCACAACAGGCCCAGCCTTAAACTGGGTGTATAATAATAATTTGGATTCCATCTGCAAGGCATAGGCCACAATGTAGGTATGGTATGGAGCCATGGACGGCACACCCCGGCATTGGGACGTTAAAATGGGCAGCCTGCCGCATTTTATACCAGTTCTGGGAATAGCAAGTTGTGGCAGGAAAGACTGGGCGGACTGCCCTACTTAGACAGCTGGGCAGGCAATGTGAGACCCAGCCCCGAGTGTGCCCCTGTCACAGAGGTATTTTATGGGCTTAAACTTTTAAGTGCTAAATAGGTGCTTGGCATTGCAACAGTTTTCTGCTCTGCAGAGTTTGTTGGCACTAGAATTTACTGAGGTACACTATTAAAATTCACATTTTCTCTGACCTATTAGTAAACTACTCTACAGCATTAGGAAGAATTGATAATCTTTCAGTTAGCGAAAGGAACAACTTTTCTAATAATAAATATCCAAGTTTAGTGTAGGCATACCAGGGGCAGCGGATATAACCCTGTCATTGTTATTATAAATCCTTTTTGTGTCATAATTTAGTGTTTGCAGTGTGATTCTTATGCTTGGCCTTTGCCAGAAGATAAGTTTTTGAAAGAGCAAAAATGGTTCTTTTGCCATTCCCTCAACCCCACCCTCTCCCCACCTTGAGTAAGGAAGGACAGAGACCATATTTACCCAAATCTAAGACATCTTCAAATTTACGATGGCCCCCGACAATTAAGTTATATTCATGGAAAATGTATAACTTGTATAGAATCATATTATTGAAGGGTCATATTAAATTTGTCTCCCTCACTGCTGCAGTGGAGAGCATAGCAATGTGGTGGGGATGGAGGGCAGGGAAGCAATGAAGGAGTTGAGCAGCCTGACTCCAGCCCCTTGCCCATTGCTGCCTATCCCACCAATACTTGTACCCTGCCTGTGCGGCCCTTGGTGCCTGCCCCACCACTTGCTCCTCCCTGCAATGCCTGTGTCCCCCTGCATCTGTCTTCCATCCCTTGTGGTGCCTGCCCCCCTCATCCTACCATTTGCCTGCCTGCCTTTCCCCCTGCTGCTTGGCTTTCTTCATTTCTGGAGGCACAGCTCTGGAGGCAGGGAACATGTTGCCCATTGTTCCTCAGGATCAACAGGCAGAACTGTGGGCAATGTGTATTTCACCTGATGAAGAGGATCAGCTTTATGCATTTTGCCCAGTGAAGTGGATAAGTTGTGCTGAGATGCATCCAGATGCATAGCTGAACCATGAGCTATGCATCTTTCTACCTATGGATGACATTTTTAGAGTGCCTAGGCCACTTGGCCGCCAAAGATGTCTTTACTGTTTGTTAAACCAATAGGTATTTTTCTGCATCTTTAGGACCTCGAATACTTCAGGCCCTAAATACATGCATGGTTTTTTATGTATGTCAACAGTTGTTGCAATGCGCGGGTAGTAATAGTCATACATAATAACATTCATAATTAATATAAATTACTTAATATACTTGCTCTCTAGATTTTGTTTTTGTATATAGCCAACTTTCAAATCTCAAAACTCTCTACATAATTTTTAGGGGGAAAAGGCACTTTTAATAAATGGACAAACAAAAATGACAAGGCACATTATAGAACATTAATACCAATAAACCATTAAACTTCTTTGAGAATTCTCAGAAAATTCCATCCACATTCAAAAAGCAAGTAGTTATGGAACCTTTATGGCACCACTGTTATACAGAAAAGTAAAGTGATCCAATAACATGTGTGTCTGTCTGATTATGGCTCGATCCATATTGCAAACAAAAACTGGAAGATACCCTTCATTTGTATGTAAAGGTGTAGAATAAGATAGAGTTTGCAATAATGTAATTAATCCTATAATGTAAGGCTGATTGTTAATTTTTCTTTGGCATTTTCTGAGCAATTGCTTATGTAGTTTTGAAAATGTAATAAGTGCCATATAGGTCATTTTCACTAGAAATTTTTACTGGTATATTTGGGTGCTAATTGGCAATTTTTTCTGGTATACTCCAGGCCTAAATCAGTCAGGCAGTTATGAAAATTTTACTCTTAATCTTGCAAGCACATAACATTTCATAAAAGTGGTTTCTGCTTACATTAATTTATAACAAAATTTCCAGGGATTTTAAAATTATATTTTAATATGTTAATCATTAAGATGTCATTATATTGCAGGATTTGCATAATGTAATTCATATTAATTTAGGGTGGGAAATAAATTTAACTTTTTAAAAGAAAAAAGCTCTTTAGCATTAGATCTTTTAAAATCTTTACTTTTATAATGAACCACATAAAAAACCATACATAACTGAAGTTAACTGTGAATAACGCTTCATAGTGGAAAAAAATAAGTTGGCAGATCCATGTAGGCTTTCTAATGAAGGAGGATTTAGTTACCCTCTAAAAATAAAAAAAATAATTGGTTGTTGGAGAATCCACAGCGTGTTTAATAGACTTTATAAAGTTGTACAGAATTACAAAATTTATCCTACAAATTTCAGCAGGGGGTGAGAAAGTGTCCTTGTATCTACATTAGCGTTGGTATTTTGGAATAATTTCTGCAGCTCTACATTAACTCAATGACTAATATCAAATCTTGTGCTTTAGTAAGCCCTTTGCAAAGTGGAAAAAGGCTTTTTTTTTCCCCTCTGATGCACAATTTGCCAAATGTATTTATTGTTGGTTTTACCCCACCCTTCCCTTGAAGCAATAAGCAGTTAGAGATGAGATATTAAACAGTGTTGGGGTAGGGGACCCAAGTAAGTCTCACCATGTACGTGCATCTTGAGGGGCATGCGGCCCATAAGGTGCATGCCAGTTTGGTATGTGGCCCAGGAGCTGCTCAGAAGTTGGACAGCCCTGGCATCAAGAATCCTCTTTTTCTTCTTTCTTTTAAAAAAAGTTCCATTGTTATTACTATTACTAGTGAATTGCCCATCAAGAATGATGGATGAATTTTGAATAACAACAACAACAACAAAAGGCCGCTGGCCTCACCCCCTTTGCTCCATTCCTGCTCTGCCGCTTCTGTCCTGCTGTCATGCTGGGTTGCTGCCACGGCTGCCTCCTGTCTATAACACTGTTGGAGCACTCTGATTGGTTGTTTCAGTAACCAATCGGAGTGCTTCAAGAGCATTATGGACAGACAGGCAGACTTAGCCCTTTATTATATTAGAATGACTTCACTTGGGGCCTTCCAGGCATGGACTAGTACTTCTGCGGGCTAAATCCTTTACAAACATAGAGCAAGGAGATGGTCTTTAACTCTAAGAGCTTACAACGTAAGTGTAAGGCAGATAGAGAAACAGAGATTAGTGGTCAGGATACTAGAAGGACTATAATATAGCAAGCAATGGTCTCAGATCATTGGCAGTCTAACCTTTTGTCAAGGGTTTTGTAGGAAACCTGACAAAGGAAAGTTTTAAGGAAGAATTTGCAGGAAAACAGTTGAAGTACGCTTGCAGGTGTTTTACAAGATGGTGTGGGGGGAATATGCAATGTTTCTTTGAATGTTTAATTGGGCAACGGAGAGAGGTATACAGACAGATCAGAGAGAAGTCATCCTTTTATATAACATGAGATTATGTAATAGAGAAGGGGAACCTGGTAGGTATATGAAAGGAGTGGGGTGGTATGGTGAAAATGAAGGGCTAGGAAAATAATCTTTCCAGCAGCACTGTAGATGGATCTGTGTGAGGTGTTGCAATGGCCAAAATGCATGGATAAAATCTTAGCTGCATGGATGAATAGAGAAGGCTATTTCTTAGAGATGATATGCAGAAACAAGCTGTTAGTCTTATGCTTAGCCTAGATATAAAGACCACAGTGAAGTATACAAGGCTGTAGTGTCTGACTTCTACTGACCATAATGTTTTGGAGTCAAGGAAGTTTTCTGCCAGGTTTTTGTCTTTAGTTTTCCACATCAATATGGAGTATGGCTTACCTGCTAGGGTCATGTTGGGCATATTTTACCTAATCAGTCCCCTGCCACTGTAGTCAGGGGCTTCAGGCTTTGTTGGCACCTGTTTCTTTTGTTTTCTGTCTCTGGCACACAACACTTTACACCATTGAGGATAGCTAGCTATATTGGACTTAACATAGGGGTGAGTACCTGGATGAGATTTTATGGCTTGTCTTATACAGGAGTTCAAACTTGATGGTCTGCTAGTCACTTCCAGCAATAAACTCTGTGAAATAAATAAAGATAGCAAACCAGACCATAAACTGGCAATATGAAGACAGTGGATGACTGCTCTTCAGGTTTACATGTTAATCCATCCGTAGTTCACTATCAGAGCCAATAGCCTGCAGCCTGTTTGCTTAGAAGAATGTAATGTAACTGTAGGAGTTTGTGTAGATTTGAGTATTGGTCTGGTCTGTTACTAAAAATATTAAAAAATCCCCTGAGCAAATAAAACCATTAAATCTTCTATTAATAACTGCAAATCACAGTCTGGAAGATGAGCTTAAAAAGATCTGAGAACTTTCTGTAGAGATAAAGCATAAAAAATGCACCTCCTACCTATTAGGTGCATTGGGGAAAATCGCTGAAGCCTTCAAGAGTAGCCCGTACTGGCCATTGGTGGGGGCATACAAAAAATCTATTGATAGTTTTGTCCAAGATCAAATGCAGCATTTAATGTTCAGGGCAGACTGTGCAGTTACTAGCGTTTAGTGTTCAGGTCAGACTTACTAGTGCAGTTACAGCAGTGTAAACTGCTTTAAAAAAATGCAGCTACCATTTGATCATTTCAAAATGTCAGGACACAGCATGGTATTTTGAACATAATGGCTCGTCCATTATATCTATTCTATATTTCTAGGAAAGCAAAAATGCCAATTTGATAGTGCCAACTTTATCCCTCCCTCATTTCTGTAACTGTAGCTGCTGATTAAAGAGTTGTATTTCTCCTTGAAGTTTGTGCCAGATTTTAACATTGACTTCAGTTTTGTAGCCAAGTTATTCTGAAAAAACTGGTATGGATAATGGAAATGCTGACAAACCAGTATCTTTCTCAGTGTTAGAGTTCCCGTGAGCTCTGTTCATGAGAAAATTGGCAGTAAAAGCACATAGACCAACAGTTTCCGTTTTTACTAAATTTTCCTCACAGGTGTATAAGTAGATAGGAAGTCTGAAATCCCACTAAGAGATGTAGAAGTGAATCTGATGGTGTCAGTTGGGGAACAGTACTTGCCACCACTACTTTGACGCTAAAGTAGGAAGTAGACACTTGTAATGAAACCAACAATCTCATGAGAAATTAGAGTTGAGCTGGTACATTACACGCCTTATGAACTAGGAAAAATATATACTGTAGGTATAGAACATCTGAGGACTTTGTGGAATATGTGTCCTGTGAATCTAAGTCAGATCTATTTTTGTTTTTAAATAAAACCCTTTTGGTTGCAAAGTAGGCCTTCATGTAAACAGGTGCAGAGCAGCTCTGCTGAATCTGAAGGCAGCCAGGCAGAAACAACGGGATCAGACAAGGTATGAACTTAATGGGATGATAACACTAAAGCCTAATTATGACCATTTAATGGAATTCATAACCTGGCAAAGTCCACTGTTAATTTTTTAAGAAAAACTCCCCATTTGATTTTAGGTTTTTGTTTTTTGTTTTTTTTCCTTGCACTATCATCTGCATTAATATTTATGGTTAACCACTGCACTGCTCTTGACTTGTTCCATAAACTTTTAGGTCAGTGATTCTCACCCAGGATGCTCTGGTACCTACATGTGATTCACAACATAAACTCTGACATTGCAAAGAAGAATTCATAATGTCAAAAATATTTTGCCCTGTTGTGGGCCGAGTTCTTTGCAGCTAAAGAATTGGTCTTATTTTTCTGTAGTCAAGAAATGAGTGAAAGTTAAGAGCAGGCATTTTCCAAAGGGTGCCTTGATTCTAAAAAGGTTTGAAAACCACTATTTTAAGTAACAGTTTACATAGACCTGCCTAAGCAGAGGTACTGTTATTTATAGTAATATATTTTACATGCAGCATGAACCATGTCACTTGGTAGTTGTGATTTCTGCGCCTTCAGGTTTTTTCACTGACCATGGCATTACTGACTGCTGTTTTCACCACTCTTCTCTTGCAATGTGCTGTACAATTAGGAAGCACCAGAAAAGTAGACAGAGGATGAAGCCATATGGTATGTCTTTGCTATATCTTGAGTAAGACCAGGACATCTGCCGAGAAATGCATCATGCCTGCTTCACGTGAATCAGGCTTTGCAAATTTGCAGAGCTGACAGCTTGGTGAGTTCTGAATGCATGCCCAAGCACCACATTTAGGCTCTCTGAGAGTTGTATGTGCTGCCAATTTGTAAGTCCTAGGACATGGAGAATGAGCCTAGGTGGGCAACTTTTGTTTCTCAGCAGCATGCCTGAACTTGCTGAGGACATGATATAGATGGTGTTAATGAACCATTGTTCACTTTGTCTTGGTGAAAAAGACTGATCTTGAACTGTATTCCTATTATAATGTAACATGTAAGATGCCACAAACAGTGAGGCAGTGGAGCAGTTGAGGGTGGGTAGATTAGAACAAAGCAAGCTATACCTTTTTTTCTCAATAGAAATTTCTTCTTCCTATGTCTCCCCATTTGTTAAAAGGGGTGACTTACTGGTCATTTTCAAATGCTGATCATTTTAGGGATAGGGTTTTTTTCCTCCTCTTCTTCCTCACTTTTTTTTTTTTATTGTATTACAAAATAGATGCATTAATGCAGGGTTTTTCAACCTTTTTTAACAAGTTGTACCCCTTTATTCTCTAAGTTTCAGCTCATGTACCCCTTATATTTTTGTTCTTGTTTTTAATGGCACTTGGGGCAGATTGAGACCTCTGTGGTGAGGGAGAGAGTGGGGCTGGGGCAGGTGCTGCATAGGTGGAGGAAGAAAAAATTATTCGGGGGTGCTGAGCGCTTTCATGCACGTGTACCCCCAGCCGGTAAGTCTGTGGGGGAAGAGGGGAGGGCAGATTGAGGCCCCCAAGGTGAGGGAGGGAGCGGGGCACAGGCAGGAGCAGGGGTTGGGGTGAGTGGAGCCCCAGCTAGGCCGGGTGGTGCCCCCCTGGGCCTCCACTTGCCCCACCACCCCAGCTTGGCCAGGTCCCCGCTCGCCCCAGCTCCAACTACTGCCCTGCTTCTTCCCTCACTGCAGGGCTCTTATCTGTCGTCCTGTCCTCCCCAGTGGTGAGGAATGGAATGGGGCTGGAGATTGAGCCCCCCCACAGTGCAGGGGGGAATGGGGAAGGAGCAGGGGCAAATCATTCACCCCTGCTCCTGCCCATTCCCCCCTGCACTGTGGACATTGTCCCATGACGTGGCCTGACTAGGGCCCCATTCATGGTGAAGGAGGCCCTGGCCAGGCAGGGTCCTGCCGGGGGAGATGCTGCTGCCATGCCTCAGGGCGCAATCTGTCCCCACCCACCTGCGTGTAACCCTTACAACCTTTCTACGTACCCGAGGGGTATGCGTACACTTATTCTGTTCCACATGTTTAGGGTCTATTGCTCATATTTTAGGATTGAACAGAGCACTACGTTTTTAGATGACAACTCATGTAACTGCTATTTCTCATTGGCAGAGAGAGTGATTGTGGGACCCAGCTGCTCTCTTTAATCTCCAACTTTTGATCAGTGCCTTGTGTTGTAGCAGCACAACTATCTTGAATTTTAAATTAATTCAGTGGAGATTTTCTAATTCACCTAAAATATGGAATGTTTAAGATAAGAAAATGAAGCTCTACAGATCATGTGAATTCCAACAGAAGCAAAGTCTGTTCTGCTTGCTTAAGTTAATATTCTTTTTAATGACTCCTCCTGTGTCTTGTGCTAAATATAATAGCAGCAAGAAGAGCAGAGAACAATCAGTCTCTTTTGCAACGGTGGATTTTGGACAGAAATGCAGAGAAGATGGCAAGAGGTCTGTGTATCAGGCTGAAACGAAATACAGGATTCTATTGTTGCCTTGCAGTGTGAGTTTGAGATGTCTAAGGATAAGTAGCTTGGCAGAGGTTAATTAATTACCTGAAGTTCTTTAGGTAAGAAATTACTAGTGGGTTACAGGACAGCAGGTGTAAAGCATTACAGTCAGATTACGCAAAATATTGTTATAGGCCAATTTTATCTAGATTATAAGAAAAAGATTAGAGTTCAGATGTGTCTGACAGTATGTAGAAACAAAAGTCATCCTGAGTTTCAGAGACTAGCAGTGATGAACTCTTTTAAAAAGCTGGTTTGTCTGGATTGAGGATGAATCTTCACGATTATTTAAAGAGAAATGGATAACTAGGAACAAGTTTCTTCCATTTGCAAACAACAGAAAACTTTTATTTCTTTGTTCAGTAAGAATGTATCTATACAGAAGCCAAAATATGCTAGTGCTCATTTCAAACTAAACATTTTTCTTTTAGACATACTCTAGTGATTTTCCTCTTAGGAGGATCTTGAACATCTTATTACCTGTCTAGCATTAAGATTTATATTTTTGCTATTTCGAAGATAATATCTGCCCTAATTTTGCATTTCCATGTTCTTATTGATAAGGTGTCTGTATTGTTCATGTTGCTATATAGACTATCTTCTTTTTAAACCATCTTTCATATTATGCCACCTGCTGGATTATATTTTGTAAGCCCTGTGGAGCAAAGGTCATTGCAAATTCTCCTACTAAAGGATCTTAGTGTGCCTGGCTGTACTCTTGAATCGTGAGATGCCTGCATATTTTGATGGTAGCCATAGTTCTCTCCTCTTCTCATTTTTGAATATGCACTAATCACTTGCCTATTAAAAGACATGACTTTCAGGCTCCACAGCAATGATCTGCAAAAGATGCACATTAGCATTCTACTAGACAGTCATGCAAGGTCACCCAAGGTAAGCTGCCAGCTGTCCAGTTTATTGAGGCACAGTGCAGTAGAAGTGAGCGAAATTGTTTTCAGTGGTAGGTGCACCAGAAATGCAAGTTGGGTTTTTTGCTTACTTGCCCCAAATATTTTAGCCCAGAGTGGTGCTTTTTTCACTAAAATAAGCTTAAATAACTTGAATAATATTTAAATTATCCAGTTAAGGAAATGGATACCTAAAGGAGGGGATCTGTGAGAAAGCGCTTGGAAACTCTTTTTGTCTTGAATATTTTCCCTTCACTTTCATAAATTATAATATGGTTGAACAGTTTCACAGGAGTAGTTTGCATATTGCTGGAATGATAAGAAAAGGATTAGTAGCCATGGTGGAATTTAATTGCGTTATTACCTTTCCAAGGCTTGGAGCTTCCATGATAGTTGGTGCTGTCATTTAAGCATGTGTAAAGCTAGCTAGCATAGCACTTAGAAGTTGGACCAAATAGCTGGCATTAACCAAGGCCTATTGACCTTCTTAATCTTAAGTAGGCTTGAGATGGTAGATAAATTTCTCAATAATCAGTTTTATGCCTTATTCACTCAAACCAGATATACCCCATTTCAGTCTCTACAATGGGTAGCTTAAGCACTTGTTCTGATGTAGTGCATAAAGCACTGGTATTTTGTTTTCTTTTAATTGTCTGCATACATGTGAACAAGTCTGTACCAATCAATCAGTGCTATATATGGATTTAAATTAAGATTTTCACTCTACAGATTCTCTTTCATACAATAGTATCTTCCTTTTGCCATAGATACATTTCTTTGCATCCTGCCCCTTTCTTCCCCACTCCCCCCATAGTGGCAGAATGTAACTTCCTTTAAAGTGCTTCTTTTTCTAGTGATGGTATGCCTGGGACAGCCATTCAGTGTATGCGTTGTACTTAATTTTGATCAAGGTGGGGCATGAACAGAATGAAATTATTGGTGGTCCCATTCCATTTCTAAATCCAACATTATTGAACACACCAGCAATACTATAACTGAAGTAAACCCTCCAAAAGTCTGCAAAGGTATTCTTATAAAAGCCTTGTTAATGATGTACAATGACTAAACTGATCAGGTGTCATTGCAGCACCAAGGGAACGGGGTGTCTCATTTGTTGACTGGTGTGATCCCCTTTGGCTTGATGACAGCTCCGCAAACTTGAGTTTCTGTGGGCTTTTGTAACTTTTCCCGCCTCCTCTGTGTATTTCATATGTGGTCATTCTGTAGGTCTTCACCATTTGCCTTTTACAGCGGTGCTTTCCTCATCAATCTGTCACTCTGCTGCCTTCAGCTTGTTTCTTTATGAATGTACTTCTCTCTTGCTGAGCTATCCTTGGATTTGTCTTGCAAATGGAGCCTGTCTGGGCTCTGTATGCTTCTCTACTCTATCTTGTTTTCCTACAGCCTACAGCTTATCTACATTTTGTTTTGCCTACCACAGTTTACATTAACTTTATGCCTGTTTTGTTTTAGTTTGGCTTGTGGTGTCCATTCAGAAAGAGATATGGCATCAGCTATGCCAAGTCTTTCAGGCCTATACATTTTCAATAGTCCAGTTATAAGGTGAGACTCCACTTGTCACAGTGCCAAGTAGGGTGCATCCACCTATAGGGGATAATGTGTGACAGTTCTCAATGCATACCTGGCCTTGCCTTTTAACGGTTGACAGTTATTGCAAGGCAGATTTTCAGGCCAACATATGTAGACCAACAATACTGGTGACTCTAAGCAGAGGAATAAATTACATCCATCCCTTTCTTAGCCCCCACAATCCCACTTGGTTACTGAATTTGTTTATAGTCCCTAATCGAACCTGTGTTTGTGCAGCATGGGGTAGCTTGCTCCATTAAAAACAAACAAACCCCAAAACCTACTTTTGTGATGAAGCATTCCAGTGATAATGACTATTTGCTGCTGTTTGTTGTATGCATTACTTTTGCCATGCTCATGAGTGATAATGCAGTATCTTGTGACTTACAAACAGGCAGAAATTTGATTAGCAGTGCTGTTGCTAGAGGTTGCAGTCTCTTGATTAAAAAGGATTTGGTTCTTTCTTTTGCACTTGCTGCCTATTGCAAGGGTGTTTTTGCACATACAACACTATGTAAATATAAATGACAAATGTGATTTCTCATTAAATATCTTGACATGTTTCTCAAAAATTACCTTTGCTTTCTGCATCTTCTGCTTTTGTGCTCCGTTTCCTTCAGTTAATTTTGGTCACAAAGTTCTCCAAGACCATTTCAGGCTGGGCATAAGGAAGAACTTCTTTACAGATCTGGAACCGACTGCTGTCGGAGAAGGTGCAAGCACCTACTCTGGATTCCTTAACAGTCAATTGGACATTTATCTTGCTGGGATCCTGTGACCTCAGCTGACTTCCTGCCCCTGGGGCAGGGGGCTGGAATCGATGATCGATGATCTTCCAAGGTCCCTTCCAGCCGTAATGTCTATGAAATCTATGAAGAGCAGGCATAGTAGCAATATAGAAAGTGCTTTTGAATTTTTCAGAAGTCTCTTGCTTTGATATCTCTTGCCATTCCCCAATTCTCTTCTGATTTCTTGTCTCTCTTCTCTCTTCCTTGAGAATCAGATCTTCTTGCAGTTCGTATTACCAGCTGTTGAGTATACTGGAATGTATGTTTATATACTGGCATGGTATCCTGCTTTGTCACTGTTGGCAGTACGCTGCTGCTGTGCTTAGCTGGGGCAGAAGAGTTCCCATTGTTGGTTGGAAAATTAATTCAAACCAAGTGACTTTGTAGTTATAATAGAATTATTTAAAAGCAGATAAAAACACAAAGGAGCTTTCGTTAAATTAGCTTTTAATTTTATAAAGCTCAGTGTGTGAAATGCAAATGAACCAAAATAAGTGAAGCTAGCCAATTCTTTGACATTATAGTCCAAAAACCTATCCTAGATAATAGGCCACAACTTCCATCATCTGACATGCCTGATAGGCTCTGTAAATTAAGTAGTTTTTCACACTGGAGCCTAACCTCTTCCCTCCCCTTTCCCCCCCAGTATCTATTTTTGTCAAAGTAGATAGAATGCCAGACAGAAATTCTCTTGGGGAAGGTGGTAGCAACCAGCTTTATTTTAGTTCTGTGAATAGGAAAAGCAAGGTCAGAACAGTGATGCTGGACAGATGACCGTTCTCCTGGCCCTTTCTCTTCCTTCACGCTGAAAAGAAGTTTTTCCTATCTTGATCTTTCTCCTCTCTCAAATAGGAAGCAGAAAGCCAGACTCTTCTCTTGTGCTTTCCCTCTCTTTGTGCCCTGTACAAAAAGGAGAAGCATGAGGCCACCTTTCACAGGGCATGGTTCCATTCCCAAAATCACAGTATTGGGACATAGTTATCGTGACAAGTTCTATCAGGTATTAGTTTAAAGCACAGTTGCTGTTCTGCATAATGCCTTGGGAAGAAAGTTTCATTCAGTGCCTTTGCATTTTGGCTGTAATCCACATCCAAATTAGATGGAGGTTAACTGCACAGTGGTACTCTTAAGTGTAGAACAGAAGTGTTCTCATAGGATGCCAGTGCAGAATTGCTGTTCTGGGGTATCTCCTCATGTAGATAGGCCTCATCCTGCTGCTCTTGCTGAATTCAAGGAGAGACTGAGAAGGGAGGGTTTTTGTGCTTTATTTTTTGGTCTTCTGCACTGTTATAGAACAACAAAGACCTGGTTTGTTACCATATCTGATCTTCATCAAAGGGCTAATCTACACTAGAAAGTATATGCTGTTATAATTAAATCAGCAAATATACCTAGGGTGGATGCAGCTACAACAACATGAAAGTGTTCGAACTGGCATCACTTGTTCTGGTTTGGGAACACTTTAGAGCAGTCTGTGCAAGTATGTTGGTATAACCATATGTGTTAAAAAAGAGAAATGGCACCATGAGCTGCCCTACTGCTACAACTCTTCTGGTATATACGAGCCCATCCACTTTTGAACCATATTCTAAATCAAACCTAGATCAGTATGAAAGTTAGTAAACTAAACCAAAAACTGCCCTGTGCCTTTTTTCCTTTTTTTGTGTGATTTTTATTCATATTACCATAGCACCTAAGAGCTTGTAGGTGGATTACATTTTTTTGAGCTAAGTGGAATGACACCAGTAATAGACAGACAAGGTTCTTTGGGTGGATCTGATATCTTTTATTAGACCAACTCGAATAGTTGGAGAATAATTATTAAGCAAGCTTTCGGGTTCAAAAACCCTTCGTCAGGCTAAGGAAGTGTCAGCAGTTGGTGTGTGCTCTTCCTGGATGGAATGAAAAGTAAAGAAGCCATGTGAGAAATGTGCCCCCACTGGTAATTGGGTATTTCTGTCTCTGATAGATTTCCGGTGTGCATTCATTCTGGTGCGCACTTGTTGTTTGGTCTCTCCTACATATTTTCCATCAGGGCATTTGGTGCATTGGATGAGGTATATTACATTTCTGGAGGTGCAGCTATAAGATCCAGGGATGCTGATGGCTCTGTTGTGGGGTGTAGTAATAGTGGGGGTGGTGGAGATGTGTTGACAGGTTTTGCAGTACTTGTCATGACATGGTCTGGATCCTTTTGGTGGGTTCTGGGCTTGAGGAAGTTTGCTTCTGGTGATGCGGTTAGTGAGGTTCGGTGCTTGTTTGAAAGCTAGGATGGGTGGCTCTGGGAAGATCTTTTTAAGAATAGGGTCCCTTTCTAGTATGGGTTGCAATTTTTTGAGGATTTTTCCATACAGGTTCAAGGGAGGCGTGATGTGTCATATAACCAGCGGTGTGCAATTTGTGAGGGTTTTTTTTTCTGTACTGTAGCAGTTCTTCACGTGGTATCCAGGTGGCTCTTTCAAACGTGCAGTCGATCTCTCTGGATGAGTGTCCTTGTTGGGTGAAAGCCTTTTTAAGATTGGTGAGGTGGCGATCCTGGGTGTTCTCTTCAGTACAAATGCAGTGGTATCTGAGGGCTTGGCTGTATATCACAGCTTTTTTGGTGTGTTTAGGGTGTTTGCTGGTTCTGTGCAGATATGTATGTTGGTCTGAGGGTTTCTTGTGTAATGTGGTCTGTATGTTATCATTCTGGATACTGATCACCATGTCTAAAAAGGAGATGTTGGTGCTGGAGTATTCTAGAGAAAGTTGGATGGAGGGATGGTGATTGTTGAATTTCTGATGGAACTCAATCAGAGATTG
>JAGPOW010001543.1:21989674-22089483 GCA_030014935.1 Caiman crocodilus | reverse complement strand
GATTTTAGGGAGCATGTAAAAAGTCCCCGGGTTAGGTAGCGGGGGGATCAAGGTCTGTAGTTTTTCTTGTAGTCTTGATGGAAATGATTTGATGGTATTGTTGAGATTTTTGGTGAAAAGGGGAGTAGGATCTTCTTGTAGTTCTTTGTAGTACGTGGTGTCAGAGAGCTGTCTGTTGGCCTCCTTTATGTAATCTTTATGGTTTAGGATTACTATGGCTCTTCCTTTATCTGCTGGTTTTATTACTATTTGATGGTTACATCTTAGAGAGTCTATGGCCTTTTTCTCTGGTAGAGATAGGTTGTTTTGGTGGCAGGTATTGCTGATTATTTTATTGTTCATTCATTCCCTGAAGCAGTCAATGTAGCGGTCAAAGTTAGCATTTCGTCCACTGTGAGGTGTCCAATCTGATGGTTTTGGGGGGGCTTTTTAGCGTTGATCTTTTTCTGAATGTTGTCAGAGGATGAGATGTTGTTGGGAGTGGGTTCAGTTTGGTCATAGAAATATTCTTTGAGACACAGGTGTCAGAAGAATTCTTCTAGTTCTCCACATTGAAGTATTTTATTAGGATATTTTTCTGGACAGAAATTTAGGCCTTTGAAAGGACAGATTTTTCAGTTTTGGTAAGCGTGCGTGTGGAGAGATTGATAATATTTGTGGGTTGGTTGTTGCTTTCAGTTTCATCAAGTGTGAGGTTGGAATGTTGTATGGCGTTGGTGTTGTTCTTCTGATGGTTGTTTTGTGGCTGGGGAGCTTGTTCTTGGAATAATTTGTTCCATTTGTTCCATTTCTTCTTTTTATGTAGGATGAATGCTGTAGAAAGTTTTTCGTAGTCTCTTTGTATCCACTGTATATTGTCAAGGAAGATGATTGGATTTCTGTCTTTTAAGTTGTTGTAGTATATGGTGATTTCCTTCCTGAGTTGGTCTCTATTGGAATAGAGTAGGTGAAGTAAATGATTTCTAATTTTCTTTGAAGTTCTTCTGCATAGCTCTGAAGCATATTTGGAATTGTGTGTAGTAGTTGGGGGATTGTAGATGTTCAATCCTCAGGGAATTAAGTTGTGTTTCTTGCAAAGGCTTTGAAAATATATGTCGCTGTTGAGTTTGGCTTCTTTCTTTTTCATGTTGTACAGTTTCCATTGCAGATGGCTGAATTTGATATCTTCCATGTTGCAGAGGTGTAGGTTGTAGCTGTGTTGGTCTAAGGACATAGGCAGACAAGATTTCTTGGGTGAATCTGACGTCTTTTATTAGACCAACCCAAATAGTTGGAGAATAGTTATTAATCAAGATTTCAGGTTCAAAAACCAGTAATAGATGCACTTTAATATTACAGTGTAAAAGCAGCTCTGAACTGAGAGCATAACAGGATCTTTGCCTTGGCTCCTGGGCAGTGCTAAGGATACAGGTGGTGCAATAAATGCATCAAAATGCTATTGGAAAAATAGGACCATGTCAAAACAAACTATTTATCAAGCTGAGCTACTCTAAGGAGAGGGGAAGACAGTATGGGAGTGTAATGTCAAGAGAGGCTTCTGCAAGGTCCTATATCTAAGGCAAAATATTGATCCAGTCATAGCTTATAACAAATCTGCACACACTGTAACTTGCACACTGTTTAGAAAAAACAACCAACCCTGTCTTACGGGTGCACATGCTTCAGGGAAGATGTGAAAATAGGAAGCCATAATGAGAGAGTGCATTATTAAGGTTTTGTTCACACTGCAAACTTATTCATATGTGGTACAATGCAGTATGCTAAACAGAAAAGCCTGCTGTGTTTGGCAAATCAGAAAAGTTGGCTTATTTCCAAAAATGACTTTTAATTTTTTTAATTCACTAACTTGCTGCTTTTCATAATCTATTGATTCACAATGATTATTCATATTTACTAGTGTAAATTAGTAAAATTCTGCTCTGCTAAACCATGTTTAGAGAGTTTTTTTCCTCAGAGGGAAATTTCAGATTTGAAATGTGATTTTATTTATTTATTTTTTTCAGGTTGGTAGTGTCCCTTTTAAATAGGGTGACCATACATCCTGGGTAACACTAGACACTCCAGGATTCCCTAGTGGGTCCTGGCCAGTTGGTCAAAAGCCCTGGGCTGGAATCCACAGCAGCAAAGTGTGCCAGGCAGACTGAATGCCATCACCCTGCTGGCATCTGGCTTGTAGGAGCAGCGGTGCCTGCCTGGCACACCATGCTGCTCCACCTCCGTGCTGGACTCTGGCCATGGACTTTTGTCTGACTGCCTGGGACCTGGCAATGGAATCCTGGAGTGTCCAGCACTGCCCGGGATGTGCAGTCACCCTACTTTTAAAGAGAGTAAAGAAGACTTGTAGACCTTGTTGAATATTTTATTGGGAGCACAGTGGTTTTATATGTGTAACCCCAGGTAGGCTTAAGAAATGGGTTTGTGTTGTTTACAGCAATCCCTTAATGTAAGAATCATCTCTACCATGGCTCATTGATGGATCTTGAGGTGACTTAAGAGTCGAACCCTTGAGCCACAGATCTGCCTGCAGAAGTTGGAATTCTACTCTCTCTTCTCTGCTTTGAGGACAAGATCCTTTACTTCGAAATAGGCTACCTCTTGGTTGAGGTTGCCATGCTGTTGGAGTTGTTTGGCAGCCTGTTCCTCCTAACTCTTGATGTCAGGATCTGTTTTTTTGAGGTATGCTTATGTAGCAGATGCCCATGAATTGATGGTGCTGTGTCAGCTAACGGGCTCCCAATAGAGCAAAAGTCATCTTAAATTCCCACTGAAAACAGAAAGCTAAATAGGCAATGGAAGTCTCCGTGCCAGAATATTATGAACGATACAAAGTATGGATTAAAGTAGAGTGTTTCACATCGCCTGTCATAGGTGCAGAGTTCTCTCTTGATGCAAAGTAAAGTACATTAATGAAAGTGCCTTGTTATTCCTGCCTAGCATTAGGAACATTGCCAAAGGGATACATTCATGTAACTAAAAGCCTAATTTAGCATGTTGAGGACAGCTTTTAAATCTGTTTCCTCAGAGACATCCATTTCACATCCATAATCTGCCTCTCTCGGCCTGTGCACCTGAAACAATGAGGGACGGACGCTCAAACTGGTTTGAGATTTTTCTCCCATTGAAGATATTGGTAGAAGTGGACATGAAGAACCTTTGGCTATACATCCATGCATAGGTTCTAGTGACACTTGTTCTGTATCATAACTATGTTAGACCTGCTGCTGTATACCTTGCAAGATCAAAATCATAATTGGTGTGCGTGTAAATGACCTGTTCAGGTGTAAAGTATGTCACAATACAAGGTTATCGGTGCTTTGGGACCAGCCGGTCCAGAAAGCGTTGGTATTACTTAAAATAGGATTATCAGGTAGGTGAGTAATGGAGAAGGCGAGACAGCATATTGGTTGCAAAACGAGATTTTACTTGCGCCTCTGAAGACACTAGCGTAGGTGAGAAGTACTTGCTTGGTTACAGGTAACTCAGAAAGTAACACAACCGATGATGTAACAGGCAACCAAACCAGTAACAGAGCAAACAAGTCCATGAGTTCGTTAACAAAGCGAGGTGTCAAAGAATGGGGGTACGTCTTGAAGGTCGATTGACGGGGAGATGTTGGCGGGTGATCAGGCCTCCAACCATCTCAGAGGTGCTCTCAGAGATCTCCGACAAGTGTGCATGGATCTCTCCTCAGAGCTCTACTCTGAATTCTCCTCTAGGTGTACTCAGAGTTCTCCTCTGAATTCTCTGGTTTGGGCGGAAACTGCTTTAACCTTTTATATGGCTAGCGAGCCAATAGCTAACCGCTAAGTAAGAATAATTTACAACCGGCCAATGGTGGTGCACGTATCTGCACATAGTTGGCGGGAACTTTTTATAAGCTGTAACTTTCCATTACTGTGACGTATAGTTTTTGGGTTCTGGTATAGCGGAATTTTCCACTTGTGACCTACTTTCTTGCTGTGACCTACTTTTGCAGTGCCATATATATCAAGCCAATGGAATTTTCCACAGAGGCCAGAACCATCAACTAAGGTGATTGACAGCTTACATAGGGCACATCCATATTAGGTGGCAACATCAGTTTCTTGGGGGTGGGGTAGGTTTTCTTGCTCTATCTATTATGACAGGAGCACTTAACTATTTCAAGAACTCATTTATGACAATTGGATGTTATGCTAACAGGGCTCTAGGGTAATCATCCCAGGCTACTGACAGGTGTTAAATGCATGATGGGATCTGATTCCAACAGTTGTGCCTCCTGCCATGCCACAGGTGCATGGCAAGAGGCATGATTCTGGGATCAGGGGTTAGAAATCAAACATTCCCTGTTGCAAGTGCAGGGGGAGCCTGGGATCGTCATGGGAGAAGCTCCTAGCCACTGGAGCACAATAGCTACATATTCTATTTAAGGCATGCTGGGAACCAGCCACATTTTTATTTATTTTTGTGTAATAATTGTGTGGTTTATTCCTTGTTCTATTGCACCATTAATTCTGTTAACGTGTAGCCAGGTTATTAAGTTACGATTAACTGGTTACTCACATTGTAAGTGTAATGTCTGCCAGGAGCTCCAGTATATAAAAAAGCTAATGTAGAACTTCTCTGCTGTTTCAGTGCAGGAACATGGTATAGCTACTGATAGATAACGAAAAGCTTTTCATCTCCATTTGAATTCTCTGCACTCTTTGGTTATGATAACCTGATTTGCATAAACATCATATGCTTCTTTCTTAATAACTACACAGGGTGCAAATCCCTGTGCCCTAATAGGCTAACAGTAGCTGCTAGCCAGTCAGTGTACAGGGTTTTGCATAATCTTGAATAAATTAACTGAAATCACACTATGATTATTCCTATTACTCTGACGGCTGTAAATTCTCTATTTTGTTTGGCTTCTGGACTTGGAACTTGTTGCTTGCCAATAGCCCAAATGACATTCTCTCAGCCTCTCCCTCCGATGGAAGCAGGAAACGACAAAATTGTATCGGAAGGTGGAAGGCCGGGGCCAATGGGACTCAGCTTGCCCAAACGTGGGGCAGGGGGTAGGTGGCTGCAGCGGGAGCGGGGAGTGGTGCACATGCAGCCAGGATCGCAGCCTGGCATGTGGATCACTGGCTGCCCAGCACAGCAGGCAAGTGTCAGTCTGTCTATTCTGTGAAGGGAAAAAGGGCTGGTGGGGGGGAGGGGCAGATCGAGGCCCCCACATTGAGGGAGGGAGTGGGGCAGGGGTGAATGGGGCCCTGGCTGGGCCAGGTGATGGGATGCTCAGAGCCTGGGAGGCTTGTCCGGAGGTGCAGGGGGGCTCCCGTCACTGTGCGCACCCCAGAGGAGGCTAGCAGCAGCATGCAAAGCCTAGCACATAAGTAGTATTAGCGACCTCTGCCCTGTGCACAGACTGGGGGGGCACATCCCCCCCACAGGGTGTGCACAGCAGCGGGAGCTCCCCTACGCTCCTGGATGAGCCACTTGGGCTCCCATTGTCCCACCACCCGGCCTGGTCAGAGCCCCATTCACCCCTTCTCTGCCCCACACCCTCCCTCACTGCAGGGGCCTTGGATTGCCTTCCCCTCCCCTCCCGGCCCTTCCCTCACAAGACTGTCCTGCTGGGCATGGGGAGGTGGGAGAATGTATGCGTGTGCTCTGCCTACCCCCAAATATTTTTTTTCTCCCTCCACCTATGATTATACCTAAGAGGAAAGGAAGGACAATAATGTAGACAAGAATAGTGTGGTTACATGGGTGAAGGAAAATGCAAAAAAAAAAAAAAAAAAATTGTTTCCCTGTCTCCTCCTGTCCTCTATATTAATTTGTTCCCAGAACAGAATCTCAAATAATCTAGGTGTGGTCTGAACAAAAATGAAAAATTAGCTTCAGCTTTCAATGAAAGTGATGGTGCCTATGGGTGCAAACACAATAGGGGTAATAGAAATGAAGATATGTGGATGTTACCATGGCTAAAACTGAAGCAAAATTTAGAGATCAGTACACTCAAAATTGGGAGAGACTAGATAATCTCTGTCCTAGATTTCCAAAAAAGTAGGCAATGGATTTGCAGGTCCATTAAAAAGGATTTTTAACTCGGGATGTTATGTTATGACTGGAGATTAGAAAGTGCTATACTTACTTAGGAAAGAAGGAAATTGTTGTGGGGAAGAGAGCAGAGGGATTTTTTTGGCAATTACAGGCCTGCTTATTTCACCTCAATAGCATGCAAGACTGGAACAAATTTTAAAGGAGAGAATAAACATCTGAAGGTGAATGCAATGTGGGTTTAGCAGAGATTGTGCTAATTGTGCATCTATTGTTATCTTTCTTTGGTAAGATACCTGATTTCCTAGACAAAGAAAATATGGTAAAGCTAATCTGTCTGGACTTCAGTGAAATATTTGATTTGATGCCACTTGGGGAAATTAATAGTGTAGCTAGAAAAGAAGGGGTTTAGTAGAAGAACTGCAAGGTGGGTAAGGAATTAACTAAAGGGACATGATAGTTAGTAGTGTTATCTAGTAGTGTTATCCACTAGATTTTTATGAAAAGGAAAATTTATCATGTGCTGCCTTATTGATTCTCAGTTTCCAGGGTTCTTCTCTAAACCAGATAGTACTTTGACCACCTTATCCTGATAACACTAGCATGACTGTAGCACCCTCCTGATTTGTTCTAACATTCCTGGATATTCATTTTTTGTCTAGCTAAGAACATAAACCTGGAAGGGAACATCTAGATCATTGAGTCCAGTCCCCTGCAATCGCTGTAATAAAGGTGTTCCAAGAACATCCACACCAGCTTCTTATTCTCATACCATAAACCACAACTATAATACAAATTACTGGACAAGCACATAAACAAAAAAAATCCTATCATGTTCCATAGGAAGAAGGTAGGAGGTCCTTTGCCTCATTTGTTTCCAGCTGAGGAGATCTCAGTTTATGAGGGAAGTCTTTGGAAGTTGACACCAAGTACATCACTTTGAATTCCTTCCCATTTTCATTTGTGTAGTCCTTGGACTCGTCTATTCTTTTTCTGTATTATCTTTCAATTTTGTGTCATTTGCAACTTTTGTTAGTGCATTCTTTATTTTGTTTCAAAGCACTGCTGAAAATATTAAGTAAGAACAGTCCCAAGGCCAGTCCTTCAGGGACTCTACAAGTAAACTCTTCACAGCCTGATATTTCCATTTTCAGCACAACTTGTCTCTCCTTCAGCTACTTTCTTATGAACCCTTACATTTCTTGTTTTAATCTTCATCCTAAAACCAAGCAAACAGATGTCTGTGCCCCTTGTTTCACAAATACCCCAATTTGTGGCAATAACTAAGTGGTAAATATTTGCAACACTTCCTTGTAGCTTTATGATGTGAGCTGCACTCACCAGCTGTCCTGGGCAGGTATTCCCAGGGCTCTGGGGGCTTGATCCTTTGCATCCTTGGAATTCTTCTGCAGGATTGGGCCCCTGAAGCCCTGGGACTATCTGTCTGGGTTTTACCACTTAAAGGCATGCCCTGGGAAACCCCTCACAGGGGATATGCTGGCATACATATCATGCTGCTCTATTCTCGACTCAGAATAACAGGTGACACCTGTGTTGTCCAATGAAGTGGCATCATGGCACAGCTCATTCTGCTCCAAGGACAACATCTGTTTGTAGCCTAACTTCCCCACATTTACTCTGTGGTGCCGTATCAAATGCTTTAGTGAAGTTCAGACACATAAGATTAACTGCATTTTCTTTGTGTAGAAAATCAATTATCCTATCTAGGAAAGCTATCAGGTTAATCTGGCATGTTGTAGCTTTGGTAAATCTATGTTGCATTTTATCTCATTTTCCATTTGCTTTTATCTTTTCCAAAATCGATCTTATGCTAACTGTATCCAGAACTATATCTCTGCATTTCACTAGGGGACAAAAGGAAATCACTGTTTCTGGATTTGCAAAAGAAACAGCATGGAAGGGGCCAACCATCTTGGCGCACACAGCAGAGATAAGCCTGTGCCTTTCTGGCATGCCGCTTGGATTCTCTTCCTCTGCACAATCTGCCTCTGTGCTTTCTGCTCCCTGCCTTGTGCTTCCTGCTGTATTGGTTGCTCTGCTTTATGCTCCTTCTCTATTCTGCCATGTGCCACGCATAGGGGCAGCCTGTGCCACTTCTAGTATGCATGCTGCAGATTGGCTACCCTGGCATAGAATGTCACCAGTATTTTTGACAATATAGCCTATAAGCTCATGATCTCTTGTAGTATCTTCAAGTAAGCACTGAATAAGAAAGGTGACATGCAGAGTCCTATGAGATGTACCTCAGGGAGAGCAGTCACCCAGCATTTCCCTTGAGACTTCTTTGCTAGGAATGAATAAAATGTCTTTCTTCCGTGTCAGGTTTTATCAAGTCAAAGTACCTCAGAATAAATGCTAGAGAAATTTGTTGAAATATCTTAGAGGATCAAGAGTAATTTTATGTTGTTTGTTGCTCTATAGAGGGCGCTGCTACACTTGCAATTAATGCAACTGGATCAGTTTGAGCTGGAGTAACCTAATTCCAACATCACAGTCTACATATGTGTTTAAACACAGTAATGTACTGTGCTGCAGATATTGCTTGCAGCTGACAGAACTATCTGGCTGTGCAGTAAATTAGTCTGCTGCTCAATAAAGCATCTCATGTAGGTGTGCCCAGAGAGTGTCAGCTATTGGGACAAGTGGTGTTTTCATGCCGTGACCAGGTCTGGAACCTAGCTGGTGTCCAAAGAACTTCAGGGTGTTACCTGCTGCTGGATTTGGCCTAATGCTATTTTCTTAACAGTTGTACAAAAAAGAATATGTCCTAAGGTAAATGTTTCCCTAAGTTTCAGCAATGTAACGATTTTTAAATCTTTCTACTTTTAGGAGAGTTCGGTGCTTGTGACACTGTCCTATATCAAAACAGGATGAATTGTTTTAATAAAACACTAAAACGACACTAGGATTTCATAGGCATCCCACTGGGAAGGGATGGGGCTAGAGAACCAAGTGATTCTTTTAGATTGTAGTCTTTCACAAATTATTCAAGATGTTTAAAAGATTAAAAAATAAATAAAATTAAGGTTTCCAAGAATTTCTCTTTCAGAAAGTTATTATAATGAAAATGTTTCTTTAACTGTAATTTTTTGGAGAAGAAACCATGCTTCTCCAAGCAACTGCTTGAGAAGCAGTTAGCACATTGCAAGCATTAATGCAGTTAATGTAATATGTGAGGATTACAATTGTCTGATCTCTTAAAGAAATCAAGCAATTTCCAGCACATCATGAAGAATGTGTGACTTTGTTCCCCTTACCCATCTGAGGCAGACCAAACAATTTTAAATGGATTGTGTGTGACACATGACTTTCAACTAATATCAGGGTTTCCTTCATTCTGCTCTGATTTCTATTTTGGTACAGCAAGTTAAACTTATACAGTTCTTACTCGCTGTTCATTCAGTATTTGTATAAGTTCTCTCTCAAGCTCTATAAATGACATTTCCTGACTTTTGTAAATAATAGTATTATTATAAATGTTAACGTATCCCTAAAGTTTGTTGTGTGTAGTATTGCTTATAAAATAAAAGATCATTATGATATCAAACTCAAAAGAGCTGTTTTTGTCAAGAGTTAGTGCCCCTTGAATTTGCTACCTGTGGAAAAGTGATTCAAATGAATACTTTTATGAGAACTGATGAATCCCACTTTCCTAGCTGATTGGTAAAGCTGTTAACTGCAGAGGACCAAGGTGTTTAGCTTCCCTTAATATGAGACCTTCAGTGTGTCATCTTGTAGGTCATCCCAATTACCATGGTGATAGGTGTAGCATTAAATGCCTGCAAATGTAACAACAGCAAACACCCATTAGGGTAAAAATAATGTAAGGAAGAATGTGACCTATCTATTGCTGATAGGCTCTTGCTTTTACTATTCTCAGCCCATATGATTTACACTATAGATCATAACAGGCTATAATACTACAATTTCCATAAACCATCATTTCAGTCTTTGATTTGAACCCATGGCTTGGCAGTCTCTTGCATGCAGCGTGTATGTAGGATCATAGGAGTGTAGGGCTAAGAGGTCACCTAGTCCAACTACCTGCTTAACCATCATGTCAAGGGCATCTCCAACCCGGTCTTGGACATTTTCAGAGATGGAGGTTCCACAACTTCTTAAGGTAGCCTGTTCCAATGCTTGACTACCCTCCTATTCAGCAAGTTCATTTCCTTCCTCTCTCTAATTGTTCTTTGGGTATATGAAACCCATTATAAAATCCCCCCTTCAGTGTTTTCTTCAGACTAAACAACCATAAGTCTTGCTTCCCAGGTTGTTAATCATTTTTCTTGCTGTCTGTTGGATTCTTTCCAGTCTGTTTATATTCTTCTTGTGTGGCCCCAAACTGGCCACATTACTTCAGGTGAGGCCTTGCCAGTGCTGAATAGCAAGGAAGAATCGCTTTCCCTTGATTTGCCTCTTAATATAACCCAATATTACTGTTGCATGCTCTCTTTTTTTTCCAACAAGACCATGCGGTTGACTCTCATTCACCTTATGGTCCACTTTAACTCCTGGATTTTTTTCTTTAGTACTGCATCCTAGCCAGTCATTCCCCAGTCTCTATTTGTACAAGCAGTTATTCTGTCCCAGTGCAGGACTTTGCACTGCTTCTTGCTAAATCTTATGTGGTTCATTGTGTGCTATTTCTCCAGTCTATCTATTTTGGATCCTAGCCCTACCCTCCATAGCATCTGCAACTATATCCCACTTGGTATTATCTGCAAATTTGCTAACATGATTTAAATCATATTGTCCATTAATGAAGATATTAAACAATACTGGGTCCAGGACAGACCCCTGGGGTGTCCTACTTGATACCTCCTTCCAAGCAGACATTGAGCAATTGATGACTAGGTGTTGAGCACCAGCCAGTTACGTACTTTCATCTAGTCTATATTTCCATAGCTTGTTACAAAACAATGTATGGGAGAAAGTGTTAAAAGCTTTCCAGGTATTGTACAGAGGTTAGGCTGACTGATATAATTGACCCAGATACTCCTTCCCTTTTGTAAAAGATGGGCACTATCTTTGCCTTTTTACAATCATTCATATGAAATAATCCCCATAGACCCAATAATATCTATGAAATCTGTAGAAGAGTGCATTTGCTCTGTAAAAAAATTGAAAAGTTTAAATTTTTTTCGATACATAGCTATTATGGAACCCCATCCAAATCTGTCCTGCATCTATCAAATGAGCAAACAGATAGCTAGGACTTTGTTTACAAATGATTGCAAAATTATATCCTCTAGTCTAGAATCCCAAATTGTGTTTACAATGCCCAAGGGTGACCACATAGGCAGCTTATTGTCAGAACTGCTTTCTTTATGTATTGGGAAAGTGTGTCATGGCCCACACGGTGCTGGCTGGGTGAGAAGGTCACTCTCCACAGCCGTGGTGCCTTGTACTTTGGCAAGAATACTCTCTATCCCTTTCTCATGCTCTTTGTATTTCTGCCTTTTCTCTTAACTCTTTTAAAGTTCTACCTCAGCAGGGAGGTGTGGGTCGTCAGCAGTTGTATGACTAAAATCCTGAAAGATGATAAAATACATGCTGAATATTTTCAGGGAGAAAAGGAGTCCATTGGAATGCTAGGAGTGTTGTTTCTTTAAAGCAGTTTTCATATTAATGTATATTCCCATAAATATTTCTTCTTAAAAAGTAAGCCTCCTAAGCCTCATGGGTATAATTACAGCTGATTTGAGATTTGTTGTTGTTGTAGGTTAGCTCTTTGGCCTGCTTAAAAGCAGGTGGAGATCTTACTTTAGCTCCAAGGGGATAAATATTTTTGCTACTCAACTTGTCACCCCAGCCAGTATTTACTGGCACTCATGGCAGAAAAGGGAAATGGGGCAAGTAATTCCCTTGCTTTTTGAGATTAGAGTTATGTTGGTGGATTCAGCGGGGAAACTCATGCTGCCATTGCCAATGCTGCACCTGTTCTATAAGTAGTAAGACTTTGTTCTTTAGGGAGGTCATTCTTACATCTTTGTCTAGCACTACATTAGTTTAAACATAAAATTAGAAGGTTTTCTTAGGTTTCTGCCTACTGTATTTTACATATTTCAAGGTTTATTTCTAGCTGTTTGGATTATTTTGACCAACAGCTGATTGGTACACAAGTACCTGTTTTAAAATAAATTTCCTTATTTTTTAACTTTTTATAAAACTTTACAGGCAACCCCCTTTTAATACTCTTTTAGCACTATTTTGCTATAAATTGATACCTGATTTCACTTAGTGCTCAGCAAGTTTTGCTAGAAAGCTCGCAGTTGCCATTTTGGGTCATTAACAAGACTTGTGGTTGTCATCTTGGGTTGTCAGATACTTTCAGTTTCACTTAATGCTTGTTTCGCTTAATGCTTGGTTTTTCAAGAGCAAATTAAGAGCACTAAGTGGCGGTTGCCTGTATATTAAAGGTTGAGATTTACTGTGTTTTTTCATTAGAAGCAGAAACTAAATTAATGGTGATATCACTGACTGTTAAGTATCAATAGGTTGGTTTGGTAATAATTGTATTAATGTCATTATATTTTACTTTCTCAGGACTCCAAAGGATGAGATTACAACAGAAGCTCTGAAATATGCTGAGCAGCTTCCCGTAGCTCAGATTATACACCAGGTATGTCTTTCCATTTCAAGTACTTTCTTTGAGAAAAACAGGATTTCTAATCCTTACAGTGTAATGCTTTTTGTTAGATTTTATGGATTCAGTGTGTTTGTGCTTAGACTGGAAAACCACAAAAGCCACATATCCCTCTTTAGCTGACAACTGTTAAATCATAGCAGTCTTATTCAAAGCACACTTACCAGATGAGGCACCTCACATTGCACCATGGCACTAGTTGTAGCTAAAATGCATACATCTTCAGTGATTTCCCTCCTCCACCCCCCATCCTTCAAAATATAACTTTGGCCTCTTCCAACATGCATGTTGGCTTTCTTTCCATCACATGAAAACACAGCCAAACTATAGTAGCATTATCATAGAGCAGTTGTTAGAAAGAGTCATACTTTCTTTCTCAGCACAGCTGATTATTACAGCAAAAAATCAATGATGGAGTTTTTGCTCAATATTTCTTTCTAATTTGGGCTGTATTTTAACTGCTGGGCCATTGGGCCAGATGTTGATATTGCCTAAGTGGTCTATTATCTATAGCTGTGGCCTTCAGATACCACTGACTTTGAACCGTTGACAGATTAACAAGAGGAAATGGGAGTTCACCAAGTGTCAAAGTTGATTGGAAAATCTCATGAGTGTTAATTATTATTGTAGATCTTTCCAAATATCTTTGTCAAGCAAAGGATTTTTATGCAGTTGAATTGCTTGCTGCAGGCAATGCCAGCTTTAGCTTAAAGGAAACATGAGCTTTATTTTAAAACTTTCAAGTGTACAGGCCTTTTCTGCAAGATGTAAACACAAGAGATTTTAAAAACTTTTGGCTTAAATCTGCACCTCTGGGAAGAATATCTGATGTGTTCAGAACATGGAAGATTGGAAATCAGGACCAGTTTGTATGTCAGGAAGTCCCTGGTGTTGTCAGAGCTTCAGATGACCCAACAGCCTGCAAATGTCACATTTAAAATTCTGTCTTCATGCCTGACTCTCAGCATAAATGAATTAAACAGCAGAGCAGGCAGCCAGTCAATATGTTTTTTAACAGTGAGAGTGAGCAATGAAACAGTTTGCAGGTTGTTTGGAATCAGTAAATAGAAAGTGCACAGAATGGTTCACCTAGAGGAAAATCTGAAACAGGAAACAGAATTAACCTTTAAGATGGTTGACCAGATGAAATGTCATAGTAACATTTTTACAGCATAAAGTAATAACCACGGAGGGTTCATTTGGCTACTGAGCACTGTACAGCAGTGGAATACCACATTGTAGAGAGTCAGAAATATGGTTTTCATGTAGTCAAGCTACCTACTATAACAAGTGCTTACCAGTATTATAGCGCAGACCCAGATACCTGGAGATGTCTCTCGCATAGATAGACTAGTTGTTCCTGCCTTTTATTTCAGTAGCATGTTAAGAAGAACCTCCTGGTTCACCTGCCACAGGCTGCCAGGGCTGGTTCTGGGCTTCTCAAGTACTGTGATTATCAGGGAAACTGGTTTTCTGTTTGCTGTGGAAAAATGTGGATTTACTCCTTTAAAGGAGAAAAAAGCAGGAAACCATGGGTTTCCACATGCAGGTTGGCTGAGTTCCAGCCTGCAAGGGGGTGCTTGGGGTTGGAGGGAACAGGATGCAGGGGGCGCCATATGTATGCGCGCATGCACACATGCACATAGCAGCCAGGCATTGTGGTGAAGAGTAGCTCCTGCAGCTTCCTCTAGGTAAGTCTGTGAGAAGGGGGGAACAGGCAACAGGGCAGGCGGGGCTGAGGTGACAAGGTTGGGGGAATGGGGAGCACAGGCGACACAGTGGATGAGGACAGGGGACACGTCTCCCCCCCCAAGATTTCTGTAAACTGAGTGGGGCTCAGGGCTACAGTCAGGCTGAACCAGCTCTGGGCAGGAGTTGCTTCTGCTGCCCAGTGGGTGGGACTCGGCACAGGAGGCAGCTCTGTGCCACCATGCCCACCAAGATGAGTCACTCTTTTCTGGCCCAGAAAAGCAGAGTGTGGGGGGCACAACTCTTCGCTGCTGCTGCCATGCCTCACCTTGGCCATGGTGGCCTGGCACTCCCTTGCATGCTGGGTCCCACCTGCTGGGCTGCATAGGCAGCCCAGGCCAAGATGCGCCCTAGCGCCAAGCCCTTGCTCCCCCAATGCATTACCTATGCCCACACTCCCCCTTACCTTCACACCCACCCCATTTCCCATACGCTCATCTACTTCCTCACACTTGGGACTGGGGATGGGAGGCAGCAGGTTGGGAGTGAGGGATCCTGGCAGGGCCAGAGGGCTGTGAGATGGGAGTCAAGGTCCTTGTAGGACTGGTGGGCCTGTGGCTTGGGAGTGAGGAGCAATGGTATGGGCAGGGGCAGGACATCAGCATATCAGGGCCGCTCAGCACAACAGTGCAGTGGGGGAGGGGGCAGGGCAGCCACAGCTGGACCTAAATCCTGATGAGTGAAGGGGACATGGAGTGCTCTGATTTTTCCACTATAAAATAAAAATCGAACACCAAAATATATTGGTATTTAGAATTAGTTTTATTATAATGATTGAGGGAGTGGTTGCTTTAAAATTGTAAATATAGCAATAAAACACTGTTCAATGGATACCTATATACATAGTAGCATTTCATTCTGATCATGGAAAAATGTGTATTTAGGGTTTTTTTAAATCAGCAAATGCAGGATTTTTTTTTTTTTTTAAATCAGAGAATTTCAGATTTTTAAACAGCATGAATCAGGATCAGTGATGATTACTTTAGCATAGTCTTCCCTAGAACAAATGCCTGACAATAGAAGCGTATAACACAAGACTTTTCAGAGATTCCATAGAACACACTTTTTACTGTAGATAGCACAAGAACTAGATAAATCTAAACAAAATAATGAAATTGCATGCTTTTCCCTGCTCAGCTTCCTCACCACTCTTGAGTGTTCTTTGGGCTGAGTTCAGAGTCCCCTATGGTCTTCTCCTGCATGTGACTGCTGCTCCAAATCATGGAGTCCATCTCTTGCTGACCCTGCAGTCATTGCTTGTTTGCTTTCTAAAAATGCTTCTGAGAGATGTTTTCTCTTATAACAGTTCCCTTTTGTTTGGATATCTCCAAATCAGCCTTGTAAGATGATCATAATCTTTCATCGAAGGATTAATTGCTTAGCAACATTTCCACTTGGGGGAAAAAAACTTTAAATGCATTGGTTGGTAATCTTCTCTTTGTCCAAAGGTGAATCATTTGAATTAGATGGTCTTCAAAGTTTTAATGAACCTCCAGTACAGTACTCCCAATTTACGCGAGTATTGCGTTCCGGGAGAATTTTGTGTAAGTCGAATTTGCGTAAGTCGGGATGACTTTCCCTATAGGAAATAATAGAATAGTGAGGGGTTGTGTACTCCAGACATACCTTAGTCATAGGTTTTTTTCCCCTTTTCTCAGTGGAATCGCCTTTAGGAGGCGTGTCTAGTGTCTCGCCTATATCTTGAGATGCTGCTACCACAATGGTGGCACAGCTCTGCTTGATTCCACATGCAGATCTTGTGAGGCATTCACGAAGATACATGAATGATGTGCATCTCGAGGGGTGTTTTCCAGTCTGGACCCTAATAAAAAATCGTGTAAACATGAGACGCGCGTAAGTGGGAATCGCATAAATTGGGGGTCTGCTATATTAGTCCTGTAAATAGGTGCAAGATTTTCATCTATATTTCAATAGGAAGCCTGAAGACCCCATAGAAAACAAACTCTGGACTCAAAAAGGAGTGTACATTCTGAAATAAGCATAGAAAGACTTGTTAGCATCAAACATTTTATAATTTGAATTTAGATTTCTTAAAGCTGTCAGTGCTGAAGAATGTTTTAATTATCTAAATAGCTAGCTGTCAACTGGAGGCAAGTAGCCCCAGCTACTTGTTACCTGGGGTCCTGAGAGTCTCCTGGGGTATAGTAGCAATGATCCTGCCACTCAGAGCCTGGCCAACAGCAATAGCACAGCTCCAGCTGGTCAGGTTCTGAGCAGCGGACACTGCCCCCCACGTGCGCCACTGCTTTGTTTTGTTTTGATGGGGTTTTTTTGACCCCTGGATATCCACATACCACAGTTTAATGTGTGGTATGTGGTGCCACAGATGTCTGTGGCTCCATGTACCACGTAGCTGCACTTGTCTGGATGTAGCCCATGAGTGCAACCACTGATTTGTTGCAATTGAGGAGTGTATGCTCCTGTCCTGCAATAGGTAGAAGCTGAACTGAAAATCACCTTAGAAAGAAACATGTGCTAAGTTAACCATGTTTATTTTTCACAAATTGCTAGATCAGCATTTCCCAACTATTGTGCCATGGCACACTGGTGTGCTGTCAGACACGTCCAGGTGTGCTGCAGAATCTTGCATGGGGCCTGGCTACTGCCACTGCACCCCGGCCAGGCCTGTGCAATTACCCCCGCCCCTCACTTAGCATTTGGCTACTTGCCATGACCCTCCCTCGCTCCACTTTTGGTTGGTGTGCTGTGGGACAGAAAAAGTTGGAAAACGCTGTGCTAGATAGAATGAATTTGAAGAACGGTTACAGCTGAGCAGCTTGAAACTAAGTTCCATACCTTCTAAGTGGGTATAACTGGTTAATCTGCCCATCTAATTTGTTCATGTCCTATGTATCATTACATTTCCAGCAAAATTTCCTTAAGTCTTTAGAACTTGATTTCTAACATGATCTCCAATTTTTAAAACATGGTAATGTGGTAACCAGTAGAAACCTCTTTGATTTCTAATGTTTGTTCCATGAGAGCAATTCAGGTACAATAAATACTCTGTATAAATTCCATCAAAAGGAAATAAACTATCTAACTTTGAGTTCAATAAATAAACTATCTAACTTTGAGTTCAATACTGGGTTTCTTTTATTAGTAGTAAAAATAAAGCAACAGCCCTCCCAAAGACCTTCCAGGTCTAAAGTAAGAGTCATGTTAAACTTGGTGTGTTAGACTACTGTTAGTTTAAATATCCAAAAGCACAAAAAAATGAAAAGAGAAATTCTATTTTCAAATTTAATTCCTCCTGGTATTGAAATAACCCAGTTTTTAGATTAGAATCAGTCATACATGGAATAAAATACACAGTTGTGTTGATCATAAACAAAACAAAACATGTTTATAACAAAAATGATGAAAAAGGGGAAAGAGCTATTTTTGTAGATTGCCTGTTCCATCTGATAGAGAGAGTAGAGGATGAATTGCTTAAATGGACAATTAAAATTTATAACATAATTGTGCTTTTTTATAATACCACATAAGTAGCTTGAAGATATATGAAGTGGCCCGCTGGTAGCAACTTGTAGGTGTGATACTGGTAGGAAACTGCACTTATAGTAAGGTCAGACATGGATAGTTGTTAACCATCCCATCTCAACAAATTTAAACAGATCCTTTTTATGCTCACTTGGCAAAAACAGCAAGAGAGAAAGAGAACTTGGAAGGCAGCCAGAAACAAACTCAGCTTATCTCCTTTAAAAAAAAAAAGCATAGTATTTGCATTAGTATATGCATAATATGCAGCTATTCAAGCTATAATCATATAGTCTTAAACAAAAATACTTAAATTAATTTTTAAAATATCCTAGTCAAGTTTTAACAAGAATGCCTGCAAAAGACACCTTGAATTTTTATGATTTTTTTGGATATATTTTTATATGAAGAATAACTTGGAATGGATTTGTAAACCAAAAGCCGAGAGAGACCCCAGCAAACCACCCTCCTACCCCGCCTCTCCCCAACCAGTCCCCAAAGTAATTTGATTATTCCTCTTTTATTTAGTCTAAATGTATTACAGAAAAAGGGTTGGAATGTTGTAGCCTTGATAGTCCAGGGACTATGAAAGAAGCAAGAAGCTTTTGGATATTTTTTTTTATTGGACCAACTATATATTTAGAGAGCTATTAGACAACTCCATGATATTTTTCCATGGCTTTGCAGCCCTTGTCTACTTCAAGTGACTATTTCCATTTACAGCATGGAGCTAAACAGATATCGTTGCTTTTCTCATATTCAGCCTAAGCTGTCTTTTTATTCTTTTCCAGATTTTGTACCCAAAAGCTTATCTAACACTTTTCCCAATAATATAGTTGGTCCAATAAAATATCACCAACAGAAAACCTCCTGGTTGTAGAAAGAAGATAGGGAAGAACATTGACTAAGCCAAACATGGAAGAAGAAAGGAAATTTCATTTTGAAGGATTCTATTTTTATTCATCATAGATGAAATATTTAGAGGTGCACTGATATATTTGTCTGTATCAGATTGGTACTGATAAAAGGAAAACTAACATTATTTGCAATAGGCTTTTTTTGACCGATGTAGCCAATAATGTCACCAATTCGTGCGTGGGGATCGGGCAAGCTATCTCCTATGGGCTCGGGGCCAGGGCCTATGCCAGCCTCTTCCCAATGGGGAGGCTGGGCAGTGGCAGCGCTGGCAGGAGGGAGTGGGGGGGAGCTACACCAAATTTTGGGGTGGCTGTAGTCCACCCTATACCCTGCCTCCCACCCTGAGTGCAAGCCCTTTGCTGGGAAGAGGCCAGTGCAGCTCCTAGCCCTGAGTCTGCAGTGGGCAGCCCACCCTCACCCCACTCACTAATACGGGGGGGCATACGCCTCCATGCTTCCCCTGGGGGTGCGCAGTGGCAGAAGCTGCCTGCCTCTCCACACTCCTCAGACGAGCCACCCGCAGCTCCATCCCATGCCCTGCCCCAGCCGCAGCCCCACTCTCTCCCTCACCATCAAGGCCTCAGTATGCCCTCCTACAATCCTTGTCCCCCACTTACCACCCAGGTGCTGCTCTCCACACTGCTGGGCTGCATGTTGGCTATCGGATCGGTATCGGCTGATATGGCTGATTAATTGGTCATCCGTCTTGGCCAAAAATATCTTCATTGGTGTATCCCTAGAAACATTTTGTTGTTAGGGCTTTGATTCAATCATTGAAAGTACCTATCTTCAATATAGCTACGAATGATCTGTAAACTAAGCACCCTTAGTTAATTTGGGACTTAGATTATGGATAATATTTGACTTGTCCTCATCTGATGTAATAAAGGAATACTAAAGATTGTGTTTTATTATGTGTGAAAGGGATGTTTCAACTGGTTTGATCAGGACTGTCCAGCTGGTGGCTTGAGGGCTGCATGTGGGTGAGTCTGGGCCTGTGCACACAGCTGGGGTGGAGGAGTAATGGGGGAATATGTGCGGGCCCTGCATTTCTACCCAGCCACTGCTCCCCTTAGTGCTTTGGCTGCAATAGCAGCTACAGTCTCCAGGCTTCCCCCTCCATCCTCCAGCTGTCCATCCATCGATCTCCTCCCACCTACCCTGGTGTGACCACCTCCCCTACTCCCTCCTCCTTGGCATAGACTTATCAGCTCCCCATGCCACTCATTGTCTGCCCTGCCCCTAGTGGCAGAGACAGAAAATGGCAGCAGAGACTCCAGCTGCTGTTGTGGAAGCCCAGGAACTGCAGCTCATGAGCTGCCAGTTGGACAGTCCTACACTAGAACGTGCTATTTTAATTTGCTCAGAATTTACTTTGCGGAGCCCGCGCAAGCAGTGGAGTCTATTGGAGGGTTACCTGCTTTGAAAAATGAAACAGAAGAAAGGGATGATTTTCAATATAATCATACTTTAAAGCTTTAACAGACATTAATTTGCAACTAAGCTGCTTTTTTTTTTATTTCATAGTCTAAAATCAAATTTAAGATTTTGGATTTGAATAAAAAAGGGAGCTTTTATAGAAAAGTCTCTCAGTTGCTCCTGCTTTGTTAAACATTGACAAGCAGTTGAGTTGAAATACATTTGTTTACACATTATTAGGTTCATTTCACTTTAATTTTGTGAAAATAAAATGGTAATTAGCACTGTATAGATTTTATTAATCTTTCATAAAGCTGGTTAGGGCATTTAAAACTTCAGTCAGGCATGAAAAATCTTTAGTAACAGCACAAAGGAAATACAAGTTTCAGTTGATGTAGACACTGATAGTCATCTTGAATTAGAATAATTTACCTAAAACTGGAAGTGTATTGATGAATGATACCTGCATTAATGATCTTGCAACATTTGTAATCTTAGGACCAAGAGTTTCAAAAGCAAGAAGCAGTTTTGGGTTCTAGCTTGAGACAGGTAAAATGGGCCTGAGCTTTAGGAAGTCTGTTCCTTTTCCTTCTAAGAATTAGGTCCCTTTAATGTATGTCAACTCAAATCTGGATTTCTGCTCCATTTTGAAAACTTTACCTAAAGAATTGAGCATAAAGTATGAATACTTATTATACTTGCAGGCATAAAGCATGATCTTTTGGTTTTATTTTGGATCCAAAATGTACTTCCCTGTTGAATTTTGAAAGGCAGAAACATTCTTTAGGCGTTATCTGGAAAATCTTCACTAGAACTGCTAATATTTTTGTGTGGCAAAACGTGAAAAAATTATACCAAAGACAAAAGAAAACAATCAGATATAAGAGTATAAACATTTAAAATTATTCAGTGTATTATGCAGTTCTGCTTGATGAGGCCATGAACCCAAATTTCTAGGCAGAACACCAACATAGCATGCTTGTGTCCCCCTACGCACTTCCCTCCATTCTCCTACTTGAACTCCTGGCAGTAGAGTTCTGTTTTGTCCCTCTGCAAGTTTGAGCCTTCATGTACTTGCTCAGCAATTGTCTCCTTAATGCTGCCATTTGCTCTGAATATCAGAAATAGCTAGTGACTTCTGACAGTGCTTCTCTCCATCATAGAAAAGTCACACTGGATGTAAACCATGAGAATGTGTGGGTTCTTTCCTCTCCACAAACTGGGTTCAGACAGCATCCTCAGAGCAAGGAAATCTTTAGCACTTGGCATGTTCTGTTAAAATACAGCATTCAGTACCTGGTGGTCCTACCTTCTCATCTCATAGACGTTCCCCTTTAGAAAGGGGAAGAAGGTTAGAAATGGATGTTTCACTGTGATTTCAGTTGTTCCATCCCTTTTGCATTTTTGCAATTTAAAGTAGCAGTTCTTTGTCTGTAATTGTGAACCCAGTGAAAAGGGAAAATGGAATCCTGTCTGGACGTTCTCCAGTAAACAAGAACTCAGAGTCCCCTTCCCACATTCTGGCTGCTGTGCTGTGGATCCAATTTCTTTCACTACTGTGCTTATGTGGGAATTGTTGGACCTTTTATGGCTTCTGCTTTTCAAGCCTGCCAGCCTAACAAAACTCCGTGGACAAAGATGGGTACTTCTGTGCCCATGAGGAGCAAAACAAACATTCTGTCAAAAGAAACAACTGCTGCTATAGACTTGTGCCAATTTCCATAATGTGCATGGACATAGAGCTCTGAAGAGAAATCCTGCCAAGATTTTATGTGTGTATCTGTGAGAGAGAGCAAGCTCCTGTCTGCAAATTACTCATTTGGCCGCTGTAGTAGAAATATGGATGAACTCCAGTGTTAAGGATGATCAAAAAATTATGATGAAACCCTGTCTTATTGTCCCTAAATTGGAAAACTATCCTTTCAGTTGTGTGTTCAGCTTTGTTTTATAAAATCTAGAGGGTTGATTGCCATGGTAACTTCCATACAAGTTATTCAAAGTTAGCTAAGAAAGGGAATCTTCATCTGTTTTGCTTCAATAAGCTACTGAACAAATTCCTGACTTGCTTGTAATTACAGGTCCCTTAATATCAACAGTGTCATTTAAAATTAGTTTTCACCTTGTCAATTACCACATCAGCTCAGAATTGATTTGCACTTTACATACCGCAATGTATGCCCTTTGCTTCATACAGACAGCAGGGTTGGCTCTTAGCTCTTCTCATGAAAAGACTAAAGAGCAGAATGCTTTACTGGGGTCTTGTATTAACAAAAGTTATCATATTAATATACTACAGTATATTTCCCAGTAAAACATAAATATTTTGATGAATAATTAACGTACAGTACATTTGTCAAACATAGTGTGCGTTTTGTGTGTTACCCTTTATGGACACTAATTCAAAAAATCAGTTACTTTCTACTGTGTTATATGTAAGATGCACCTAACCTTTTTCAGTATTCCTTATGTAAGAAAAATAAAACAACAAAAAAAATCACTTGAATACTATCCATTAGCATTTCATTTCTAATTGTATTCCATTTCATATGTCTGGAAGAAATCAAAGACCCAGAGATCCATAATTTGTGTCTAGCAGGCTCTGGACCATGTTCATTTCTTGCATTGGAATATACCAGCATATGTATATTACAGAAATCTGGGGGGTTTCTCTTTTCTTCTGTTTTGTCTCTATGTGCAACATGGTCTCAGGATAGCAAAGGAAATATTAGTACTATTTTGTATAGTCAGAACCTCATGAAAAGCCTGACCATAATATTAAAGCTTTCCATTTCTAGAAAGATAAAATACATGAATAACAAAGAAGAGCAGCTTGTTATGCATGTACATGCACATATTTTGTTTTTTGGGGGGGGGTTGTTTTGTTTTTTTTGGGGGGGGGGTTGGCTACTTATTCCTATTTAAAAAAACAAACAAAACCACAACAGCCCCTTTCCCACAACCCTGCCCCCCAACAGCACCAAGTACTTCCTACACTCCAAAAAGAAATGACTTTGCTCTAACCTATTCCAACTGCCCAGAGAGATTAGAGATCTCAAACAGTTCTTTTTATCCAGAATGAAATGTTGCATTGCACAGCTCATCTGTCATTTCCAGTCCATGCACTCTAGTGTTATACCATTACCTTTCTCCTTACTTTTTTCTTTCCTTTATGAAGAAGCTTAGGTACACATAGCGAATGACCAGATAATTCTCTAGTTAACCTTGTTTTCTCTCTCACTGTATGTGCATGTTTTTAGGCATATGGCCCATTGCAAAGCCCATAGCTGGGCTCTCATTAGGCAACTGCATTAGAGCATGTGATGTGTGCACCACAGCAGCAGCATACTGTACTGGGACAGCCCTGAGCAGGCCTAGCTCATCCCTCCTGCATACATATTCCAAACCCTGAATCAGGTCATTGAAGATATTCTGGGATCATCCCCAGTGAATGATCTCAAGCCCAGCAGAGGCTCAGGTTTGAAGAGTGTCACAGCAAGATACATTAGCAGAGGTTCTGTGATGCATTTCCTTGTTTGGTGTGAATGGGCAGTGCATATTCAGGGTGGAGACATGCTACTGCTATGGTCTAGACTTACCTGGTTGCTTGCAGACATTTAAAAACAAACACAAAGTGCTTTATACAAAGAAGCATGGCATTACTTTGACCTGGCTCCACAGCATCTGTATAGATTGGGTGCTTCAGCAGGGCTTTTTGGCACTTTTATCTGATTCAATCGGCTATTAGATAAAAGCACCAAAAAAGCTCACTAAAGTGCCCAATTTATGGTTTTGTCCTGCATTTTCTGGACATGTGCTGGGCTCGGTGCAGGAGCACACTGAGTTTAAAGTGCTCCCCCCCACCTTTTTTTTTTTAATGTCTGCAAGCAGCCACTCTTAGTAGCTTCCAGCTTTTCTGGTACTCTTCCTTAGTGTATATATTTTGTCTGTAGCAATGGAATGGCTGAAACCTTGTGTGACTAAGTTTGTTTGAAGTGGGACCCACAGCTTTGCATATGTCAGTAGCTTAAACACATTGTGGCTTATAATTCACTTCTTCAAGGTTATATGATGTTTGAAAGAAACAAGAGAGCATACTTTGCAAAGCTTGAAATAGCATACTTTGCAATAGCAGCCATTCTTTGCTTCTGAGAGCATGAGAAATATGTGCATCTATACAATATATGTATCTAAACAAAACAATACTATATTTATTCAAATATAAGAGGACCCCCTCAATAACTGGATTCTCTCTATGGAAAATGTATACATTTGTTATGGTTTTCCAGGTATAGAATCTAATTAACAGGGAAAATAAATTGAGGGGAGGGTCAGGTCGCATTCTATCCTACCCCCCCATCTTTTTCACCTGGCAGTCTCTTCCGCCCCTTCATACCATCAGACCCTGTGCTCCCTGAATGCATGAAAATGAGGGGCAAATTTGAATTTGACTTTACATAAACATGCTTGTAGTAATTTGTATATAAGCAAGTGATTATGGGTACCCATAGACTAAGTTTATGCATCAATTCTGAATTTTGTCCTCTTTTAAATAGTGGCAAGCTTTAGCACAGGTACTCCATTAATGTATTTTTAAGCAGCATTTTAGTACCTACTTATATATGGCACTATATTAGTCCACATATCCCGCCATAAAGTATCCATGTGCTAATTAGCCGCCCCACTCATGATTGAAACTTGGGGTGTTCTTGTCATGTTTCCTGAGACCCTCCAAAAATGTATATGCAGATGAGACTTGGGGCATCCTGAGCCACCTCCACCCCTTTGTGGGTGGGGCAACATTAATCATATGAAACAGGCTGAGAGAGGGGGTGACAGATATTTTAGGTTAACTGTCTGGTGCCCTCTTTGGTGATGTTTCCCAGACATTTAAGGCTGCTGAAAAACAGGAATCACTGGAAATGGGGAAGAAAGGCACAGCTCAGCTATGGAAATGAAGAGAAAATTAAAATGTATTCCATGTAGTGGCTCACCATGTCTTGAAAAAGAGATGGTGCAAAGGGGGACTGAGTGAAGTGGTCACTACCATACATCTTATTTAGATGGACCTCACTAATAGGTTACCCAGCAAGGGAGATACTTTCTTCTTGGCCATGAATAGAGGCTTAAGTTAGAGGGTAAAGGCCTGTCCCTTGCACTGAGGGTAGGCTGACCACTGCAAGAGTGTACAAATGCATCCAAATGTGAGGATCTTGGCTCCATTATTTATGACAATGGGGGAGATTTGGGGTGAGGGCTTCCCTCCTAGTTTGTTCCTTTGACCTTTTGGCTAGGGGCAAGTAAGATAAAAGGGTGCCTGAACTCCAAGACCTCTGGGTTTGGGGCTTCCATGTAGGATGCCTGGCATGGATTTGAGAGTATCTAAAGACCCAGACTGAGTCTGGGAGGTAGGATTCTTGCCAGCAGTAGTGCTGCTTAGACCTGAAAGATTGAGCTCTGCTCAGTCAAAGTTTAGAATTGATTTGGCCCTGGAAACTAAATTTTTTTTTTTTTTTAAAGTAGGTTCCCTTCAATATGTTTGCCCAATATAGGACATGTGTTTTATAGTTGCACTCAGTATTGCCTGCATTTCATCAGTGTCATTGTTAGTTTCCATTCCTGAGCACGTGCTGCTTTTGACAGCATTTCATTTGGCACGGTCATTCTTTATAGAGCATATTGTATGCACCCTTGAGTTCTTTATTCTTTAAATTACAGCATTTAATGATAGTGTATTTAATGAGGGTTCTTTGTACGCAAATGTAATATGAGGAGCTGTTTTCCCATGCTGATTGGAGGGGAAAAACCTTGTCTTGTATTCAAGTAAATACAACAAATGCCTTAATGCATTTCCCTATCTGCTTCCTTCCTACTCTTAAGTATTCTTTGGGTCCAGGGTCCCCTACACCTGCATATGCTTTCTCCTCTAAACCACAGTTTCTCTCATGGAACCAATTTCTTTTGCTGGTTCTGCAGTTAGAAACAATCCCTTCTGCTCTTCTATTTGTTTATGCAGTAGAGGCTTCCTATGCCTTCTACCCTGTCCCAGGGTCCTTTAAAAGGTTTAGCATCAACACCTTGGTTCTTCAACCTGCTTTGAGGTAAATTCCACTTCTCCAATCCCTGCCTTGCAACCATGGTCATGTAAAGCTTCAGCCATCCTGTTTGTACCATGGTATCAAGGTTGAAAGACCCTCTACCGTCCATGATTTGGGTGATGTAACAGGTTGGCCAACTCCACATACAGTAGTCAGTGATATATAATTTGAATCAAAATTTGTAAGGGATATGTGGGCAGATCCGTCAGCTCTTGCTTGTGTACATGCGTATCACTGTCTTTTTCATGGGAGAAAGAGAGTTGTTTCAACGGGAAATTGAGGGATATGTTAAACAGGAGAGGAGAGGCTAACAGGAGAGGTATCTGCAAGGCACGGGCAGTGACTTTTCTACTGCATATAGCTTTGGTAAGACTTCATCTGAAATTGTGTTCAGATTTGGGCACCACCCAAATTAAAAAAAAAATTAGAGGAAATTCAAAGGAAAGCAACACAAAATATTTGAAGGCTAGACTACAACATTGAAGAATGGGGATTATTTAGTTGAGAAAATACTGCTGGAAGATATGATAACAGTCTTCAATACAAAAAAGGAAGGTTACAAAAAGGAAGGTGATCAATTGTTCCATTTCCACAGGAGATAAGATGAGAAATAATGAATTTAATTTGCGATAAGAGAGATTTAGATTAGATATCCAGAAGAACTTTCTACTGATGGAGTTGGGGAAGCATTGAAACACATTACCTATAGAGCCTAGGACATCTCAATTGTCAGAATTTTAAGTGCCAATAAAAGAGATAATCCTACCTGGAGCCACAGGGTTGGAGTAGATGACCTTTTTGAGGTGCCTTCATGGCCTGATTTCTTATAGTTTCATAGTTTCATCGTGTTTAAGGTCGGAAGGGACCTAAATAGATAATCAGGTCTGACCCCCTGCCCCGGGCAGGAACACCTCAGTGGGGTCATAACACCTCAGCCAAATATCCGTCCAGCTTCCTCTGGAAGACCCACAAGGTAGGAGATCACCATCTCCCTTGGGAGTCCATTCCAGAGCCTGGCAGCCCTAACTGTAAAGTAAAGTCTCTTGATGTCTAGCCTGAACCTTCTTTCTAACAATTTGTGGTCATTATTCCTAGTAAACCTTCATGGTGCCCAGGGGAACAGAGCCTCCCCCAATTCCCACTGGTCCCACCTGGTGAGTTTCTAAATGGCCACCAGATCCCCTCTCAGCCTTCTCTTGTGGAGGCTGAATAGATTTATGCCCTTTAGTCTTATCTTTTTAGGGCCTGGCCTGCTGCCCCTGACCATGTGAGAGGCCCTCCTCTGGACCTTCTCAATGCTAGCCACATCCCTTATGAAGTGTGGCACCCAGAACTGGATGCAGTACTCCAACTGCAGCCTGACTAAGGCTGCATAGAGGGGAAGGATCACCTCCCTGGACCTGCTTGTGCTGCATCAGCCGATGCATGACAAGGTGTGGTTAGCCTTACTGACCGCTTCCTCTCATTGGCAGCTCATGTTTATCCTAGAGTCAACAATGACTCCAAGATCCCTTTCTGCCGCTGTGTTGACAAGAAGGGTGTTTGTTCCCCAGCCTATAGGTGTGTTGCTGGTTCCTTCTTCCTAGATGCAGTACTCTGCACTTGTCTTTGTTGAATTCCATCCTATTCTCATCCGCCCACCTCTGTAATCTGTCTAGATCTAGCTGGATTCTGTCCCTCCCCTGCAATATGCCCACCTCACCCCACATCTTAGTGTCATCAGTGAATTTGGACAGCGTGTTTTCCACCCCCACATCCAGATCGCCAGTAAAGATGTTGAACAGTGCAGGCCACAGGACCAAGCCCTGGGGGACTTCACTGCCCACATCCCTCCAGGTCAAAAACAACTCGTTCACCACCACTTCCTGAGTGCAACCATCTAGCCAATTTGCTACCCATCTGACTGTGTAGGCATCAGTGCTGCAGTCACCTAGTTTTTTTGAGAGAATGTGCTGGGAAACTGTCAGTGATCTCCCTCCCCGCCCCCCACCCTTTCCCTTTCCCACTTTTCCCTCCTCTTCCACCATACCAGACAGCTGATTTTTAAGGAGGCATATTAGTTGCTAACAATCTGATTTCTGATTCCAGCCCAGCAGCCCAGCAATCGGTATGAACCCCAAAAATCTCTATTGGTGTACCCCTACTAATCAGTCCCATACACACTTTTAAAATTCATCACCATATATGCAGTTTTCATCTATACTGTTTAAATACAGTTTTTGAAAAAGAATAACTAACGAGACGTTTGTATTTGCTATCATGGATTTGCGGTGCCTTTGGGAGGGAGGGCCATGGATGACAGTGAGAAGTGCTTCTGCATAGATCATTGATTGTCAACTGAGGTTTCATGAGATGGTTTTAAAAGTGCTGCAAGGTACCATATAATATTAGGCATGCAAAGCACCCACAGATGATTCATGAGATAAACTCTGACATTTAAAATAGGAATCCCTGATATAAAAAATCATTCTGACCTGCTGTGGTCTTTGTGAGCTCTTTGCAACAGAAGAATTGCTCAATTATTTTTCTGTAATCAATAAACAAGTGAAAGCTTAGAGCTGGCATTTTCTCGGGATAACCTTAAGACTAACAACAGGTACTTTGCATCAAAAAAACTTGGAAACCACTGATATAGATATTAAAGAGTGCAGGGGCCATTATACCGATTTCTTCTAACCTCTTACATAACATGGGTCTTGTACCTATGATATTATATGCCTTGTATGGTATTTTCTCCTTATTGTTAATGTTTTAAAATTGAGGATCAAGATCAGGAGAAAGGATGGAGGTTGAAATGGAAGTTTAATAAAATGTTTTCTGGTTTTAAGGGAGGATTTAAGTGGAAGCAGTGGGTTAGTTTGGATATTAGAAAGATCTTTCTCACTGTTAGGATGGTTAAGCATTAGAACGGGCTACACAGGCAGGTTATAGAATCTCTGTCTTTGGAAGTTTTTAAGAGCAGGTTAAGATAAGCATTTGTCTTGAATGATTTAGATAGGTAACTCTGCCTAGAGCCAGGGGATTAGAGTAGACCTCCAAAGGACCCTTGCAGCCCTACTTCTTTATGGTTCTGTGGGGTGGTGGCATAGGACACAACTGGGGAAAAAATATCCCACTTACCAAAGGTGATGTGAAGGGAAAAAATGGTTCCTTGAAATAGAACACCACAAGGGCATTAGATGAGCTGATTTGGCTGAATGCTTAATCCAATGTAAAAGAGAGCTTTATGAACAAATATATGACATGGTCCTTAAAACACTACTTTTTTAATGTAGTTTTACAGGCCCTATTCTTTCCTCTGTTTTTTGGAAAATTTTCTTTCTCTAGTGTGGCTATTAAGTGTTCAGATCTGTAATTACTGCCAAGCTGTGCAGGTTTATAAATATTTTTATGTTGCTGCTGTTGTAAAGGATCAATTGATTTATCTGCCTATTGTAAATAATTCTAGAGCTTCATTGCATCACATGTGAGTACTATATACAGTAATTTATGTCTAATGTTAATGTATTAGCACAAGGGTGGGCAAGTTTAGCCTGCCGGCCAAATTTCCCAACAACCCCTGCCAGCCTTGTGGCCAGTTTCAATAGAGACCCCAGGAGTGGGGGGCTATGACAGCATGGGGCCAGGGTTCCAAGGACCAAATAGCGCTGGTAGGGTGCACCGCTGGGTGGGATGCTGCTCCAGGGCTGGGATTTTGAGGCAGTTAAAGCGTGTCCACTGCCTACACAAGTCTGCCCAAGGTATGTGGGCAGTGGATTGCAGCTCTGCTCCGGCCCACGCTGTCACCACCACAGTATCCCGGCCCTGGTCCTGGTCCTGGCCCTGGAGCAGCTCCCTACCCAGGTGCATGTGCTGCCAGTGTTGTTTGGGCTGGTGTCCAAGGAAACTCTGCCCCCACACTGTCCTGGCCCTACCACTTCTGGTGTCTCCATGGAAACCAGTGGCAGTGAGGTGTACAGGGCCTGCTGGGAAGTGGAGTCCGGCTGCTGGCCAGATTTGCCATTTCGCACACCCCTGCACTAGGGGGTGTCCTCCCTGCATATGATCTTTTCTTTCCCCAGCTTCTCTGGTGTGATGGTAATGCATTGTACCATATATTTTGGCAGGATTTTACTAAAAGGGCCAGTCTGTGTTGTGATCTCATTGTTAGGAACTGCATTTTGTTATTAGCAGACATATTAACCAAAGGCAACATGTGTTGTTGTGTCCAAGGGCCTTGAATCTTGGTGTCACCTAAAGAGTTGTATGGTCTAGATAGAGTATAGAGCTGAGACTGGCTGAATTCCTTTGCCTCCATCAGCTTGCTACCAATGGATTGTTTGCTGTGATTATAATCACAAATTAATGGTGATTGTTTCTAATGCAACGTTTCCTAGTTCAGTACTGCTTTGCCTGCGAGGTGACAGGGATACATTTGGCTGCTTGATGGTTTTGATGTAATAACTCACAGATCTTTCTTATTTCAATGCTATAGCCCTTTTTCATTAAACATATAATTTACTTTTTTCATTATTCTTTGCTCCTCGGAGACTCATTATGCTACATTTGTCTGCATTCATCAGCGTTTGTCATTTATTAGCCCAGGTTCTTATTTAAACATTCTCAGTCTTTTTGCATCTGTCTGTATCATTCCTCATTTATTTGCTGTTCCTTCAAATTTTATATCAGAAAAGCGAATAGTATTTAGGTCACTCCAGTGAGTTGGCTCCTGTGGGAAATACTGAATAGGTTTCTAGTGCATAATGGCATGCAAATAATAAACTTCTAGCTCACATGGGAATAGACTAAATGTATGCGCAAGCTCTATATGACCTTAATAGGTTTGTCAGTATCGTGATATACGGTGTGTGCCTGTGTTTCTGTTGAATATAGTATTTGAGCAACATACTGTACTCTGCATGGAAGTGTTAAAACCAATGACTTGCCCAGCTAGAATAAGCAACAAGAATAGCATTAAGCATCAGTAATACAACTGAAGATGCCAGTAACATTAAGCTTAGAATACTCCAATTCATTTCATCAGTGGTACTTCATGCATAGAGAAGAAAGCAATGATAAATTCAGAAACATCTTTTTAAAATGCCTCATTCCATTAAATCACACCAAGATTTTTCATATTTATAGTGCTCATGAAGAAAACATGCCTTTTTAAAAAATTATGCTGCTTTTAGCTGAGTTTTATACTTATTTTCTAAGAAACTCAGGAAACAGCTGCTTTATTTTAAAACCTTGCTTTCTGTGTTAGAGTGCATTCTTCCTAAAACTTCATTTCTCTTAAATCAACTTATATTTCCACTGAGAATGACTTATATTAAGCACAAAGGGAGGCTTAGTGGTTTAGGCTTCCATCAAATAAACTGCATAACTAAAAAGAGAAGATGCCAAGCCTCATACTCTTGTACTTGAAAGTATTGTGTTCCCTCTCATGGGAACTCCAAGATTAGAGAAATTATAAAGGCTGTGCACAAAAACAGGAGTTAGAATTAATTTTGCTTAAGCAGGGAAGTGTCAAAAGCCTATTATGGTAATTTTTCAATTTTGTCTTAACTATTCACACATTTTAAAATAGATGTACAATTGAGAGAGGAATAATTGATATGATATTTTTTTCAGGCCAGAATAAAATGTGGTTTTGGTGCAGCTGAGGGCTTCAGGAGAAGTAGGTGTACTAATTAAGTAGTTGACATTTTTTATATCATAGTGAAAATGTTGCTTAATGGGTTGAAATCATATTCTGCAGAATAGTTTCCATCTATGCTTAATTACATCTATGCATGGGCATCAATATTAGATGGAAGCAAATTAACCACCAAAACATTAGGAAGAAAGTGTATTTCACAGCAGTGAAATTTTCTACTGCATAATGTAAGTTATCTTTATTATTATCTGTTATCTACATGACAGCACCAGAAGTTGATGTGGAAACAGCATCTTTATAACTAAGTTAATTTTTTGAAGTATCTTTTCAACTAGAAAATTTTTTACATGTCTAATGTAGTGAATAGATTAGATTAATTTACTCATAAATGACGTAATTCAATAAAAAAAAAAGTCTACATCTCAGCAGCCTGTACAGTGCAAGGGTAGGGTTAATTGCATTAAAAAATCACTTGATCTAAGGAAGATTTTTCTGAACATCTCTAATTCAGGGAAAACCAGCTTTGTACAATGAAATTACATTTAACATGGCATATAACAATAGAAATGGTGAAACATACTGATTTCTTCAAAGCTGCTCTTACTCCTGTAATCAGATTCAGGGTGTTACTTCAAATCTTTCGTATTTCTGTCAATAGGACAAGCATTTGATTTTGAATGCAATTTGTAGGTAAGTATTAGAATATGCACCTTTTTAATGTTCTTTACAGACAGGATTTGCAATTTCTCCATGTAAGTGCACCGCAGACTCTCCTTCCTCCTCCTCCCCCCAAAGCCAGTTTTCCTACAGAAGGCCAAATTATTTGTGAGGTTGAGAGCTGGCCGAGCAACAGTGGAAGTTCTGGCTAACTTCATCAGAATTCCTTTGTGGTCTTACCTAACTGTTCTATTTCTTTGCAACAGCGTGCCTGCCCCCTCCCCCCGTCGCCGAATAAGATATGCCCCTTATTTCTGAAAGGCAGAATAAAAAGGACAAATATTTCCTTGAAAATACTGGTAAGTAGCAGTAACTGGATAGCAGGTTCTGCAGTAGGAGCCTCTCTCAGGGAGCGAGAGAGAAAGTATCTACCACCAGCAGGTAGGGAGCCCCACATGTAGCACTGCAGTGTCGCTTTTGCTTTCCCTGGCATTAGCAGAAACTACTATTCCTGTATTTCCTTGGTTAATTTGTATATCCAAATTTCCAGCAGTTGAATTTTTTTTTGGCAGCGGTACATGCATTATATGTGACAAAATACAGTAAGCATTCCAGCAGGAGAGCAGAGATTTGCTGTAGTCAGAGCTTCACACCTCTTGAGCTTTTTCTGATACAACTTGCCAGTACCCTGATTTCATTTCGCTCTTTTTTTATGCCTGAGCAGGCTGCCTACATTCTTAGCCCTTTAACTTTCCTTGCCCTGTAAGCTGAGGGGAGGGGATTGCATCTCATGAACCTGTCTTCTCACCAGGGCAGTGGGCCATGGTTTTTCTGGTGAGAATGGTGGGAAGGGTTATTTCAGAGGTTCTGGCCTGCTGCATTTATTTAAATGTGTTTGCAGAAAAAGAAAAATGATCAGTTTGAGATTCTCAAGTGAAAGGTGTTGTATATGATATACACCTATCATAAGTTATCTATTTTACTGCATAAATACTACTTACATTGGCCAGCATTTCTCAATTTTAAAAATGCTAAGGCAAGTGCTTTGAGTTAACCATATGACTGGTTCCATTGACTTCAGTGGGACTGCTCACACATGCAAAATTAAGCATTTTCAGGTTTAGCACCTTTGTGTATATAAACCATGTTTATTATTTACAAAAGATTGCCAAAGCAGAAGACGTAATTTCATCTTTTTGCTTAGAGTTCCACATGTTCCTGCATTTTCATTTCATTAAGTAATAATGGTATATTTTTATTAAACATGAATTTGACCTTTTTTTCCCCTATTGTTTCCTTCTGAGGGGGAACTTCTCTGATAGGCAGTATTTACTTAAATAGGATTTCACTGAACAGTAAAATGAACAATTCTGCTTTTGTTAATTTTTTGTGCTGTGCGCAGTATTTCTCCTTCTGCATATAAATAGAAGAAGTAGAAAATAATTGTTACCAATAAGCCTGCATTGATAAAGGCAGTGCTTCTGCTACTGCTTTCATGTTTTGATGTAAATTTAATCAATTTAATCTTTGCATATTTAGCACTGCTGTGATGGCAATTACCTTTTCCGACACTGTCAGGTGTAGACACTCTTAGCTTCAAACATATTTATGTATTTATCCCACTTACCGACATGTAATCTTAGTGAGATGTTATTGTTGATTCTTCTGTTAAGTTAATTATATTTTGTTTACTCCTCAGTAGCGTGCTGTGGGGTTTGTGGCAGCGTAACGCACAAGCCCATCTTGACAGCACTGATGAATAGCTAGAGATAGAGATATTGGCAGGCTTTTCTCCGGTGCTATGTCTAGAATTGTTTTCCTAAATAATTTAGAGAGGCTGGAATGTGATCAAATCATTTCCATTTTAAGAGTGAATGGAAGGTGTAAATGAATAAAGACTTCAGTAATGGAAGGGTTGTGCTTGTGCTGTCAAACAGTTGAAGTGGTATCACATTTTAGGTTATCTAGGAAAACTCTTCACTTATATAGGTGACCTTTGTGGAATCAGTTTCTCCTCATTTTTTTCCCCTGCCTTGCTAGGAGGCACCTTTCTGTAGCTCAAATCATTTTGCAGTTGTGAAGTTGAGTCCATTCTGTCAGGAGTTCAAGCCATTCTCTAAGTTGTCTCAGCCCTGGAAGGGCCTGCATAAATACCAAACTAGGAGTGGGGTGGCAAGTAGGGATGATATAGAAATAAGTGTAGGAATGGTTGTATTTATTTATTTTAACTGATTTTTGTTCAGGCTAATATAGACATAAAACTCCAGCACTAGAGTAATGCACAAGAATTGCAGGAGCTTGGAGTTACTGCGTACTTTCAAAGGAAATAAAATATAACAGTTCTTATAACTTATCACCTGCACATTAATATAATGGGTACATACGTTAATGGTCAAACAGTCTAGCTGGAAATGTTGGCTTACAGGCTGGTGACTATATCTGTATTAGCTGGAACTGCTTTCACCTTTGTATAATATAAGAAATAAAGCATATTTAGAACATGTTCAGTCTATTTAAAATACCTGCAAAACTGTTTTGTCCCTCTGTATTCTTGCATACATTCTCACCTTAAAATTGACTTTATTTACTAATGCCACTACTTCCTACCCCTTTTATTTACCCAGTCCAATCTCCTTCCTACTTGGATCATCCAACAATCCTTATTTTTATTCCCTTTACCACTTTTCTCCAATGTTTGACCCTAACCCTCAGAGGCTAGGGACAGACATTACTCATAAACTGGTTTAAGTGATCAGAAACTGGTTTAAACCTGTAACAGAACAGACATTTAGTGCACATAAACCAATTTGAAAATGGCTGAAACCAGTTTGAGATAAATTTGGTTGAATGTAGTATCAGACTTAACTGATTTCGGTCAAACCGATGTATACAATGTCTGCCCCGGACCCCTTCCTGTTTTAACTTAAACCAGAGTCTCCCAGCAATCTGGCATGCTCTCTGGACTGGGTGGGGCTCTCTGCTCCAGGAAGCTGGGCTGGCATCTCCCCTCTGCTTCTTCACTGGAGCTTTGGAAGAGACTTGCAGGCACAAAGTGTTTGCCTGGCTTCCCCTGCCCCACCCCACCCTTGCTACTCACTGCTCAAGCCAGGGATACCCCCCACCCCAAAGCACCGTAGCCAGCATGTCGTATGCTAACTAATGCTGAGAAGTGTCTGTGTAAGGCTCACAGGCCAAAAGCAGGCAGGACAGTGTCTGCTTAGGGCTTTTTGGAGCTAATCGATAATGCCCCTCCATTCCTTCCTTGGAAACAACTGTTTAAGAAGAGCACGAACTAATGAGAGAGGTTTTGTCTTCTGATGGGGCGCTAAATACTGATAACAGAGCTGATGAATGCCCTATTTTCAATGACGAGGGGAACCCCTCCCTAATCGGAGCATTCTGCTGGGGCCTAGCCATGCCCCACCTCAGCTCAGCAGTGTGGAAGGGAAGGGAGGACTGCTCTAGCACCTCTTGGCTTCTAGCCTGAGCCACTGCAGGCATGTGCCTGAATTATTTCAGCCCAGAAGGGATGTCTGTAGTGTTACAAACTGGTTCAGCCTAGCCAGGTTAGACTAACCTGCAAAGATTGAATCAATTCAGGCTCAGGCTTTTTGAATGTCTTCCCCTAGCCAGATAGAAAGGAATATTTAATCCCTCCACACCTGAGCAATGAATGCCTTCCTTAGAGATTCCTAACTCCCACTGTAGTCATGACACTATATTACAGTTTGTCAAATACTATTTTTTGGAGGGAGTTGTGCACAGCCATATTTCAGCCCTCCGTCCCCTAACTCTCTTTCCATGTTACATTATATTTATACCCCTCCTTACCCTTTTACCCTTTAATTTTTAGCCTTACAATATGTCTTTATTCATTCATTTTCCTAATTACTGTGGTTCCTAACATTGCTGTTTTTATCTTTTTCCCCCTTGTGATATTTCCTCTTATATTTCTTGCTTTTCTTCTCCCTCATACTGTGGTTCAGTTCTGCTCAAAGCCTCTTGAATACCCCTGGTTCTGTGACTTCTCCCAGTCTCCTTGTTCTTGTACTTTGGTCTCTTTTTTCCCCTGGGCTTAATAACAGTTTGCTATTTGGTATTGACGTTGCTTCTCACTGTGTCTCTCGCAGGAGGTTGTAGGGTGCTTTCTGTTAAGTTTAGTTTCTGAAGGAGTTTAAGACCTTCTTTGTTCTTTTTACAATGTACTGTTGCTCTTGATGTCTAAAGATAAATTTAAAAGGAAAACCTCATCTGTATCTTATATTTGCTTCTCTGAGAGATACTGTAAATTTCACTGAGTTCCTTCCTTCTCCTTAATATTGCCTGTGACAAATCTTGAAACACTTGTATTTTATATTCTTCCAGAGTAGGATCAGAAGTGTCCTTGACCTTCATCACAATCTGTATTATTCAAGGCATAACAATGTAGTATCAGGTTCTTCTGGTCAAAAAAGAGCAAACATAGTGTCATGTCCCTTGGTTTTTGGGGGAGAGTAGAGAGTTTTCTTTTCTCTATACATGGGGCAGGAGGAGGGGGAGGGGAACAGACAGAACTGACAATTTTCACCTTATCTGGCCATAGAAATCTCTTTATAGCCATGACCAAACACAAGTGCGTGGCTGCAGACAGCTTCAAAAATGGCTGATCAGATGAAAATCTGACCCTTCATTGCATGAGGGGTCAGAAGAGGATGTTTCAAAATAGTGTGTCTTCTGTAACTTCTGTCTGACAGCCTCTAGCTGTTTTCAAAATGAGGCAGGAAAGGAAACAGAGGGAGTTTGGTCTGGGGGGGTTTCAGCCTCCACTGGAGGGTAGGGCCAGTGTATTAGAGCTCCCCTGAGGTGGGGGGACTCGAATTCACCCACCCCACCCTCCAGAGCTGACTGGGAAACCCCTAAATGAGCTCTCCCTTTTCCCTCTGGCCCTTCTATGCTGAAACAGGGACAGGCTGGGAAAGAGGATGGGCTGTTACAGGCTGGCAGCCAGCAGCTAGATTTGCCTCCCCACTGGGACCAACCGTGAACTTCTATTTGTTCCAGGAGATTGCCCAATCTCAGAATACTTCTTGCAAAGTGTTTTCAGCAGTGGACTTCTGTCTGCACCCAAGGACTGTTACCTTTGTTTATAGTTGTAAAAGGCATGGAGTATGTGCTTTAAATGTTGTGCTGAATGTCCCTTCTTCACACCTTTCGGGAATCCTTTTATTTTAATGTGATGATTTTTTTTTTTTTCTCTCACGATGGTCTATAATCTGAGTTTTCTCTGCAAGCTCCTTTTCTTTGCCTTTTTTCTTTCCCCCCCCCCAATCATTTTAATTTCATTTTGAAGATCTACTACTGATTTATCTTCAGGTCTATGCTAAGGGGATCAGGGATCTATGATGTTTGTGGATTGCACCTTCTTTCCCATTGACATCTAGCTTCAGGTAGCCATCTGCTCCAGTGCTGCCATTTAATAACTGTTGCAGTTTAATATTGGCAAAGGAAAAAAGTTTTGTCTTAAAAGTATAAGAATGAAGTTTAAAATGGTGCGTTTGGATGACCAGAATTTGGGGGAGCAAGCTGTTGTGATGCATCAGAGCAGTCTCCATATTTTTCTTTTTTAAAATGATATTAATGAACTTACAGAATGTTCAGAAATCTTATTTTTGAGCGAGTTAGCTGATCAGAAATGTAAGGAAACAGTGGTATTTGTTTGGGTTTAACATTGCTGGTAGGCATTGTGCACAGAGAGTGGTGTAGGTGCTCCTACCTCCTAAACTACCACGTTGCTGTTTTACAGAGGAAGTAATAGTTGCTACAGTTCAGAACTTGCACCATCCACAAGGTTTCCCATTCTAAACAGGGCTGTATCCTCATTTTGTCATGGTCCTGAGTGTGTCTATATGTACATGATATAGTTGGTATAATAAAATTTATGTTATAGTGACAAATCTATCTTAACAATCTAGAGGATACTGGAATATTCAGTGTTGGTTACTTTATAGTTAAACACAACACTTAAGTGTTGTGTTTGTTTTCTACTGTAAATATATTTGTTTTTGCTTTTATACTTCTAAAATTGGCTTAGATTGCATTAGATGTGAGATAATATATTCTTGTCTCGTCTTCCTGTTCCTTTTAAACAGATATTACTTCATTCCCTCTAGATAATATTCTTTGCACTTATCTGCCTTGATCTAGTTGGAGAGTTTTACAATTTTTACCCTGAAAGGCTTGGTATCTGTAACAAATCTATAATTTTCCATGTACACAGTCTAATTAGGATAAGGCCATCTTAAATTTGTTCCCTTCCCACCTCCCCCTGCTCAGTGCTGTGGTGGGTCTGAAGGGCCAGACACCTGCCCCTTGTTCCCTTGCCATCTCTGCTGGCCCTATGTGGCATAATGAAGCCCATTATGCCTCCCTCAGTCTTTCCTTGTCTAGATTTAAGAAACCACATTTTAAAATATGTCTTTATAGTTTCTGGTCTAGATCTCAAATCATTTTTGTTACTCTCTCCAACTGTTCTACATCTTTCTTGCCCAAAGCTGGTTCCTGTGCTCCATAATCAGTGTTTAATGATTAGAGTAGAAATATTACTTTTTATCTTGTATGTCCTATGCCCATTTACTTTTTTTTTTTTTTTTTTTTTGAACCTGTAAAACGTTGATTCTTGTGACGTGCTATAACCCCAGATTCCTTTCTGAAGAACCACTGTTTAGCCAGTTGCTGCTTTTATTTGTGCATGTCATTATTTTTATGCAAGTTTAATACTTAATGTTTATCCTTACTGGATTTTGTCCTTTTATTCCAGACTATTTCTTCAGTTTTTTCAAAATCAATTTGAATTCTAAGCCTGTCCTAAAAATGCTTGCAACCACTCTTCCTTGCTCTTATCTACAAAGAATGTCATGCGAGACATGTTTCATATGTCTTTCTGAAGTCCGAATATATTGTATTTGCTGTCACTTCCCTATCCATAAGGCCTATAACCCTGCCATAAAAGATAATGGTGTTGGTTTAACACGATTTTTTTCTAAGGAAATATGTGTGGTCTGTTACCACCCTTTTATTTTCTAGGTAGTTACAAATGGCTTGATTACTTGTTCCAGCATCTGTCTGGGACCTGAAGTGGGGCTGAACTTAGTAGAATTTCTTGAGTTTTCTTTTTTCCACCTTCTCCTCTTCCCCTCTGACACTTAAATAAATAAATAAATAAAATAGGCACTGTGCCTGCCCTTTTCCAATCTTTTGAAGCCTCAACTAACCTCCAAGAATTCTCAAAGATCCTAATAGCTCTGAGATTGCTTTAACAAGTCCCCTAAGATTTCGAGGGTAAAGTTCCTCTGCTCTAGTTGATTTTAAAACATCTGACTTCTTTAAGAAGGTTCTTTCCTCTAACCATGTACTTCAGTCTGTGAAACTTTTAATGGATAGAATTACTAATCAAAGATTTCAGAAAACAGTTGGGTTTTCTGCCAAACTTGCATTTACTGAATGAGTTCAAAATCACCTCCATGAAGTGGGTAGGCCACTGTCATTTAAACTGTTTTCCCCTTCTTTTCCCCTTTTTAAAAAGAATAATTCACTTTGACAGCCCCGTAGCTTTTCTCTGGCAAATGGATGCCATATAGGATGAATGTTGTTTGGAAGTTTCTTAGACTGGCTGTGGCCAGTGTAGACCGCTCTAGTCCTTCCATCCCCATTAAGGTGAGTGAAAGCAGAAAAAGTGCAACTGTTTTTTATCATTAATTTAAAAGTGTTACTCATTGGTATCATGGTACAAAGTGTCTGCAGTACTTCTCAGGATATTTGCCCAGCTTATCACGTCTGCTTTATAGAAGGGTGCTTTGTATTCACAGTGAAATAGCATAAACAGTAAATTGGATGAACTAGCATCATGCAAAAGTTGGATCAGAACACTTAATTCTTAACACTTAATAACAGTAGGATGCATTGATGCTTAGGTCTCCACCCTTTCTCCTTGATGGCAGTAGTTCCCAAAGACCCCTCTGTGATATGATCCTTGGGTGTTTGTCTTTTAATGTTGTAAACAGAGTAGAAATGCCCTTCTTAGGTAAGTGCACTACATATATAACTGTTTTTAACATGGTTATAGTAAGCCCGTGTCTCACAACACATTTGTTAATAGTTAGGAACCTACTTAATTTGTGGTTTCATGGATTTTGTGGAAACCCAGAAACCGCAAAATCCAGGGTTGTCTAGAAAATCCATGAAATCAACAACAAAAAACTTAATAAAAATAAAATGCTGGCTCCCCAATGGGAGCCAGTGGTCCTCATTGCCAGAGGGGAAGATGCTGGCTGGTGGGGCGGCATGAAGGGCAGCAGACCAGAGGGCAGCTTCTCTGTCCATCCTCCTCCCACATGGGGCCTCTCTGCCGAGCAGTGCCAAGGAGTGGAGCTGCTGCAAAATGATCCTAGAATTAGAACTTTGTGCCACGATCAACCAGCAAAAATTGGTAAGCCCCTCCCATGATTTAGGTAGATTCATTTAATAGCAAAGTTATATAGGAGCTAGAACATCTAGATCAGGGGTAGGCAAGATATGGCCCATGGGACAAATCTGGCCCACAGTGGGCTGGACTCTGTCCGGCCCACAGAGGGTCCTTTGGTCCTGCTCAGCTTAGATGCAGAGAGCAGCCCAGGTTGCGTTACCTGACAGCACTAGACTTGCCCACCAAGATAGCAGAGGCAGCTACTGGCTTCTGGGCCAGTACCAAGGTAGACTTCTGGGCCAATACCAGGGCTACCACCAAGGTAGCTGCTCCCACCCACCTTTCTCAGTGATCGGAGGGAACATCAGTGACTAACACAGGCTGCAGGGCAGGAACCAACACTCAGAGCAGAAGCCCAGCAGCAACCAGCTGCATTTGCAGAGCTGCTACCCCCGATCACCTCTGCTGTGTGGCATCTCCAGCATGGTCCCCATTGTGTGTCTCCCGCCCAGCACTTGCCACCCAATATGCCCTGTGCAGCCCTGCCCAGCTTGCTCTCTCTCTCTCCCCACTGCCCAAGCAATTTGCTGCTCCCTACCTTGGTGGTGGGCCTGCCACCTCCCATGTCCTGACCCACTGCCAAGCTCCCACTTCTACTTAGCCCTTTGTTGCCTCCCCAGCTTTATCCAGCCCTGCCTGGGGCTACAGTTGTGCCTGCTTAGGTCTCTCTCCTAGCACCACTGGGGCTGGGCTGATGATCAGCTCTGTGCAGTGGTGGGAGTTGGGGCATCTGCAGAAAGAGCCAAGCCCTTGCTAGGATTGCAGAGGTGGTGGGAGCCCCCTGTGTTTCACTTGCTATAGGGCCCTTCAGCTCCTGGTGCCTGGTTCCATCAGCCACAAAGCTGCTGTTTATTGTTTGGGTTCTGCAGGCTGCCAGCACTTAGCCTGGGATACCTGCCCCGACCTTGCGTGCCTGTCCCATTCTCGGTGCTGCTTCCTGTCCATCCACAGCCCCATGCTAGCTGGGGCCCAGAATGGGCTCCCAGTAGGGGCTCAGCTCTTTCTGCAGATGCCCTGACATCCAGCACTATGCGGGGCCAAGCTTTAACCCAGCCCAAATGGTGCAAGGAGAGGAACCTAAGTGGGTGTCATTAGCAGCCCCGGGCATGGCTGGAAGGAGCTGGGGAGGCAACAGAGCATTGAGTGGAAGTAGAAGCTTTGCAGCAGGCTGGGGCTTGGGAGGTGGCAGAGGCACTGTCAAGTTGGGGAGCAATGAAGGGCCCTGGTCATGGGAAGGGAGAACATGGGCTGGCAGGGCTGTACAGGCCACAACAGGCAGCAGGTGCTGGGTGGGAGCTGCACATTGTGGGCCACACTGGAGATGCTGCACAGTAGGGGCGATCAAGAGCAGCAGCTCCACGAATGCAGCTGGTTGCTGTCTGGCTCCTGTCTTGTGATCCTGGGGTCTCCACAGAGACTGGCTGAGACCCACGCTGGTAGGGTGCCTGGCCAGATGGACGAGATGCTGCTGCTTGGTGAGTTTGGGGGGTGGGTCTGACCTGGCCTGTTCAACAAAATTTCCTTTGTGGCCCATGCCTAAATAATTGGCCACCCCTGTTCTGGACGCAGTAAGTTGATTTAAGAACTGTTTTCTTTCATTTGTCTGTTTTTTCAGAAAGATTGTCAGTACTCCTGGTGCAAACTGTATAAAAAAATACTGGTCTAATCTGTGAGTGGAAAGCTGCTGAATACAATGCTGTTTGAAACTATACTTTCACCATCTCGGAATAATTTTTAACAGAAAATATGTGCTCTGCAAGAGGAGAATGGCCACATTTTTATATACTTTTTTTGAATGAGTCATATCCCTCTTGCCTACCTTCCTTGCTTAAGTCTGTTCTCTGTTCACCCCTCATCTAAACACACTACTGTTTGAGATGTGCAGGAGCACCTTGATCATCCACTTACATGCATTATGTAGCACACAACTCAAGGCAGATGTGGGCTTCTCTTATTCTAATTGTAGACATCCCAGGGATGTTAAAAAACCTAGCAGTATAGGTTTCATGAACAGAGTATATATATTGGGATTTAAATTTCTCAGAATGTAACCACTGAGATGTTTGATTAGATTTTGTAGTCAGTATAGCATATTGAATATAAGATCTAACGTTGTCTAACATCTGCTGTTAATACAGTCTGCCACCTGGAAATAAATGAATAGATGCTCATGGGATATCCAGAGAAAATGCCTGGTTAGAACCTTCATTGCTTCTGAAATGTACAGCATAGTAATTTATGAATGTCACAGTTTTTCCACATACACAAACATACCTTTGTTTGTGTTCGAGGGAACAGAATTACACTTGATAATGGAAAGTTTGAGGCATACACTTAATTTTTATGAGATTAAGGGAAACACATGCCTCAGAGTATCTCAGTTTTTAATATTGTGTGTGTGGGCTGACTTAGTGGTCCAGAATGGCTCTATCTAGTGCTGCCATATGGTGAATCTGAACTGGTATCCAAGCATTGAGAGAGGATGCTCTGCCAGGTGGAAATGCTGACCCATCGCTGGCATTCAGAGCAGTCTTTACAGGCTAAGACAGAATCATGTAATAGAATAGCCAGGTATGAAATATTGTCTTTCTGTACTGGCTGTCATATACAAAAACATACATCTTAAATGGTTCTTCCTTTTGCTCAGGTGAGTGAACATTTCTTGTTGGGAAACCAGTTGTTGTAACGTAGGGACCATTCTCAGAATAACAACTTGTGTGCACAGCAGACTATCCCAGGTGGGAAGTGTGTACTTAATTTATTGTCTTCTGGTGTCTCGCCTCTCTTGGAGCAAAGAACCCCCCCTGGAGTTTCTCATCCAGTCTGATTGATAGCCTGTGCTGAAGGTTCTTGGTCTTAACTCTGCTGAGGATCTTGTTTTAGTTTGTTACACTAGGGAGAAAATAGGAAGACTTTCTATAAATGAAATAACTACGAACCACATTTTCAAATATAAGTACTTGGGTAAGCATTCATTTCTTTCACCTGACCTGACACAGATAATGAATGTGTGTGTTCATATGCGTGATTTATATGTCTGTCTGTGAGCATCTTCTAGGCACTCCTTTCTGAATATTGTGACAAATAATATGTATTTTATTAAAATGCAGAGAATGAACTCTCTAAATCTGAATATATGTGGAGGTTCACTGAAATATAGTCACACTGCAATCTTTTGTTTCCTAAACTCGCACATGGTCCTATATTCCTCAGTGTAACCGACTGATGAATGTATATTATGAGTCCTCTGGTGTGCCAATCACAGCACATATGAATTGTTACAAGGCTCCACTAAAAAGTCTTGGCTGTTTTGTTTTAGTGCTAGCAGCTCTTTCTTAGTTGTGTTCAGTCAGTTCAACCCCTGTTGGCTAAGTGGGTGCTTAGCTAGAATTTTGAACCCCAGTGGGATAAATGTCTTTTGAGTAGAAGTACCATATTACTTAGTTGCATCATAGGTCTAAAGATTAGTGGTTAGTTGTAAAGTTCTGCATGCCAACAAAGTGAAGAATGAAATTGCTATGACCAGTGCACTGGACAGTCATTTTAGACTAGAAGTTAATTTCTAAGTAAATCTTGCAGAATGAAATTTTAAACAGAAGAAATGAAAAGCCAAAGCCATAATATGACATTATGTAATCTCATTAAAAAAAATGACAGATTTTAAAGTAAATATGCTTGTTGAAACTGCAGTTGTTGGCTGTGGCCTGTTAGTGTAACTTAGCTGGCATTCTCTTCTATGTTTCCAGCGGTTTTTGTTGGTGGTAAGTGGAATTTTAGTGTTATTTTACTGAAATTTGGGGCATCAGTAATAATGACCTGTGGTTAATAAGTAGGAACTGTGAGGATTAGACAAATTATTTTAAATTGTGTAGTTGATTAACAGGTATCTTTGTTGTTGGAATTTTGTTATGACTTTACTCGTACCGTGGGCACCACAGAGGATTAAGCTATTGGTAGGTGACTGGAATTACTAGTCCACACATTGTCTCCCTCGTGGGGCATAAAATAAAGACTATGATGGATTAGAATGTCATACTTTCAGTAAAAGCATTGTGCGTCTATATTATGCTGTGATTACAAAGAATGCACATAGTTCATTTTGCAATTGAATTGTGTGTTTTCTTTTAGGAAGCACAATGTTTACCTGATTTGAAATTTAAAATTGTAAATAAATCTGAATTACTTTTAGAAAGTCCAAAAGAACTATGTCAATGGTCAGTTTCCTTTCCCATCTCTTTTGACTTTTTTCTGCCACAAAGATGAGCTTGTACTTCCACTTGTGAATCCAAGGGAAACTTTGTATGGTAAAGATCTGTTTTCCACCATGTGTCTTTTTTGTTACTGTCTTGAGACTCAAAATTGACATGTCAGCAATTCACCAAATAAGAGTGCCTCTTTAGATAAATAAGAAAGGGAACTGCTCCTTCTTCAAAGGAGGAAGCAAGGGTCAGAACCCACAGGTTCTCAAAGAAAGGGTGCTGGGAAGAAAATTAATAAATGCACAGGAACCCCAAATCCATAAAACATCCCAGGGATTGCTTTGCTCTGGTCACTGGTTCCTAAAACCACCAGAGGCTGCGGGTTTTACCAGGGAGGTGCCATCATCTCCTCCAAGTTGTAGCTGCGGTTGTATGGAAGGAAACACTAAAATGCTAAGTGCTGTTTTACATCATGTGCTTCAATAATTAAACCAAATACAGAATTGGTTCTAGGCCCCTCTAAACTGCCTCTTCAGGAATAATTTAGCAGAGATTAACTTGAAATAGATGTCACTTTAATAGACACATTATACTGCAACACTTCTGCTTTTTTTATTTCTGTATGATTAAATATGGATATTCAGCTTCCTGGTTTGAACCTCTGCCAGCATGTTTGGGAACAGAATACTGGAGTAGATGGGCACTTGGTTGCACCCAAGTTGAAAATTCTTATGGAAATTCTGCAGTTTTCTTTTGTGAATTACACTGCCCACACCTACCATTGGAATGTGAGTGGTTGAGTTCAGCCGAGGCCTTCTGGACCAACATCAAAACTGATACTTGAGTTTTGTGTGGGTAAGAACTAAAGAATTAGGATCTTAATGACACCATAACCTAGCTTTTTGTGTATGAAATATGATCACATAATGTGTTAAAACTTAACTTCTATTCTGATCGAACGTTTTTAATCATTTTTAAATCTAATTGCCACTGTAGCTTTAGTACATTTTCTTTATCTTTCTTTTTAAAAAAAAGCCAGCATTTTACCTCTAATAACATGTACTGTATGTGAAAAAGACTCTCACTGAAAATCTTGGACACTTTCCACTAGGATCCCTACAGACCCATCCAATTTGAAAATACACTGTTTTATCCTCCTCTTAATTACAATACTTGGAGCAGTTCTCTGTTAACTGTTTTGAAGTTCCATAGAATAATGATTCTACCAGAACTATAAAGAGTACGACAGAAAACTATTCACAGTAGGAAGCTCACTGTTGCTTAGCTACCTACCTTTTTAATTTGGAATCTCCAGCAATTCGATAATGACTAGCCCTTAGGCTGCTAAATGTATTTGTTCGTGACACATTGCCATTTTATGTGTGCATTTCACCTTTGTGTTACAGCTATTAATGTAGGGATAAAGAGAAGGTTTATAATGGAGTTATGTTAAATGAAAAATGCTAAATACATCAATTTCCTGGTAAATACTTAGTAAAGTTCTCAAATAGGTATAGCTCAAATGAAGTTGTTAGGTAAGCTATATTTGGAACCAAAAAAGACCTGGGGGCCTGATCCTTAAAAGATTTACTTCTGTAGATAGTTCCAAATTCTCTATAATACCAATTACCCTGAGGCTCTGAATGTCTTAAGTGAATGCACATACTGAGTGGAGGGGGGAGTGCTCTAAGAGCCACTCTAGTTAAATCACTCGCAGCATCATGTGTATTCAGCATCCTGTGCTCCAAAATGGTGCTGCCATTTTGAAACACTGGGATGCTGAATACACGTGACACGGAGGCTGCTGGAGTGCTCTAATTAGCATGCTCCAGCAGACTCAGTTAATCGAGTCTGCTGTGATACATGCTAATTAGTATGCATCAGAGCAGAGGTGGTGCCCTGAGAGCCTAAATCTCTTAATTGAATATGTACACATAATTTTTGATGATCTGTAATGATATTTAAATAACTGGAAATGCAAATACTGCATCAGCCTCTTAGTCTTTCCATCCAGTCTTTTTTAAAAAAAAAAAGAGTAAGCTGGTTGGCTTCATTGAACAATTCATGTGAAAAGCATCCTATGCACATGCAGATACTCTCTAGATTTTTAAAAATTAAAGGAGCAAGACTCTTATGCACCAGTACTTTCTTAATATGTACACAGAACCAAATTTGTCAAGGAACCTTGAAAGAAGTGTCCACAAAAATTGTATACAACTAGCTCATTTGCAGTCAAGGCTGGCTTTGCACAAGCATTTCCAATGTTTCGGAGAATAGGAGTACATGAAGCTTTTGTCCCTATTGCTTAAGACGCTCTTTTGATTTCTTAGCTTTATAGCCAGAGGATTTACAATCTTTTCTTCTTGACCTCCCATCTAATATTTGTCATAGAATTTCATTCAGTAGTTCTTGGATTGAGCCCATGATGTTGGCTTGAGCCCAAACAGTGGTGCTCTTCCTTTCTGGCATGTGGATCAGCCGAGTGGGGTCCATCTGGTCACCCGGTCAGTTCTGCAAGCTGGATCCAGCATATGGACTAACTCTGCCCTTGGTTTAGGACGGGGTGGGCAAGGGTGGGCAATTATTTCAGGTGGAGGGCCACTTACCCAGTTTTGGCAAGCTGTCGAGGGCCGCATGGGTAACCCCACCCCTTGACAGCTGCCCCATCCCCATCTTGAGACCAGTGTCCCAGCATCTTTGGTCCCAAGACATTGGGACATTGGTCTTATATCCCAGGCCCAGCACTGGTGGGGCCCAAAGTGGGGCACAGGCTGGCAGGGGTCTGTGGAGCCAGACTGGGCTGCACCAGCAGGAAGAGTGGGGGTCTGGCCTGGCTTCATAGAGCCCCTGCCGGCTGGGACCTCATGCTCCTGCCACCTTGCTTTGGGCCCTACTGGCACTGGCCCCAGGACACCAGTGCAGGCCCTGTGCTCCCACTAACTTCCTGCCCATTTACTCCCAGTGCCCCCCAGCCCTGTGGTACAGGCAGGGGGCAGCGCACAGCCTTGACCTTCCTGCTTGCCAGAGGGAAGAAGCTGGTGCTGAGCATGGGGAAAACCAGCCCCTTGCCCACCCCATGGCCAGTGCTCCCTGCTGCAGGTGCTTGCAGCCCATGCGGGGTTGTCCTATACTGGCACAGGCAACCCTACATGGGCTGCAGTGTTGGGGCACCGGACATGAGGTGAGTGAGGGGCCACTTTTCCCTGCGTTCAGCACCAGCTTGTAACCCAGCCCTGCTGCCAGCCTGGGCTCCGCGCCGGCTCTGGACTCGCTCATCAGGGCTGAGCATGGCGGCAGCAGCTGTGGCCTCTCCTGCGTGCCGTGCTGGGCACTGTTACTGCTGCTGCCCATCTGTAGCTCGTGTGCTGGGCAGCCCAGAGTTGGCGGTGGCAAACACTGCCTGGTGTAGCAAGCAGGGAGCCCACAGCTGCTGTCACCATGTGCAGTCCCAACAGGTAAGCCTGGAGCCGGTGCAGGGCCCAGGCTGGTAGTGGGGCTGGGTTATAAGGTGGTGCCAAGCACGGGTGAAAGCAGCCTCTTGCCCACCCCATTGCCGGTGCCCCATGCTCCAGCCGCTTGCAGCCAGCCTGGGGCTGCCTGTGCCTGCTCCAGACAGCCCTGCATGGGCTACAAGTGGCTGCAGCAGGGAGCATGGAGCAGGGAAGGGCTACTTTCCTCTGTGCCGGGAATGAGAAGGAAAGGAGCCTGGGGACTGCTTGTGATGCGAATGGTACCTCCTGCTGATGGCCTAAGAGCTACAGGATGAGGTGATGAGACTCCAAAGCATACTCAGCAATGAGGGCATGGACTGTCAGGAAGGTAGAAGATGGAAGCTTGTGACCTTTGGCAGCAAGCGGAAGTCTTCATCCCCAACTGCCCCGGTTTGGCTAGAGAACAAATATGGAACCCTAGCAGCAGATGACAAGGAGCGTGTTCTGTCAGCGGAAAAAGCCAGGCCAGGCCTCCCAAGGTTGAGCAAGGCTGGGAGGATCAAGACCACTGCCACCAGGAGGAAGCAATAGGTTGTGGTTGGTTGATGATTTCCTATTGTGGTGGTTGGAGGTGACCAGCTGCCCACCTGAGCTATTGTCTCAGGAGGTCTACTGCTTTCCTGGAGTCTGGATCTGAGATGTCATGGAAGTATTACTCAGTCATCCAGCCCTCTGACTACTACCTATGATTATCAACCATGTGGATGTGGGGGCCGAGAACTGCCGGCGGAATGGGGCTGCCTTTAGAGCAGAACGAGTTGAATAAGAGGCCGCAGTGGGTTTCAACAAAAAAAACTTTACTTACAAGCTGTAGTATACAGACTCTCATTGATGCATACAGTGTAGGCACAATTCTTAGACAGTAGACAGGCACACGGTTGCTCACACTTACGCGGGGATGGGATACGTCATGGAAAACCACGACGGGGAGTTGATCAGGCCTCCTCCGTGGCTCCACAACACACGTGGGGATCTCCTCACGCACATTCGAGCACTCTTCCAGTTTGGGCGGGCATCGCCCAAGCCTTTTATGCGGCCAGCGAGCCAATTGCTGACCGCCACATAAACATAATTTAGTCCAAGCTAATCACGAGCGTGCAGTCACTGGTGCAGCTGCAAACCTTTGGCGGGCTCTGATCTTGCACCATGGACTTTTCCCGCCTTACACAGAAAATTCCTGCACCCAGGACTTGCAATGTGCCTAACTCAGCTGTGCTGAGGCACCTTTTTAACTGATCTGCTCGGACATGCCCTCTCGCTGAAGACACAGTCGTGACCGGGGCACATTCGAGTTGGAAAAATCATCGCGTTGTCTGACGGGTTCATATCGAAGACGGGTATAAATGAAAGTGGACAACGAAGCAACCTCCTTCTCTAGGGATCTAATCAAACAGTAGCCCATTAGAGCACAAGCACACATTAACAATTTGGTAATAAATAGTTCAACTATCAGGACTTCAGTAGGTGTCATTGCGTCCTGGTTTCTCGAGGTACTCCCTCGTCTCAAAATATTCTCTCTGGTCCAGTCACACACATCTCAGCGGACCTGCAGAAATAGTCTGTTCTCTCAAAACACTGCTTTTCTTTCTCAGATCTGGTCTGCACACACTCTGGCTGACCTGTAGAGAAAGAAACTCTCAGAAAAATTAATTAGTTTGTCTCACAGAATTAATCATTCATTCATTATTACAAGATGATTTATCATCTGGCTCATCTTGGCACTGGAACCCCATCTCGTATGCTAGGTTCCATTGACCCTCATCGCCCAAAACTCTCAACTGCTGCTTCGTGAGTCTAGAGTATCGCATCAGGAATCTGACCATCTCTCGTTCCTCTAATGTTCTCTGCGCTGGCTGAAATTGTTGCAGACTAAACTCGTACACTCGATGCTGCTCTGGGTCACTGAACTCTCTCTGACCTAGTTTCACAAGAGCTTGCAGTCATGGTAGTTGTCTCAAGAAATCACTTGCAGGCTGTCCGGCTAGTGGGTTTAACAAAATTTGGAGAACGATGGCAGATCTTCCTCCATACACCTCAACACATGCATTGATAGATGTCAGTGTAATCGGAACAGCTCCAGGATCCTGCAGGTAATGGTGAGGCCGCAGTTCCCGCTGCTGGGATGACAACAGTCCCATTGCATGTCATCTAGGATTCCACGTGTAGTACAAAATCCCGATGATTGCTTGTAAAATCTGTTCCACACTGACTCTTGATGGTCCTCCTTCATGCCATGCATATGCTCCCTGGCTGGCCTGACCTGCAACAAGTGCTGGAAGCAAAATAGGCCAATAAACATCGTATGTCACCATTCCGATGTCAGCAGCATGTCCTCCACTCCACGAGGCTTGTCTGGTGAGGGAATTCGCCTCATGGTGGTCCACCAGGTTGGATCTAAACTCCACAACCAGGCGTCCCATCCACATAGCTAGGGTTTCTGCTGACCTCATCTTGGACCTCTTACACAAAGCCTGTAATTCAGTCCAGGTTCTAACTTGGTAAGTACTGGCAGCAGTGCAAGCTGCACTCATCACTTGACTCCTCCCTGCCACAGGGTGTGTGGCTACCTGAGCCCTCGCTGCACCCGATAAGAAATTCGGTCGCAGCTCAGCTCCTTCCTCCTCCCGATCATTGCCCGGAGGCGGGCTCATGAGGATCTCGGGGGGTGAAGTCGCTACTTCCACCCACCCACCGATAGCTCCGCCCTCCTCTTCTACCTTTCCATGGCAGCTCCCCTTCTCTTCTGTAATTCCATGGTGGCTCCTCTCCTCCTCTGCCTTCCCGTGGGTGGCTCCGCCCTCCTTTTCTATCCCTCTGTGGCGGCTCCCTTCCGTAATACCACGGTGGCTCCTCTCCTCCTCTGCCTTCCCGTGGGCAACTCCGCCCTCCTTTTCTATCCCTCTGTGGCGGCTCCCTTCCGTAATACCATGGTGGCTCCTCTCCTCCTCTGCCTTCCCGTGGGTGGCTCCGCCCTCTTTCTCGACCTTTCCGTGGTGACACCCTTCCGATTCACCGCCATCTTGTGATGATGGGAGACTCCAGCTTTCCTCTGTAGCTGTAACCCGCTTGACCGCGTGAACAGCACTCAAATGGGCTTCCAACTCAGTCCTTTTCCATATCAGGGACGTGACTGTATTGACCATTACTTGCAGCATTCTCCCCTTCCCGTACTCTGTGCCGGTCCCTTCCATCGTGGAGTCTCCCTCCGGCTCCACTTCTCCACGGAGCTCCAAAAGCTCCAACTTTGGTAACAACATGTCCCAGTTAACTAGCGCCAGTCCCTTGCTCTCCTGTACACAGCGCATACAGCGAACAAACTCCTGACTGAGAGCTATATCTTCCTTGCTTGGCTTTTGTCCGGCTGAGGACTCGCTGCCCCTTTGGTCTTGGGGTTTAAATCGAACTCTGTCACTCCCCATCACACATCCAAAAGCTCTCGAGTGAAGCCGCGCTTCCCATTCTTTTGCAGGTTCCCCTTCTCCCTCAAGCGAAAGGTAACCGCTCACAGATCTTCCACCCGATCTGCCCGCTTGATGGTAAGCGATGTGTGCTCCCAACTCCACGGCATCTAGCACGTGGCGTTTTCCACTGTGCCAAGGGCAACCCTCAGCCAGTTCTAGCTTCATTGCATCTTTCCGGCGTACCAATCCTGTTTGTGATGCCATGTGGGGGCTGAGAACTGTCGGTGGAATGGGGCTGCCTTTAGAGCAGAACTAGTTGAATAAGAGGCCGCAGTGGGTTGCAACAAAAAAACTTTACTTACAAGCTGTAGTATACAGACTCTCGTTGATGCATACAGAGTAGGCACAATTCGTAGACAGCAGACAAGCACATGGTTGCTCACAGTCATGCAGGGACGGGATACGTCATGGAAAACCGCGACAGGGAGTCGATGGTGGGTGATCAGGCCTCCTCCGTGGCTTTGCAACACACGTGGGGATCTCTCCTCACGTGCATTCGAGCACTTCTCCAATTTGGGCGGACGTTGCCCAAGCCTTTTGTGTGGCCAGCGAGCCAATTGCTGACCGCCACATATGCATAATTTAGTCCAAACCAAACACAAGCATGCAGTCACAGGTGCAGCTGCAAACCTTTGGCAGGCTCTGATCTTGCACCATGGACTTTTCCTGCCTTACAGAGAAAATCCCTGCACCCAGGACTTGCAATGTGCCTAACTCAGCTGTGCCGAGGCACCTTTTTAACCGATCTGCTCTGACAGTGGACACCAATAATTCTGCCAGAAGGGACCCTATGCAGATCAAAAATAACTATTGGACTCTAGTTGCTAAATTGAAGGGGACAGTGGCTCAGGTGGAGTCATGGATGGGTATAAAATGTTCAGGAAGGACAAACAGGAGAGAAAAGGAGGAGGAATTTCTTTCTATGTAAAAGCTATATGGTTGCTCAGAGGTATAGTATGTAACTGGAGATTAGTCTCTGGGTTAGCATCAGAGAGAAGAGCAACAAGGGTGATGCTGTGGTGGGTGTCTGCTATAGACCACTAGACCAGGAGGATGAGGTGCTCATGGCTTTCTTCAAACACATAGCAGAAGTTTCCGGAACACAGGCCCTCATTCCCATGGGATACTTCAGTGACCCTGACATCTGCTGAGAGGGCAATGCAGCAGTGCACAGGCAATCCATGAATTTTTTTAGAGTGTTAAGGACAACTTCTTGGTGCAAGTGCTGGAGAGGTCAACTAGAAACCATCCTCTTTTTGATCTGCTGCTCACAAACAGGGAAGAATTGGTGGGGAATGTAGAAGTGGCCGGTTAATTGGGCAACACAACTATGAGATGATTGCATCAGAATCCTGAGGAAAGGAAGGAAGAGGAAAGTAGCAGAGTAAGGAGCTTGGACTTCAGAAAAGCAGACTTTAACTCACTCAGGGAACTGATGGGAGGTGAGTTTGAGGTGGGAAAGGGAGTCCAAGAGAGATGGTTGTACTTTAAAGAAACCTTACAAAGGGCGCAATGAATCACCCCGATGCTCAGGAACATATGTAAATATGACAGAAGACCAGCTTGGCTTAGCAGAAAACTCTTCAGTGAGCTAAAATACAAAAAGAAAGCTTACAAGAAATGGAAACTTGGAGAAATGACTAGGAAGGAGTATATAAGGGCATTGCTTAGGCATGCAGGGAAGAAATCAGGAAGGCCAAAATACATTTGGAGTTGCAGCTAGCAAGGGATGTAAAGCTTAACAAGAAAGATTCCTACAAGTATGTCAGCGACAAGAGGAAGACCAGGGAAAGTGTGGGTCCCTTACTGAATGGAAGAGGCAACTTAGGGACAGATGACATGGAAAAGGCCCGTCTTCACAGTCAAGAGCAGCTACTGCACGAGGAAGCACAGTTTAGGTGGGAGGTAAGCAGCCAGCAGTGGTGACAGAACAGGTTAGGGACTATTTAAAAAAGCTGAATGTGTACCTGTCCATAGGGCTAGAGGCGATGCCTCCAGGGGTGCTGAGGGAGTTGGCCAATGTGATTGCAGAGCTGCTTGTCATTATCTTTGAAAACTCATGGCAGTTGGGAAAGGTCCCAGGTGATTGGAAAGGGCTAATATAGTGCCTGTCTTTTAAGAAAAGAAATAAGGAGCATTTAGGGAACTACAGACTGGTCAGCCCTACCTCAGCCCCTGGAAAAATCATAGAGCACATTATCAAGGCATCCATTTGTCAGCACTTGGAAGAGAAGGTGATTAGGAACAGTTGGTATGGATTCACCAAGGGCAAGTCATGCCTGACTAGCCCAATTGCATTCTATGATTGCCTTCATCTGACTGACTCTGGGGATGCAGAGAGAGCAGTACATGTGATGTATCTTGACATTACCAAGGCTTCTGATGTGGTCTCCCAGAATGTTCTTGCAAGGAAGGTAAGGAAGTATGGGTTGGATGAGTAGACTAAAGTGAATAGAAAACTGGCTGCATGGCTGGGCTTGAGAGAGTAATCAATAGCTCGATGTATAGTTGGCAAGTGGAGTGCCCCAGGGGTCAGTCCTGGGGCCAGTTTTATTCCATGTCTTCTTCAGCAATCTGGAAGATGGGATGGAATGAACCCTCAGTGGATGACACCAAGCTGGGGGAACTACTAGATATGCCGGAGGGATAGGGCTAGGATTCAGAGAGATCTAGACAAATTGGAGAACGGTACCAAGAGAAATCTCAAGAAGTTCATTAAGGACAAGTGTGGTTCTGCACTTAGGATGGACGAATCCCCTGCACTAGTACAGACTGGGGACTGACTAGCTAAGCAGCAGATCTGCAGCAAAGGACCTGGAGGTTATAGTGGACCTTAAGCTGAGTATGAACCAACAGTGTGCCCTTGCTGCAAAGAAGACTAACAGTATGCTGGGCTGCATTAGTAGGAGTGTTGCTAGGAGATTGAGGGAAGTGATTCCCCTCTATTCGGCACAGGTGAGGTCATGGGCAACTGATGCCTCCTGAGTCTTGGGAGGCACCCACAGAAGCCAGTGTCAGCAGTGGGGATGGGAATGGTGAGCACCTGCAGAAGCTGTCAGAAGCAGGGACAGCCCTGTCAGGGGCCGCAAGTGCCGTCTCCCTCCTACCAGTTGCCTGTGGGTGAGGCCACATCTAGAGTGCTGTGTTCAGTTTTCGGTCCCTCACTACAAGAAAGGATGTGGACCAGTTGCTAAGAGGGCTGGGGAACATGACTTTCCCTCCCCAGTCCAGGAGAGAACAACAAAAATGGTTAGAAGGCTGGAAACATAACTTATGAGGAGCAGCTGAGGGCACTGGGGTTATTGAGTCTGGAGAAGAGAAGACTGAGAAGGGGATTTATTAACAAACAGCCTTCAACTACTTGAAGGGTGGTTTCAAACAAGATGGAGTTAGACTGTTCTCAGTGGTGGCAAATGACAGAACAAGGAACAATGGTCTCAAGTTGCAGACAGGGAAGTTTAGGTTAGACTTTAGGAAAAACTTTCTCACTAGGATGGTAGTAAAACACTGGAACAGGTAGCCTGGAGAAGTTGTGAAATCGCCATTCTTGGAGGTTTTTAAGACTTGGGTAGACAAAGCCTTGACTGGGATAATGTAGTTGGGGATGGTCTTGCTCTAGCAGGGGGTTGGACTAGATGACCTCTTGAGGTCTCTACCAACCCTATGATTTTGTCTGCACGAGCTAAAGCCTTGGTATTGATTCAGCTGTTCTGACAGAAGAATGCCTTTTCAGGGAAGTATTGTTTATGTGGGGAAAATGATGGTGTTGTGTCAGCAGACACTCCCTGCCTTCCATGCTGGCACATCCTGTGTTTCCATTTGCAGGGTTTTACTGATGTAACTAGGTCAGGAAAGACTCTGTAGACATGTAGATGCATTCTTGGTAAAAAGATTAAAATGTGGCTTTTTGGCAGTGGGACATCTTCTGATTATTCACTCCTCCCTGTACACCTGTTTGCCATATGCAAATAACTTCTGACTCCTTTCTCCCAATTCACTCAAAATATTGTAGCATTTATGACTGAAATTAAGCAGCATGTTTTCCAGCACTTAACATATTGATTACTGTAACATTCATGTAATTATTCAAATCCCTGCCATCTGAAAAGTGGAGATTATTGGGTTTTGTGCCAGTGCCCCAAAGTACTTGGTGTTTTGTGTTTTAAAGAAAAAATGAAACAAAAACAAAAGAAAAAGTTTTCCCTGTAAGCTATACCATATTAACTTCTTTCTGTATCGTTACTTTCAGTACATAAATTGATTGTTTGCATTTTTATAGGCAAATTATAGCTGAATTCTTAGTATGCAACTTTCATATATTGTGAGAGAGATCCATGTGAACATATTATGTTGCGGGAGAGAGTTTCTCTGAATAAAAATGTTTGCTTTTATGAATAGGCATTAGTGGCAATAATCTGCTACTTGTATCAGGGTTTGATATGACTAATATTTTTCTAAGGGGTTTTTAATTTGTTTCCATTTACTTTGAATCTTGTGGGTGTTCTCCCTGGGGTATTTTTTCTGCTTGCTCTCAACTTTAATACAAGGGTACATATATTGAAATCAAAATGCATTCAAACACATGCATAGTATATCCCTCAGTAATACACAGCATTCAACAGCATTACAGTAGTGAACAGCATTAGAAATGGGTTTGATCTTTATGAGAGTTTTTAAACCTGCTAAAACATTGCTGAAGTTTAGGCCCCTAATTTGCCTGAAACTGATCTTTAAATTAAAACCCACTCAAGAACCTCTTCTATCTAAACCCCTTGTGTTCTCTCACTTTCTGACACAGAAACCAGCAGTGAAATAACCCTGTTAATGTTGCTGGTAAAATTGCATTGACTTCTTTGGGACAAGAATTTCAGCCCAGAAAGAGCCAAGATCATGTTGGTCAATAACTTAAGGAAGTAGATATCAATCACATTTTTAAGCAGTGATAGACTTTTTTTTTAAGGTTTAGATTTAGGGTTAGAAAATTAATGTAAACCTTTTTGGGCTTGAAGACACCTTTTATCTCTGTGCTTCCATTCCATGTGCTCAGTAGACTAGAGGGTCTTTTTTTTTTTTTTTTTGTAGCTACCAACACATGTTCACTTAGCTGCTTTGTTGGCAGTTTCATCTGTATGTAACAAGAGGCAGTCTTATCAACATCATCATCAATCCTTGTAGTTGTCTTCTATGATTATCTTATCTAAAGATGGCTGATGAGGCCTATCCAGGATCAATAGACTGTTGCAGCTCAGGCATGTGTTTCCCATGTGGGGTGGGTGGCTCTGGATTCTTGGTTTGATCCACAATGCAGTTTAAGTCTCATATATTCTGCTTGTTTGGCAAACAGAAAATTGCCTAAAGTGCCAGGTATCTGATTAGGGGTGTACTTGGTATTTGTGATGGTCTGAGACAAGAATACAAGTTTTCTGTATGTCTTCCAGGTAGATGCTTAATCTTCCAGCCCATCCCATTCTCTCTTCTGTGCTACATAGTAGCCCTGAAACTTGAGTACATGCTGTTGCTTTTCAATGTTTTTATTAAAGGCAAAGGACATGGGAGTACTACTATAATGGGCCTTAATGAGGTGTTGACAGCTGTAGGTATAAATTAACAGTTGTGCATAAATTGGCTTAAGTCTTCAGTATTTATATCAATGGGATTTAGCAAATGGCTGATACCATTTGCATAATGTCAGTGTCTGTCAACTTCATCCATGGGTATCTTAAATGATTTCCACTGTCCATCACTTTTAGACTGGTTGTACTGAAGGTGGTGCTGGCTCAGTAGCCCTGCATAGTTTTTAGTCTGCAATCCCCTTCATCGAGGTACACTTATTTTTAAGATAAGTGAGCATGTAGCTTCACTTCTTTCACCTACTTTTCTTTTTTCTGCTTTAGTCTTTTCATCAATAATATAACCAGTACATTTTAAAACTGCAGTCCATGGCTTTCCACAGACTAGTTGTGTGTCCTTGAATTAAAATATAAGAGCATTACTGTAGCAGACTCCATTTTCTCATGGAATTTCATGGAGGAGGCTTCCATATACAGTATGACAAAATGTAAAACCATACTCATAGATCACCTTATAAATATTTATTCATATAAATTCTTTAAAGAAATTAAATTATGTGTTCTATACAAAATAGAAGAGAGAGGCTTTTAGTGTCACTGACTGCAAATTGAAGTCATTTGTCTAGAAGGGTCAGGTGCCACTTTGTGGTAAGGATTTGTCTCAGATCCAAGAAAAGAAAGATTGATAGTACAAAGAGATTGATGAAACGAGCACTGCAATATGCATACGAAGTTGTGGGTTAATTAGGAGAATTTAAACGAGAAAGTTCCTTTGTGTGGAAAGCCGTTACTCTGAGAACTGAGGTATGTTGGCAGCTTTGCACATTTAGAGTTGATTTCCTGAGATGTTTACATGGAGGTGTGTGGTTGTGAATATCAATGAAGTGGTGAATTGTCAACATTGCATACATTTTATGCTAATGAGAGTTTCTTAGGAAATTTAATGGTGTATATACTTCTTTGTTAAAATCTTCAGCTTTGTTGTTATTAATGTAAATTATAATCCCAGTTCTTTCCTTTTCCCAGCAGCGAAAATAAATTCAGTAATGTTTCATGGAATTGTTACTGTTATTTTTGTTTGTTTTTCAAGTCCTTTGTCTGCTATGTTTTTAAAAATTAAGTACTGTACTTATCAAGAAACTTTCTATAATTAGGAAAATCTGTCTAACATTTCCCAAAATATGGAGGCTGAGAAATCCAAAAGCATCGCTTTCTTGTTGACAGGAAAGCTGCACAGCAGAACAGATGCTGCAAACTGCTCCTATTGCTTTAAAGTTCCTTAGCCACCTGGTACATTTTGTTGAAAAAGGCAAGCTTCCTTTAACTAGTTTTGGGGGGAAGTTGTATCTGTACGGTATTCTGTCTTCGTTATATTTGTTCATTTGACCATGGTATAACTTTGTTTGAATTTGACTGAACCACTACAAAAAGCAAAATGCCCTTGTAGGCTGTTTCTCCACAAAGGTTTAGGAGAGCAAAACAAGTACAGTTTCAGTAGGAAATGAGTACAAAAGTAAGGAAGGACTTATGTATTAGGCCAAGATGAGCTATACATAAACTTGACCTCTTCTTTAGTACTAATTTTAGCTGTATGCCTTTATTTTTTGTTTTAGCAACTGTAACTCCTTGCTTATATACGAGTGTGTATGCATTACTGGGTACAGTGTTAAATCTACTCCTGTTTCGTGAATTAGGAGCTGAGTTATGCTTCTCCTAAGAATTGCAGCTCTGATTTCCTTGACTTCTATTTGTTTATGTTTTCAACAAAAATGTTGCATTTACGTAGCTTTTAATTGCATCTGCTGGAGATGTTAAAGTTCTCTTTTGGGCACTCCGTGACTATGCCCTCCAGAATTCATTTTGCACTGAATATGCAAGATTTAAAATTGGTGTGGAGCTGAGGAGACAGCAGAAGGGATAGGAGTTTTATTTTACCTAAGGGGCCTAGCAGATCTTTCACTTGGCTGCAGATAAAAAGATTGGGGGCAAAGAAGTAGAACAACAGGAGATATTTCCTGAATGGCCAAGTTCACAATGGCCCAGTCAAGCAAAGGCACTTTGAATCAATACAGCATAAATTTTGGAAAAATGTATAGGTTGTATGTAATCTTATTGTGTGTTATAATATTAATTAAAACATACCCATAATTTATATATTGTAATAACTAAGTATTAATAACTCAAAACAGAATGAGCATCTGTGAATTTCTTAGATACTAAAAAAGCCAACCTTCTTTTTAACTTTCACACTTTGTAATAGTTGAATACTTAAAATTCAACAATATTTTGCCAACTTTTTCCAATAAAATGTCATGTTTTGCCTGAGAAATTGTCTTTAGGTAAATGTGGGAAGAATGTTCTTCTGCAGAGTTACATAAACAAGAAAATTGAGGTTAACAGTGAAAATTACTCTCACACCGTATAATATACTCCCATTCTCCTTTTGGCTGTGAAATTATTTTCCCCACTCCATGGACACTTAGACCCATTCAAAAGATGAGCATTTGACTTTGTTGAGTATTGGCTTTGTGAAGAGGTGCTTCTTGTCATCTTTTTTTAAATAATGCTATAATTTTTTTTCCACCCTGTGCATAAATTTAATGAGGATTTAACATGACACACAATAATTATTTTATTTTTATTTTACAGAAACCAAAACAGAAAGACTGGCATCCTCCTGGTGGTTTTATTCTAGGACTCTGGGCACTGATTATCATGGTTTTCTTTAAAACATATGGAATCAAGCACATGAAACACATCTTTTAGGTTTCTGAGTAACCAAGATGATTGCACTGACTGCAACCTTGAATAAAAATTGGTGTCATTAAAGTTTCTTTTTTTGTGCATTTTGTCTGTTTGTAGCGAAAAATAGTGTTGAAAACCTCACATCTAGATGTTCTTTTGATGTTGGTCATCTTCCCTTCTTTCTGTGAGAGCCTGACAAATGGGTATACCATTAAATAGTTTTATACTGTGGCTTTTTTAAACATATTTTAAGTCTGTTTCTGAGCAGTATTTCATTTCCAGCATTCAAAAAACAAGAGGGGAAACCCTAAAAACTGGCAGGAACTTTGAAACTAATTACAAATTGTAACTGGCAGATTTTATACCTCTAAGTAAATCTTAGAAATAGTTATCTCACTAGAATGAAGGTCTAGACAGTATGAAGAACTTTATTTCAGGTGTCATTTTATCAATAGAAACTTAAGTCACTCTGCGGACTTATCCCATATCTGTCGAGAACATTCAATGTGTTATAACAAGACTGTAGAAAAATAGTGACTTCTTTTGTCTGTTAAATAAAAACCTTTACATTAGCCCTTTTTCCAAGGGCAGTCCTAGGCCTGGGATTCTAAGAGTCATTAGAATGGAATGCAAAAATATGGCTTAATCTGAATATGAATCTATGTGGAGAAAAGGAAGCCAGAATGCTTAAAGCTATGACTTCCCTGTGTTTATTAAAAAATATTCATACACCTTGCAAGATTTGTCTTTTAAATCCCATAGAAGAAGGCTTCCTGAGTCTTTGCACAATGGCAAATTTACTCTGGCATCAGGGATTAAAACTTGTTATAAATTGTATTATTGTAGTCAATGATTTCAAATATTTGGAAATTTAGTATTTATCATTTATGTCTTGTAAATTCTATTGTGACATATCGATTTTTTTCATGTTAGATATTTACTGATGAATGTATGCTGAGTGGGTTTTGTTCTTATATCTTACTTGTGTTGAGCGACAGAAAGAACAAATCTATTCATGTACAAGTGCCAGATGAGAGATTTCTGAAGGTGCTTTCCCTGTATGCTTTTGGATTGTGCCCTATATGACGAATAAAGATTGGGTATACATGCAGTGAATAGTCTTAGATGTGAATCTCTGAAGTCATCAAGAATTGTTTGTAGCTGCATCTCCAATACAGTAGAGGTGTCTACACATGCATTTATGTGCATAAAGTTAACTTAAAGTTATTGCACAGTACTGCACTACTTTACTGTGCAATAAGCAGGAATAGGCCGGCATCTACATGTGCAGGTGTTAAAGTTCATTAACGCTGTGTGTGGACTAGCTCAGCACTAAAATTAGTCCCAAGTCAGCCCGCATGCAGTGTTACTGTGCAGTAAAGCATCCATCTATATGCAGACAAGGTTCCTTGGGTGAATTTGATATCTTTTAACATTTGGGTTGGTCTAATAAAAGATATCAGATTCACCCAAGGAACCTTGTCTGCCTATGTTCTTAGACCAACATGGCTACAACCCAAACTCCTCCATCTATATGTGCATTATTGAGCAGTATCTAATTGGGTGCATGTTGGTGTACGTTGCCCTATTTACTGTGCAGTATGGGAGTGCATGTGTAGACATGTGCCCATACCGTGCAGTAATTTTGGTTACTGCGCAGTAGATGTGCCCAGTGTGTTGGAGAACACACCGGTCACGATTTACCTATTGCTTAGGACACACGTGTCTGTAAAGTTTAGGTATTTTTGACATTGTCTCTTCTAGGCTAAATTGCAACATGCACTACAGCTTCATGTCAAGGGTGATATTTGGAAAGGTGTGCCCTGCAGAGAGCAAACTCTCTAGAGACAGTGCGTGCACAGGCTCCAGGGAGTACAGCCACTGGCACAGTGTCTGTCCTGCTGTGCACCCCACTACTTCTGCTGATTAGTGCTAGACACCAGAAGAATCATAGAAAAACCAGGACCAGAAGAGAGGCTTTAGGGATCTAATTTGGCTCTCCGCTTAAGGCAGGATTGTCCCTGTCTAAATAACCCTAGATAAATGTTTGCCTGAGGTAGATATTCTTCTGAATAAAAGACCCTGACTACTATACTTGATCTTAGCCCACAAGAGGCCACAAAGTGATAACTATTCTCCAGAGAGTCTCTTGTTCGCTAAGTAGGATTCAGCCACTGAGCTGAATACCTTTATGGGATGCATAAGAGAGATGCTAAGTATCCTGTTCTTAAGATATCGATTTGCACATACATCTCTTCAACCTTGCTTTAGGGAAACAGTGCCTGAAACTTTCTGCTATGCTGTTTTACTGAGTACCAGCTATGCTGGAGTGCAGAATGGGAAACAGACCCTCCTTGCACCAAGCAACTTAGAGCCCAATAATTGGCCTGTGAGAAAATAAGATTGGTGGTCTCTCAACAGTTTCCAGAAGTATCTGTATCACACAAACCACCCTCTAAATAGCATTGACTGCTGCCTTTGGCAGAGAAGGCTAAGCATGAATTGCCCTCTCTTTGCTAGGAGCGCCGCCTTCAGTTTGGTTAGTTACTGGCAGTGTATCACCAGAAACATGCACTGCAGCCATCCGAGCTGGTGCTAAAGAAAAGCTTTCTTCTCCTCAGTCCAGCACTCTGCTCATGCAGTAAATTCATGCTCACACTAAAACACTTAATAGACTTTTTGTTTTAAAAATGAAATAGAAGGTATGAGGACAAAAAGAATTTTAAGTGAAAAGTGTGATCTCTCTATTTTAGCTTTTTCTAATGTGCCTATCAATATATATCTACTGTAGACACCATGTAGGAAATTGAGTCCATTAAATTTGTCCTTAAAGGACCTTCTCTTTACCTATCATTACTTGAGTCAGCTGCTGCTGAGTTTTCTTTTCTGTTTTTTCCTCTCAAATGATTAACTTATTTTTATCAAACAATAAATCTGCTTTATGGGCATATTTTGTCACATTTAAAAAGGTGGCTAAAGTGAAATTAATAGAGTTTTCAGCATTGTTTCAGTTGCAGCACAACTTTTTCATTCGGAGTCCTCGGGCATCATTCAGTTTGGCCCACCCTTTTACCATTTCTGTCCGAGTAACATTATAGGAAAATTAATGCAAATTTGAAGGGCAGGAGAAGATACCAATGGTGCTGTCCTCTGTGAAGATAATCTGCCTGGGGAAAAGGAGGCAATTATTTGGGTTATTAAAATACAATTTATGGAAAGGAATCATCAGTAAGTGTGCCTGCAAAGGCAATTCAATTGAAGGGAGAACAACAAATGGAATAGAAAGCAACAGTCAGCACTCAGTGCATTTGTGGCTGTTTTTCTTACGCATTCAGTGTGAGTGAGTTGAAATGCACAATTCTCTGAACCACCCATAAGTCACCTATTTTACATGTGGCACAGTCTTTTTTTTATTAGACGTTGTTATTATTATAAACTTTGTCTGTTAGGTACAGTTCCACTCAGAAAGTGACTCCAGAAATAGCTCAGCAGTGTCTTTTACACAGTGGTTCTCAACCTTTGTAGAAGCCAGGGCACCCTTTGACAGACTTGAGGCATCTCTTGGAAAATGCCAACTCTCAGTTTTTACTCCTTATTTATTTTTAACTACAGAAAAATAATAAAGCAATTATTCTGTTGCAAAGAATTCAAGAAAGATCACAGCAGGTCAGAATGTTTTTGACATTATGGATTCCTATTTGAAAACCCTGGGTTTATCTGGGTTTATCACTATCTGGGTTTTATCACTTTCCAGTTCATTTTTATCCAGGTTTATTGTGTTTCATACTTTGCAGTGCTAACGTTGTATGACACCCTGTGGCTCTGTTGAATGGCTCTTGGAGCACCCCTCAGGGTACCACAGCATCCTGATTGAGAGTCACTGCACTTACAAGTTAGATTGGTGTTTTCTCCTAACTGCCAGCACTACTAACTCAACCTAAAATCTAAGTGTCAGGCTGGATACTTTCCTTCTCACACATTGTATGTTTTGGAGGGCAAATTATACAATCCAGGAGCTTTTGCTGGGATGGCTTAAGTATAGCAGATTATCCTTGTAATTGGAATTGTATAAACAATTCTAGTGGCAATGTGCACAGGCTAGAATTCAGCTTTCTCTCAGGGACAGACCAGTGAAATCATTTAGTCACAGACTAAACGGCGGAGACTGCACAAGGAAGTGAGCTGTTGAGTAAAACAACTTTTTCAATAGATACTTTTCGAGGCAGAACTACACTCAGTAGAGTTTGCATGCATGTTTACAACATAGCCAGGGTCATGATTTCTGACATTCATATCTGTAAAGCCATGATCATAAAATGTAATTGCATTAGTGCCGTTCCTTGCAATTGGTGTTTTCTATAAAGTTCCCAGAACACTTGGGGTGATGTAAAAATATTACTGACTCTTTTAATGTCTGATTACTCAGCTTTTAAATAATCAGCTTGACATTAACCCTGTCATCCATTTGTGATCACTTTAAATGTGTCGCCATTGTTCAACTTAAGGCATGGTAGCCTGTCAGCATTGTATCTGGATATGTTATACCTGCTCTGTATATCTTGACTAACTACTGCTTTAAATCCGTGATGAAAATGATGTACTGCATTTATGTTCAGGACTTTGTTTTCAAGGTCATGCCCAAATGCATGATGCCAATTCGACTGTGCAAAAAAAAAAAAGGCTGCAAAATTGAGATAAACATGCAAGTATACCTAAGCCTGAGGCAGAAATTTCTGGCAGCTGTGAAAAGAGGAGTGAGTGCTTGATGTGTCCAGAGCTGCCAATCTTTTTTTTTTTTTTTTTTTTCTGTTATATGCATGCCTACCAGGAAGAGCTATCTTCCCAGCACGATCAAGAAACATAAATTAGCCAATGCTACCGATACCCTACCAGCATTAGGAACTCTAGCAGTTCTTGTTCCAACTCCATTAGGCTATGATAATGGTTGACCCTTCTACAGAGAAAACAGAGCTGCTATCCACAAACTGTTGTGAGGTTTAGAGATCTGATCCCTGTATTATAAGCAGCCTTATATGGTTTCCTACTCTTCAGAATCAGGTGCCGCAGGCACATGCTGAGAACGAATGGATCATGTTTTATTCCTCGTTGCCCCTCCAGCAAGGGGAGAGGGCAAAGCCAAGCTGTAAACAGTATTATCTGTTGTTTTCTTGCTAATAGATCTAATGCGTGAAGTTAGGAATGAAGATTCAAACAGGGAGCTCTAAGTGGTATTAGACTAATAAATTGTGGAAAGAGAGGCCAACAAGGTGAGAGCAAAGAACAAATCCAAGTACACATGGACAGTGTATGAGGAGGCTGCTAATTTGGGATAGGGGCAAGTCCATAAAAGGTGTAAGAAAAGTCTGAAATATTTGGCCTTCCCACTATGGCAGACTACCCAATCTAAAAGCCTTGCTAACCCTCATCTCAGCAGAACACGAACAAATATCTCCCCAAAAATTGCCCCACATGAGTAATGGACGTCATTGCTGTGGAGGGACAGAATGGAAGGGTTTCCTCTAGGATTTGGATGAAAGGTTTCTGTACCTGAGCTGGCCACCTACAGCCCTTATAAGAGTCAGAGCAGTGGATTTAGAGCAGATGTCCTGGAGTCCAGAGGAGTGTGGGGTGAGGTCCTCTGTATGTAGCACAATCTTGGGACAAAGCCCTGAAGCATTAGCTCCTTTGGAAATTTCAACAAAAAGACTCTCCAACTGCTGGCTTGCAACAGTGACTGTGATACGTGGCTATGAACTAGTAGAATTTTATCATACTTCCCAAACTAATTCACCTCTGGGCTGAGAACAAGAAATATTTCACCCAAAAGGGCAATTTCTGTAGAAAGTTGTAAGCTATAGAATATAAGAGTGTATATAATGAAAGTGTCTCCTCAACCATAACTTTAGCACTGATGTACAATAACGAGCATAATCATTTTTTTTTTAAAGTAGTGAAAGGCAAAGAAAGAGAAGATAACAGGTAGATGTGTTTCTCATGGAAGATAATATCCTTTGCTATGGGCACCCTGTTATTATCTCTGCTTTACATCTGTCGGCAAACTTTTAAAAATAACATGCTGTAAGTAATACACCTTGAAAGCTTTGGTGCTTTAATATGAAAATCTTTTATATGCTAAGTAAAACGCTGTGAAAGCAACAGTGTTTTTCAGAATGTGTTTCACTTGCAAATGCCTCAAAATTAGTGGTAGTTGTTTTTTCCTCCTTAAGGGGAGATTGTTTGATGGAGTGGTTAAACTAGAAATGCTTTTCAAGTCTTTTTCCACAACCTTTATACCTGCAATTTCACTTCAGCTTTCCACATGATGTTTTATTTCTCTGCCTCTCATCACACTCTTTTAGTCATTCATATATATATATACACACATATATATATATGGGGGGGATGAGTTTAGGGTTTGGGGTTTTTTTCCTCTCAGTAGAGACAGAGACAAAGATTATATCAGCAAAGGCGCTCCCTGAACTAAATGTCTCAGTAAAAGGAACCTTTCAGTTGCTATAACTGCAGGCATACTGGGACTTTTGCTGGCAGAGCTATCAGTGAGGGTGATAACCTTTTCTGGTCTCTAGCTGATTAGACTTTCAAGCTTATGGGCTTAGTTAGCTGAGCCTTATGGTCTGCTCTGAAGACTCATGGGTGTCCTATTACCTATTTTGAAAACCTGTTGCAAAAGGGGTTGCTACTATTTATTAGGCTCTTGATGCACTGTGTGTGGCTGGTATTACAATAGAAACTTGCAGTGTACCATGTGTTTTTAATACAAAAACTGTATAGTATTTAGTGGAGCAAGTGCTAGAACCCACATTCCCCCTACCAAGCGAATGCCTTAATTACTAGATAGTGTCATGCTCACACTCTTCAGCCCAACAAGCATTTGATTATTCTCTGTAAAGAATAACAGCTTTAGTGGGAGTGAATGAGACAACCCACCCTTTCCAAAGCCAGAATGGCTTGTCTCCTGGTGGGTAGGATATTCAGGGGGCTAGAAGACCTGAGAATGAAAGGTGAATCCCTCTTCAAAAAATGGGGGAAACTAAACCGCTCTACCTTCCACATCCTGAGTGAATTCCCTAATAACTAAACAACTTTGCTCATGTTTTATACAGAACCTGATGTCATACATGCTCTGTTATGCATACCTAGCAGACTGAGGCAAGAGATGTGAAGGAATCCCTAATGTGTGAATCCTTACAGAACTTAGGCACCACCACAGAGCGCTGCTGTGAAAAGTTGAGGCATCTTGGAAGGGGGCCACAAAAAATCAAACCCAGTCCTTTAGTGGATAGATAGGGAATAACTAACCCAGAGAGTAAGTCCGTTGTTGACTGATATACTGAAGCATGATGGTAAGGATGTCTTCTAAGGATCCAGTGTGATGTGCTGGATAGGACTCTGGCTTGGGACTCAGGAGATGTTCTAGTCCCAGTTCTGCAACTGGCTTACTTGGTGACCTTTGACTTCGGCTAAAGTCTGTCCTTTGGTTTCCCATTGTATAAAATGGCAATACTGATACTGCCCTTCCTTGTGACATGCTTTGATATATAGTGAGGAAAAGCACTTTCTAAGCTTTAGGCATTATTAACCATCCTTCAATGGTTTTATTAACTCTACCAGCTCAGATCAAGTTTAGTTATGTGGTAAATTCTGTATCTGTGATTTTCAAGGGGTATATCTCTGCAGTTAATAAAATATTTTCTGTGGCTAAAACTGTGTTGCCTTTGGCTTTCACTAATCATCTCCATGTCCGTCTGTGGCAAGAAAAAGGAAAATAGGAGCACCTAATTTACAATATGATTTTTACGGTTCTGTTGATCTCCTCTCATTTGTTTCTTCTCTAAAAAAGAATAGCCCCACTCTTTGTACTCTTTCTTCATACAGGAGGCTTTCCATAAGTTCTTATTGCCCGTATTTCTTATGCTCTTGCAATATCCTTTTTACATGAAGTGACAAAGGATTGGCAGCAATTATTGTATGTGTGAACCCAGCACTGACTGACTGGAAAAAGGAAATACAGGAATTGGGCTGACATGGAATGTGGCATGTTCTGGTTTTATCCACACAGTCTTTTGAATGCTAATAAGCAAAACAGACAAGTTATCTCAGTATCCACCTATGAAAGTGTGGCATGAGCACATATTTGCACCTATGATTTAGTGCAGATCTACTATGTTACAGGGAGTGAGTGAAACACACCCACTTACTTGTAATTTACCCTTTCAAAGGGTTTGCCTTTAACGTCAGATAAAACACAAACCTCTTGGAGCTCTCCTCAACTTGGCTGTTCCCAGGGTGTTCCTTACAGAACTCCTTGCTCTTCGTTCGCTCTGCTTGCTGCGAGTTACTTAACCCTTTTTATTCTTCTAGATTATAGCTAATGGGATTCCTCTGGCTACCAGAGTGAGTCACCAGAGTCCAAGAAGCCAGTTGCTCACAACCTGAGATGACTTGGAGAGTAAATGAAAGTGGGCAGTAAATCAAATGTTCAAGAATATGTTGTTTGGCATCCAAAAATAATGCTGCTTTTCCTATAATCTAAGTGTCGGCACTGGCTTCACTGGCAGTGAATGAGACAGCACCTCCTCCCACCCCCAATCTAGAGCAGTGGTTCTCAACCTATTTGCCACAGTGGTTCACACCTGCAATTCTGAATGTGTTATGTGGGTTACACCCACACAACTTACTTGTGACTCCATTAAAGAACTGTTTTAACAAGATGTCACATGGGCTGCAGCAGTGTGCTGACTGGCCCGCATGCAGCCCATGGGCCATGAGTTGAGAACCACTGTCCTAGAGGAACTTGATTTTGCAGCTGCTTAGGGAACTCTCGTTGGTCTCTGTAGCCCCCCCACGCGTAAACAGCAACTCTTAAATGGGCCTTATTGCCAAAGGCTTCTGAAAGAGATAAATTTGTATCATCTGCTTTCCTCATTTGGTTTAAGTGGGCATCTCTCCATGTGAAATTAGTTTGAATAAACTCCAGCACACTTCAGGTCAGATATTGCTCCCAGGCACAGTATTTATGCATGTGCCCAAAACCACAGCATGTTGAGTTGGGGCTAAGCCTGCCAGCCTGGGGCTGCTCTGACCCAATTCAATGTCCTGCCGAGGGGCTGGCTGGGACACGAGGGTGCTTCAGTGCTGGGCTAGTCAGCAGGCAGCCCCATCCTGAAGCACCCTTGTGCCCCAGCCAGCTCCATCAGTGTGTACAGGTGCGCTGCAGTGAGCTAAATAACACTCCCAGAGGATAGTACTTGTGCTGGGCAGTGCTATCCTACGGTGGTATTTATTAATTTTTGTATAGATGTTACCGAACAGCTAATAAGGCAATACCAAAGTAAACATCTCATGTAGATGTGTCCAGCAGGCATTTATTTTGACCTTGTTGCAGAGGTTAAAGGGGAAAGAGGAAGCAAGCAAGCAAACTTCTCACTCTTCTGTCCACTGTGCAGTCCATCAACTCTGCACATCTCAGTGCAGAGCAGAGGTAAAACAGGGGATCACTTCCAAACTTTTCAGATGCCACAATGCTACAACTCTTTAAGAGCAGTGCAGTGCCTGAACTATTACAGAGAGCATCATCTTCCAGCCCTTCAGCTGCATCACTGAACTTCAGTTTTCTATGGCCAAGCTGGCACTACCTGACCCCTTCATGTTCACATGGGAAATGTGCTTTGGATGTGTTGAAAATATGTTTAGAGGACCTAGTAGCAGGGTTTAATCTTTAATGGTGTGAACACAGCTATTTCCCTCCCCCTTCTTTAACTCTGTTGTGCTCCAGTACAGAGCAAGTCTTCACCATACTGTTGACTTTTCCAATTGTTGTTTTAGATTTCCTATGCATTTTTAAAAGTGTCTATTACTCCAAAGAGCTTTCCTCATACACCATTACATTTGTCATACCTTATATCTGCTGTGCTTTGCAATAGAGAGCTGGAAATTCAAGTGGTCTGAATGTTATTTCCTTTCAGCAATGGTTCATAGTGCTGATTCCTGTAAGATCCTTTTTTCGTTACAATTTACTGATCTTCATATATTTCTGTTTAACTCTTTCTGTACCCATTATATTTTTATCTTTGAGCAATGATTTTTAATTGAAGTAGAAAGTGGGTCTTTTTACATCAAATTAATTATTTAAATCAAAGCACTTAGAGGTGATTATCATATTTTATTATTTGAAACTGTTATTGGTAGATAGATCCCTATTCAACATGCAATACTAGTACAGCATGTAATGTGTAAAATATTCCCATGGCAAATTCCTGTAGTACTAAGAGTCTTTGCCACTGAATCCACTACTATTTTTAGCTCTGTGAGATCCAGCCTATTTTAGGTGTTTACCTTGCAGAGTGATGACTGCCATCATACCTAAGTGGCTATCATCAATTTATGTTGAGACAAAAAACATTGCTCCCTAAAATCCACAAACAAGGGAACCCAGACCTATAATATCCTATCCAGCTATGGAACCCTAACTGGGGAAGGATCAGGTTTAATCAAATCCATCCTAAAACTTCTTATTACCCAAAGACTGAGTTTCTCCAAGGCACAACAGACTTTCTATGAAAATTTAAAAATAGACCACCTTCCCAGCAATACTCTCTTAGCCACCAGGGATGTTCGTGTCTTAGCCACCAGGGATGTTCCAACTTATACTAACATCCCACACCAGAATGGCATCCAAGCCTGCCTTGCATATCTACAAGAGCAAGACGACAACTCAGAGTACAGACTTCAAGATATTACTGAACATATACATTTAATCCTCACAACAACTTCAGTTTCAATAACCAACACTTCCTCCAGAACATGGGCATAACTTTGAGCATCAAAATGGCCCCACAATGTGCCAACATTTTTATGGCCCTCCTGGAAGAACTCAAAATCCTCAAGACTTGCACCATCAAACCCATGCAATACCTAAGATTGTCATCTTCATCATTTGGACCAAAAACCTGGAGTGATTGATTCCATCACAAATTCAATAACCATCACCCCTCAATCAAACTCTCTCTTGAATACTCCAGCACCAACATTTCCTTTGTAGACACTATGACCAATATCTAGAATGGTGAAATACAAACACCATACACAAGAAACCCAGAGTCCAACACACATATCTATATAGAACAAGCAATCACCCTAAACACACCAAGAAAGCTGTAAATACAGCCAAGCAAGCCCTCTGATACTGCTGAATTTGCATGGAGGAGAATACCTGCAATCCTCACCTGAACTCTCGAAAGGGCTTTCACCCAAGAAGCCCTGAACACTCCTTCAGAGAGCAAGACCACACTTTTGAAAGAACCACTTGGATACCATGTGAAAAATTGCTGCAGTACAAAAAGAAAATCCCTATGAATCACACACCGTTATGTTATGACATATCACCCTTCCCTGGAACCTACACAGAAAATCCTCAAACAATTGCAGCCCAGACTAGAAGACGACCCAATCCTTAAAGAGATCTTTCCAGAACCACCCATCTTAGTTTTTAAAGAAGCACCAAACCACGCCAGCCTCATCACCAGAAGTCAACTTCCTATGGCCCAAAATGCACTGAATGGATCCAGACCATGCCAAGACAAGGAACGTAAAACCTGCCAACACATCTCTACCACTACCACAATAACTATACCCCACAACAGAACCGTAACCATTCCTGGATCTTACACCTGTACCTCCAGAAATGTAATGCATCTGATCCAGTGCACTAAATGGAGAAATCAAACAACAACTGCATACCAGAATGAACACACATCGAAATCTACCAAAGACAAAAATACCCAGTTACCTGTGGGTGCCCACTTATCACAAGATAACCAAACCTCTCTCTTCAAATCTCTCAGTTTTAATCCTCAAAGTGAACTTACAAAACACCTTTCACAGATGAGCCTACAAACTTCACTTCATAAATCTACTAGATATAAAAAAAATTGATTAAATATAGACATTGAATTTATGGCACATTATAACCTGCCTGACATCTGATAACCCCAGGTAACTTGTCTGCAATTTGCCAGCTACATTCTATCATCAGCTCAGCATTCCTCCTTCCCCACCCCACCTACCCATCTCTCACCTATTGTCTCCCTTTCCCTCTGATTCTCATTGCCACACATTTGCATTTTTACAGACCTGCATTTTGTATATTGACTTCCAGGAGAGCACACGAACATCACCAGACTCTCCTGATGCCTAGAGAAGGGTGTTTGTGCCCAAAAGCTTGCAAAGAACAATTTTTCCAACTAGTTGGTCTAGTAAAATATATCACATTTATCCAAAGAACCTTGTCTGCCTATGTCCTTAGACTACATGGCTACAACCAACTACCCTTATTTCATTTAGCTAATTTCCCTGTTTCTGATGCTTTCCTTTTAGTTGTTGGAGTAACTATCTTGTGGGTTAGGTGAGGATCTTATCAAAGAGCTTTCTTATATTTACTTTATCTTCAAAGCATCCATCTGAATATTTTCCTCCTAGTCATAAATCCTGATGTCCTTACACCCTACTTGGGTAGAACCCATTGGACACAGCCCGATAAGCCCACATGTGCAGCATGTAATGCCGCAGACCTGTCTGCAGTGCCGCAAACCACATGTAGGCATTCACCATGCTGTTAATTTAAAGTGAAGCAGGTTTTTTGACACTGGGAGATCCTGGCGCCAGAAAAACCTGTGCCTGAAAAAGCAGGGCAGTGCACGTGGCAGCAGCGTATGCCTCCTGAAACTGGAGCCTGGCCATCTCCACCTGCCGGCCAGGGGATCCTGCTGCCAGATTGTTCCCACTGGAGCCCCAGGTAAGGCTGCTGGGGCCAGTCCAGGCGCTCCAGCAACTGTCCGTGTGCTGGAGTGCCTGTACAGGGTCAATGCCCAGGGACAAGTACTAGCAGTACAACTGTGCTGCTGCTATTTGTCATCAGGGAAATGCCCATGTGTGCTCATCTAGATGCACCCCTTGATCTCCATTAGAAGTTTTCCTCAGGAAGAACTGGAGGATTATTCCCTTTTTTAAAATTCTTTTTCTTGGATGAATGTTTACTTCACTACACTGTAAACGTCTAGGATCCTTTTCTATGTGAAACAACTGATTCAGTCTGTGCAGTCTTTATTCCTGATGTTAAAGGTTAGTGCAGAGACTGTTTAACACAGACTTGTCCAACATACGGCCCGCAGGCTGCCATAAGGCCAGCCAAGCCATTTTATCTGGCCTGCGGTGGCAGTGCCGCCATTGTGGAGCACAGAGCCAAGACAGCAGGAGCAGTGCAGATCCACAGCAGTGGCAGCAGCAGGGCCGCTGTGGAGTGTGGGGCCGCCGCGGAGCACAGAGCCGTGCCAGCAGAGTGCAGAGTTGCGGTGGCGCGGAGCTGCGGCGGGGCCACCACGGACTGTAGAGGATGGAGGCACGGGGTAGGTTCCTGTATGTATCTGGGAGTGCCTCGGGGCTGGGCTGGGGCGGCTGGAGGCAAGGGGTAAGTTCCCGTGTGGACCTGGGGGCACCTCAGAGCCGGCCCAGGGCGGATGGAGGAATGGGGGTAAGTTCCCACGTGGAGCAGACCCATTTCATTGTCACTTCCCTCAACTTCATTGGTGTCAAAGGTCATGTCACATCACTTTCTGATGTGATGTCACTTCCTGTGAGGTGTTTGAATATGGCTCGCTGGCCCACTGGGTGATACAAAGTTCGTGATCCGGACCCACATTCAAAAAGGTTGGGCACCCCTGGTTTAACAGAAGACCTGAGTTCTGTTCTCTGATTTGGTACTATACTTCTAACATGACTTCGAACAAGTTACTTCACCTGTTTCTCAGTTTTGCTATCTCTTAACTATGGGAATAAATAGTACTTGCTTAGCTTTGTAAAGTCCTTTGAGACCTTTGAATGAAAGACTCTTTTAAAGTGTATGGTATTATTATTTTATATCCTAGTGTGGTTAGGCAAACATTTTTGTGATAAACAAATGAAACCAATTTCTTCATACCTGGTTGCAGAGATATTCCCTGTCATGTTCAGTTCTAGTTGTATATGTGGTAACAGAATTATAGTTCTTAAACTGAAAAATTTCTGCTGTAATGAATCTAGGTAAACAAGAGAGAAGTAAATTGAAAGTTCAAATTTAAAATTAAGTATATCTTAAATTTGATATCTGGAAGCCTTGTTTAAAAAATCATTTTTAATTTTTAAGATGTATATTGAAGCTCACAAATCAATAAAAACAAGGAACATCAGACCTAGAATAAGAGCTTAAAAGAGAACATGACAGTCGTACCTAGTAGTTCTACATCTGTCTAGCCTGTCGATTTATTATCACAAATTCATACTGAAGATGTGTTTTTAACCTGACGAGACAAAAAGTTCTTGCTATATAAATGGCCAATGCTGTTTAGAACCCTAAATTCATGGCTTCAACAAATTCCTTGGGTAATGAATCTGAATTCTGCATTGCATCCTTAGAAAACTGGTTTTTCATACAACGTGTAATCAGACTTGGAGTTACTGCTACAGGAACTACTGAGGCCAAGACTATACCAAGACTTAAAAAGGGACTGAGTGTTTAGAAGGAGACCAAAACCATTGAGAGTTATAATGGTGATTGTTAACAAAAAATTTACATTCAGGATTTAAGCTTCAAGTAATTCTCTGGGTACTCGAGACCTAACTGAGATGCACATTATCTTCTAATTATTTATACCTTTTTTGGCCTGCTTCGTATTTTCCACTGTTAGAGACAGGTTATTGGATTACAGGGATCGCAAGTGTGATTCCTTTTTGGTAATTCTTATTTCCCTATCTGCTATAGAGAAGGGTCTATCTAATCTATTTTTAACAACAATTTGTTAAGGATTTTACTGCACAGACACATACCATGTCCTGCAGCCATAGATTGATGGAATATCTAAGACTGCTATATTTTATCATGACAAAAATCCTTTTATTATGAAACTATTAATAAAATATCTGAAAGATAGGCCATTATGGCATCAAAGGAGTCAATGTAATCTATAATAAAATCTTTTACAGTTGCATTAAAAATGACTGGTAAATCAGTTTGACAAAAGTTATCAACTTGAACAATACATGCTGGACATGCCCCAGCAGCCAGGCTGAAGTGGACACGTGAATGATTACTAGGTTAAAATCCATTCTTTTCTTTCTAAGATTCCTTGAAATAACATGGGTGGGCGACAACACCATCCGTGCAAGGTTCATGTTGAACGTTGGGTGAAAATTGGCAAGTGAATGGTTGTAAATAATTGGCAAAGTAGCTTAGCCTGTCCTAGATTAGGATTCAGGTTTTGCATTAGGAGATAGTGTGCAGGATGGAAAAAACCTAAGAGGGAGGTTTAACATAAAACAGAAGGGCTGATCTAATCTGTACCTCCTGTTAGTTCTTTTACTGCTTCCCTTCCCACTTCTGTGCAGCGACTGTTCAGGTGCACACTCAGTGCTCAGTTGGTATAAATAAAGCTATTTCACTTAGCACACCTGTTATTGGACCAACCTCCCCCACTGAAAACAGCCCAGAAGCTTCCATGGGCTGGAAGCTATTCATATCAGGGCTGAAGTAACTCTGAATTTAGCTGCAATACCATGACGTATTGCAGTTTAAGTTTGAGCTTCTTGGTTTTTAGTGTTTCAGGATGAACCACAAACATTTGCATCCTTCTAATTTTAGTGTTCGTATAATGAATGGGCTTTAGCACCTGAACTATAGTGTTCAACGTAATAAGTAAATTACCCCCAGCAATTACTTTGAAGGAGGAAGTTTTAGTATTTTGAAGTGAAAGAGCAAAACGCACTGCAAATAAAATCCTCTTTATTCAGAAGCCAGTTATAATCCAGTAAGACACAATGTGAGTTTCCATATACAGAACTATTCATGTTCACCACTTCAATTTGCTGGGACTAGCACTCTTGAGTGCATTATGAAGAAAGTGCCAAGTTTTTTGTCTTTATCGGGACCATTTCAGACCCAGAGAACTCAATTCACTCAGGATCTTAACTTTTATGCAATCCAGAATCTACAAGGAAAAAGTTGGTAAAGTTAATGAAACAATGAAATGCAGTAAGTTTGGAGTGGCAAGCTGATAAACCACAACTGATACATATCCTTCTGGTTGATGTAGACTGAGATTTTGTGTAAGAAATACCACTGTCTTCTGGAGGGGAAGGCACCTGATCATGTAATTTGAATCCACTTCTGGCTGTCTTAAGAAAGCTCTTAGACCTCCAACATTGACTCCTCTCATTTCCTGATTATTTATACAATGCCACAGATGGTGATGAGGACTAAGAACATAATGCAGTATACCTTGTCTTGCCGCTCCCCCATCCAGTTAAAAAAGAAGCCTGATGTCATAGCTGCAAATGTACATTTACATCAAAAGGAATTTTCTTTTCCATTTTCATATTAACATGAGCTGTAAGAATGTAGAGTCTTAACTAGACCTTCACAAGGGAATGTTCTTGCTGTTAATGACTCCGTGCTGGAGTCATTTAAAAGAAATACAACATTTCCAGATCAAATATTAATTACATGCTAGATAGAATCATATTTTTCAAAGAGAAAACTTCTAAACAAGAAGCTAGGCCTTCCTAAACCATCAGCAATATTAATTTGGGAGTTGACAGATTATGAAAGGTAAATCACCACATAATTGTGAATTAGAAAAATACTGGCCTAGGTTGCATAAAAACCTCTATTAAATAAGTGCTATAAGTTTACACTATGAAAATTCAGGGGCATTGTGCCTTAAAAAACCATAATGAATTAAATATCTCATTAATAATGTTCAGGTTGCTTTTTACAAATCACATACACATACAGGAAGTCAGACAGCTGGACAATTTATACAGTATATTGAATTAAGATATACTTTGATACAAAATGTCCTTTTAAGTATTCTTTCACAGTAACTTCCTGAATATTGTAGCATTTTCATCCACAATTCCTGTTAACCTTTCTCTTTTAGGCTGGCTTGCTGTTAGCAGAAGTTCAATACCCTGAAGCCTGATACAGTAGGTGATTGTGATTGCAGTCTTGTGCATTCATTCCTCAGAACGCCGGTTTAATCTCAGGGTGATTTATAGTAAGTGATTCGGGTTTCCAGTCTGGTTGAAAAAAGTGAATGTTGTAGGTCCGTGCCCAGTTCTCAAATACTCGTTTCTCTGTGATAAAACGATGATGACTGCCCTTTCGTCCCCGCTCATGTGAAATGTACATTGTACATTCATCAGGTCCAAAAGGTTCATAATAATGATAAGGTACTGAAAGATGATTAGGATCCCTGTGGAAGAAAGAAAATAGATGGAAGTCCAAGATGTTCTTTATACTGATTGAAAAAAGATGTTATCGCTTATAAGCTGATGGGTTCAAATCGTTTTTTGTCCCAGTTAAACTGCATTTCCAGCAGCTTGCCTTTCACTAGCTTATTTAAACAGTATTTGAATAAAGCAAAGCCTCCCCCACTCCATCCTCTTCCAGTTAACTAAATGACTATAGGAGCTCAAAAACAAGGCATGTTGCAGTGCTGAACCATGATGCTTGAGAGAGATTTATATCCAGTTTGTGACTGGTGAGAAGACCTGCAGAGGCATTTGTGGTACAAGAACAGGGGGAAGCTGATCCCAGTCACTGAATTCTCTCACATCAGCTCATGTGAACAGCCTTGGTGTGGTAATCTGGAAGGTAACCACCCAATTTCATTACCGCCTCCCAGGCATACCAAGATGATGGTTATAACCCACTGATGCCCATTTGATAATCAAGTAGAAGCAGCACACAAATTTATTATACTATCACCCGTGTAATCTCTTTGACCTTGTGACCTCATCAACAAAACTCAGCAGAAAACTCATCCTGTAGCACAGGGATGTCAAATATATGGGTCATAGGCTGAATTGGACGTATAGAACCATATGATCTGGCCCTATGTACTAACTATAGGGCCAGTCTGGATTGGGCCATGCCAGAACCAGTGTGCAGGGTATATCGAGTCAGTGTGCAGGGTATACCATGCCAGCCACACCTGTGCTGTGCACAGCGTGTGCAGACCGTACAGCTCCATGCACTATATGCAGCGCATGCTGGCTCTGTGGTTTGCTGTGCACATGGCAACTAGGCCTGGCACAGGACAGATGCTGCATGCAATGTACAGGCTGGACGCAGTGATAGGTGTGACACAGGGGTCTGCAGCAAGGGCTGTACGCTGTGCACTGGACTGGACCCCCTGTGCTGCCTGCAGTGTCAGGTCCAGGCTGCACACCACAGGTAGTACATGCCCTGTGCCATCTGCAGTGAGGCCCATGGCTGGTATGTGTTGCATATGGCACACAGGTGGCATTCAGCACCATGAGCACTGCACAGGGTATCTGTCCAGGTTTGGCCCACAGACCAGACTAGCAACCTTCCCCCAGCTCACAGGGACGACACCCCTGCTATAGCACAACACTTCATAAAGATTTTCTGTAGGAAGGAGCAATTTATTTGGGGCCAAAGATCATTTTAACCCTTTTTAACTTGTCATTGATGGCACCTGCTTTTGAAAAGTTGCTTATTTTTAAGTCTAATGGCACGATTCATTCATTTTCCAGATGCCTTCCTTGTGTCTCTCTCTGTTGTTTAGAAAACTATACAGATTACTCTCTACACTACTTTCACTATGGGCCCAGTTAAGTTGGTCTCACAAAATAGCATCCAAATTAATGCAATTCCGGCAGATTAAAGAGGATGTTATTTGCACTTGTAGAAAAACAAGATCTAGGAATATTTTCTAGCCAATGCGAACCCACCGTGATGGTTCTATAGCCTGCCTAGCTCCTCCTGTTGGCTACCTATCCTGCAGGCACTGGCATAGCGTTGCAACTTAAGAGGAGCCTTGCCTTAACGCTAAGTGGTAAACTGGCCCCTTGATAATTGCAGGAACATACTGATGCAGAATCACGGCTGACAGTTGTAAACAAGGCATTTTTTGGTATTTTTGGTTGGAAAAGAAAATATTCAGTGCTTGAATTTTATTTCAGTCAAATATACAGAAATATCTATCTGCATTTTGTTTGGGGCCATTATTATTATTTTATAGAATCTGTCATCTACAGAAGTATTTAATTTTTCTGACTTTTCATCTTCTATATTGCATGTATAGCAGTAATGTAAAAAATTGCTGCTGCTTTCCATTTATTCCTTAGATTAACATTTTAATTCAATCAATCTAGCTATCTAATAACACAATCCTGAGATCAATCTTATACACAACCACAATAACTATACAATTACATTTTTGAAAATAAGATTGATTCTGAACTTACTGTACATAACCTCCCTGGAATTTAGAGAAATCCATTAATACATCTATATAAGCACAGTTTTGAATTAAAAAATGGGGCTTATGTATATATGTACTACACATAGATTACTTATCTATCATCAAGTATAGAGTGCTAGATCTTAATTTTAAATTTATTTCACATGGTTTAAGTTTATTATAAAAGGCCCATGGTATTATAAAGGAAAACAGTCTCCTAGATGAATGTGTTTGTATCATTGCCATAAATCTAACAGGTTATATTTTAATGTAAATAGAAAGACTCACAATATATTTACAGGTATGTGCCTTTGATTTAGAGTATTGTTCCTTTCCATGAGGCCTGATTTTTACCCTGATTTCTCCAGTGTTGTGTAATTCCATTTAAATCGGTGGAAATTCACAGGTATAAAATCAGTGCTGCTAAGAACTGGTCCATGATATCCATATAATAAATGCACTCACTTTGGATTGCACTTGATTTAACTGCTGATGGGCAAATCATGCTATATTTGCTCTAGATTTGCCAGGACTGGATCTTTCTGGCCTCTTAAACTGTTGAAGGTTGCATTGTATTAAGGAAAGGTAGCCAATTTGGGATTAAGCTACATTAGGACTGGATTAGGCAGAAATCCCATGCCTCCAGGGGAAAGATCTGGGCTATTAGGAACTGACCTGTCCCCAACTATTCAAAGGAGTTAATTCAAATGTATTATTCGGGGTTCTGAGTTGGGAAACCAAAAACTTGGAAAGGAAGAAGAAAGGAAGCTGGAATTTATCTGTCGTATGTCCCCTTGCTCTCTCCTTGCAAACATATAATCAGATTAATGTGGTGGGTCTTACTTTTTGCTTTGTTAGGAAGTTTCTATAGTAGGCCAAAATTCCCCATAATAGGGCAGCCAGCTGTAGCTGGCAAGGTCTATAACTTATTGGCTTTGTTTTTATTGGGATTTAGATACCTAACGTTAATGACCCCCTTTGTGAGGTTGGCTTTATAGCTACTGCCTAACAATACATTATTTTAGGCCCCAGTCCAGTAAGTGACTCCAGTGGGACATCATAAGTACAGATATCTGCCCAAGAAATCACTTCCAGGATCAGAGTCTTTTACCCATTCTGTATAAAGTTAACAAGCTGAAATGAGTCTGAACCAAAACCATCTGCCTAAACCTGCCAGATTTAGGGGATGAGAACATCCAGATTTAGATTGGAATTTAGGGCTATAAACACAAAGGGGTCTTAAGCATAGCACTATAAAACCTGACTTCATCTTCTCCATACTGGAATTCAAAGCCTTGAGTTAAAGGCTGTGGCTGCTTCTACATGCATAGGAAAAGAATTAGAAGTTTTGTTACCTGTACAGTGCACCTTAGAATTAGATCCATAAACAACCAGTAAGATGGTGGGGAACTGGGTGGGAGACATTTAAACTAGCCAAAAGGGAATGCTGAGAAAGGAAGTAGGGTTTAGAGTTAAGCACCTAAGACCAGTCAATTTGTTTGCATGTATTTGGGAGGAGAGGAGGATGGCAGTGGTTATCCCTCCTTTTACTCAACAAGTCAGTACTTAAAGCAGTTACCTAAGTATGAGGGACTTGGCTAAGAGCCACCTCTGTCTCATTTGAAGCAAGGATTTGAACCTTGAGGTATGTAAAGTGTCTCAGTGACTTAACCATCAAGCAACCGGGTATTCTAAGACGGTCTCTCAGTCTCTCCTGTTAATACTATTCCACTTTGCATTACATAAATATTCATGGGGAAGATGCCAGACCCAGGGTCTTATAGACAAATCCCCTAACCACTAAGCTATAGTCTCTCTCTGTGTGAAGCTCAGTTTGTCAGACATCCTCTAAAAACACTATGCCTGGCAGGCAAAGGAGCTCTTAGGGTCTCCATCCTGGTGGGCTCTGGGCATGGACTTGTGTTGTCCTGCCTATCAGGACTTGTGTGGTTTTGTGCATGTCCCCTGCTAGAAGTGTAGATGTTTTATCAGAGGAGGCTGAAGAACCGATGAATTTCAAGCAATTCCTGAGTTAGACGGAACCAAAGCAAAGTTTCAGAGTATTAAGGTCTAAACTTAGGTACCCGCCATAGCAATTAGGCACTTAGATCTCTGTATGGATCTGCCTTTTTATTCCTACTCTCTACTCCTCATCTAATTAACATACTAGCATCCCAGCATGGAGTACCATCAGTTTCAAGCAAGTTAGATTTGGATCTGAACTGTGTGGCTTGGGTTACTAACGTGTAACCCAAATTAACTGTATCATGTTATCTCCTAACTCTGCAATTAACTTATGTCACCAGAAAATGAAATGCATGAGTAATTTCAATGAGAAAATTGCTAGCCACATCATTTATTAGCATTAAAACAGATGCTATATTACTACTGACGGATACTGGACATTAATCAGTATTTTGTCAGCGTTAGCATGCATATTAATATCACAGCTGGGAGGAATCTGGGGAAGGCAGTTTGTAAAATATACTATACTTTCCAACTAATAGCCTGCCAATGCTGTGACACAATAAGCACTTGTACCCAATGTCAATCATTTACTCTTTACCACTTCAGTGCACATTTTTCCACAGATGGTATCCACCCACACAGGTACCTGAAAAATACAGCAAATTGTGTCTGTATTAAAAGGAACAAGGCAGAAAAACAAGGCCATCCCATAGCTATTGCAGTCAACCTCTTCCTTTACAAATTAAAAATTGTTATAAATCAAGCTGATATGCACTTCCCCACTTTGGGTAAGTAATATATACTATTTTGAATGGTGCCTAAATTATCATTATTCTTTATCATCATGCCAAACAATGGATTTTGTGCCAGAGTTGTAAAGATTTATAGATTATTTTGCCTCTTCTTCCTAATATCTCACTGCTCTCTCTCGTCTTATTTCTTATTAAGGACAGTTTAAATTGTTCCAAGCACCTATTACAACTTGCTCCAGATTATACAGATCCAAATCATGCATCCCTTACTCAGGAAATACTCCCATTTAGACCAAAGAGGATGGACTAAAAGAAATGGGCTCTCATGAATATTTGCCACATGGTTGGGAATATAATGCATAATTCCACCACATACAATTAAGCAACTATAGCTACATAACATTTGCAAGGAGGCAGCTGGATGTTGGAAGAGGGAAGTGGCAAGACCATCACGTTTAGATGTGGCCAAAGGAATAAATGACAGCACTTCCAACAAAACTTTCCAAGCAAATTATCACAGGTAGGAAATGGCTTAGCCTCCAAAAAGAAGATCCTCTGTAGGAAAGCAACATGCTTTTTTTAACATGGCTCTGAGCTGCCTCTGAACTTGGTATGTAAAGATTTAGAGTCCTGTTATGCAATTACATTAAGGGACAGAGTACACTCTGAGTGGGATGAACTCCACAGGGTCTATGGAGAAGGCACCAAATGGTAGAGTGCCATCCTCCCTCACCCAGCACTCTTTTGCAACTCACAGCTCAGTGAATTTGGGGCTACTCTCCATGATATTCCCTGATCTGATTGCCTTAAGCACCTGGTTACTACTGCTAGAAGTAACATTAAGCCCCTATGTAATTTCAACAGATAATACTGAGCAACCACAGGGGACACAGGAACAGAAAAGGCAGCTCCTATGTTACCAAGCAAGGACCTTGGTAAGGAGGACACTTCCTCATGCTTTCGTAGGGCTGGAAGGGATCTCATGAACAGAGTCAATCTTATTTGTACATTTATGGCCATCAAATATTCACAATAATCCAATCTACAATTCTACTTCCACTGCAACTGCCAACAAAAGCTAATATTTCAGTTACATGCATAAATCACTCGATAAAACTATGGAGTGCTGGCACTAAGGCTGAAACCTTTTCATTCTGTAGCACGAATTCTTTCAGCTAGAATTCTCTTCCCTGCTCTGGTTTAAAGCAATTTGGTTAATGAACTTAAGCCAATAATTTTAACAGAATCAACTATGTGATATTCATGATACCTTTGAGATGCCCTTCACATTACAGATGTGATATTAATTTAGTTCCATGACAGTGATCACCCAGACTCATTACTCAACTAATTAATACTTGAGAAATAATGGGCCACAGTTACAGTTGTAAATTTGGTGGTATGCTAACTCTGTACAGAAATAAAAATTATACTTTACAAATCGCTCATATTTAATACTGATTATTTTGCTGAATAGCAAATAATGCATGCCTATCTGTATCTATCTGTATAAATATGGGAAACAGATCTTTTGTACTGTACCTGAACTAGAATGTGTTATAAGTGTACTACAGAAGCACAGCTTACATGTCAAGATTTTTCACAGCTCATTTCTATGAATCTTTGCTATAGGAATTTATGCAGGTTATCAGTTTCAGCTAACATACTGAATCACTTTTAGTAGTTTGTTAAAATGAATCTTGTTGCCCTGTCTTTGAAAATAAGCATCATGAAGTACTTGCTAGAATATATGAGATTTTAATTAAAGGACTAAAGACAAACCAAATGGTTCATGCTACAGTTATGAGAGCACCAGGTTCTTTTTCAAGGTGTTCTGTGCGTGACCTTCCCCAGGCAGAGCCTCTGCAGCCTTACTAGACACACAGAAGATATTTTAAATTCTGTTCATTAGGAAGCTGCATTTCCCCTTTACACAAGTAGGTAAATGAACCTTCGTGCTATAATTTGTTAATACCAGCTATAAACATTAACTATGTATATCAATAGCAGTAAATATTATTTCTTGTGTTACAATTTACTATTATGCCATTTGGCTACAATGCATTAATTCTCATGAAGGTTTTACACATGTTCAAAGAAAGACTGCCTTGCTTTACACTGCATTAAAGCATTATAAAGATTTATAACCAATGAAGGCATCAGGAATATTTTATTTACCACTGGAATACAACCATTTCTGGGCTAGGACAAGGCAGCCATTAAAATGGGTGCCAAAAACATTACCATTTTAGAGTAGGATGTGCACAAGAATATCTTATCAAAGTGATATGACAGAGAAGAAGCAGGCACTGTCAGCAGGAGTTATTTGTGATGCCTGAGTCAGGCTGTTTCCTTCAAGAGTTCCCAATGAAATTTGGGATCCCTGGTAGGACAATCCTTCCTTTCCTTTCCTTTCTCATGTCCTCGTGACAAAGGATTTAGAAGAAGTTGCAGATTCACTGGCATCTGACAGGATCATGCCATGAGTACTTCTGCTCTTGCCTTCAACTTGTGACCTCTGCCCTGTCAATCACACGTCTTAGTACCTGCACCATACCAACCCCAAGGACAGTCCAAGTTGTAATATATGTCCTCAGTGCTGTTAGGATTGAAACAAATTCTCCCCAATCATTATTTGGTGTTATGTTCTTGTTTTGCATTTTGTGGGATCTTTACTTCCTACCCTGAACAACTGCAAGGCCTTTAGCAGTTGCTTTTCAAGGCTCAAGGAATTAAAAACAATAAAAGCAGCCTTGACAATGAATTAATGAGCCAAGCTCTCTCTGAAACCTTGTTTTTATTGCAAAGTTGAATGATATGTCATTATAAAACAGACTTCACTAAGATAAAAAAGTTTGCTGTGGAAACATCAGAGAAATACCAATACTTGGAATGGGGAGTGTACCAACTTGAGCAAGTAATGAAATGCTGTACTGAACCCCTGTTTTGTTGTGAGCCCCGAGAATATGTCTTTGTCTTGTAAAACAAGTCAATAACAGACCTTTTTTTCCCAGCATGATACCTTTGGAGGGTTAACTTCCATTACTGGTAAATTTTCCAGAAACAACAATTATGTTCCCCCTAACCTGACAAAAATCACTATGCACCTGCAAAACCACATCTCTGTTTACAAAATGGGGAGCAAACACTTTTAACTATTCACTTTTCAAATTCAGATTTTGTAGGGCCAGGTTAGGGCTCCCTTGTGCCAGGCTTTTTGTGATGGGGGAAATAAAGGTCTTAATTATGGCTGCTGAAAAGTTGAATTTAGAAACTAGACAAATTAGAGTTTCCCACCTTCACTGGTAGAAAAAAAAATCTCCCTTCAGAAATAATTCACTTAAGACTGATATTTTCTGCTGTTTTTTTCAGATTAATTTCACGCCAATTATTGCATTACTCTTAGCTGATAAATATTCAGAGGCTAAAAGAAAGCAAAAAGATGGATTAATTCTCCCTCGGTATGAACAAAAATTTTTAATATTTTATATAACATAATTAAATGCTGTTTGTTGTTTTCAGAACCAGATCCTGGGATGTGTTAATTAATTGCTTTGAGAGGACTGCAGACATGTTTCATGGATAAAAATTAAAGATTCAGATATGAGATATGTAGCTACAATGTTCACCCTTGCTGGCTAATACGCTTCCTGAATAAATCTTACCTGCAGAAATCCGGTGGCACCATGCCATAAACATTTATCCTGTCACAGAGCTCAACTGCGATACTCATTGTGAACCATCCCGTGCTAAGCCAAGTGTTAGATATCTTCCTGAAAGCAAAGACATAATTAAGTTTCCAGGGTGACAAATACTCTTGAGATATCTAAAATGATTTCTGGGCAGTTTTTTTTCAGTCTTGGGAAAGGCTATGAAAATTAGGCAACGAAAAACTACTCATTCATCACTTAATGAGTACCTTGGTGTCCTTTCTGTCAGTGGACTAATACATTTGTTGTCATTAATTTTGGACACTGTCACATTAACAGTTAGCTGAACTTTGTGTTAAGTTTACCTTAATTAACTATAGACTATGTCATTCTGATCTCATAATCTTAGCTAGCCTGGAAATAATATAGCTACTTGTATTCTAGATACAAGGTACTGTACTGAGCATGGGAGTTCGGGGTACAGTCTCTAAATTGGAACTTCCTAGTCCTTAAATGCTGGAGGCAGGCTGCAAGTGAGAGAGGAACAGTGGAAAAAAACCCTGGTCTTACCCTGGTCAATCTCCCCTTTCAGCATCTACTTTCTGACACTGGATACTGGGCAAGATGGACTGACCCAGTCAATGGCAGTTCTTATGGGTCCCACATCACCTCTATCCAGTCCCATATGCAGGGATTGAGATGCCTTGGGGCCCCATGCTACCTCTGCCCAACCCCATGCACCTAGGGTCAGGCCTGCACACCAGATCTAGGACACAGGACCACAGCCTGCAGGGTTCCCATGGGCCAGATGGTAAGGCACCAAGGGCTGAATCTGGGCACAAGCCAGGAATTGAACACCCCTGATATATAGCCTCATGTTGGTCCTATTTATTTCAGTGGGATCAGAAGAATCTGACTGACAGAGTTTAATATTGCCAGAATTAGCACATGGTGGATCACAGATGTACTCCAAATGCTAAGAAAGCTGACTATGTTTCTTAACAAGAAATCTTTTCTTACTGGCTATAGCCACTGCTGTACCTTACCTGTACCACAATGTCTCTTATCACGCCTAACCTGAGTTAGGGTCTTGGGATAACAACTAAATAGAGTTTGGGGATGAATCTAGGCCTCAGACATTCTAGTGTAAGGAAGCCTCACCTGGCTTCTTTCCTGGTTAGCTGAATATTTGCAGACTGAAAAGGGTCTTTAAAGGTGACATAGCTTAGACTTCTCTTCAGGCCCTGTTAAAACTTGTGGTCCAAATATAATTCCCCTGTAGCAAAACCCCCAGTTTTTTTGTAATTTATTTTAAAATGCATTCCTTCCCCTTCCCCAACCATTTTTGACTTTTTCTCTCCCTCTCTATTCCCTAGATAAGTATAAGTAAGCTAAGATGTAGGGTAAGTGTTAACATTTTTATTTTGGTAGCAAGTTTTGGTTTTGGACATCCACTGTTTTATACTGTATTATTATTAGGTTTGTATTGATTCTTACTGTTGTATATTGTATTATTATCATTATTGTATTGAGTTGTATTGTTTCATATGGATATTGTGTTTGTAAGTGAACCAAAGTCATGTCAAGTTTCCATTTTATATGTCAAGCCTCCATCTTGTGTCCTCTGCCTGGACATCCCCTGTGTTGCAACTGTATGAGTCATGTACCCCTCCCATGTAAATTGGTTCCCGGATGAATAAGAATGATTGGAAATGATTGAAATACCATGGTAGCAGGCTTCTACTGAATGGCCTGTAATGACTGGGCCATGACCTCACATTGATTTATCCGGGAACCATGGACCTCACCCAGGAACAGAGACAAGAACCCAGCATTTGAAAGACAAAAGACCGTGCAGAACCAGCATCTCTGCCATTGTACCCCACCATTACAGACACCTGAAACTGCACATCCCTGCATGTAGCACACATGCTCAGTACACCAGGGGCTGACCCTTGCCTGGGCATGCCGCCTGTTACTAGGGTCACACAAGATCTGATCCTATAAAAAGGGGCAGTGAAGACTGACCCAGTGGGACGCCCTGTCCATCTGGACCAGCACCATGCCACACCACCTATTCACCCAGAGGCTCTGCTGGTGACCCCCCTCTGGACAACACCTACTGGACAAGGACCCCTTTCCCACCTGGATAGGTAGTTATCACCCTCCACCCCCTCTTCAACCAAGGACTTGGACTCTGCTTCTCTTCCCCTTCTAGACTCCAGCCCTTCCACTCTCTTTCTCCTGTTGCCATTATGTGTGTGTGTGTGTGTGTGTGTGTGTGTGTATACACCAATAACTTCATGGTGTGTTGTCTCTGTAATAAAACTGTTATTTGGACCCCTAAGTTGGGTTTTGCTTTACTACGGTTTGGCCCTGCTCCAATCTCTGCTCCTCGCCCCTCTAACTTCTGCCTCTCCTGCTTCTGGCTCACTGCCGCCTTTCAATCTCTCCTTCTGCTTTTCCTGTGATTTTCTGCTGTCCATCTCTCTGTTTTCAGGCTTCCCCTGCACCTTCTGTAGTCATCCCCCGCCCCGCCACCCCAGCTTCCCAGCTCCTTGTGGCTGTCCTGCAGTTTTCTCCAGCAGCTGGAGCCTTTCTCCAGCTCCCAGCACCTACTGCTGCTCCCTGCAACTTCTTTAGCTGCCCCAGAGCCATCTTCTGGCTCCACACCCAGAGCCCCTCTTTAACACCCACACTTTCCCTTAGTCCCATTTTCCCTCTCCCCACCTACATTTTCAGGTTCCCTGTAGCTCTGGAGTTCCAGCTCCCCAGTAGGACTGGAGTCCCAGCTTCTGTGCCAGCATCTCTCCCCTGTTCTGTAGGATTTGGGCATTGTCTTTTAATCAATTAAGATCAATTAACCTAAGGTTAACCCCGGCCTCAGTTCTTCAGCCCAGGCCCCTCTAGTCTACCAGGTCTAATCCTGGTCCTGGTGACTTTCACTCCCAGCAACGTTCACTCCTTACACTCCTCCTTTCTTACCTTAACCTTACCTCAGTTACCCCAAGCACACACATACACATTGTACCATCCAAGTTAGGAACTTACCTCTTTGTTTGTGTAGGTGGGTTGTATGTGTGTGAACTGCTGAGTGTGTGTATATGTATATGTAGATATGGCTCTGTGTGCATGATATACGAATTAGTGATCTATGTCTAACTTTTGGGATGTATAGTGTATGCACTTGAATTGGTGATAGGTATGCATGTGCCTAGGTTGGTTTGGATGTGTATGTGCCTGAGCTGGTAGTGTGTGTGTGTGTGTGTGTGTGTGTGTGTGTGTGTGTGTGTGTGTTTGTGTGTGTATGTACCTAATTGATTTGTGTGTTTGTATATATGCAATTGTGTCACACCCTCCTGTCTAACAGTGCAATATTGAGATCCTGAGAGTTGGCCTAACCCTACAGGGCAACACCCTCATCGATGGATAATAGCTAAATTTAGGTATGCAGGTAGCATTTTGGCATACCTGCACAGACTTTAACTCTTACATATGTCCCCTTTCCCCCGCAGCACATCCTGCCCTTTGAGCATGCTCAGAAGGGAGCCACTCCAGCCACTTATGATCTGTAGTGATCATATGCTCTCAGGAAGCTGCAGGAACTGTATGAAAACTCCGAAAATATTAGTCGTAGGAAACAAAATAAAGCTAGACCTCTTCAGAGATGCTAGAAGAGGATAAGGACAGCAAACACTTTTTAGTCCAGTATCTACAGCAGGGAGTGAGCAGCACAGGATCTAGTGCTCCCTCACCCAGGGGAGAGCTGAACCTTCAGTCTCCTATTCTTAATACAGTATCTAACCACCAGCCCACTGACTAAACTATATAAGCACACTTTCTGTCCCTGCTGTGGAATTTGGCCCACTGAGCAGCTAAGAAAGAACGATGTTTGGAGTGATGTGGAATGGAAGCTTGAAGGACCATGGCTCAGAAAGACTGGCCTTGCCCTATGTGGGTTCCTGCTGCTTCAGAGGCCACAATCTAGGGCCTTTTCTGTTCTGCTGTAGTAGTTACCTCCCTGAGCCACACTCTTAACGTACTGCTCTTTGGGCCTGACATATTGTCCCCTCTTGAAGAGGTGGAGGGAGCCACTATAGTACCTAGCATATAGCCTGGTGGTCAGAGCCCCTCACTACGAAGTGGGAGATGCACATTTAAAGTCCCTTCAGGTGATATGCTCATTGACTAATGAGCATAAGACCTACACATATGCTAATCACTGGTCTCTTGAGCTAAAACGTGAGAGGAAACTCTTCTGCAACTAATACTGAGTCAATGCACAATCATCAGAGGTGAGAGGAAGGTGCTAAAGTTACCCCAAAAGCCACTTACATGGCCTTGCTCTTCCTTTGACCCCATAAGTTTTGTGCTCTTGGCTACCCAGTGGACCAGGAAGTGTGGAAGAATCCCTCCTCCAGTGTAATCAATAGCTTGGTAGTCACAGCACTTTGCTGACAAGCTGAGATGAGAGTTCAAATCCCTTCAGGACCTAGGACTCAGGTCTCCAACTTCCTGGACAGGTACTTCTGCTGAAAGTATCACTACCAGCAGAGGGCTGGTGTACTTCATACAGTGGTTAGTTTAACTAGTTCAGATACATGCTGCCCTTTGAATCCTGACGTAATGGAAGCACCTCCTTCACAGCCCTGAGTGAGACCCCCTAAGCTTTGAAGAGCAGCAGGAATTCAGACACACCCTCTGTTTCCTATTGCTACCTGTAGGCACCTTCCTACAGAGCAAGAGATGATGTGGGTCATTCCTGGGAAATATCTAGGTCTTACTGTTGTCCTGTACAGTTTCAGTGCTTAACCTAGTGCTTCAGATCACCCTCCTGGGTCAGATGCTTACATTTCATTGCAGCCTCTAAAGAAGGTGAGCTAGGATCTGAGCCTGAACGCCTTAGGGTCAACATTGCGCTCTCACTATGCATGTATATGCAGCACCTAACACAATGGGGCCCTGATCTCAACTGGAGCATGAGAGATAACAGTAATACAACGTAATTTCCAGATCAACAGTGACTAGGTGGAGAGGGTAGGGACAAGAACTCAAAAAGGAGTGCTTTTGAGATGCAAGAGGTTTAGGCAAGATCCCCTCCCAACCCCCAAGCATCTAGAGTCTGCTCAGAACACCCAGCTGGGCTTGGCCATTTTAGGTTAGACATAATTATTTTGCTAGTTACTCTGGCACAGTTTCAATAAATAGGAAAATAATGGGCTATAACAAACTAATTGAAAAGGCAAACAATAGAAATAAAGAAGTTAAATGTGAAAACTTGAACAAGCACCACTTGTCCAAGTTTTCACTTCCTTAACTGCTTCAAATGCCAACACTGCACGATGACAGTGTAGAAACAGGGTTACATTGTCTTGCCTTTTCACAGAATATTTCAACAAGATTCAAACAAAAGAATATCTACTGTTTTTACACCTAATCAGCTATAATGAAAGAATATGAAGAGCTGTCATGTGCTTATTAGGGAGAATTATCAGATATTCTTTTATATGATGAACTAACACACTGTGCTGATAATTCTGTAGTGCACACTAAATTACAATTAAAGGCCTTTATGCTCCACCAAAATCTCATTTATAATCTCTATGGAAATATTCTTCCTGCAGTTATTTCATTTATGCTTCCTTTATCTAATTACAGTAATATTGGTTCTGAATCATATTTTCTTAACGTCCCCGTATTCAATTATAAAGTTATTTCAAGTACAGTTACTTTGCAATATCAACTATATTGCTCTGGAGTCTTTGTCATTCACCGGACTACTTAATTGGTGATGTTTTTTGGAAGGGTTTCCTTTAGATTTTAAATCAGCCCTTTTAATAACCATAATGCACCCAATTACTCCTTTTCTTGTAACAGCAAAAGCAGAATATATGCCTTGATTATTGCAACCTTGCAATTAGATTTATTCCCTTCCTCCACCATCACCATTTTTCTGTAGATAATCACTGAAAAGTGTTCAGCAAAAGAGAAATTATAATAGAGAACATTCTAGGTTGTTCAATGTTTTTCCTGCCCCCACAGCTCTGTAAATTGTCTTTTTCTACAAATTTCTTGTACTCATGTTTCCTTTCATCTTCCTTTCCTTTTACTGTGCTGCCTATTCATTTATTTTCATCTCTCGTTTTAATCTTCTTAGTCCTTCAAGTATGTCATACGTGCCCTCAGACGGAGCATTTCTTTAAAGGAATATTTCTGCTAAGGCGGGATGTGTACAGTCTTCTATCCAACAGAACCTGTTTGGAAGACTGAATTGCATACGGATCTAAGTGCCCTTGATTCATATTGGGACTTCACTTTATTCAGGATTGGGCCTAAACTATACTTAGTTATATTGTAATTAAAATCTAAACGTCACTCTGTGCCTTTCAGGAGATGGTTCGTCCTAAGGCCATTGCAGAAATGCAAAGCCCTGACCTCACAGCACAGCCTCGTGGCTTGCTCAAATCACTCCCACATGCAGGAGCAGTAACTACATACCTGATACTCCCACCACAAGTTTTATAGGCTGAAATCTGAGAAGATTATAACTCCCCCTCCATTATAACTCCCTCTCCCCTTCCTTTGCTCTGGGTGAACAGATTAGGAGAGACTTTATTATGCTGGTAGTATCCCTGCTGCTATTATTTCTCACAACTGTAGCTGGGGCAGAAAGGGGGAAAGAATCCCCACCACACATCCCAGGCAAAGTTGAGAGGCCTTTACTACATGGTTAATATTTGTAGAGCAGTGGTGCACACAGACCTCTGCACCATGGTGGGTTGCCAGGCCAGAATCAATGCTTTGTAATCACATGAGGCCCCGAGCACCTTCATGATGTTTTCAATTAAATGTTAGCTGGTGAGGATGCATGGCGGTTCATGAGAAACTCTGAGGGTTGACAGTGATCCCTTGCTTCAGAGGCAATAAAGATAGAGACAGTGTGGGAGGGACAAGCTTTGGGGGACTATGCTGAAACCCCACTGCAGGATGGATTCAGATACCTTAGAGGGCTGCTAACTATGGCACAGGTGGGTAGGGCTAGAAGATTGCCTGCTGCTTTGTTCTTGTGATCCTCCATCTTGTAGGCTGGACTCATGCATGGAGAACTCTCTCTCAACTTCACTAGTATTTTCTTATTGTAGTATGGCAGAGCCAAGGAGCCCTGATGGGCCACAGTCAGGTTGTCCCAGGCTAGGAACAAACACAGAGCCAGGAGATAGTCCTTTCAGCCAACAAAGTGCAATAGTCTCCTATGGAGGAGCTCTGGCTGTGTCCTGGAGCCTGAAAGACTGAAAGGCAACCCGGCCCCCCCCGCCATGTTCAGGCTTGGGCTTGGACTCTGGATGCAGTTTATGGTTGTGTAACTGACACTTCCTCATGACTTACAGCATCATAAACTCAGCTCTTCATTTGTATTAAGTGGGGACCCTTATACTGCTTTTAATTATGCCTATTTAATATATAAAGGCTTTCATTCATTTAAAATAATACATTTGGGGCTTTTTCCTTCAGAAAATAGCTTAAATACCCATTTTTTTACATTATACATAACAAAGTTCTTGCATTGCATTGGGTCACTTATTAAAAATGTGATTTGTAAGTCTGTAAATAACAGACAGTTTCATAAAGATGTAACTATCATAACAACTCCCCTTTTCCCAGTTGGAAATGTAAGATGAGCTATTCAGAAGCATCTAATGTATGAATAATGTGTATTTGTTTTACAAGAAGCTTTACAGCTGCAATGTTCCAAGAATGCTTAAATTCAATAAACAGCCATTATAATTCACAGAACAGTGGCATTTCCTCTACAGGAAAGCGTAACCTATCAATTTTGATTTTTCAAAACCAGTAAAAAACTGCTTTCAGGTATATTCCCCCAAAGTGAGATTTAACCACCATTTCTACCTCTCTGTTGTTTGTTTCTGTAATGTTCTTACTTGGCTACATATTGCATGTTCCATTTTTATATTAAAATTTGATGGGGAAATATTCAATACATATTATTTGGATGTACATTTTTTACTTAAGTTACAAAGAGTAAGTGTTATTTGGCATGTAAAATCATATTACAACTGATAAGACAAGCACATTTAATGGGTGCAATTTTCCCTTTGATTTGATCTGAAGCTGATAAAAACAAACTACATTGTCCTTCAGCTGTAGAAATTGCCATCAAATGTACCTGTGTAGGTTTTCTCACCTGTCTTTGCCAGTTTCCCGCTTGAAAAGGTCATCAAACTGAAGCATCTTGTGCCGAGAAATCATATATACTTTTAACTGAGGTAGTATTTGGTTCATCAGTTGCAGATTATTGTAAACCAAACCTTTTCCATCTCTCCTCATGTAGCTGCTGGGACCCCAGAAGATAAACACAGTACCTTGACTCATATTTAACAGTTCATTGCGATTTCGTAGAATTCTCTGGATACTAGAGTGCGCAATGACTCGAAGGCTAGTTTTGTTTCCAACATCTTTTCCATAACCTCGAGTGGGCGCATCATTCATCCGTATGACACATTCAGTCTGGTCAATTCTGTTGCCCTGTTTGCTTCCCAGGAGGTGTCCAGAGCTGGTTACTAATGCACAACTCTTGCAATGCATTTTTAAAGGCTGCAAAAGACACACGTAATTTCAAATCAATTACAGTTTCCATTTCCTAGAAAATGAACAAATTAATACTAATACTTTTGAGTGTAGAGATCATAAAACTTGCTAGAAATACCTCTCACAGCCGTCCTGCCAGGTATCTAAACCCAGTTTATATACCCATTTGACAGATAGGGAGCTGAGGCACTGCCTGGTGACATGCTAGATCTACAAAGGGACTTGACTGCTTATTATAGGAGGCCTCCAGATCCAAAATGTCAGTCCTCTGCTCAGTTGCTGCTTAACTCTGGAAGTGCCTGAAGTTTGTAGGCACCAAAGTGTCCGACCATAAATTTCCTTATGTGCCTCAAGTTCCTCTCAGCCTCTCTACTGCCTGCAGGGCTCAGCCTGGTAGGTGTTCCCAGGACCTTCCTAATGGCTCCGGCTCTGCACAGAAGATGGGGTTGGGGTGGGGGTGTAAGGACTGGAATCCAGGCTCCTCACCTGGAATGTAGTAACCATTAAACTACAGAATCCTGCACAATCTCTCTCCTCCTCCCTGGCCCAATTAATATTCCTTGTCTTCAGTGCATACAGTTATTCACAAACTGAGAATTAGTGCTTTGAACTTCCTCTAGATTGTTTTTCAAACAAGTCATCTTCAAAAGATATACAGTAAAAAAGAGAAATGAAATGTCCATATAATGTGTCCTAATAAGGCAAGATAAGAGAAAAAGGGAAACAAAATTAGATGAAAATTAAAAATACCTTCTAAATCAGATTAAGAGACACTTCTGCCATTAGTAGAGGTATGTAAATATATTTTAGCCCTTTGATTAACATGAGATAAAGAGGAGAACTACTGAAAAGAAAGCTCATGATAATGGAATACATGGCATCTACCAGGATGCAGCATTTGTGGTACAGTGAACCAAGAGGTAAAGACTGTTTCATGATGTGGCCTTGACATGGATTTTAGAGAACAATGACGCCTTGCAATATCACTCACATTTTAAAGAACAGTTCTAAATTATCTCTCTTCTGTGTGTATCTCCTTCAACTTACTATGCTACTTCTGGTCCTTTGTTTCTAAGACTTCTGGAAGACATTACACTTAAGACAACCAGTTAATTGCAACTTAAATAGTAACCTGGTCCCATGTTCAGGCAATTAGTGGTGTGATAAAATGGGAAATAAGACAAAAATTGATTCCACAAAAATTGTGTAATAATTTTGTAGCTGGTTTCTTTTGTGCCCTAAATTAAACGTGTGACAAGATACCTGCCCTGCAGCCTTATGCTGACTGCATGGCAGGGCTTTGGGACAGGCCCCTGTGTGGTCCCAGGTCTGGTTGTCAGTCTTGGCCCTGGGATTGCACCAGAGTCTCAAACTTCCCTAGAACAACTCTGGTGCTGAGATCACAATTGGCAGACTGTTGGTCTCAGCATGGGACTGCACCAGAGTCTCCAACCAGTTCCAATGTGGTCCTGGAACTGAGACTGACAACCAGTCAATTGTCAGTCCCACCCCCAGGACACACCAGTTCACTGGGCACCTGGCTTTCTACTTGCTGGTGGGAGTTGGGATCATGACCCCAGACTCCCTACACAGGCAAATACTAATGGTGCAAGTAGAATCTGATCCCTGATCCCAAAATGATGTGTCCTTCCATGGCAAGAGACACAACTGTTGGGATCATTGCACCATTAAGTGAACAAGTGCAGTGGCCAAAGGACATAATTCTGGCTTTGCATTGTCCCACCTCTTTCTCTATGTTTCTGCAAGGAAACTAAATACACCTATGTAGCAAGAGCTCTGGCCCAAGATCCTAAGAGCAGAAAAAATTATTTTGATCTAGGAAAAATGTTTCTGGACCTTCATCTATGAGAATTTCCATCAGATTACCAAGGTCCAGTGAGAGGGCTTTCCATTTTGGTCTGTTTAACACTAAAAAGACTATACATCTTTCTGGATTTTTCTTCTGGGCATTGAGCAAAATTTGGTCCCTTTATTTAAATCTTGTACAAGATGTCAGATACTCTATCTGAAAACAGGTATTCTTGAATTCAATAAATAAATTCTATTAACTATGTCTTAAATTTTTGCAAGATGTAAGCAAATTCTCTAGGTACTGAAGTATCAGTCAGGAACTAATTTACCCTTGTAACCACAGAGCTGTATGAAACAGCACTGAAAACAAATGCATTTTTTGAATGGTGAAAGAAAATTCACAGTAAGTGGGGGCCAATAAAATGACAATAATGTTAATTGTAACATTACATTTTTACAACCATACATAGGAACATTGTGTAAAATACTGATTCATTAATGGAGTGAAAGCCATTGTTTCAGAACTAAGATTGCAAACGCGTTTTTATTTAAAGCCAAAATTCAGCCCCATCTTTTACATTCCCCATTTTCAAAAAATATTTTTTTCTACCAAATATGATGCAATTCAGACAAAGTGATCTGTAATTTTAAGATTTAAAGAATAAAGCTGCTGAATATCATTTTAGTATCTACTGGTCTGTTACTTCTTAGAAAGAAGTAAAAACGAAGGAGGAGGAAGAACTTTGAAAGGGAGTGAGAAGCAATTGGAATCATCCTTTGTTGAAGCATTGCACCAGGAACAAAAATGGAGCGAATTAAACTCAAATGACCAAAGTCACTATAAAATTCTTTGGCATCTCTGCTAAAGAATATCAGCTCTGGTGTTATTAGTGTAGCTCATTATGTAAATGATGTGCACCTTCAAAGCCTATTGAAGAATATAAAGAGGAGTAGATTAATAAGCCCCACTACCACTTCCTGCAGAACTCAGCCAGGCAAGAGGACAGGATGACAAAGCTCCCTTATCGAGACTCTATCAATCTCCAATCCCAGGGGCAAAATCTGAAAATTGTCCCCCAGGATCCTTATTAAGACCCCATTAGTACTGAAGACACACATCAGTGCTTCATCATGTGCAGCCTTTCACAGTCAGTAAGGTGAACAAACATGCCACCAATATGAAAATGGGCTGCCCTAAGGTTAATATATGGGAGGCAGACAGTTAATGTTACCCTCTCTCCCGTACAGCAAGTTTTAGGATCAGATTTATAGGAATTTATAGGACCAGATTCTACCTCATTTCTGAAAGAGCCATCTGTGGAGTCCTGGTAGCAGAATCTGGCCCACTGTGCCTGGGCCACAGAATGGCTTCTTTTTTAAGGCTATCCACATCCACATAAAAGCCTTTTACAGGCTCCTAATCAGACATAAAGCATGCTGAAGAATAATTTGCCACTTCTGATTCTGCAAGATAATTCAGGCATTAGGTGTTCATTGATTTCAACAGGAGCTACGTGCCTAAATACCTTGAAGCACATGAGCCTTAGTGCCTCAGCAGAAGGGCTCAGGCCTCGTCAATCCTTGTAGCAGCAATTGCCCATGTCATTAGACACTGGACTAGTGTGTTTCTCTGTCATTAGATAGAGAGCATGTCTCCATATATAACTCTCAGATGTGTGTCAGAATAGAGCAAAAGTTATTGCAGTGACATATTATCACACTTAGCATCAGAGACATGTATATACGAAACAAATTATTAAATCAATGTTCTGTAGTGCACATCTTTAATACTTTACAGCAGTGGCTGGCAACCTTTTCAAGCTGCAGGCTGGAACAACTGCCTCTGGTGTGACACGTGCTGCATAGCTTCAGTGCCATGCCAGCAACAGGGTAGCTTTCTCTGTACCTGTGTCAGGGCTATGCAGCTGGGAGCTGTGCCCACATCACTGATGCTTCTCCTAGCCCCCGCACTGCCTGGCTACAATGTCAGCACAGCATCCAACCGATGGGGAGCTGTACTGGAACTAGGGCTGGGCTGCATCCACACTCCCGCTGCTTCTCCCTGTACCCCCGCACCCCTGCCTCCCGACTGTGGTGGAGACACTTCTGAAAGCTGTCTGACCCCAGTGCAACTTTCCACTGGCTGGAAATTGTGCCCATGCTGAAACTGGTGGGGGAGGAGGGGAGAGGGACAAACAGTGGTGGTGTGGGCACAGCTCAACGTTTCCCAGCCCTAACATATGCACAAGCGCAGACAAAGCCCTCTGGCTCTGTAGGCTGGATACAGCTCATGGGCGTTATGCTACCAACCCCTGCTCTGCAGGGAGGCTGACATCACCATGGATTGGAGTCAAGATCGCCTGGATGCCCTGTTTGAGAAGTTCTGGGTTTCTAATCATCGAGGGTTTATTCTGTTTAATTATGCTATTCTTGGAATGCAATGCATATTCAAACTACTGAAACATGGCTGTAATCTGAACGTAATGAAGGCTTTATGTGGGAATATTCCATGAAAAATGACTTATTTGATTATGCATACTTTAATTAAAACAAAGCAACTGTTTATGGAGGATTATTTTTTTTAATTGCCAGCAAATTGTATATCCCCATCTTTCCCACAAAACTAGGCCATTTTCATTCACACACATGCATTACTATAATCCAGAGAAACCTAATGATATGGGTAGAAATATTCATGCTTTGTGAACTAAGGTTCCTAATGCAGTATTTACATGTATTTTCCTTTAAGCTTTCATCTGCCACTTTGATGAATTACCTACTGAAAGGCACTAAGGTGAACTTGCTGCTCTAGCACCATGCTTGGGAAAGCAAGATGAAGTGCTAATGAGGTTAAAGAAAATGTAGTCAGCACCAATGTTAACTCATATAAGTTGGAATATTTACATAGCAAGACATTTTCACCTAAAACAATCTCTGCTGCTTTCTTGCCTACTGAGCTACAACTTATTTGTTTCTTTTGAAAATCTGCCAAAAAACCCATCAATTGTAAGGAAACATGGGGAACCATCACTGAAGCCATGAAAACTTTTTTTTTTTT
>JAGPOW010001543.1:21960930-21989287 GCA_030014935.1 Caiman crocodilus | reverse complement strand
TTTTTTTTTTTTAAGAGAGAAATGTCAACATTCACAAAACTCTGTTACTGTCCCTCTCTGACATGCCTGCTCCAGTTTTCCCTACGAAATTACTATATTTACTTCAATCTAAGATGACCCTGAATTTAAGATGACTCCACCACAATAAGATTCTATACATGGAAAATGTATAAATGTTATAATTTTCCATGTATAGAATCTATTTACTAGAGGGTTGTCTTTAATTTATTCCCCCCCCCTCACTGCTGCATGGGGGGCAGGCAGTGAGGGACGGCCAAGTAGCTTGCCCCTGCTTCTATCTGACCCCTGCCACTCTCTGCACCCCCGCAGCCTCAGGCCCCTGCCTCCACCCAGCCTCTGCTCCCTGTCCTATCCCCAGCATCTACTCCCCCTTTTTCCTTCTTCCTTGACTCTGCTCTCCCCCTTCCCCTCCAGCCTTAGTTTCCCCCTTTCCCTCTTGCCTTTACTCCAGGTAAGGACTGGAGCCTGAGCCAGAGCAGACACTTGCTGCCCCTCAACGCTCATTCTTTCTTCCTCATCTTAAACTTGGGGGCAGGGGTGGGGGCGAAGGACCTTGTCTTAGAATCAATCAATTATGGTATTTATAAAAAAAAAAAAAAAAAAAAATCTCCATTACGTAACATTCATTGATTTGACAGTTACTTCTTGAACTGCACAAAGAGGTCAGAGTTTCTTGCAAAAAAGCAAGAAACTCTGATAGACTTCACCAAGAATTTAATTTATTCCCAAACTATATCTATGGAATGTGGCCCCCCAAAAATGTCATCCTAGGTAAATCTACAGCAATAGCATACCATATTTTGAATGCCAGTTGTTTTAAGTGCCTTAGCACAGATAGGCAAAAGGGTATGTGTGTGTATTTGTGCTAACATTTTCTCAGTGGAAGGCACTGGTTGTAGCAAAACTGTCACCTCCTTAAGCAATAATAATGGCAGAGCAAGACATTTCCTTGGGACTGATGACCAGACGGGAAAAGCTGGTGGTCTGAGAGACAGCTACAGGCCATTAAATCCAGGTAGTCATTAATTCCATGGAATGCTCTCTGTTAAGCTAATTATTACTGTTATATGTGGAAAATCCTAAAAAAAGGCCATTCCCAGACATATGCGTTATGTTTTAGGTAGGCAGTGCAGATTTATGAACCAATAACATTGTCTTAAGACTCACATCTTTTAAGATGCATACAGAAAAAATATATAGGCTAAGGGGCATGCAGCTAGGAGATTTTTTTACCTATTATTTTGAAAGAGCATATGTAATGCATAGTTAACATATTTAACTGCAACTCTCCTCACCAACTGTAAGCTTGTAGGTTGTTAAGCTTTTCCAGCTGAGATACAGAAAGTATGCTGTGCATTCAGTGAACCTGGGATAATGTGAGTAGGGCATTCGGGTACTTTGATAATGCAAGTAACAATAATAATAATATTCAGGACATTCTTAGAAAACATATGAGCCACACATCATTCAAGTAAGTTGTCTGAATTCTCTTTCAGTGTTCCACTGGCCTACACATATGCACATTTTTATTGCATTCTTGATATATTCCCTATCTGAAGCCAATACAAATGAGGCAGAATAATTTGGGGAATAACTTAGTTAACTATGTCCTTTTAAAAACTGGCCATCTAGAATTAGCCACCGAGATTTATCATTTTGACTCAGTTTATTTTGCAGCTAAATATACTAACTAAAAACCTCATGAGAGGCAAAAATACTTTTGGACCAACCACACTGTTGGAAGAGGTTTTAGACAAGCTTGCAAGCACAAGTTGATCTTCAGGTCTGAGAAAGCAGCAGATGCTGCTTGAACTAGGTACTAACCCCCTCTCTTCCCCCAAACCAACAGCCTGTAAAACTGGGGTTTTTCACAAGCTATTGTTCTATTGGTTACGTAGCGCAAGCTGCATCTGCTTTTTCTCTGATTGGGAGAAGAATATTCTGCGCTTAAAAAATTACCTAACATTTATCTCAAGCATGTGGTTGGTCCAATAAAAGATACCACCAGCAAAAGTATCCTTGCCTCTCACATATTTCCATCACAGCTATACAGCAAAAGCTGTGTTAACCAGCACTTTATTAGTCAGACAACTCTATTAACCGGCATCCAAGGGATGTGGCAAAAGCAAACCAGAAGTATTGCTTCCACAGGACTTATTTCACCATTAACTGAGTTTTTCTTTGCCACTTCTTTGGCCCACAGCGCAGGGCAAAGCAGCCTGTGCGAGGTCGCCCTCCTTGTCAATCAGACTTTGACTCACTCGGGGAACTCATGGGCAGGATCCCCTGGGAGGCCAGTCTGAGGGCGAGAGGAGTCCAGGAGAGCTGGCTGTACTTTAAAGAAGCCTTACTGAGAGGTCAGGAACAAACCAGGCTGATGTGCAGGAAGACTAGCAAGCATGGCAGAAGACCAGCTTGGCTTAGCGGGGAACTCTTCAGTAAATTAAATCACAAAGGAAGCTTATAAGAGCAGGACACTTGGACAAATAACTAGGGAAGAATATACCAGCATGCAGGGCATGGAGGGATGAAGCCAAGAAGGCCAAAACACAATTCGGGTCACAGCTAGCAGGGGATGTGAAAGTTACAAGAAGTGTTCCTACAAGTATGTTGGGAGCAAGAGGAGGATCCGAGAAAGCATGAGTCCCTCACTGAATGAGGAAGGCAACCTAGTGACAGAGAATGCAGAAAAGGCTGAAGTGCTCAATGCCTTTTTTGCCTCAGTCTTCACAGCAAAGGTCAGGTCCCAGACTACTGCACTGGGCAGCACAGTTTGGGGAGGAGGTGAGCAGCCCTCAGTGGTGAAAGAGCAATTTAGGGACTACTTAGAAAAGCTAGACATATCCAAATCCATGAGGCCAGATGGGATGCACCTGAGGGTGCTGAGGGGTTCCAGATGGCTGATGTGATTGCAGAACAATTCTCATAGTGATCAGGAGAGGTCCCCGACAATTGGAAAAGGGCATAGTGCTCATATTTCAGCAAGGGAATAAGGTGGATACAGGGAACTACAGATCAGTCAGCTTCAGCTCAGTCCCATGAAAGATCATGGAGCAAATCCTCAAGGAATCCATTTCGAAGCACTTGGAGGAAGTGGTGGTGATTAGGAACAGTCACCATGGATTCACCAGGGGCAACTCGTGCTTGACCAACCCAATTGCCTTCTGTGACAGGGTAACTGGCTCTGTGGATGCAGGGAGCCTGGTGGTACCTTGATTTAGCAAGGCTTTGATATAGTCTCCCACAGCATCCTTGCAGGTAAGCTAAGAAAGTATGGACTGGGTGAATGGACTATAGGTGGGTAGAAAACTGACTGGAGCATCAGGCTCAGAGAGTAGTAATCAATGGCTCGATGTCTAGTTGGCAGCTGGAATGGAGTGCCCCAGGAGTCAGTCCTGGGGTTGGTTTTGTTCAATGTCTTCATCAGTGACCTGGAAGATGACATAGAGTGCACCAGCAAGTTTGCAGATGACACAAAGCTGGGGGGAGTAGTAAATATACTGGAGGGTAGGGCTAGGATTTAGAGTGACTTGGACAAATTGGAGGATTGGGCCAAAAGAAATCTCATGAAGTTCAACAAAGACTTGCACTTAGGGTGGAAAAATCCCACGCACTGGGACAGGCTTGGGGTTGACTGGCTGGGAAGCAGCTCTGCAGAAACGGACCTGGGGATCACAGTGAACAATAAGCTGAATATGAGCCAGCAGTGTGCCCTTGTTGCCTTGAAGACTAATGGCATAATGGTCTGCATTGGGAGGTATGTTGCCAGCAGGTCAAGGGAAGTAATTATTCCCCTCTATTCAGCATTGTTGAGGCCACATCTAGAATACGACGTTCAGTTTTGGGCCCCCCATTACAGAAAGGATGGGGACAAATTGGAAAGAGTCCAGTGAAGGACAACAAAAATGGGGGGCTGCGGGGAAGGCCTGAGGCCCATGACTTATGAGGAAAGACTGAGGGAACTGGGCTTATTTAATCTAGAGCAGAGGAGACTGAGAGGGGATTTAACAGCAGCCTTCAACTACCTGAGGCAGGGTTGAAAGTGGATGGAGCTAGACTGTTCTCAGTGATGGAAGATGACAGAACAAGGAGAACTGGTCTCAAGTTGCAGCAAGAAAAGATTAGGTTAGATATTAGGAACAATTTTCTCGCTACGAGGTTAGTAAAACACTGGAACAGGTTACCCAGGGAGGTGGCAGAAGCTCCAACCTTGGAGGTTTTCAAAACCCAGCTAGACAAAACTTTGGCTGCAATGAACTAGTTGGGGATGGTCCTGCTTTGAGCAGGGCATTGGACTAGATGACTGCCTGAGGTCCTTTCCAACCCTCACTTTCTATGATTCTATGAACAAGAAGTTCAGTATTCTTGGTCATGCTAGGTGTATGAGACCTGTTAGAGGCAACAGGGGGCATTGGAGAAATGTGTTACGGCAGGGATGGGCAATTATTTGGGCCTATGGGCCACATAGGGAGCTTTGGGGAGGTGGTATGAGCTGGGTCAGCAGCCCTCTTTCCCCCCTTCACAACAGCTCATCATCCTCCCTATGTGGGATGGGGATAGGGCAGGCAGGAAGCTGGCATGGGTGTAGGCAGGCAGCAGGTTCAGCACGGCTATCACTAATGCTGCTTCTACCCCAAAAAGGGGCTGGAGCTGCTGTCTGGCTTCGGCAGTGGTGGTGCAGGCACAGAGGCGGCAGCAGCTGGGCAGAAGCTGCTGCTGGGTGCTGGGAAAAAGTGGGGCCTGGTGGCAGCCACTGCTGCCTTCCCCTCACTGCCGTTAGGGCCTTCTCTCTGTGGCCACCTGGAACTCATGTCAAGACTTCTCCCACTGCTGCTGCCACCAGCACTGCCTCTGGGCCACTACACCCAGTACAGGGCAGCCCCAGCATGGGCGCTGGGTGGTTGCAGTGACAAGGCCCCAACAGTGGCAAGGGGGAGGCAACTTTTGCCACCACCAGGTTCTGCTTTTTCCTAGCACCCAGCAGCAGCTTCTGCCCAGCCCTGGCTGAGCACGCAGTCTTGGCCCTGTCCTGCCCCATGCGGGGGGTTGGGGTTCCTGCAGTGCTTGCTCTGGACCTGCCCCTCAGCCACGATGAGCAGCGGCAGCCACATCAGCCTGGCAGAACCTGCTACTGGGTGCAGGAAAAAGTTGGACCTAGCAGTAGGCGTGGTGCCGCCACCTTGCTGCTGCTAAGCCCTCCTTGCTGCCGCTGCCTGGAGTCTATGTCCCTGCAGCTCCTCCTCATCACCACCACTGCTGCTGCGCCACTAGGCACATGGGCCCAAGGCAGCAAAGAGGCAGCACTGGTAGCGGCAGCAGTGGTGGGGAGAAACCACAGGGCAGCCCTGGCATGGGCTTTGGGCAGCAGCAGTGAGAAGGGCCTGGCAATGGCAAGTGAGAGGCACCACATGGCCAGGGCAAGAACAGGTGGGTCTGGAGTGGGTGCTGCAGGGACCCTGACCCCCCATGCAGGGCAGCCCGGGTTCAGGGCCGTGCGCTCAGCCCAGGGCTTGGGCTATTCCCTTGTAAGTCCCAGCTGGTGTCTATGGGGACAGGGCTGGCAACAGCATCAGCCAGAAGTAGCTTTCACCAGGGTTGCTGGGAAATGAAGCCTGGCTGTGCAGCCACTCGTGCCCTGCTGCGTGCCTAAGGGTGTCAGGAGACACCACTGGTTGGACGGTGCCTGGGCCAGGTAAAACCCAGGGACCAGCTGCGCAATAGACAAAGTCCTGCCGTTGGCCAGACACAGCTCGCGGGCCATATTTTGCCTACCCTTGTGTTATGGTCTGGCAATCTCCACTGGAGTAACAGCATCAAGGTGACTACTGCAAGCCAACACTAATTAAAACAGCCCTGCCTGTCAAGGGTTGAACTGATCTTGATGGATTTGTCCCAGAGAAATCATTAACTCAACACTCGGTGGAACTTCAATCGGCTGTCAAATGTCTTAGTTCTGTTTGTGGGAAACAGAAAGAAACATGACAACAGTGTTATAGATGCTTTGTGGAGCATTTTCCAATTTGATGTAATCTCTGCTTTTTATTGACTTTAAAATCCATGTCTTTTTATGACAGGAGAATTTTGTTTTCAGACACTTTATTGCCTGAAAAAAATCAATGGAAAAATGTTATTTCTATTTCAAAATGTATTTCCCTTAGAGGTAATTATTTTCTTTGTGATAAAATATCAACTAATTTTTTACTTTGAAAAGACTTCGAATTCTAAGACAAAGGAGACAACAGCAAAGCAACACAATACCCTCCTAGGAAATGCACTTACATATTGAGCACTTGAAGACCTAATTTCAAAAGCTCTGGGTTCAATTCATACTGCTTTATGTGAGACTATTTTCTTCCCAAAGTAAAACTAATTTCTGTATTGTGACAATGGAAATTTGTAAAAAATAAAAATGAAAAAATCCTGAAATATCTTCTACTGTTAAATGTAACTCAGTAAGTAGTTCAAGAAAGAGAGTCTGGAAGTTCACAAACATCAGTATCTCTGGACCTAGCACTGAAGAACCTGAGGAACGCTGGGCCTTATAGCAGCAGGGAAAGGTTAAACACTACTTCCCATACCCTTTTGGACAAATAACCTTTAGCTAAAAGTTTGAGGCTGCCAGAGCAAAATGTCACTAAGGCTGGTCTGAGGTGCCTCTGAGGTGTGCCCAGTACTGGGAGCACACGTCACAGCCCTTGACAGCCCAGGTTCCCTCTTAGGCTGCAACATCACCAGTACTCAGTTGTTTGCTTAAAAAAAATTGTGCAGGGCTGAACTGCAATGAGAACTGCTTACAGAGACCCCTCCACCCCAAAGGCTGACTTGTTTTGCTTATGAACTCATACCAGCTGCCTAAGAAACACCCAAATAATCCTCAAAAGTAAGAGCAATGTTAAAAATAAGAACTATTATTTAAAGGAAGGCAAAAAGCCTTCCCTTTTAATTTCACTATAATCTAAGGTTGGGCCATGTTAATACTTAGGCTGGGAAATCCTGGAACTATAGGAGATGGTATGGCTGATGAATAGGCAGGAATCTTTCTTTCTGGGTCAATACTGAATTATCCCTTCATCACAGAACACAGGGAGCCATCATTTCAAGGTCCAAGGATGGAATAATACTCTTTAAAGACAGCTTTACCATCAATGCATATTGGAAGGAGCACTTCTGAACTAAGGGGTCAGCAACATTTTTGGGCACAGTGTCAAAAACATCCTCAACCTTGATTTGTAAGACCAGTGAGAAAGGAGCAAGGGGCTAGATCCTTGTTGTGTCAGCACAGACCTGGCCCCTTCCCCACTGTCCACTCCAAGTAAAATGCCTTCATGTGCTACACTCTGGCACCTGTACTAGGGGTTGCCTGTCCCTGTTCTGAACCAAGATTTTAATGCTGAAGAGAATACCATCCTGTCATCTCACAACACCCTGTTAAGGACTACCTTGTAGACCCACCAATCTATCAAGAGGCCTTGAAAGCCATGGACCAGATGAAGAACAAAGCATGTGGTCCTAATGGAATACCAGATGAAATTTAAAAGCATAGTGGAAAAAAGATCTATCACCAACTACGTTATAATTCTGAAAATCTGAAAACACGAGCAGACTCCCAGTGCCTTGAGAAATGTCAGAATTGTAACCATATTTAAGAAAGGAAATCAACTGGATTGTAGCAATTACTGTGACATCGCACTCTTGTCCATAGCTGGGAAGATCTTCACCCACATTCTCCTCAACAGACTCGTTCCCCTCGTAGAGAAGACTCTATCCGAGTCCAGTGTGGTTTCAGACCACGCAGAGGTGAAATAGGCATGATCTTTGTTGCTAAGCAGATGTAGAAGTGCCAGGAGCAACACAGAGATCTTACACGGCCTTCATTGACTTAAGAAAGGCCTTTGAGTCAATCAACAGAAAGGCTCTATGGAAGATCCTAATTAGATATGGATACCTGCCAAAATTTATCATTAGACTTCATGATATGACAGCAACTGTCCGAATCAATGGCTCGGAAATGGACCCCTTCACCATTAGAATTGAAGTCAAGCAAGGATGTCTGATTGATCACACCGACACTGTCCCTTCTACATAACAATTATTCCACATCTCACCGCTGATGGACTTCCATCTGGAATCAGCATCCAGCATCTCATGGATGGAATATCTTTACCATCAGCTGGCTATGTTCCAAATTCAAGATAAGCAACACCTCCATTTTTGAGTATGCTGACAGTTGTATTGTGTGCCCATTCAGTTGAAGAGTTCCAGATCACTCTCAACTGCTTCTGTGAGACATATGAAATGCCAGGACTCACTGTCAACTTCACAAAAACGAGTATACTCTACCAAGCTATACTAACCAACTAACCAGCTATTGACATATTACAATAGAAGGCAGCCTTTGGAGAATGTCAAGAATTTTCTGTACCTGGGTAGGCATCTTCCCCAAAAAGTAAACATAGTTGATGATACTCAGTTCTGAATAATACCTGCCAGTGCTGCCTTTGGATGTCTCAAAAATCATGTCTTTGATGCATACCCCCATTTGACAACTCCTGCTCTTTATGATCTGGTTAGATTCTTCCTGGGTAGCTGCATTCTGATAAAATAAAGTTCCTTGTAGTTTCAATGGTGTTAGTTATAGCCATGCTGGTCTAAGGACACAAGCATATAAAGTTCCTTGGGTAAATGTAATATCTTTTATTAGACCAACTAAACAGTTGGAAAAATGGTTATTTACAAACTTGCAGGCACAAACACCCTTCTGCTGCCATAGGGAGGGTCTGCTGGTGTTTGTGAGCTCTCCTGGGTCAAATAGAAGCTCTGGAATAGAAGCTTCTGTTCCACACAAGAGAGTACACAATACCTGCAGAAGAGTGTTTGCCAGAAAGCTTGTAAAGAACAATTTTTCCAACTATTTAGTTGATCTAATAAGAGATATCACATTTACCCAACAACTTGTCTGCCACGGTAGTTTCAATAGAATAAAGCATTTTTTTTCCATTGTGCCATGACCTGTTCTGCAGTATTCCTTTGCCTTATCTTAAGGCTACTTCCTTCTGTACCATAGCTGACTCCACTTAAATGATAGGGAAATGACTTCGCTCTTCCATCTTTATTAAATTAAGTTCTTTTTTTAGCCATGATTAGGCTTGTTTTATGGTCAGCACTGATCTTGATGGTCTAGGTGTCCCAAACCTCAAGCACAAGCACCAACTTTAAAACTTGCACCTCAGTAAGTACCTGAAAGGCCACATTATGACACTGGTCAGACACCACTCCCATAGTCATCTCAGAAGCAGGTGTTTTGGGTGGGTCCATTGCTGAAACCTAATAACCCAGAAGGGGGAAGTCTATCAAGGGGTTTATCACCCTCCTTCTTAGATTCTTTGTAGTTTGAGAAAACTGCCATCTTTTATCTTATGGAAAATGAGATTTCTAGCTCAGAGAACATTTCCATGATTAATGTTTGCTTCCTTAAAAAACTTCATTAGAAAACTGGAAAGTTGAAAACTAAAGTTTATTTTTTACCAAACTCCAAAATATTTTTGGATTAAATTTTTTGGCCTGAAGTTTTTTTGTAGTTTTCAACAAAAAAAATGTAAGCAGATATCAGTCTGAACACTGCTGCAAAATGACAAAAATTGTTGTTTTTCTGCTGAAGAACTAGAGTTTTCTGTAACACTATACTGATTTTCTAACCAGTTCTACCATACATGCCCTCTCCTGAGGTCTTGTTTCTTCCATTTCATCTCTTTTTGGTGTAGATTATTTTAGCTTCTTTTTCATTTTAATGGCATGAATTTTGTTAGCGGCTCCTCCAAACACATGCTAACTAGCTCCCACAGGGGATGGCTTAAGCAGAGCAGCCAGTTTGCTGTAACTTACTGTATACTACTTCAATGTCCTTTTTCCTAATGGGTAATATTTTTAATCACTGCCCTTTCCACAGAATCTCATCAGTATTTCATACTTGATGACAGTAACTCCTAAGTTTTATCTAAGTTTAGTGTAATTTATTATACCTAGTTACTGGGTCTGGAGTAACCTCTGACATTGCTGACTTTGTACTGAGGGCATTAAGAAGCAAACCTGTACAGTAATGTGTTCTTCCTTAGTTTTCCCTGCTGATTAATAAAATAGTTCTAGAGCCAAATTTTACTGTTACCTGAACATCCATGTAACTTACAATAGAACAAAGACTTTGAAGCCTTATTTTTCCAAAGTTAAGTTTCTTTTGTTCTGCCAGCAAAGTCGTTCAACCATTAGCTGTCCTCGCTATCTCTAGAATTAATTTCCAAAATACATTATTTTGATCCCCCAAATACTTTCAGGAATAAATTGCTGACTGGTGTAGGAGTTAAGATGCAGGTTCGGCACTTTCACAACAATATGGAAAGAGGAAATAAGAGAGAACCCCTGCCTAAGAAAAGATTTCCTCAGTGTCTGCCTCTCCAGATCTCTCTCAAAGGAAGCTTCAGATCCAAGCAGGTCTGAATGGTGGAAAGTTTTTAACTTTTTAGTTAGTCCAGTAATAGGTATCAATAAAAGATAAACCAACTTTTTAGTTGGTCTAATAAAAGGTATCTTTTTGGGACCAAGAGTTCTAGTTTTTTGTATAACTTTTTAGCCAACACTTCTCCATATAGAAGAATAGAAATTGAAATGTTCACAGATTGAAATGTTCACAGAATCTAGATGCAGGTCCAAATTCAATTTGTCCTGGTATGTGGCCACATCTCTCCAGCCTCTGATGGAATTGCTTTCCAGCTGCAAGCTCTGATCTCAGTAGTTAGAGGGTTTTTTTGTGCTTCTACATAGCCCTGGTTTGACAACATGGTTGTCATACTTTGCATGCCTCTCTGTGAGAGTGTCTGCTTCAGGTAACTAATGCTACTTAACTTACTCACTGTGCATATTGATTTAGACTTTCTCTCAAACTTGTGGAGCTTTCATTCTTTAACTTCTATGCTTGTAAGTGTTGAGACACTTATGGTGTAAAAGCAGAGAACAGCCAACATAGTTACTATTTTTTGTTGACGCAGACTTTGGATCCTTAGAGAATTTGCCACAAAAAGCTGCAATGTTTTATCCAGTAAACTGAAAATACTGATTGCCTCCAAAACAGTGACCCAATGACAGGCATCGAATAAACAGAAAGGGTTAGGAGATACTATTTCTCTTAACAGTGTTAATCCTTACACATAACCAAGAAGCAAGCATTTGCAGCAACCTTTGCAATTCAAAAAAGGTCTGGCAGGAGTGCTTTTAAAGATAAATGCACAGCTGCTTAAACAGATAAAAGATAAAGCAAACTATATTCTTACTCTTTTCCTTTGCTTGTTGGGCTGCTTGAACATGCAAATATTAAAGAAACACTGGCACTGTGGTTTCCCATTGAGTTTTCTGAATTATTAACTGGACTGTGTCATCAATTATTCAATGATAAATATAACAAGCAGTGAAAATGAAAGTGTAAGTGACCCTTTTTATATTCATTTTGAATTCTGAAAGGAATGAAGCACGTCTGTCCAAATGCTACACTGATGGGCTCTTAAAAATATGGTGATTCTACCTAGTCTTGTATGGTTGTTAGATAAATAAATCAATTTCCAAACATGACTCTGTGTCAAGAAAAAATAAAAACTAATGCATTCCATAAAGCTTTCACTGGGATAATTTTCTTATACAAAGTCCTGTTAAGCACATTAGTCAATGAAGTCTTCTGCTTGTGTGAAGTATTTTCTGCCACATTAACTCTTTTTCAAGGGACTGCCTGCTAGTCAAAGCTTTCATTAGAATAATTAAAATATGGCTCCTCTCACTGGAAAGAAAATGCGAGTTTGGTTACAGGAAATTGACCACTTCCATAAATGTGGAACCTACCGCTCACGTAAAATACAAACTAGCACAGCACACGAAGCTGAGTGAAAAGACAGCTTTTAGTATATGAAACAAATTTCCCTTCTTATTAGGCAGTATGATTACAAGGTGCTGATGCTTTGCCTTAAGCCACCTGAAGTGAATATAAGGTGCAACCTTGCAAATTGTCAGCACATATAGAGCTACGATTTAGAGAGTAGTTTCTATCCTGCATCCTATAAATGTGTCCCAAGAGGAAGATTAGTATCAATCATAGGCTTATTGGAGAGGGAGATAGGATACAATGATAACCTGAAGCTATCAACTAGAGTAATGGTCTAAGAAGAAAAAGCAATCTGAGAAGAGAAAAGAATATCCACAATGAAAGACAGAACTGGAAAATCAGGGAGGAATGCATCATGTTGATGAACACGTGCTGTTATACAAGAGAGGGAATCATACGAACAATATGCAGGCTCTAAAGAAATGATTATTGCCTAATGTTTATCTTAAAAGGAGTGCAAAAAGACATCCATATTACATCAAACTGCTTTATTTTTGTTCAGGAGCCTGAACACTTGCACTAAAATGCAATAAAGCCACAAGCACAGTGTCTTACCCATGCAAATTGCTATCACTGGAGTCTCAGAAAAATCCAGATTCTGTCAAGGGTCTGTACAGAAAGTACTTGAAGGGTTTGGTCTCTTCATTCATAAGGTCACTTATGCCAAACTTTGTTCCTTGCCTGCTTAGCTTTTTATTCAGCAGTTACTCTCTGTAAAAATTACGTGCATCAGGGCTCTGCACCTTCAAATACCCACTCTGTATCCGTAACAGATAGGCAAAGCTGTGCTCAAGACTTCTCTTTCTGCAGCCTCTGGGACAAACCTTTAGGAGTTTGTTTTACAAAGGTGAGCTCCATCGCGCCTTCAACGCCAAGTCTGGAATTTTCTTTAGGTTATAGGGCCCCTATTTCTCTCTGTGGCTTCCCCAAGTAGCCACACCTCTAACTAGCCTCATCTTTAAACCAAATGTGACCAGCAGTGATCGGATTAATTCACCGAGCCTTTCCAAAATAATCAATCTTTTATTACTCCACTATAAGAAGCACAAGAGATTCCTTAGGTTAGAAAAGCCAGGACAAACTTAAGACTGAATCTCTATGAACGAGAGCAACTATATACACCATGTTGTCCTAGAAACCATCTATCCATTAGGCTGGGTTGCAACAAAAATTAAAATACAGATTTTTCATGTTTGGTACATCTATTCCAAGATCTCCAGCGCTCTGTCATCAAAATATCCAGCCACCAGGACTCCCATTGTTTCCCCAAACCACTCTCTATCCTTAGGAGATAGTTCAATCCAATTTCTAGTTCCTAATTCATTCTACCCCAGACTTCTACCTGGTTTTATTTCTCTTAGATTTCAGTGGATAACAGTATACTGATGGGTAGAAGGGGGCTGGTAGAAGATCTACCAAAGAAACAAAATTTCAGCAGAAATACTGATTCATTGCACTCAATGTTTAGCTAAAAACGTTGCAGATTCAATACATTTTCACCAAATACAGGCAGGGTTTCAAGTTAAGCCTTCTTCAACTCCTAGTGGGTCCCATCCCAGGGACAGAGATGCTGAGAGTCCCTTGCCACTGTTCCATGAAATTTACATTCTTGTCAATTTCACTGTTGGTATTAGCAATGAAACTGACAACATTATTAATTTCACTAACCAGCTGCAGAGTATGGAGAACTTTTGGTTCACCAGAATTTAAAAATAAAACAAAAACAAATATTTATCGCTTTTTGGAGAGAGAGCAGAGGAAATTGTTGATTTTTTAAATCCTTATTATACAAATATTAAAAACAAATGGTGAAAGCACAAAGGTATGCTGCCCTCCCAGGGGCTGATCATGAAATAGTTATTAGCAGCAAAATACATCATGTCACCATAGACTAATACTGCCTCTCATGGGGTTACACATGTAGGACTGGCTATCTGTCTTTCACCTTGCAGAGGGCCTCCTTGATGGCCCAGCACAACAGAAACAGACCCGTGTTTTGTTGCAAGACGAAGTGACCAAGTTCATATGTGATACATGCCCAGATCATGAAGTGGAAGAATTGGAGGTGTCATTAGAGCTGGCCCCTGTGAGCCAGTTTCTGTGGCTCTTCAGAGCTACCAGCTTTGTCTGGCCCAGAAAGAAATTGACCAAGCAGATCATGCTCCTACCAGATAGAGAAGTCCCAGAGAAGTCCAAGTCCACCATGCCAAAGAGGGCACCATTGCTAAGGGCAGCTGCTGCCAAGGGCAGTCTAGTAAGGCATGGAAGAAGATATCCTTCACCTCTTCCTCACAGAAAGGGCAGGCCACAGATGCTGCTGAACCTAAGTGGAGACAGGAGTGCCCATGACCAGGGCCCCATGCAGCAGCCACCACTGGAGATGGCCAGTTCTATTAGAGATTATTAGCTTGTACACGGTTCCCCAGGCTGAGTGGCCTTGCTCTGGTGTTGCTGCAACTAGGTTAGTACCTCCAAGTTGTGTCGGGGGGGAGGGCAAGACACAGACATAATGCACTTTGGCTGGCCACATGTGTAGTGCCTTCCTGGATATGATGTCAAGGTAGACCCCATTACTGTTCTTGCTGGACACAGGGAGGTCAGGAGTGCTGGGACTGCCATTTTCACTGCTGTCCACAGCTGGAGAAATGGACAAAGATAGAAGGAGTCTGTCTAGCAAGTTGCCAGCAGGGAAAGTTTGTTGTGTACAGAGATGTCTTTTAGAGTGGCAAGCACATCTGGATGACTCCCCAGATGGCTGTCGTCATGTTTGTTTGCAAAGGACAAACAACGGGTTAAATAGTACTATTGGACTTAGATGTGAAATTTTAAAGCTAGCTGAGGAAAAGGTGAGAAAGCTGAATGAGGTGGAGGACTCAATCAAACAAAGTGCACCATATTATTAAGAGATCTGTCAAAAAAATCCAAAATCCTGTACTCGCTTGTTATTTTAATCACTATTTAACTGAAATTTGACTTTTGTTTTTAACATTGAAAAAGCCTAAATTAAACCTGTCATCAGGAAGCTTTAAATTATAGAACCAGCATTCATTCTTCTGACCACCATGTTGTACCTCTCCCTGAATTTTGGCAGCAGGCCAGAATCATAGCCTCACATAGATGAACTTTTATTGAACAATTTCTTCAGAGCAGTCAGCATAGAATAACATGGCTCTTCTGCATCCAGTAAGTAGGTCATCTTTTCAACTTTATTGCTGCAAATAAAAGGGATATAGTCATATAAACAGAAGGCTTGACAAGTCTGGATTCTCTAGAACCACTTGTAAACCATGGCAGGGCAGGTAGAGTCTATTCTGCACTTAAGGGTGACAAATCCAAATGTGGTTTATTTATAAAGTCTTTTAGCCAAGAATTAAAAAATTCAGAAGTCAGGTCTTCAGCTTCTGTAAATTTGCTCAACTCCTGTGGAGAAAGATCTGGCACAAGAGGTACAGCACCAGGAACAGGAATGGCCCTTGATTCTTGCTGCACCAATTACACTATCTGGTGCTGAGAGGTGTTCACATTCCTTAATGCAGGAGCGGGCAATTATTTCAGGCAGAGGGTCACTTACCCAGTTTTGGCAAGCTGTTGCGGGCCATGTGGGTAGCCCTGCCCCTTGATGGGTACCTGGCCCCCTAGTCTCCATCTTGTGACCAGAAGTCTTTCCTCTTGCCTCCGGAAGTACTCCTTTCAGCAAGGGGTTTGGGTATAGGTTTGTGGGTGGCTCTGGGTGTGTGGGGGAGGGTGTAGGTGTGTCTGGGGGTGGACAGGTGTGTGGGTGTGGGAGCATGTGGGTGTGTGGGTGGGTATGGGATTTGTGGGGGACCGTGCATGGGGGAAGGGTGGCTGGAGAGTGAGGGGCTGCATGTATGGTAGTGAAGGGTGTTGTGCATGTGTCTGGTGGGGTGTGCTTGTGGGACTCACCCTACAAACAAGTGCACGTGCGCACGCGCGCGCGCACACCCCCCCCCCACAAGGTATGGGTGCAGACCTCTGCTCCCCAGTTTGGTGATGCAGGCAGGAGCCACGTGGTGCTGAAGCAATGCCAAGGCAGGAGGGCAGGGAAGTGGCTAAGGGTGGGGTAGGGCTGGGCTGCTGCATTCCTGCTGAGGCTCCTGCTGGGTCTTTCTGCCCTGGCTCCTATCATCTTTGACAGGTGGCTAGGAGCAGATAAATATTTTCTAAATTTTTTAGGGGCCCCACAGGCTGGATAGAATGGCCTGGTGGGCCAGATCTGGCCTACGGGCCATATTTTGCCCACACCTGCCTTAAAGGCAGCCTGTAGTTTCTCTTTTTAATTTCTAAGGTGTGTGTATGGATGCTATATCTAGAAGGAGCAGTAACTAATTCCAGGAGAAGCTCTTGGTACTGTCGCCACAGGGTAGCTGGGGGAGGTAGGGGTAGGGAGTGGGATCTGTTGACCACACCACACACAAACAGAGCATCAGATGCATTATATTCATGCATTATATGGATGCTATTTAAACACAACTTGTCACTGCTGCCATATCCGTTCTACCTCTCTAAAGATCCAGGATAATAAAAATGTAAGTGTCCCCAAGAAAAACAAGCCATACTAGTAGCACTTGCAGAATTCCAGACTCTGGCATAAGACTGAAGATTTAAGTCTCTTTTCATTTTTAATTACCATGTCATTCTGAAATTGAGGACCTATCTACCTTATTCTAAGCCATCCACACTGTGGGTTTTGGAGACTATAATGGATACATAATTTGCATCACAGCAAACCCAACAAAATTGTCTCAGCAGCTTATTTTAGTGCAACAAGCATGCAGGCTGTTTTAAAGGTTCAAAAATCAGAATTTGCAATAAGCACTGCATGTCTAGCAAAATAACTAACAATACCAGGTGAACATATTTACTAAAATAGTTCACATAGTGTTGTATGAAGAAGTTTGTTACTGAAAAAATACCCAAGCATATCCCTGCTGGATTTTTTAAAAGCATTTACTGTTCCTGGAACCTCAGATCAAATGCCTGGTCTAATCAGAGCAGAGAATCAATCCCCAAACCTTTCTAAATAACAGATACCCATTTTGACAGGTCAGAAATAAATACATCACACAAAGTTGCACCTCATGCACAAACCAACCTCGAACTGACAGAAGTTGGGAAGGAACGTTCCCTCTGGATAGATCACTCCATCCCTGCTGACGGCCTCTGGTGCTCAGCCCTGTCACACACTGCACTACATAGAAGGCTCCAAGGGCTTCTGTGCTTCCAATGACTTCATAATGCAAAATACAGAAACAGTCCTGGGGACAGAGATCAGCAACCAGGCCTCCTCTCCTCCAAGCTAGCTTACTACCCAGGAAGCAGCGTTGTATTCCCTCTGGCCCCACAAGGGGACTCTGCTGCACAGTACCACAGTTTGAATGGGAGGAATGAAACAATGTGAGCAATGGAAACACTGTTACCCAGAACAATGACACTATAATTATTAGGGAGGCCTCCTGGGATCTGGAAGATGTGGCATTGGGCCCCCTGAGCATGATGAAAGAGGGCTGAACCTAGGCTTCCTCACCAAGCACTCTAACCATTATCTGTGAAAAAAGTGAACGCTACCAACTTCCTTCCCTGGCCACCTTTCACAAAAAGCACATAGTTCCCCATGTTGCCCAGCAGCTTCCAGTTAGTGTATCAAAGGCATTCAGAGCAGTGCACAATTGATATAGCTGCATCAGGAAGTCTAAGCCCATGAGCGTGCAATATGCACACTCTGAAAACAGACTTAGGTGGTGGGACATCTACTTTCTGAATCCCAATCAGGTTTAGGCATAAGCTGGGTGCACCCAGGAGGCTTGTCATGAGTTGAGAAGCTCAAGATTTGGCAGCAGTAAGTAGCAGCTTTCTGCACTGGGATTTTGGACTTGGGTGCTCAAAGCAGGATTTAGGCACCTCAGTTCCACTTAAGTCTTAATTAGAGTCACGGTCCTATGCTCAGCAAAAGTTAGCAAGAGCCTCTTCTTCATGTGCGTGCCTAATTCATCACTCTTAAAAGAGCATCATAAATCTGTCAGGGACACCTACTAATTGCTAGTAAATCATCAAAATTGGAAGTGTGACAAGCTTATTCAAAAGGAATAAAGGTGAAGAGCCTAACATATTCAAAGGGCTCACAGGGTAAAGGCTGTCATTTTACCAATGAATCTGTAATCTATGAGAAAGTAACTGGTGCATAATCATCACTGAATTTGAAATCAAGCTTCCACAAGGGGACAATCCAACAAGGTTAGACAGTTATGGGACTATAAAGCTACATCAATTGTCCACAGCTCTGGATTATACAGATGCCTCTGACACACTAACCAGAACCCGCTGGGCAACACAGCGAGCTACGTGCTGCCACCTACACTTGCTCAGGCCATGCTGCTAGGAACAGAGGCACAGGGCAGGAGCTGCTATGCTAACTGGATATCCCTGGAGGATTTCTTCACGCTGAAGGGACCCTGCAGGCCCAGGCTTCACAAAATTCTCTGGCTCAAAGGAGGGTTGTGCCTGGGCCAGTCTCTTCAGGGAGCATTTGCCACTTCTGATTTCGGAAGAGGAATATAAAGCATTTTAACCATTTGTTCTTCAGTCAGTTAATATCTGTGGTAGGAATGGTCCCCAAATAAATCATAACAATATATGTTGTGTTGATATACCAGCATGCAAAAGGTTAAAGCTTATGCGTCCATTTTTTAACCATAGTTATAGAAATACTTATATCAATGTCACCACCAGGTGCACATGTCGCACATCTTTTCTCTTGGGGCAGATTTTTGACCACGGGCCTCTAGCTTTTAGGGTACAAAAGCTGTAGATAAAATATGGATCATGTTAAATACTGTGAGTATGTACTTGCAGGAGGAAACCTCAGAGCTGGCCATGGAGATGGTCTAAACTCCAAACAATCATTTTTTGATGCAAAGACAGAAGGCGTTATTAAATCTGAGTGGACAACTAAATCCTCATGCCTTGCACTTCATCCTTTTCATTACCAAGCACACTGGTGTAATGGGGGTGAGGGTGGGGGGGTCTAAGGGGGCCAACTCTTCTCTTGATGTTCCTTTGCTGCTGCCTCAGTGCTGGGTGGCTCTGCCCCAGTATCTCCATTCTCCTGACTCTTCCATCTTTGTTTAAAAAGCAAGAGAAGAAAAAACAACTTGCACATTTCTGCAAACAAGGAAAGGGCCAGTGAATTAAAGAGCAGAAAAGGAGAAACCATGTGAAAGAAAAACAATCTTACTTTACCCATCATCCATTCACTAGAGCACAATTTCTCAACCTGTGGTACGTGTACCCCTGGGGGTACGTGAGACATAGGCAGGGGGTACGCAGGTACCCCAACACTCCCTCTTGCCCTCTTTTCCTCTCAAAACTATGGCAAAAAAATGATGCAATTAAAAAAGTTAAATTCCCCAGTAATAATTTGGTTTTCAGCCCTCCTAGCTTTGGCCAACATCACCTCCAGCCCAGGTACATACTTGAGTTTTGCACCCCTGGTATAAAAGGTGTCAACCCTATCCACACCAGATCAGACATCTGTCATATCATGGCCTTATATACACAGCCATTCTTCCAACATATGGCACACATTAGTCTTCAAATATAAAATTTTCTGGAAAATTGAATGGTACTTATTACATTTTTCAGAAGTTAGGGGGTACTTGCTACTTAAAAGGTTGAGAAACACTGCACTAGAGTATGTTATAATGAATCCTAGGCTTTGCCGACACCAACAATAGTGAAGGACTTTCTTAGAGCTAATCAGCTAAACTTGGCTTAGTGCTAATTTTAGTGCATACAAATGAAGGCTAATTGTCCAGCAGCAGCACTTCAGATAATCCAAAAAACCCCAGGCTAATATGTAGTAACATTAAAGCATATGTCATCGTTTTGGAAACACAGACAGTGTATCCTGGACATGATGCCATTCCTGCCTCAGCTCATTGTTTTTAAATAGCCAGAAAATATTATTCCATTGTGTTTGAAGCAACACTGCTTGCTGGCTGGTTGGTTTTTTTTTTATTATTCCTATACTCAGTAGGTGTGCGTAATAGCTGGGATATGCTGCAATATATTTCCATGGTTGCTGCTGTACAGCAATACTTTGCATAAAGCTTTGAAGTAAATGTTCCTTAAGAGAGGAAGTCTGTATTACAGAAGCAGTACTTATCTCACATATAAACTATATATTCAAATTCAATGCTTATCTTTTCATTTAAAATCAACCTCCTTTTGAAAGTCTGCACTACAGGAACTTGCAAATAAGGAACGCAACAGATACTGAACTGATAGCCATCCTGGCTTCATTCAGTGACATTATTCCTTATGAATTGTATGCATGAGTTTTGTGTGCTGTGTAAAGCTTTATTATGGAATATGCGAATACCCTACATATTTATTATGTACAGATTATATTCTATAGCAATCTAGTTGTCGGTATTTTGCCTTAAACATTCAAATAGCTTTTTTTCTTATATATTCTGAGCTGTTCAGAATATTCTGAGCGTGCTTACACTTGCTGAAGATCTGTCTCTTATTATACAGCAATTTGTAACAGCCCTTGTTCAACTTTGAGAAATATACCAGGTCTTCCACTATGAACCTACCTAGGGCAGAAATGCTCTTATACTGATTTAAAAAAAGAGTATCTCCTTTGCTAACCTCTCTTTAGTTACTCAAGGCAATTTTGTGTCTATGGAGTTTAGTTCGTCTAGCTATGTCCAAGAGCAAGAAACTCTTTTACTATGTTTTGTACAGGACTCATCACTGAAAATTATTATGTAATAAGTACAGTGGCTACCTCTGAAGAAAAATGCCTTCTTCCTCCCTGGAGGAGACAGCAGTAGCTGTCAAACTCCTCTTCCTCCCCACAGATTAACCCAAAGCACAATTATCAGCATTTTATTTGTTCTTCCTAGCCAGAGTAAATTCTATATAAAGTTCATGGGAAAAGTTCCATCTCAAGCAAAATTGGTTCTAGGAATCAATCAACCTATCTCATCTGAAAAGACCTAAGCTGCCGAGAATTTTACATTTGTGAAAATGGTTACTAGGCAGTCAGTAAAAATGGCTAAATGACTTCACAATCATTTTCCTCTGACATAGGAAAATTCTGATTTTGCTCAGAAATACACATGAATTCTTTACACTGCAAAGAATTAGTAGATACTGTACAGTACAGTGCACATGGGCATTTAATTCTTGTGTATAGTCATAGTATACCATACAGACTCTGATAAAATCGATAGAATTGCCAGCAGAACATTTTTATCTTGAATAGTTTTCCACCTATTAAGAATTCAACATAATAGCATAACTTTTCTTATTTTATGGTTTTATAACAACTAACAGCTTTTTTATCCAGCTAAATCTTCTCAAATGAAGAAGAAATAACAATTGCTTAGCAGGTCAGATAAAACAAGTTATTGTGGATAAAGAAAATCCAGGTATTTCACAAGATGTCTGCACCATCAGAAATAACATTTACTACATGGATTTTCTCAAGCAGAGATTTTTGTTCACTGAGATTGGGTAAGTGCAGAGTTACAAAGTCCACAAGAAAGTATTACATATTCTCTGTGAAAATTACCCATAACAAGGGCTTCCTCTTTATCAAGCATTAGTTCAGTTTTGGTGCTTTCTCAGTAATGGAGAAGATTAGCTTTCTCCTTTGTAATCATTCCTTTCAAACTGTCTTCAGGCATTCATTTCTTCAGTTATTCACAGACAGGCTGATACCACAGAACAAGTATCTCTCCCCATTGCAGGTTGTCTTTCTGCTTTGCACCAATTCTTCCTTCCATTCAAGTTTCCTTTCTTTGTTTCACCTCCCAGCGCTCACTTCTTTTCTGGGTAAAATATCTAGGCCCAGGACGTCAAACATACCTTGTGCCCAGGGCTGGATCCCAATTGTTGGACACCTTTTGGACTGGACCCAGCTTAGGGCACAAGGAAGCAGTGGTAGCTCCAGTTATGAACTGGGATATGCAATGGAAGCTCCACTCCAGTGCCAGATCCAGGCACACAGTGGGGGCTGGCAGCCAAAGAGGTAGGGCTGCAGCAGTGGCAACAGGCAAGCAGCTGGAGCGTGCTGTCAGTCCTTGCTCACATTCCTGCCACCAACTGCTATGTCCAGTGCGATCCAAGAGTGCCGGATGCTGTGACAGGCCCCTCAGTCATTCCAGAGTGGCTCTGTGCGGCATGCATTGGACCACCCCTGCTCTAGGCGAGAAATTCTGCAATAGCAGTGCTGCAACAAAATCATACCCACCTGGCACATTTGAACACCCCTGAAAGTCATTTTATAGGACAAAGAGAGAGTGATAAATCCATGAAATTCCTGACTGTCTTTTCAATTTCAAGCTGGTAGTAGAGGCAGCTGGACAAAACTTTTATAATGAGCAACTTACGCAGTGAATTTCAATCTTTTCTCTAGTTCCCATATTATACATCCAGACAGCAGCAGATAGAATCTTACCAATTCATTTGTTAATTGTGGGGGGCCACCCAAATTCTTTATATGAACTTATTTCATTTTATGTGGTCACTGTTTTTAACAGAGCAGGGTCGTTGCCTTATCACTTGCCTTAGCCTATGCACAAACAAACAAATCAGAGCAAGGTAAAAGCAGGGCAGGGACCTACCATGAAGCAGCTGACATGCTGGAGCTATCATGCACCCGTGCTTATTTAGAGATAAGTGAAATCTAAACTAAGGAAACTTAGTCCTCAAAGAAATAGGGCAAATTTCCTGCAATTTAGCTTTCACTTCCTGTGGGGTGACAGTGAGCATCCAGGTAGTTACCATGTATCTACTGCTCCACAATAAGCCCTTTTAACTTGCTGTAATTTGGTTGTTTGTCCCTAGCCAAAATCACATCCACTCTCTATATGTGCATATGCATAATTTTAATCAAGAATGGGAAGGCCATTCCCAGTCTGTGGGTTTTGATCTCACAGAGGAAGAAGGTGGAAGCTATTCATGGAGTTACACCTGAGATTTCACATGCTTTCTATAGCACTTCACAGAGGTGGTTCTATACTTAAAGAATTATTAGATAGTTACCTACATTGGATATTTGTCTGGCTTACTTAATTGCTTTGCTGTCCAGTCTCCAACCTTGCCTAGTTGGTCCTAACTGGAAAGGGTGGGACCACAGGCTCTATTTTGTGCGTTTCTTCTATTCCTTGCCTGTTCCTTCATAAAAGGGAACCTAGGGCTAACCTTCTTCGTTTGCTACTCTACTCCTCCCCCTTTAGAGAAGAGTGGCAGCTCTGCCAAAGAAGACAGTGCAGTTATGAGACTTCCCTGCCCATCTCCTGTTAAAGAAGGAAGGTCCTTCTGCTCCTATCTTCCTCCCTCCCCTGCAAGAATGCCAGTGACTCCCCCAGCCCCACACAGCTCATTCACTGATGCAGTGTGCAGGGTCTGTCAGGTCATAGTTTCTGTCAGGATCTTGACACCCACAGACAACAAGTAAGTACGAAGTAAAAAAGGAGATTTTTTTTTTAAAAAGCAAGTGAGATTTTACATGTTTCATTGAAACATTCAGCAAAATCCTACATGACAAATGAGACAAACATTACAGGCTGCCTTAAAAATTGATCCCAAATGAATGAGTCACCTTGTCAGTAAGTGAGACTGGCAAGTCTGATTTGTATCTCAAAGGCACCACAATCTTCTGGCATCACCGATGGTACTGTCAGTGGAGAAACTAAAGATGAATACAGACACATAATAAAATCTTTCACTCGTAAGTTATAGCTTTGCTGCAGACTTACTCTGGGTTTTAACTTGGATGTTGCTCTGACCTCCCTTACCCATCCACACAGAAAAACTACTCACCTGGGCTTTAGGGTAAGGATAAGATATGTCTCCAAGATGGAGGCTCAGACTGAGGCTTTGCTTCAGTCCATGTTGCCAAACCACGTACTTTACGGTGAGGACACAAGCAGGGTGGATCTCGGGGACACACTGGCATACTTGCACCCCTCCTCCCCTTCAATTCCTGCTCCACTCAAAAGTTGAAAACCAACTGTGTGGCAGTGGCCACAGCATATCTGGTCAGGCAGTCCTGGAGGAATCACTTGACTTCACAACTCTCATTAATATACCAGATCCCTTCTAAACTCTTAATTTCACAGGTGTTAAAGACCCACTCTCTTTTTTAATGGTCTTGAAGTTCTACCACACAAGCTGTCCTTCGTTCTGCAATTCTGTTGCCTGATAGCTGCTCCTGGTAATGAAGCTATTTCACAGCAGACTGTTTTTAACTCATTCCAATGAAGTTATATTTGGTTTTGCTTCAATCCTAACCTGAATAATACAGCCCTAGCTGCCCAGCATATTAGTAAAGTTTCTAATCTATTTTTAACTGAAGAAACACATGCGGTGTTTAATAAATCCAGGGGCACAGGGAGGGAAGGGGAGGAATCCCACCACTACACTCCTGGGGGAGCCATGGGGATAAGTGCCCCCTGGATCTGCATGCAGGGCAATGGCAGGCTGCCACTGTGGGCTGGGGCTAGGGCCAGGGGGCACACCCCCCACATGGCTCCCCTGGGGTTGGACCTGAGGATCTGTTTAGGTCCCTTCCAACCCTAAGTACTAAGTAGTGATGGTACACCTCATCATGTGCACCCCCTTTTCAAAATTCTAGATCTGCCCATGGACACAGGCTACTCTAGCCCAGCTGCTATTATTTCTCCAGTGCTGTCCCAAATTCCTCCTAGGACAGATATTGTTATCTTCCTGGTCTGTAGCTAAGATAACCAAGCCCATGACTACTTTGCAGGGATTAGAACCCCCTACGCCAGGGGTTGTCAACCCCTGCCTCTGTGTGGCATGTGGCAGACAGTGAGGGGACAGGCAGAAAAGTCACCAATAGGGCAAGAAGCAAAGAGCAGAGAGCAAGATTGGTCAGGGAACACAGGATAGGAAATCGAACGTAGAGCATTAGATTGGGCAGAGGAAGGGGATGTCATTTCAGGGGGGGTGTGGGACTAATTTGTGACATGTCTACTAAACAGGCTGGCCCCTACTCCCCTAGAGGTGTGAACAAAAGTACACGGGTGGAGATCACCTGGGAAAGCATCCTCAGACACTCTCTGTAATTAGGGGTGCACCAATAAAGATTTTTTGGACTGATACGGATGGCCGATTATTAATGAGCCATATCAGCTGACAAAGACCCAATTGCTGATATGCAGTCTGGTGGCTTAGAAAGCAGTGTCTGGCTGATAAGTCTGTGTGTGGGGGGAGGAGTTGGGGGGGAGGGATGGGGTGTGGGAGCATAGATTGCGGCCCCTGGGGTGTGGGAAGGAGAGGGGCAGAAGCTGTCTAGCCAGGGCTGGGTGCGGGACAGAGCTATGAGAGGCTTGTCTGGGGAGTGGGGGTGGGCAGGGGACAGATCCCACCACTGCGTGCACCCCCAGGGGAGCCATGGGGGGGGTGCTTCCTGGCCCAAGCCCCAACCCACAGCGGCAGCCTGCCCTACATGCAGATTCAAGGGGCACATATTCCCATGGCTCCCCTGGGGGTGTGCGTAGTGGTGGGATTCCTCCACTTCCCTCCCTGTGCCCTTAGACACGCCTCTCGCGGCTCCATCCTGTGCCCTGCCCTGGCTGGGCTGCACCTGCCCTTGCCCCAGCCTCATTCTCTCCCTCACCGAAGGGGCCTCAATCTGCAGGCAGCATTTATTGGTGACATTATAGGCCACATCAGCCAGTAAATTTCTGTATCTGGATATACCTTTGTTGTTAAATTCATTCTGTTAAGTAGCAATGATGAATTACAAAAATAATCTTCAATAAAAATATTACATGTACTTGCATAATTAATACGTATGCTTATATACAGAAGAAGCAATAGCATAAAAAAGGAAAGACAAATGTATTTATCCCATGTCACACACTGTTCTGCCATTTCGTCTTTGCTTCATACAGACCACACAAGAGTGATTCATTTTGCAACCAATAATCCTGGTGAGCTTCACCTTTAACTCAGCGGTTTTATGAAATTCACTCAAGCTGCCAAGCGTGACAGGTGTTCACAGATGTCTACTCCACCATGAGTACTTATGACATCATTTAAGTTGACCCAGCTCCTAAAGTAGTTCAGAACAGAACTGGAATAAAACATACTGAATAAAATGGTCAGGATTACCTTTATTATATTAAAGTCTCAGCTCACCCCCTTGAGGAAGAGAAAGACAGACAAGCTTTTCCCATATCATCAGCTTTTCACATTCTTAGACTATTTCTATACAAGAAGCACTTTATCCTCATGTCTAGCAAAGTGTTCCCTGCACAGGCTCAGCTATATGGCAAAGCTGTGCTTTGCACCAGTACAATAACATCATCCCTTATAAACTAGACAGATTATATCAGTACAAGCATAGATTTGCCAGGAAAACTGGGCTCCTACAGATGTGCGGGGAGCCTGCTCCAACATGCTGGAAATCCAGCGCATTGAAGACGACTTGATTCATCTCTGCAGGAGCATGGAAACTGATGCGCTCTTGCAGCTTTCCGTGTCACGTGTATCAGTGCCCTGCGTGTCCCCGTGCTGAAAAAATGGTGGCAGGGCACTTTGAAATAAAACACATTCAATGAGCTTTAGCTCAAAGTGCCTTGCTGCCATTTTTTCAGCGTGGGGATGCACAGGGATGCTGAAACACGTGATGCATGGGTTCTTTTAACTAGTTTGGCTCACTAATTAAAATGCCTGGTGCCGCATCCCAGAGCACATGTAAAAATGCCTTCTGTGTTTTCATTAAGGGCTTCTGTCAGCCCAGCTATATCAGTCAGGAGTCAAATTTCTCACTGCTGACCAACGGCCAGAATTCTGTAGTGAAAGCCTGGCCTTTTATCCCTTCCCTCCACAGTCTAAAGAAACCAGTGTGTGTGTCCTTTTGCTGAAACCTTTTGCTGTCAGCCACTACAAAAAACATCTGACAACTTTCACTGGTATTGAACAGCACTGACTGGATCTACAACTCTGAGCTACACAATAATCTAACTTTTACAGTGCCCCCATGCCACAAATGGGAACTCGTGTCTCATACTCTAAGGTGCCTTTGACTCGCAAGCACTCATTCTAACATCCTATAAGCAAGTGATTTGTTATTTATTTATCTATTTTCTTGCTCTCTAAGGTAGCAGTTCCTCTCAATATGAATTTTCCTTACCACTTACAGTTAGAATCATAAAATCATACACAATTAGAGTTAGAAGGGACATCTAGTCCAACCCCTTGCTCAAAGCAGGACCATCTCCAATTGGATCAGGGGAGGGGACGACCTCCACTTAAATCAGCTTATTGTCCAAAATATGGCCTGCAGGCCATATCCGGCCCACAGAGGGGCTTTGTGCAGCCCGCAGTGGGTTCTGGGTCCCACCTTACCCAGGCGTTGCCTGGCCATGGCACGTCCTGCTGTCTCCTGGGCACACAGCAGGGTGGCTCTGCAGGTGGACTGCCTTTCCAGGTAGCCCAGGCAGCGGTGGCTTTTTCCAGCTGCTGCCACTGCTGGCCCCAGCCCTACAGTATGGGACTCACCCATCTAGGCTCAGCAGCAGCAGCAGTGGCGGCTGCAAGACAAAGGTTGTTGCTCAGCCTGGGAGAAAAGCAGGTCCTTCTCTCTTACTGCTGCCAAGCAGTTCTTGGTGCAGCTGTCCAGAGCATGTGCCATGCTGGGCTGCTCTGCGTTACCGCTGCCCAGGCTACCTTGTGGCTGCTTTGCACTGTCACCGGTGCGCACTGAGCACTCCAGAGGTGGTAGTAATGGCGGTGGAGCCACAGGGCGGCCCAGTGTGGCATGGGCTGCAGAAGGCTACACCGAGAACTGTCCAGCAGCAGTAAGGGGGAGGGACTGTTTTTCCCCCACACTGATCAACAGTTTTTGCCCAGCAGCCACTGCTGCTGCCTCTACTGAGCCTGGAAAGGACAGTCCAGAGCAGGTGCTGGGTGCGCTGGGTCAGGACTGCGTGCACAGGTCCCCACTGGTACCGTGGGGCTAGAGCCAGCAGTGGCAGCAGCTGGAAGGAGTTGCCCTAACCCTGCTGTGTGCCCAGGGGGCAGCAGGACACACCACAGCTGGGTGGTACAGAGCAGCTGCAGGGCAGGCTGGGGTTGCACACTGTTGGCGGTGGCAGGGAGGCAATGCAGGGAGCCTGGTCTCTGGGCCGATGCTGACTGGCTCAAGGGGGCACACACAGGGGGCTCTCATGCCCACCATACCCCACACACAATCACACACCCCACAAACATTGTACCCACTCATACCCTCCCCTACAAACCTGCATGCCTCTGGGAGAAGCCCTGCTCACTACTACGCACACCCCCCACACCTGCCACACACACCCCCAGACACCCTCCCCCTCCACACACCCCACAGCACCTCACAAA
>JAGPOW010001543.1:21937804-21960830 GCA_030014935.1 Caiman crocodilus | reverse complement strand
CCACACACCCCACAGCACCTCACAAACATCATAATCACTCACACATACACCTACACATCCTAATTCCCCCAGACCTCCACACCCTCCTCCAAACCCCATATACACACATTCATAGCCCCCCACAAACCCCATACCTACCGCCATACCTCCCACCCCCCTCCACGCTCCTGCAATATACAAGACTATGACTTCATTTTGAGCTATTATGCAATGACCTCTATATACACAACATAAACACACACAAATCAAGGCAAAATATATTTTTACAATAAAATTAAAATATGTTATTGTGGATGTTTGATTTTTAATATATAACTTATTTGTTTTTTTTTCTGGTTCCAAGACAGCAAACCCCGTTCCCAAAAGGAGTACTTCGGGGGGCAATGAGGGACTTCCAATGGCAATGGTCAGGACCAGGGGGTGGGAGTTCCAGTCCCAAGATGGCATCCAAGGAGCGGGGCGCTTGTCAAGCGGGGTGGGGATCACCCTTGCAGCCCTTGACAGCTCACCATAACTCATTAAGTGGCCCTCCAGCCAAAATAGTTGCCTGCCCCTGGACTAGATCATCCTAGGTAAGGCTTTGCATCCTAAAAACCTCCAAGGATGGAGATTCCACAACCCTCCTAGTGAGAAAATTCTTCCTAATATCTAACCTAAAACTTCCTTTGCTGCAATTTGAGACCATTGCTCCTTGTTCTCTCATTTGCTACCACTAAGAACAGTTCAGCTCCATCCTCTTCTGAACCCCCTCCAACCCCAAAATCCTCTCTCTAGACTCTCAAAGTCTCTCAAAGTCGTCTCTTCTCTAGACTATATAAACCCATTTCCCTTAGTCTCTCCTCAGAAGTCGTGTTCCCCAGCCCCCTCACCATTTTCATTCCCCTAATTGCCGGACTCGCTCCAATTTGTCCACATCCTTTCTGTAGTGGGGGGGCCTAAAACTGGACACCGTACTCCAGACACAGCCTCACAAGTGCAGAAGAGAGGGGAATAATCACTTCCCTTGACCTGCTGGCAACACACTGCAGTGCAGCCCAGTATGCCGTTAGCCTTCCTGGCAACAAGGGCACACTGCTGGCTCATATTCAGCTTATTGTCCACTGTTAACTCTCAGGTCCTTTTCTGCAGAGCTGCTGCCCACCAGACAGCCCCCAGCCTTTACCGGTATATGGGATTGTGTTGTCCTGAGTGCAGCACTTTACACTTGCCCTTGACTTGTCCTTGTCCTCATGAGATTCCTTTTGGCCCAATGATCCAATTTTTCTAGGTCAGTCTGAATCCCACTGTTATTCTCCATCATATCCACTATTCCCCCTAGCTTGATGTCAGGTCCTAAGTGCAGTTTAAAAATCAGAACTGTAGAATTTCAATACTTTTAAACCAACTTCTCTTGGATCAAAACCAGAAAAGCAATTGTAAAATTGACACTGTTCAGGGTCTCTATTAATTCTCTCCCTCATTCACTTCCATGTCAAATGTATTCAATGAAAAAGTTTTCCCCTAACTCTCAGCATATGGGTCTAAAAGTCAAGCTGACTTCTTTTTGCCTCTGACTGCATGCCAGGGGTAAACCTGCTAGAATTACCAGCCGATAATTCCATTGATAAGTTTCATTCAAAGAATCTCAGTTTACTGGACAATCGGAACCCTTCATGGTGCTTGGGATGAATGGCAACAAAAGGGGGAAAAATATTAATGCAAACCATCTTAGGAAACAGTAAATAGCAGCCTCATGATACTCTTCCTCAATGGAAGCTAGACTAGAGCATGTTCCAAGGACCGCATGTTCATTTATACAAAATGTTCATTGAATAAACAGTCCTAGAAACAGAGGCTTCCTGTAACCGAGTGAACCCTAACTTTTGGTCAGAGAGTGATGCACACTTTTGCTCTCCCTTCTGGCTTATTGAAACTTAAAATCTTTTCAGCAGTGGCCAGGCTTCAACATCTTAAATAGCCTGTAGCCTTAAGCATACTACCACCTTCAGCATTATCATTAGATAAGGATATACATGACATACCTTGGCTCAGAGAGCTGGTTGTTTTGAATCCTATCCTGAGGCATCTAACTCTTACCAGACTGTGTGGAGAACCTATGCTCCCCGTTCAGGGTGATGGATTCTACTCTATGGTCACAAGTAGTTTGGTTTTAAAATGCTCCGTATTGCAACATCTAAGTCCATTTTTTGATCCTACCTCTAGTCTGTATCCTGTTCTGCCATTTTTCCAACAAAAGGGAGAATTCAGGATCAGAGTCACTAGTGTAATCACCAGGGTGTTAACAGTCCATGAGAGAGTTTCTCTTTTGCTTTTTAGTTGGTAGTTTATATACACTAACAGATCCATGTCAGCTGGATATGCCCTGAGCCACACCATTTTTGATCCACACATTCATACCCAATGACAAATGTCTCTGGCTTAAGCCAGGGTTGTCCAACTGGAAACTTGCAAATTTGGCCCATGAGGGGTTACTAAGAGGCCCCCTGGGCTCCTGCACAGCCACCACTGTCTCTATTGCTCTAGCTGCAACACTTATAAACATTTTAAAAATACATATAAAGACATATTATATATATGCTAACACACACATCTTGCGTATATTCACCTCTTCTCTTATCTCTGTCATGAATTTGGTAATTTCAAGCAAGTCCAAAAGCACATTTCCTGTAAGGTTACAGAATATAGTATTCCACTCACATGTACAGGTCAGCACTGATATGGCCCTGTTTTGCTTGAATCTAGATTTGAATGCATTCCTGGATACCTTATTGATTCAAGCAATATCTGAAAAGCATCAAACCTATAGCACTAGTTTAGCTCTTAAGACAAGTTTCAAATTCTGACTCAGCATCTTTGAAACCAAGCTCTTATTGCTGTGCACAGACACACAAATGCAGTTTCCTGACATTATATAATTCCAGAGCAAAATTGCATTAGTGTATTGACTTAAAATCACCTTCGATGTAATATGCTTCCCAGATTACTTATAAAACGCAACCTAAACAGTACTGCACAAGGAAAAACGTATCTATCCTGTAGAAAATAGGAAAAATAACCTTATTGGACAGATGCATTCCAAGATTTTAATTCGACATCAATTCCTATTTAGCAGAAGTTCATTAAACTCCTACATCATGAGCCTGACCTAGAAAAGTAAATAAGTACTCTGCTATTCCCCTCAGAGTCCTGAGTTACTAATAAGGAATTATAAATCTCCAATCACTTTGCCAAGCAGTCAAATACATCCCCAAGTGAAACACAACTGTAAGGTTCATCAAAATAAGATGGCTTGAAATATGCAAGACTAAAAAGTAATTTTGTTTCATAGACCATGAATTAATACCATATTTCCTTTGTTCTTTTAAACTACAACTATGAACAACTGGGATGAAAAGAAGGCAATTTCATACACCAATCTAGTTTGCTCCTTCCATTCCCCTTATTGCAGTTTCCCCTAAAAATAGCATTATGGAGCTTAGGGTCTTTTATAAAGTTGGACAGGTAGTTTTAGCTCCTGACCTCTAAAACAAAAGTGCAGAAACTAAGAAACATAGAATCAGAAGCCATTAAGAGATGACTTACACAGTCACACAGCAACCCAGTAATGAAGACAGTAAGAGCACTTGGGTATCCTGGCTCATCACCCCCTGCCCTAGCAACTAAACAATTTAGCCAAGGGTTCTGATCCAGCATAACTCTTAAATACATTTTTACTTCAAGTTTTTGCCAAGGAAGTTATTTGCTGAATCAAAGCCTTAGTTTTTATACAAACAGAATGAAATCCTGGCTCACTGGAGTGAGTTATCAAATTCCTCTTGATCTCAGTGGGGACAGGATTTGCCTTCCCTTTCCAAATGTTTCTGAAAATCTGTTTTGGATTTTATGGCCTTTCATATGATGACCTCAGTGATATCATCCAAACTATGTTAAAAATAGTTCCATGAATGATTATTTCCTACAGTGATTAAGCCTGTGTCCTATAATGAGATCCCTTTCAGTGTCCTCTTGACTTGCAAATGTGAATCTCTAACCTCCTTTTATGCTGTTTTTACCATTGATCCAGGGATGTCTCTAGTTTCCCTTTTTGGTTCAATTGCTACAATGTCTTTCCTGCAGTGATCTCACCAAACCTAAACACCACTTTGTAGGGCTGTGTGAACCAGCACCATTTTGTTTCGACTTCCATTTCACCGTTTCTCTGGGACAGTGTTTCATTTTGAATTTTGTTGTTTTGAAGCACTATTCTGTACCATTTTGGTGAAACTGTTTCAAGGAGATAGGTTTCTGGGAAACTGCACCTCAAAGTCTTGAAAGCAAAACTCGTGTCATGTATGTGTGTTAAGTGCAACAGGGTAAAAACTTCAGGTAGCCCCTTCTGAGGCCATGAAGCCTGCCAAGTTTCAAGGAGATAGCTGCAGAGGTTTCTGGGAAACTGCACCTCAAGCTGCTGGTAAGCAAAACTTATGACATGTGACTGTGTGTGTGTTAAGATGCAGCTGTTTTTCTTGTCCCTTCCACATAGCACTGGGATTGGAAGGGTCCTCAGGGAAGGATCACAGTCACTGGCCAGCCACACATCTCAATATCAAAGCAGTCTTCCCCCTTCCTCTCCTTAGTTTCTGTTTCCCCGCAAGCAAACCCAGCTTTGAAACTCGAAACGTTTCAAAACTTTCAAAACATTTTGAGTGCCCTCATTTTGTTTCAAGACTGCTTTAAAGCCTTTCCTTTCATTTCAATTTCACTGTTTCGAGCTTGAAACTAGTCGAAACAGTATCAAAATGAAACACCTGGCGAAATTTCGCACAGCCCTACCTAGCAGCTATTGTTTATAATTATGGTTCATCTGTTTTGCTATAACCACTCTCTTAAGTACCTATTTTGCAGCTGTCAATGAGCATGGCTTTGCAGTGTGATGGCTGAGATTTTAGAATATGTATTCCATTCATGTAAACACAGCGTTTGGAAGGAATTTGGCTATATTATGAATACTAATTGTATAGGTATTTGTGTTCAGGCATTCAGATGCCATAGTGATGAGTGTAGTAGAAATGCCTGAAACACTATAATCTGAAGAAAGGGCATTTTAACATACGGAATTTGTGCATGAATTCTGACCCAAATAGACTACTCTCTCCTTCCATTTTGTCAGGTATGAAATGGGTACTGGATACTTACTGCATAATGCTGTAAGGCTTTACTGTTAAACAAGTGAAAGGAATCCTGGAGTCCTGAAAAGAAAGGGGCCACATAAAATGGAAGGAATAAGAGCAAGAACTGAGAGTCCTTGGAATCACAAAGTTAAACCAGGGAGGGTGAACCAGGGGGGGCCCTTCACCCTTCTTAACTTCATGCAGTTTGGTAATCAGAGTTCCTCCTGATAAGGTCTTGAAAAACTCAGGTCCTGTCTGTTGTGGACAACAAAGCTCCATCCTACCTTTCACAAAAAATAAAGGGAGGTAGTTAGTGTTTGTCTGAAGTCAGGTAGGAGGCAGGGCAGGATGAATGAGATAGCCTCTAAGCAAGCAAGGTTCTTTGAGCAGATGTGATATCTTTTATCAGACCAACTGAGTATTTGGAAAAAAAGTTCTTTGCAAGCTTTCAGGTACAATCACCCTTTGTCAGGCATAGGGAGTCTCTGCTGTTCTGAGACCCCAAGGAACAAGAGAAGCTAAAAGTGTGCCAGGATGTCAGCGAGAATGTAAATAGGTAGAAATCAGGACAACAAAAGGCAAAGGGAAGGCGGGAAGCAGGGGAAAAAAGACAAACGTGAGTCAGGGAGACTCTACAGTAGTAGAATTTAAGGGAAAGTGTCTCTAATTAAAGCGCCAGCAGCATCTCATGTATTTAGCAGGTCAAACTTTAGTTAAAGCACCCCTGCCACCATTTTGAAGCACCGGATTGCTGAATACACATGATGCCAAGGCTGCTGGAGTGTGCTAATTAGCACGCAAATACAAATAATTGAATCTGCCCCGATGCGTTCTAATTAGAAGGCGTCAGAGCAGGCACTGGGCATGTGTACAGGCAGGTGTGGCCCTCTCTCTCCAAAGAGGCTTTGTAAAGCAGCTGGGGACTCTTCAAGATGAAAAGCAGTTAAGTTATAACATACCTGTTAGATTTTAATTTTACCTGAGGTACTTGTAATGCTGATTTTTCATTCTCTATTCATCTCTAAACCTAAGACAACACTGTTAACTATGCAGCTACAATACCATACATGGAGAAAACTGTGAATGGAATTGCTGAATTGAGATGGTCTCCAAGGAACTGTTGCCTAGTATTTTTAGCAATACAAAAGGACAGGTAATTGAAATGCACACAATAAACTGTTTATTCAACTAGTCAGAAATCTGACCGCTGGTAAGGGCAATCTTTAGCTAGACAAAGAGAGAGGGTTAAAAATATGCAAATAATTAATTTTCCTGTGGTCCAAGCCTGGAAGCTCCTAGACTTCTGTTTAAATAGGTGATCAAAACGCACTGAATAAAGCCCTTTGGAAGGTAACACTATCAGTGGGAAATAAATTGTAATGGGTAATGTAAAATAACAACTGGTTAATACTTTTTTTTTAGGAAGATAGAAACAATGTGTTTGTAAATGTGGGCCAGCTCTCAAAGAGGGAGCTCCAACTCATAGGTATTTTGGGGCTATCATAGTCAGAGGCCCAGCTGAAGAGTGGGGTTTCGTGCCACAGGCAGTCCGTCTAAGAAGGCACAGCACACTGTTCACAGCTCTGACAGAAAAAGACAGATGTGGCTTTAGGCTGCAAAAGTGCCAAGACTTTACTGCAATATTGTTAAACCAGCTAAAATCTACCAATTATTCTGTAAACCAAAGGGTAAGACTAGTGACAGGACATTCTGTGTCTCCACTTCAGGCAGTTTAATATCTCCTATCTTTTATTTTCCATTTTCTCTCTGTTCTGTAAAATGCCAATAAATCCTTCTTTTCTTTAATCTAAGCTTAATTGGGTTTTTGGCTGTTATCTGGGGAAATTACTTGCTCATGTTCCTGAGGGAAGCAGAGCACTGTCCTCAAGAGGACTGAATGTAACAGTCAGTGCACTGGTCAAGGGCAAGGGAAAAGCTGTTATCTTCTTTCAGAGCAGTGCCCCAGAGGGGTCAATGGTATTATTATGAACACAGGGGCTGTGTCTAGATGAGCGCAGCTGTGTGGGATGTGGTCATATGTGGAAGGGAGCAGTGCAGAGGGATATCCAGGGGTGAAAAAAGCTGCCTAGAAAAAACGTGGAGTGGTGCACATGGTGCTGCCCAAAGCCGGAGCCTGGCTGCACTCCGCTGCCAGCCAGACTCCACACAGCAGGTCGCCACTGCTGCAGCCCTGGGAGGCCCCCAGGACTCTGGTAAGACTGCTGGGGCCAGCATATTGCTGGCTCCATCCTTGTCTACCCTACCCAGGATAACTTGCCGCGCACCAGCACACATGGCACAGTTATTCCCTGGGGACAGCTAGTGGCGGTGCAAGGTTGTTCCCCGCTAGTTGACAACAGCTAGTTGTCCCCAGGGAGCCAAACATCCATGAATGTCTGGACACAACCAGGAAAGGCAAAATGACCTGAGAATACAATTCACTATCAGCTACCTATATTCATATGGTGTACTATTAATGCAGAGTACGACTGCATAGGAATGTGGAAAGAATAAAAGATTTTAAAATTGAGAGATGTCCCAGATTATACTTCAAGATTTGTATACACACAAAAGCTGTAGCATTTTACCTATACCAGTACAATTAAAAGTAGCATTATCTTCCTAGCGTGGATGCACACATACCCTTATAAACTTGCTTGCACCAGGGTAACCTATACAAGGAAGGACGAAGAGCCCTTCTAGGATAATGTACCTTCTCACTGGCACATGTGCAGTCACACTAGGTTTTTATCAATTTAAGTATTTTGGTAGGAAAATCACATCCCTAATTTAAAAAGGTTAAATTGATACAACATACCTGCATAGGTCAAGCCTAACTAAAAAGGAGTACAAAACCAGAAGAATAAGACAGACAGACAGACATCTTTATCTGCTCATCAGGGACCAGATCACCTTTTTCTTTAGGACATTCTGTATATGTTATATAATTACAGAACAGGAGAAGAGGACCCAGTTAGGTAAGATGCTGAGAATTTCCCCAGAAATGAGGGGGTCCCTTTATTTAAACTGGTGTTCAACATCTTGTAGGTCTAAGGTTTGATTTTTTTTGTCTTGTGTCACTGGTTTTTGGAATATTTATTCAGAATGTGTGTATTCCAAATCCTTCCATTTTCAGAATACAATTTACTGTATAGACAGAGTAGCAGACTGTCTGTTTCCTGACAGTACTGATAAGAACCAAAATGTTTACAATGTAAAACTGTCTGAGAAGCAAAGCAGCAGAACCCTATAGGACAGGCTTCAGACAAGAGTATCTAGTAGTAAATCTGAAATAGCTTAAATGGACATTACCAAACTACCCAGCTTCCCAGAAGTACTCCTGAAACACCAGACTTCCACATAAGTACAGAAACAGGGGAATACAATAGTTTAACACAATTTAAAAATACTGGATTCTTCTTCCATTATGTGGTTTCTGAATACTCCATAGAAATGATACCAAACCAATTAGCTGTAACCCGAGGGTGTCGTTAAGTTATTTTTCCCCCTAGGAAGAACACATTTCCAAACAATGCATAAAGTGCTTCAATCAGGCTACACCTTGCACTATTATGCTTGGATTTCTGGAAAAAGATGACCCCACAAACAATGGAAATTTACTTTAACTGTTGTGCTGTCCCTAGCATTGACTGGTGTTATTTCTACCTATACTCTTGAGCTTTGACTCCTGCAATCCTGACCTGCACCCTTGAACCACTGTCCATCTCTTCTGCACCTAGCTCCCCTAAACCAGGCAACTTGGAAAAGACTGTCATCTCCTTAACTCTACTAGTGTTATTATGGAAGAGCATTTTGGGGGAAATAAATAGCCCTGAACCAAACTGTGCTCTATGAATTATTCTGATGTAAGTCAGCGCTCTAAATACATTTTGTGTGCTAAAACAAAGAAATATAAATAACTGTTGCTATATTTTGATATTTGAATTTACAGAGACCATTATGAAAAAGATTGATTAACTGTAACCAATGCCCAAAAAACTCTAATTTAAAAGGCTTGTTCGGAATCAAAGAAGTGGTAAATAGCTCACCGGTATGTTCATTTTAAACTCATACATCAGAGTCTATAAGTAGTAATTTGTGCTCTTTTTGGTTGATTTTAAGGAATTTTGCTTCAGATAGCTAAAGGTAATCAGGCATCTAACTCCCAGGGACAGCAATGGGACTTAAGCACCTAAAATACTTTTGTAGATCTGGACCTTTGTCCTTCTCAGAGGGATAGTCTCGCCACTATATTATTCATTTGTCAATATTCAGTAAGAAGAGCCAGTACTTAAATCCAGTTATGGCAAGGGTGTCAAACTCCTGGCAGGGTTAAGTGGAATCAGAGAATTGTGGGGGTTAACAGAGCTGTCACTTGTCCCACTGTGTCAAAAAATGTCCCCAGTAGGGATCCATATCCTAGGATTTGACAGTGGGCCCTTTCCCCACTCTCTCCAAAATCCCAGCCCCTTCAGGAGCACTGTGGGCTAGACTATGCAGCTCTGTGAGCTGGACCTGGCCCGCGGATTATGTTTGTCACCCCCAAGTTATGGTACCAGTTACCAGAAGGTGCCAGCAACTTTCTCGCTAATGAAAGTATTTGGTTTGTAACTTTTTGTATTTTATTCAAAATGTGGACATTTCCCAAGAGTAAAATTTTCATGGGTTTCAGAAAGTCTGATTCTTTTTTCACCATATTATTATTACAATTGTGGGACTCCACTGACTTTTGCAGTCATTTCTTGTTCACAGCAGCATCATCTGGATAGAATCAAGTACGTCATATTTGTGTAAGTACCAATGCAGTGGGTTTTACAGCCTATCAGAATTATAAATCCGGTGTCTTCCTTGAAGATCATCATTTTATAATGATGCGGCAAAGTAAGGAGTAAGGAGCTGAAATCTTTCATTCTTAGGTCTTTATGAAATATCAAATTTAAGCTCACAAGTGGTCATAAAGATCAATTTGGTACACCTATCAGTTCAACATACAAAGTTAATTCCAAACAATTCAAGCCTTTAACGTCCCAGAAAACAATTCATGAACAAAGGCACTCTGCAATTTGGTTTGGTGGATATTATTTTTCTTCATCCCTTTCTAATACAGCTTTGTATCAGTATGTTCAATAAAGCAAGTAACATTCCAACTCTTTTTGTTAGCATTACCTTTGACCCTTACTTCATCTTAGCTGGAGATAATTACTTGGTGCTCAAGTGCAAAAGACATTCTTGAATTTTGCTGAGTTATTATTAGACAGATTTCTGATCAAATAATTCAAAATATTTCAGTTGACTTTTTAATATTCTTCTCCTTTCCTGACAAAGTTTATATTCAACCAAAACTCCCAAAAGATTTCAGGACCAAGTCCATAATCTGGTAAAGTCCACCAACTGGTTTGTACATTCTCTTTCTACACATACAAATGTGTGTCTGTTGCATTGAAAGATACATTTAAAATTATATTTATCAAAGATGGTAATATGATTTTAGAGATGCACTGATACATCAACAGCACCAATAAAAGGAAAATTGACATTATTGGCAAATGGCTTTTTTTGGCTGATGTGTCTGATAATGTCGCCAACAACTGCTGTGTGCATGCACACGGCCACAGCATGCACGCAGCCAGGAGTGCAGCCTGGCAGCTTGGAAAGCAGTGTTCAGCTGGTAAGTCTGTTGGGGAAAGGGGTAGGACAGATTGAGGCCCCTGTGATGAGGGAGAGTGTGGGCCCAGGGCAGGGGTAGGGACTGCCCAACCGGGGTGGAGCTGGGCATGAAACAGAGCTGGCAGTTCATCTTGGGGGCATGTGTCCCCCCCTCCCTGGGATCTGTGCATGTGGCAAGGGCAGACTGCTGCTGAGCACTCCAGCCTCTTCTCAGTGGCTGCCCTCCGACCAGGTGGGGTGGGGCAGGGTGGGTGGCAGTGGTGCTGGGAGGGAAGGCTGGGGGGGGGGCACTACAGCCACTCCAAAATTCACCATATTCACCTCTTCCAGCACTGCCACTGCCCACTTTGTCCTGCCTGAATGCAGTCTCCAGGAAAAGACTGAGCACTCCTGGCTCTGAGTGCACAGCAGGAAGCTCACCCTCACCTCATGCACAGATCTGGGAGTTGGGGTAAACTTGCCCCCCGCCATGCCTTCTCTGGAGGTGTGTGTAGTGGTGGGACTCCATCCTACTGACTCTGTCCTGTGCCCTGGCCCACTCTGGCTGGACAGCATCTACCCTGACCCTGTCCCAGCCCCAGCTCCACTTCCTCCCTCACCATGGGGGCCTCAATCTGTGTCCCGCCCCCAAGCCCCTTCCTTCCCCCATACCCCTTCCCCTCAAAAGACTTACCAGCCAGACACTGCTCTCCATGCTGCCGGGCTGCATATTGGCAATTAGATTGGTATCATCTAATATGATTGGTCAATAACTGGACATCAGTATCAGCCCAAAAAATCTTTCTCAGTGAACCCTTATATGATATATTATTTTGATCATAGTATAGTATCTGACATACATCAGCTATGTAGGAAACAATCATTGCTTTTTGTTTGGGTAAGTCATATGTGCCATCAGCACAGCCTGTAAAGCAGTCAAAGAAAATACCTTGAAATTCAGTCATAACTTAGTGGATGACTGGTTAATTTTATGGAGTCTAGACTGAAAGATTGAAAATTACCATGCATAAATTTGAATCAATAATTTCTGAGCATTAAGTAGTCACTGTCGTAATGATATGTATAGTAAAACAATGAGAGTTATTTTCCAAGTCTCTTGGAAGATCAATAAGAAACCCACAAAAGGCTATTTTTCAATGAACATCAAAGTGTCTCCATAACTGTTATTCTATTAAACGAGTCACGTGCTCAACTCCCATTAGCTTAAGTAGAGGTTGAAAGAATAAATCTCTATAGATCAAGATAAGAATATGTACAAGACAACTATTGTTTCACATATTCCAAGACTGCCTACATTTGACAGAACAGCGTCAAAGACTCACTGACTGTTTTAGCAAATTAGGTTTATTCTAAGTATATTTTATGGGATTACAACAACTTGACAGATGTTAGTTGAAGTACTTCACCGTGCTACACAGTTGATGAGCACACAGCATTACAACAATAGACCAAGGTGGACAAAGAAGCACAATCTTTTCTAAGTACTTTGCTAAGGGCAGGGCAAGGTGTCTCCTCAGAGATCATAGAAAAATCATAGAAATTAAGAGCTAAGAAGGACTTTGAAAGATTCACAGAAGTTTAGCGCTACAAGGGACGTCGTGAGATCATTGGGTCCAGTCTCCCTTCTCTGGGCAGGAAAGACTGCTGGAGTCAAACCCCACACATAACCTCAGCAAGGTGTGCGTCTCGTCTTCCTTTGAAGACCTCTAGGGTAGGTGCCTGCACCACCCCCACTGGAGGTCTATTCCAGAGTCTAGTCACATGAACCATGAAGAAGCTTTTCCTTTTATTCAGCCAGAAACATTCTTCAGGAATTTATGGCCTGGTTTTCCAGGCAGGAATGAGTGTCAGGGTCACAGGACCCCAGCCTTTCCTAATGTCCAACCTAAACCTGCTCTCCAGTAACTTGTGACCATTGGTCCTAGTTACCCCGGTGGTGCCCGGGAAAAAAGAGCCTGCCCTATTTCCCACTGATCTCCCCTCACAGTTTATAGGCTGCCACCAGGTCCCCCCTCAGCCTCCGTTTACTGAGGCTGAACAGGTTCAGGTCCCTCAGATGCTCCTTGTAGGGCCTATCCTGCTGCCTGCATATCAATCTAGTGGCCCTCCTCTGGACCCTCTCAAGGCCGTCCCCATACCTCTTGAAATGTGGCACCCAGGACTGGACACAGTACTCCATCTGCAGCCTGACCAAAGCTGCATAAAGGGGGAGAATCACCGCCTTGGACCGGCTCAAAATGCATTGTTGGATGCACGATAGGGTTTGGTTGGCCTTCTCAACCACCGTCTGACATTGGCGGCTCATGTTCATCTTGGCGTCAAGAATGACTCCAAGATCCCGTTCCACCTCTGTGCTAGCAAGAGGGGAGCTTCCCAGGCGGTATGCGTGCTGGGGGTTGCTTCTCCCCAGATGCATCACCCTGCACTTCTCCACCTTGAATCCCATCCTGTTCTTGTCTGCCCACTCGTGCAGTAGGTCCAGATCCCGCTGTAGCCTCTCCCTACTTTGTGAATAGTTGTTCACCTAGCCCCTAATGCTCACCCCGATATATTTGTAAGCTGCCACCAAATCCCTCCATCAAGCCTTCTCTTTTCTAGGCTGAACAGTCCCATATCTGTCAGCCGTTCCTTGTATGGCTTGCTCTTCAGCCCTCTAATCATACGAGTGGCTCTTTTCTGGACTCTCTCAAGCTTCCCCCACATCCTTCTTGAAGTGTGGCACCCAGAAGTAGATGCAGTACTCCAGCTGCAACCTCACCAATGCCGAGTAGAATGGGAGAATAACTTCCTTAGTTTTGCTTCAGGTGCATTGGTTGAGGCATGCCAGAATATTGTTTGCTCTGCTAACTAGCATCATACTGGTGGCTCATACTCATTTTATAGTCCATTATGACACCCAGGTCCCTTTCAGATGTTGTGCTAGCTAACGTAGCACCACTGAGCCTGTAAGTTTTTTGCAGATTTTTCCTCCTGAGATGGATGGAGATTTACACTTCTCAGTGTTGAATAGCATCTGGTTCTGGTCCGCCCATTTAACTAATGTGTCTAGGTCCACCTGGATCGTTAGTCTACCCTGATGCGTTGCTGCACTTCCCCACAATTTAGTGTCATCAGCGAACTTTGCCAGTGTGCTTTTCATCCCCACATCCAGATCACTGATGCAGATGTTAAAAAGCACTGTTTTAACCAGTATCGAACCTGGAGAACTCCACTGGCCACCTTCCAACAGGATGACACAGACCTGTCTATTAGTACTGTCTGGGTCCAACCCTGCAGCCAGTTTCCCACCCATCTGACCATTGAATTATTGAGCTCATAGTCACCTAGTTTTACCTTGAGAGCCCCATGGGACATTAAATCAAAGGCCTTCCGAACGTCCAAGTAAATGATGTTGACCTTATCTCCCTTATCCAGGTGGTGAGTAACCTGGTCATAGAAGGAGATGAGGTTAGTCAGACATGACTTACCTGAGGCAAAACTGTGCTGGCTGTCATTAAGAATTTTGCCTTCTACTAGCTTATCACATATGGATTCATTGAGAAATTTTTTGAGGATTTTTCCTGGGATAGAGGTCAGGCTGACCAGCCTGTAATTCCTTGGGTCCTCTCTTCCTCCCCTTCTTGAAGACGGGCATAATACTGGCCCTCTTCCAGTCTTTTGGGACCTCTCCTGAGCACCATGAGATCACTGAGTCCAACCCCCTGCTCTGGGCAGGAATACTGCTGAGATCAATTGAACTCAGCACGGTGTCTGTCCAGTCCCCTCTTGAAGACTTCCAAGGTTGGGACTATATGACCTCTTAATATTTTTTTCTATTATTGAATGCCACAGTAGTACATTGGAATTAATTCTACCACTGTCTGGTGCAATGTCAACAAAAATGTGACAAACGTTAGGCAACTAGCATGCTGTGACCACAGTTCATCATACTGATTACAATCGCTCACCACTACTTTGTGCTCCATCTGTGGTCTTGTTCTATCATATTATCTCTCATTTCTCATATTATACTTTGGCTGCAAGTTTTTGGAGTAAGAAGCACCCACCTCTTTGTTACATGTTTGTACAGTGCTTAGTATGTTGTGGCTTGGGCTCCTAGATGCTACAACAGAATGGATATGTGACAATAAAAACAGAAAAAAGTGCCTGTATTGCAATTTCTTATTGATTGTACTTGCCTACAGCAAAGTAGGACAGTTACTTCTCATCTTCTAGCTGCTGCAGAAGCTTTTCCTTTTTACTCACTATGAAGATAAAACAGATATGAAAAGTGGTACCTATGCAGGAGAACTAGAATTGAACTAACCTTAACAATCTCTATACAGTTTACAAAATAGACTCATCATTTAGTGTACATGGCTGCATTCTTCAAAAGGACAAGAGGCCCCCAACTCTGGAACTACTAAAGACAGCCTTCCTCTCCTCTGAGCTAAACCAGTCTTTCAAATAGAATCTGATTATTTTGTGCACAAAACAATTAGTACTTTTACTGAAAGAAACTGTTGTTGTAGAAAACAAGGGAAGAGAGTTTTTTATATTGTAGGTTTTTATTTTGTTATAGACTTCATTCCCAGCTTTATGGATTTTACCATGTTAATAACAATTAATAAAAGGTCTACACATGTATAGGTCTACTCCCAGAAGACACTGGATTATTACTGAAAGTCTCATGTCTGTTCTGAACTGATTCAAGATAATCTACACTCAACACGGGAACATGAAACCATTCTGGTATTAGACTAGGACAACAAGCAGTTTATGACTAAATCAGCATGACTCCAATTTAACTTTAAGCATGTAAATATTCCCATTGAAGTCACATACAGAAGTACTCAGGCACACAAGGTTCTTTAGGTAAATCTGATATCTTTTATTAGACCAACTCAATAGTTGGAAAAAATCTTCTTTGCAAGCTCTTGGACACAAAAACCATACTAAAAGTTACACACAAAGCAGTACCTTAGGTACTACTTAAGTACTGTGCCAAATTGCAGCTCCAATTATAGTTCTTCTTTTTTGCTAACATCTTGCCAATGCAACTGATGGTGGATCCATAAACTGTCTGGACAGCTTATGGATTAAGGCCCAAAATAGCTGTTGGAAAGGGAGATGTCTTGCTGGGAGAATCATTCAATAATTTGTCAAAAGTAGTCCAAGAAATTCCTGCCAGGGTATTTGGAGAAACGGAGAGCTTCCTCTGGGGCACTGCTAAGACTGTTTCTAGATGTAGAATTTGGCTGAAGTGTACATTTTCACAGGGTGCAGGAAGCGCAAAAATTAAATTGGGATATTAAAAACTGTTCTGATAAAGGTCACTTTTTAAAAATCATCAGCATTTAACTCTGGAATTAAATATTAATTTTCTCTGCAATAAATATTACATCGTAAACAATCTTTGGAATTGGAACACATAATTAAGTGTAGCAATTATTACAAAATTATAGAGTTTGAAAAGTTCAGCATCATTAGAGATACCAAATGTAGTCAATAGAATTTGCTCACCAAATGGTTTTAGAAAAAACTTAAGCTGCGATGGAATTGGAGGGAAGGTTCTTTTGTGGATTGAGAACTGGTTAAAAAAAAATAGGAAGCAAAGCATGGGCTACGATCACTTTTCCAGATGGAGGGAGGTCAAAAGTGGGGTTCTTAAGAGGTCTGTGCTGGACCCAGTTTTGTTCAACATTTTTATCAAATACTTGGAAATGGTGGTGCACAGTAAAATCTTCAAGTTTGCAAATGACAGTAAATTACTCCAGGTGGTCAAATTCGAGCTGACAGACAGAAGCTGCAGAAAGATCTCACCAAGCTGACTGGGCAATCAAATGGCAGACAAACTTCAGTGTCAACAAGTGCAAGGTAATGAACATGGAGGAAAATAACCTCAACTATACATATGTAATCCTGGGTACTGAACTAGCTATTATGACCCAAGAAAGAGGCCTTGGAGTCATTGTAAATTATTCTCTTAAAGTGTCAGTGCAATGCATACTAGCAAAGAAAAATCCTAAAAGAATATTTGGCAGCATTAAGAAGGGAATCGAAAACAAAACGATAAACATCATCATGCCACTATCCAAATCCATGGTATGCTTACATCTTGAATACTGTGTGCAGTTCTGGTCTTCACATCTCAAAAATGATGTAGTAGAATTACAAAAAATACGAGAAGGTTAACCAAAAGGATCTGGGTTATGGAGCAGCTGCCACACCAGGAAAGACAAACAATTCTAGGGCTTTTTAGCTTTGAAACAAGAAATCTAATGGGAACGGGGAGGGGAGCAGAAATGGCAGAGGTCTATAAAACCATGACGGTATGGACAAAGTGAATTTATTGACCAGATCCCAGTATACAAGGAGTAGGGAGCACCTACTGAAATTAGCAGGAGATAGGCTTAAAACTAACAAGTACCTTTTCACACAAAGCATAAGTAATTTGTGGAAACCATTGCCACAAGAGGCTATAGAGGCAGAGACTCTAGCCAAGTTAAAAAAAGGACTAAATAAGTGGTACTCAAGCTCTCGGCCCTGGTGGCCAGATGGGTGGCATGAAACTGGTCTATGGGCCAGATCAGGCCCCGGGATCCAGGGCTGCCCCTTCCCACCCCTCAAATGGGCCCTAGGATCCAGTGTCACCGCCTCCTACCTGTGAATCAGGATTGGGTCCTGGGGCCTACTGCTGGCCCCTGCTGGCCCCCACGTTGGGAATGGGCTCTGGTACCATCCCACCTGCTCCTACATGCTGGGATCAGGTGCTTGATCCAGCATGCAGGACCCAGGGCTCCCTACCTGTTGGAAAACCTGGCAGCAGAGCAGTGATATAGCTCCCCCACTGCCAGATTTCCAGACCCGTGGAGACCCGTGTGGGCTGGATAACATGGCACCACAATCTGGTCCACTGACCTGGGGTTGAGCACTCCCAGACTAGACAAATTCATGGACAGTGGCTCTATTAATGGCTATTAAAACAGAACAGTTAGAGATGTTTTCCCTGGTACTTTTAAACCAATGATAGTGGATGCCAAGGAGGGTAATGAAAAGGGAATAGATTACTATGGGTACACCTGGTTCAGTGCTCTAAAGAATCCACTCCTGCAACTGTCAAAGGGAGGATACTGGACTAGATGGACCATTGGTCTGATGCAGTATGACACATTCTTATGTTCTTAAAGAATAATCAGATTTGCTTTCACTATCTACAGAACCCTTAAGACAAAATACAATGCTATCAAGACTCCTGGACCACCAGAATTATCCTTCATAGATCATTATGGGAGATAACAGAACGTACCTATTTTGGGGAAGGTACTTGTACATTATACTGAAAGCTTTGTGCTCTTTACAGGTATAAAGGTCAGATAAAAACAAAATCTGGAGGAAAAGATGATTCCTGAGATTCAAACTAGGGCATAGGTGACTGAGGCACATCCGGGTCATATTGCTAATGACTCAAAGTTCAATTTTTAATGGAATGTCTCTAATCACAAAATAATATACCATCATAGTTTTCACCAATTGTTCCTCTTGGTGACAGTCTCAGCAGAGAAGCCAAAGATTATAAAAGGATTTAAACACAGTGTCTGAATGACAAGGCCATTGTAAAATTATTTGTTTCAGAACATTTATTGATTTTTGTAAAACTTTTTATCCCGATATTTGCAAACTTTTTTTATTGAAAACAATATCAGCATGGGTATTAAATGTTTAGGTTTACTGAAAGCAAAAGTGTTTGCTACTTGAAAATAAATAACAACATTATGCAAATTACAAGAGTGAAGATGGCTCAGTGGTACAAGTTGTAAGGTGAGAGCCCAAGGTTCAGTTCCTTACCCCACCAATGACAGCCTGTGTGAATATAGGAAGTCACTTGGTCCCCCTTTGTAAGACCCTTGGAAACAGGATGCTCATTACAGGTCCCCACCAGATTACTTGCAAGCTGCAATTTCTGTACCACCACTGACACCAACATTACATTGGTATGATGGGAACCTAGTGAATGCATGTTTTGAAAAATGTACTAAGTCTAGGACTAATGACCCAAGTCCTGGTTTGAATAATGTACTAAGTCTAGTCTAATGACCCAAAGTTGTCATCTTATGACAGCAAGTTGATAGGCAATGGAAAATAATTTGGCAATGTAAACTCAATTTTAATGGAACATCTGTACCTCTCAAAATAACGTACCACCTTTGTTCTCACCAGTTGTTCCTCTTGTTGGAACAAAAATTTTAAAAAAATGAAAATAGGTCTGCTTCAAATATTCTGAATTGAAAATGGTTTTATTTATTTTTTATGTCATTCTGACTATCAAAAATAAATTGATTGTCTCTACCACTAAAGCTAGTCTCCTCACACAGAGAATTGAAAGAAACTCTCAGGACGGTATGGGTAAGGGCTTTCTGACCTGTAAACATAAGGAACAAATTCCCACAATTTCTGTCCACATAGAACCACGCATAGCCACTACACTCATTTCATTTAAGAAATTGTTCATGCACTCTTATCACATACATTATTTGATATTTGACCAATAATTAAACAAGGCTGAATGGAAGATCATCAGGGAAGATTCTATTTCATAATGGAATAAGACCACATCACCTTTACTATTCAAGTTCTCTCTGATCAATAAATCACAGCTAGGGGAAACTTCCTGACCAGAGGCCTTGGTTCTTATTCTAGGTTTAGGCTCTGGATTCAATCAGTCTGACATAAAGCTAGGAGGGCAATGCAGCAGTGCATGACAATCCAGAACATTTTTGGAGAGTGTTGGGGACAACTTCCTGGAACAAGTGTTACAGATGCCAAGATCCTCTTCTTGACCTACTGTTCACAAACAGGGAAGAATTGGTGGGTAACGTAGAAGTAGATGGCAGCTTGGCCAGCACTGACCACAAGATGATCGAGCTCAGGAGCCTGAGGGAAGGCACTGACCACAAGATGATCGAGCTCAGGAGCCTGAGGGAAGGAAGAAAGGAAGGGGAACAGCAGAGTAAGGACTTCAAAAAAAACAGACTTTGAATCCCTCAGGAAATTGATGGGTAGGATCCCCTGGGAGGCCAATCTGAGGGGGAAAGGAATCCAGGAGAATTGGTTGTAAAGAAACCTGACTGAGGCTGCAGAAAGAATAGCAAATATGGCAGAAGACCAGGCTGGCTTAACAAGGAACTCTTCAGTCAGTTAAAATATAAAAGGAAGCTTACAAGATGTGGAAACTTGGAGAAATGACTAGGGAGGAGTATAAGAGTATTGCTCAGACATGCAGGGAGGATATCAGAAAGGCCAAAACACAATTGAAGTTGCAGCTAGCAAGGGTGTGAAGCATAACAACCAGGGTTTCTACAGGTATGTCAGCAACAAGAGGAAGATCAAGAAAAGTGGGGGTCTGTTACTGAATGGGGGAGGCAACCTAGTGATAGATGATGGAACAGGGCCTCAAGGAATCCATTTCAAAGCACTTGGAGGAGAAGGTGATTAGGAACAATCAGCATGGATTCACCATGGGCAAGTCACACCTGACCAGCCTGATTGCCTTCTACGATGACACGACTGGCTCTGTGGATGCAGGGAAAGCAGTGTATCTGATATACCTTGACTTTAGTAAGTTTTTTATACAACATTCTTGCAAACAAGCTACGGAGGTAAGGTTTGGATGAATGGATTGTAAGTTGGATAGAAAACTGGCTTGTTGGCTGGACTCAAAGGGTAGTGATCAATGGCTTGATGTCTAGTTGTCCACTGGTATCAAGTGGATGGTCCCAGTGTTCGGTCCTTGAGCGGGTTTTATTCAATATCTTCATCAATGACTATCATCATGGTATAGGTATTATAACTTCTAATTATATACTATTTGAGGCAATATATTCATGTAACCTTTTTTAGAATAGTTTCATAAATAAGGCCACAAGAAGCCATGGACTGTATTAGGAGCCCTATCTTATGGGGTTCCCAGAGGCTCCTCTATAGATTAGTAAAGATTAAAGAAAACCACTCTAGCCAGTGGGGCTAAGTTAAGACCCATTTCTGTGATGCTTAGTTTCAGTCTTGAAATGGTAGATTTGTGTCTCCAGAGATAACATCCTTGTTAACAGCAGAATATGGAGATGAGCAATAACAGACCTGATTACCTACAGAACATCCTCATTGTCTCTCTGCAAATTTGTGAGCACACAGTCAAGCCCTTACCTATCCCTAAAAGTGCAAAGTTTCAAGAAGTTAGATGAATAGAGGATTCATGGAGGAGGAGTAGATCTGGGCAAAGAAGAAGAGTCTGAAGATAAATGAAAGGAGGGGCAGAAGAAACAAAAGAGAAACATTTTGAGCAGAATATTCCAGAACTTATCTGAGGGATATATTTCTGAGTATAACCTTTCCATTGATTTGAGATCTAGTGAGGGAATTGTATTGTAGAAGGGAAAACCTATCATGGCAGCAGGCTTGCCAGGCCATAAAAGAGAAGAAATCAAAGATGAGACGAAATCTAGAAGAAAGTGAAAAAAGCACCACGCTAACAATATATGGCTGCAGTACTCATTTGATTAAAATATGATCCCATATTTTAAAATATCCCCCAAATATTCATGATTAATTTAGTGAATTGGAGAGAGTTTACCTCCAAATGACTTCATAAGTATCTGCTTCAGTTAGTTTTGGTAAATAAAATAACCAAATCATAAGTCAGTTTTCTGACATACCTGCAAAATGAATCTGAAAAAATATAAAAATAAAATACTGCTTTAAAATGTGTAGTGTGTACCTTCTAAAAACGAAACTTACATCCATCTCTGAGTTGTGAATAATATGTATTAAGGTTACATCAAACAACAAGAATTCACTTTTCGTAGAAAACAATGATTAAGTTGAGGTTTCCTGACCAGTGATTTAAAGAATGATTTAACCTGATTTGATTTAAATCAAATCTACCCTGCAGTATACTGGGTTGCATTAGTAGAGGCATTGCCAGCAGATTTAGGGAAGTGACTATTTCTCTCTATTTGGTACATCTGGAGTACTATATCTAATTTTGCCCCCTTACCCCCAACTACCAGAAGGATGTGGACAAATAGAAGAAAGCCCAGCAGAAGGCAATGAAAATGGTGAGGGCTGGAGAACATGACTTATGAGGGGAAGCTGAGAGAAGTGGGCTTATTTAGTCTGCAAAAGAAAAGATAGAGAGGATTTAGTAACAGACTTTAGCTACCTGATGGGTAGTTCCAAAGAGGATGGAGCTAGACTGTTCTCAGTGGTGACGGATGACAACAAAAGGGGCAATGTTCTCAAGCTGCAGCCAGGAAAAAATAACCTCTCTCACTAGGAGGGTAGTAAAGCACTGGAACAAGCTACCCAGAGAGGTTGTAGAATCTCCATCCTTGGAAGTTACTAAAACCTGGCTAGACAAAGCCTTGACTGGGATGAAACAGTTGGTGATGGCCCTGCTTTAATCAGGGGGTTGGACTAGATGACCTCCTGGGGTCCCTTCCAACCCTTATTTTCTATGATTCTATGAAAGTATTGCATTTGAAAATAAATGTGCATATTCAGCATTATTACTGTTACTAACAAAGTACTTAAATCAGAGACTCATGTTAGGAATATACAGAATTTTTTTTGGATGGCCCCCTTTCCCATAGATTTCTTATCATTTCACCTGAAAAAAACATGTTTTTGGAATGCACATCTTATTATCTAAGCAATCACCTGTATATGAAATAGGAATCTTCACAGCTGTCACAGAAAATATCTGCAGCTGCCTACAAACGCTCACCATGCTATCAACAAACAAAACCTCACATTTAACACCCAACATTTACTCCTAAACATCACAGGCAAAGTCTGCATGTGTATTTATTTAGTAACTAATGGGGGGTGGAGCAGGTTTGGATTTATGACATCAAATGGAACTCCTGTTTTATTAGAGTGCAGATGTGAGAGATGCCATTATTAGCTGCTAATATGTTCATCATTCAAATGCCAACTGCCTGCTTTCTTTTATACTGTTTATGGCAAAAGATGCATCTGTAGCTGCATTCACATAAGAACATAAGCCTACATTTTTCATAGTATCATAGTGTCTAGGGTCAGAAGGGGCCTAGAGCAGGCCATCTAGTCTGACGCCCCGCCAATGGCAGGAACGAGTGCCAGGGTCACAGGACCCCAGCCAAGAACCCATTTAATCTACTCTTAAAGATGCCCAAGGTAGGAGCAAGAACAAC
>JAGPOW010001543.1:21876521-21937704 GCA_030014935.1 Caiman crocodilus | reverse complement strand
CTGCAGCTTCTCCCTCTCCTCTGCTGTCCCCACCTCAGCCCACAGTTTGGTGTCATCAGCAAACTTGGATAGCTTGCTTTCCACCCCCTCGTCCAAGTCAGGGACACCCACATCCATGGATTTGGTCACCATGGATGGTGATGCTTTTAAAAGCATGCCTCTCTGTTTGGGTACCTGAAGTATGCCACCTAAACACAGCTTGAATATTTTGAAGTTCTATACTCCTGCCCTTGGAAAAATCAAGTATTTCAGGCTAGAAACCCAGAGGCTCAACATCCCAAATTGCTAGCCATTTTTGAACCTTTAGAGTGCATCCACACGAGAATGCATGTGCCTCTTGCCCTTCCTCAAACTCCTTTGAGGTGGGGCAACAAGCACGTGAGGGAACAAAAAAATGTTCCCTGCACTGCAGACTTGCAGTGCGGGGAGAAAATTAGACCCCTGGGTATTCAGGGGTCTAAAAAAATCAAAGCTTAAAAAGTGGCGTAGGGCATGGTCCTGGAGTGTGCCCTGAGGCAACTGGAGGCTGGGTCCTCCATGGAGACGCTCTGGTTGGTCCCTCGCCCTGGTGCTGAAACACGCAGCCAGCCAAGCCCCATGTTTCAGCACCAGGACTCTGGTGCTGGTGAGAAAGGGGTCGGGGGGCTGGAACCATTGGAGAGAATGGCTCCGCCCACTCCCCTAGCCCCCTTGACACCTGCCGCAGCCAGCCCCTTCTCCTATCAGCCCCCCTGAAGCCCCCAACCCCTGCTGGCCCCTCCCCCCACCAGCTCCCCTGAAGCCCTCAACCCCTGCTGTGGCCTGCCCTTCCCCCCACAAGCCCCCCTAAGGCCCCTGACCCCTGACACAACTGGCTCCTTCCCTTGTCAGCCCCCTTCCCCTGCCCTGGTCAGCCCCATCTCCTCCAAAAACCCCCATCCTGCCCCCGCAACCCATACTTTAAAAAAACACCACTTATCTGCATTTCAGCTGCCGTGTGGCTGACTGGGGCCCGCCTGCCCAGTGCGGAGCAGGGTGACAGCCCCAGCAGCCACAGCCTGAGCCCTCCTGCCCCTCTGCCCCCTTGTGCTGCCTAGGGGCTCTGCCAGGAGGCCCTGGAGCCCTCCCCCTTCTAAGGTAAGCAGAGGGGTTAGAAGCCCTTGCTTCTAAGGTAAGCAGAGGGGGTGGGTTTCCATTTTTTTCCTGTTCTTTTTCTGGGTTTTTTTTTTTTTTTTAAGGTGATGGTTCCTGAGGTTGTAGGGGTATCCTAGGAGGCCTGGGGATGCAAGTCAGGGGGTGGGGCAGGGTGATGCATTCATCGGGGGATCTGGGGGAGCAGGGCGTGGGGCTAGGCAGCCATTGTGGGGGCTGCACCAACTGGTGGGGGATGGAGCCAGGTGAGGCAGCAATTGGGGGACTGGGGTGGGGCATGTGGGCCTTGCAGGGGGGGTGGTAGCCCCTGCGGGGACCATCTGGCACCTGTTGGGGGGATGAACCCTTTGTGTGGGGGATGAGCCCCCTTTTGGGGGGGTTGTACCCCTTGTGTGGCAGCTGAACCCTCCTTTCGGCGGCTGAGCCCCTTTTGTGGGGGCTGAACTCTTTGTGTGCGTGGTGAATCCCCTGTTGGGGGGGGCGAACCTCTTGTGTGGGGGCCAAACCCCTGTTTTGGGAGGCCAATCCCTCTGTGTGGGGGAAGAACCCCCTGTTGGGGGGGCCACAGCCCTTGTGTGGGGGCCATCACCCTGTGGGAGGGCAGCAAAATATGTATTCATGAAAACTGTATTTAGAGTTCACTTTATTATTATAAGAGACTTGCTTTAACACTGTAGATATATCAATAAAACATTGTCCAACTGATCGCTGTCCCTGTCTCTCTCACTCTCTCTTTATAGTGGTCTTTTGTTTTACTTTTGGAGGAACATGGATTTGGGGGCATTTTACAGAGTGAATTGGGGAATTTTTTTTATCAGGGATTTTTCAGTTTTCCAATAGGGAACACCAGAATTCCTGCTAGGGAGGCCAAGCAGGACCCTGCTTGCTCAGAGCTGGCTCTTTGGACCCATCTGGCTGTGGCTGACCTCCTGGATAGTTCAAAGCAGGACCACCACACCTGGAACATCATCCGGGTGATAGCTGCCCAGGTGGCCAGGCAGGGGACATAAATGGCGGTAGTGCTGCACAAAGGCCAACCCTGCAACTGCAGTCCACTGGCAGCTGGCCCAGAGGGATAGATGCCTCTACTGGCTCTGCAGTTCCCATCCAAGTCTGGCAGGTGCACAGAAGGTCACAGCCAGGCAGCAGACCCACTGCCAGACTGCTGCAGTGGGTAGAGGGTGCAGGGAGCTCTCAAGGCTGCTTCAGCAGTCCAGCTGGCACAAGAGGTAGTGTCCCCAGGTACCAAATAGCTGGGCCCCAGAAGCTCCTGAGAGCTAGTAGCCCTGAGCTACTTGTCAGGGTGGTTTTTTATATTGCTGGGGCCAGAACAGGGCAGCTTTTTATACTGCTGGTAACAGCAGAGGTGCTGGCCCCAGGCATTTGCTCCCCCTGGCTGAAGATCTGGGAGGAGCCAGGTAGGGTTATTTCGCCCCAAGTGGCACAATTTGCTCCACAATAAAGTGCATGTCCAAGCACATGCACTGAAGCAAAAAAACCCGACTCAAATTTACACTGCTTCTATTTGAGTTGCTGCAAGTACATGTGCTTGCATGTATGGATGTGCTCTTAGGCCCCAAGCAGAATGTTATTTACAGATGTGGTGTGCATCCTCTAGTTATGAGGGTCAGCACTATTTTCTAGTTAAGATATCAGTCTGAGTTTGAACTAAATGTAACGATTGCATCCTTATTGTGGAGGAAAGGCAAAAGTGAGTAATCTTAGAGCCTAAATCAGCACCCTAAGTAGCACAACAACCTCCAAACTGGATTTAGGACAAAGGTAAGGTCTGAATTTGGAAAATCTAAAAGACCTTAACTAGAATAATAAATTTGAAATAATAATTGACAGAACAAGAATGTAATTCTGAAAATAGGACCTCGGGCAAAGGAATATGGAATTTACTCAAAACATGGCCATTAAACAGCAATGTAAAAGAAGCAAATGATGAAAGACATAAAGAGAGGCAAATCTTTATGAAATACACCACCGTGTACAGAAAGTACAATCCATGGATAATGATGCAGGATAGATTTGAAAGAAAAACGTTATCTCTAAGAAGGAACGCAACTCATGTACTTCTTTCAAACACATCTTAAAAGTAACATTAGTATTCAGAGAGGATCTAAAAAAAAATGACACTCATCAACTTTTTTCCTGACATCAAGCTGGGTTAAGAAAGAGAAAGGGAATCAAAGGCACACCCCACATATCATCAGCCAGCTTAAGCAAAAAGAAAGAGATGCTTATTGAAAAGAGAATGCCTGAGAAAGGAAGGATGGATCAACATTAACCCACTCTCTCAGGATGATTCTGGACAAAAAACTGGAACAGTGAATTGCAAATCTAAGAGCCTACAATGAAATGAGCATAAAGTTGTTTGCAAAGAGCTGACCTGCTGTCCTGAGTTTAAACCTAAGTGCTAAGTATGGGCAGTCAAACAGCCCAAGGTTGAATTGATTCACTCTTTGCAGGTCAGTCTAAGCTGCACAGATTCAATTGAAACAGAAGTGAACAGAAATTTACCTCTGATTCAGGAAATACAGCTACATGCCAGACGCTGGGGGGTGCTAGAGCACAACTTTCTGTCTGTGTGTTTACTTCTTCTTCCTGCTGCCCCTGAGGTCTCTGGGATTTGCAGTCCAGAATTACAGCATCAGGACTCTGCAGGGTTGCTCATCACTTCCCATTCCTGCTCCCAGGTGTCTCTGGGATTTATAGTCCACAGCTGCAGCCAGCAGTAAGTTTTAGCAGTGGAAAGTGTGTTTAACCTCTCTCCCTGACCCAAGACCCCAGCCAGGGTTTGCCAGGGAAGGAGGGGCAGTCCCCTCATTGTAGACTGAGTTGCATCCCCAGCCAGGCTTGCCCCCCAACCCTGTCAGCCAGCCCTCACTGCTTCAGCTAGGGAGTTGGCGGAGGGGGGCAGGCAGCCCTGCTCTCTAGAGCAGACAGCCCAGCCCGGTCCAGGGCTGGAGGCTGGAAAGCATGCTGGGATGCTGAGGGGCTGTGATTTAACTTGAACAAGAAAGGGGCCTGGGACAGAAGTTTCATAAACTGGTTTGATCCAAATCAGTTCAGTATGATATTACATTCAACCAGGTTTATCTTAAACCAGTTCCAGCCATTTTGAAACTGGTTTATATGCATTGAGCTTCTATTCTGTTACAGGTTTAAACCAGTTTCTGATCACTTAAACTGGCTTATGGGTAACTTCTGTCCAAAGCCAAAGAGAAACTTCTGGACCCTCTACAACAGAGAGCTATCAGGTAGTAAATGAATTGGTGGGGAGAATGAATAGATCCATCTATCATTTGATACAAATCAGGACAATGTTTGATTCTAGGATACTAAGGATATACAACAGTTTAAAACTGTTCCTGGAAAATGGATGTAAAAGTAGGTATCTATCACATTTCTACACCAAGTCAAAATATCAAGAAGAACAAGAATAAGACAAAGACATACCATATCTCCACAGACCAGCTTACAACAACAATAAAATACTGAATAAGACTACACAGGAACAATGAAGAGGACTTTTGATGGACACAAAGCAGATGACAAAACATGCTGTGAAAAGAAACAGAATTGCATTTGTTTCCAGGGGTATGCAGGAAACAAGAATTATCTAACAAATATAATAGCAATGATGTGCATAGAAGAAAGGGCTAGATAATGTTTTGTCCTGAACTATGCTCTGGCCACCTATTAAATGGAACTGAAACCTTGATGCTATGGATTTCTGTTCATAAAAAGGAAGGATAAAAAAGGGAAAACATCAAGCACTTCCAGTTTCACAAGCCACGTGTGATGTTCATTGATGCCTACGGACACACTTAGTGCAGGGGTTCTCAGATGGTGGCAGGTACACCACTGGTTGTGAATGTGTTTGATGTTTCATAATTCACTTAACAAGCCCAAGTTAAAGTAAGCTGATTATTTAGTTCAAGCTATAGAAAACATTCATTTTAAATTTAGTAGTTTCACAACGCACTCCTAGATCAACTCAGTCCTTCACTTTGTCAAAACAGCAGCTGTAACATGTACACAGATCCACATTCACACATTCATAGTTAAATGATCCAATGAATAAATTTGGAACCAGTGGCACTTAAAACTAGGCATATACATTTGTGTTGGCAGGATGCGGGGGCGTTAAATGCTGCTTTGAGGGGGGAAGAAGGTTGTGATTTCATAGTGGCAGGAAAAAGGTTTATCTGGACCACAATAAATACATACAAAACATTTTGGAGTAGCAGCATACTCAATTAACATACAAAGTTTTTCAGCTCTACTTATCCAGGACAAAGCCAATCATTCATGGTGAAAATCTGCCCCCAAAATTTCGCAAGGTCAGGATTTTACCCTCAATAGTCTACTGTCCAATGTGAATTGTCTCCATTTAATAAATTCCAGCCAAGTATGAAATGAATGTACTGTCTACATTCATAGTAGACAAACTACAGGGTATGTGACATCCAGGCAGAAAATGGAGATAGCCCCCAAGGAAGAATAAGTCGTTATTATTTCAAAAGACATTAATGCTAATAATTGGCACTGATTTATTACAAGAACATCAACAAGGGGGCAGGATATGGCTCCAAGTGTGTCCAGGCCAAAAACTGGTGAAAGGCTGAATACCTAAGATTTGAAGGAATCAACAGAAAAAGTTCTTCCAGAATGGGCAGAGAAACCAACGGGTTTAATCCTATTCCCAAAGCTGATGATGCATTTCTCTCTGGTGCATAAGGTAAGTACTTCATCCATCTGAAAAGGACGCACATAGGCAACACTATTTAAATGCAAGATGATGATAATCTAACCATGAGATTCCTGATTCTCCTTCCTTCCCTCTCATTTATTAATATGAACTCCTCCTCAACCACAGATATATAAATGATGCATCATACGAACCCTGACAACTTGCCAGATGTACCGTAGCCATGTAAGACAATAAATAGCTCATGGTTTGCAGCATAACCTAGTTGTTCTTAATACCAAAACTCCCACTGACTTCAAAGGCCCACTGGTGGTATACATTCTGGAAGTTTTTCAGGGGGAAGCAGATATATATATAAATCACATGCAAAGTAATAAACAGCCTTAGTAGCTCCAAGTAACAACAACAACAAACACTGAATACTGTTCAGTGTTCAGCATACCAAATAACCATATACCCATCTCTCCCTGAAGACAGTGGGAGTCAATGTAACTTATCTCATAAAACAGTGTATATGAATAAAAACGGATACTTTTCTTTTTTTTTAGTTCACAATTCTATAAATAGTAATGTATATGTTAAAATGATTTAGAATGCATGTATCATATCACATTAAAAGCAATGAGGGATAAAAATAGAATTATGGAAAATAATTCAAATTAAGATAAATATGATGACATTTTACTATTTTTTTTTCATTCTTTTAAACAGAAATGGGAGAGAAGCAAATATAAGGGAATCCACTTTAAAGTTAGTGGAACAAGAAAGGTAAGCAGTGTGACAATATTCAAGAGCCTGGGATGGAACCAGGAGTCTGGTGGTATAAATTATTCTGGGCAAATATTGGCAGAGGGAGCTGGTACTTATTTCTTGCTGTTTGCTTCTAGATTGTCCCCCATGAAGTTTAATTTCTTATCTATAAATCAAACCACTGAAATTGTCACTACTTTCCATTCAAAAGCTGAAATTTAGGTTCTATAACATATGGTTAATCTTCTGGAAAACAGCATTAATAATGGTATGCACAATAATATCAAAATCTCAAATAAATGGATTTAACAGGCTTTTGAAAGAACTGCATAGATAAACTCATCAATCAAATTTAAATGCTTGAATAAAGCAATAATGCTGCTTATTAAACATGTCTACAGAGAAACTGATAGATTCTATAGTTGCTAGGAGCAGCAAAATGCTGCTGAGAATATTCATAATTATTGTAGTTATAAAGTAAAAAAGTGGCTATATAATCCACTAAAAACATAATGGGGGAACAAACAGAAGAAAGGAAATTGAGCAAGAAGTGAAATATAATGAGTGGAAAATATAAATATACCCTGTTGTGGGTTATATTGCAAATATACTAATACAAGATATTAAAGTTTTTATTGTGCACTACAGAGACATAAGATTTCTCATCATTTCAAAATCCCATTGTTTTCCACAGCATTAATACTGAGCTAACAGAAGTCTTTTGGTTCCTCTAAAGAAACATTTTCCCTTCTTTCTTGTTTACTTAATCATGGCTTTGCTGTTTCTTGTTTTCCTTGAGCACCCAAGTGCTATTGGATGGTTCTTATGAAGTAATGAGTTCAGAGACTTACCAACATAATATACAAACTTACAGGAACAGGTTGCTCACTGGGTTTTAGAACAAAAGTTTTTAATATTCTGCATCTGGGTGGTATATTCCAACTGAATACGTGTAAACTGCAAGCAGTGAGATGAGTGAATGGCACCTACTAAGGGGGACCACTTAAAAGGACCATGGCTACCTGTAGGCTCCATTAACGCCATATAGTGATACAGCATGCTGATATTTGGGGAGTTTATACACATGCTCTGGGAATGGAGAGGGGTGGTAATTTAATTAGTGGCTCTTGAAGCCACTCTAATTAAAGCACCTGGTGCATCTTGTATATCAGTGTCCCTGAATCTGCTCCAATGTGTTGGAATTCCAGCATGTAGGAGCAGCCTCCCGCTTGTGTATAGGCATGCTTCAAAACCATCACTTTCTTCAAAACCTAACTTTTACTGAAAAGACGTTAAGCCTCTAACCTTTCTAACTTTAAAAATATACTTCCTATCATGGTTAAATCAAGTCTTGGCCTCCTGAAACAATTATGAGTGTTATCTATAGCCCCCGCCCCACCCACTTTTTAAAGTGGCATTGGCTCTGAAGTCCAGTGATGATAACTTTAACTGATTCTTCACTGATTAGTTATGTATCATCATCAGGATACTGTAAAGACCAAGCAAAGTGCCATAACCTTCTATCTGACCTCTAGCTTTCTTTAACAGTACATAGGTGAATGTGATGGAGCAACTGTGGTGCTCTGACACTTCAACGGCTGAGAGCAGGCAGCCGTCAGGGGCTGGCCAGCCCTGATGAGGAGGCCATTTTAGATCCAGCCTCGGGGACCAGTTTGCTGCACGCAGCCGAAGGAGCAGCAACACCCAGTGGTGCTGCTCCTTACAACACCTTCGCGGTAAGGGAGCAACTACAGAGGTGGTGTAGTATGAATTTTTGCATATCAGTTATCATGCTTAAATGATAATAGTATTGAATTGATCAACCTCTATGACTGTATTAGCTTTATTTTTCTTTGTCTTTTATGAACAACTAAAACTCCATTTTGTGCTTGTTCCCTGCTTGATGTAAGTGGATGAACTTCGTATGCCCTATGCATGTGAGTGTCTGTGTGAGAGGGTGAATGGTGAAAGAATGGTAACTATATGCATGAAAACAGAAGAAGATTTAATTGATTGTGTAAGCAACACAATGCTGATGTATAAGTTACCAGACAGTAAATTAATTAAGCTAATTAATAGATGGCTGAAGAATTTGTCTGTGATCAAGCGCAAAGAAGATATGCAGAGTTCCTTCTTCTCACTATCCTGCCATTTGTACTATGCAGTGCTTCAAGGCAGAGATACCAACTTTACTAGAATGACCTCAAGTTGAGATAACCAGAAGATACAACCTCTAAATAAACTCCGAGCATGGAAAAACTCCAATGCCAAACAAAAACTTGAAATCCCTATAAAAGTGAAATGCAGGCAAGCCAAGATGCGGAATCCACTCTTTGCAACCTCCTGGAGCACAGGTGCATCTGATTACCCCCGTCCATTATCCTCAATGAGCCTGGACCGGTCATCCAGTGCTGACATTGAGTAACTTCTGGTGGGACCTATAACATTTTACTGGAGTGGTTTTGTCTCTGTTTGTCTATGTCTGTTTGTACGTATGCTTGTGTATGTCTGCTTGTATGACTGGTGTGTCCACGCTTATGTATCTGCTTCGTGTAATCAATAAACACAGCATTTTGCCTTATCCCCCTTTCTAAGGTCTCGCTCTTGATTTGAGCAATTGGCAATTTAAAGTAACAGTGGCAGGAGGTTTCTATGGGCCCAGTGAGGTCCAGAGCCCCAGGAAGAAAGCTTTGGCCTAGTGCAAACAAGGCTTGACCTAGCAAGGGGGGTTAACAGCTTGTAGGCCTACAGAAGGGGTCACGCAAGCCCCAAGTAGATCTGGCAGGGGCAAAACCAGAGGCTCTATGGTGAGACCCAGGAGGGACCCCTTTGGAGTATGGGGGTCGGCAGCTGCTAGGCTGACTTTCTGATCACTCGCACTGGTCAGCACAAGGGGGCCAGGGCCGGAAGGCAGCTATGCCCAATGCGAGGGGCAGGCCAGGCCCTAGGTGAGCTACCTGGCACCCCAACTGTGCTGGAGATGGGGCCAGAGCCCATACAGGCTGAAGGTCCCTTCAATGCAGGGTAGGGGTCAGCCAGCATGCTGGCAGTTATAATATCAGAATGAGAGCTGCGCCCAAGGAGAGAGACAGCCCAAGTACATCATCCAGGTGCCCTAATGAGGGAACTAGACCTGCTTGGTCCTGGGTGAGACCGAAAAACTGCACCCTGCCAGGGAAGGGGGGTCTGGTGGGGCTGCCCGTGGTGGGACAGTCCCCCAGAAATGCTAGGCCAGTTACCTGCCCAGTGAAAGGTGGGTAGGGGTGCCCGATAATTCCAGCCCCCACCATTTGGTGGGTCATTAAGACTGGAGGGAAGGCAGGCCAGGCATACCCAGGGAGAGGCACCTGAGCCCAGTGTGAATAGCGGGGCCCAGCATGCCTAGGCAGAGGCACCTGAGCCCGTGAGGATGTAAGACCCTGAGGTCCCAGTACAGAGGCGCAGTGTGGGCCCCAGCAAAGGGGGGCAGAGCAGTTACCCCAGTGAAGGGGTGGACCGCATGGGGCTAGATGCCTAAAGAAAGGCAGACTCACCCACAAGGTGAGTCAAGGCCTCAGAAAGGGGTGCATGTTTTGAGGCCTTGGAGAGGGGGCCATTAGACCCAGGTAAGTCCCAGGACACCTGAGGCCACAAGTGGGCCCAAGGCCAAGTTAGCCCTAATCAGGGAATTAAATTGATGAGTTACCTGGAGAGGGGCTTCAGTCAGAACTCTAGCCTGCGTGAGGCAAATCGACTAGCTACTGTGCAGATGAGGGTCCCGAAAGGCTGCACGAGAGCCGGTCAGGGAATGCAAGCAGGCAAGCCTGATGGCCTACAGGAGCTGCTCAAGGGAGCAGAGCAGGCTAAATGTGGCCCATGTGGGGCAGTGAGAGGCCTAGTGAGAGCACGTGGTATGAATGAGGTCTGTTGAGGTCCTGGAAGCCTCCTGGGACAGCTTGGAGGCACTGCAAACTGCACGTAAGCTGGCAGGGATAAGTCCATGCAGTGCATTCTGGACCAGCCCCATTCACAGGGCCTGGGATAAGCGCCACATGCAGCACCCACTCCAGGACCTATTCTGCACACAGCAGCCATGCAGAGCCGATCTGGGATCCCTGTCCCCTGCGCTGGATCCAGTGGCTGCTCGAGCCAAACCAGGATGCAGGCAGCGCACCGCCTCTGTTCCCTCCAGTCCAGAATACGCCCACATGTGGTGTCTGCTCCAGGTGGTCCAGGGCAGGAACTGTATGCAATACTGGTCCTGGAGTGGACGCCATGTGCAACATAGTCCTGGACTAGATGAACCAGGCACTGCAGGTGCTGAATCTGGCAAGTAGGGAGGGAAGAAGAAAGGGGGGCAGTTATCCAAAGGGTTGATCTGGCCAGTGGGGCTAACACCATGCTGCTCATCTGACCTATAAGGTGATCTCGTGCAACTCTGACACCCCTGCTTTAAGGAAACTTACACACTGCACTAAGCAATCACTGTCATGTACACCATCCTGACACTGTGTTGTGATGCTCCCTGTGTAACTGTTCAACTTTAAGTCATGATAATACTTTGCTCTGACTCACTATCCTCCCACAGTTAAACAACTCTGCCATGAGAATGTCACAAGGGAAAGTATGAGGAGACAGAGATATACTATGACTATCTCATTTTTCTCTCTCCCGTTTAATAGCTGAAAGAGTTTTCTTCCCCCCCTCTCTCTTTTCCCATTCCACTATGGGGTCAATGAACCCCAATACAGCTTGTGTTTTTTTTTAGCTGCAACTTGGGGATAATAATACTAAACAATCCTTTACATGAGGATCTCAAAGCATGTTACAAAGTGCTTCATGTAAGTACCATTTATAACTTTATATAAACATTTAACAGAATAGGACCAACTTCTTGGCTGTTGAAGCAGTTACCACTGTAGGGTTCTTATCCATAACTAAGCTCAAAGGCATTATGGCAATGCCAATAACAACAATAACCCATTCTGGAAATGTATTCTCAAAACCAACAAATTATCTGCCAGGAAAAACAGTCAGGCTTCCTATGTTTTCTACACTAACTCTTAAACTAGTACGCAGGAACTGTCACACTATATTCATTTGTTTGCAAAGAATCGGTAAATGAAAAAATAAAACAAAGGAAAGAAAATGGAACCCTTATCAGTAAAGACAGATTAAAACCTGTCTTCTCTAAATGCTTTGTTTCAATAAAAGCATCTTGTAGTAAGTGTTGTTTGATGGAGATGTGTCCTGTGCTAACCATCAGTCCTACAACATGTCCCCAGTGGGAGCTTAGAGAAATGCTTGAACAAATTGTTTAAGGCAGGAAAAGAAGTATTTGGTATTGGGACTGTTAAACTTCTGGTTAGACGTAGGTGCTGATAGTATTTGTTCTATTTCCTGGCTGTTTCTCAATAGACTCAATATGAATAAAGAGTAAAGTGCTGAAAAATGGGAGCTGAACCAACAGAGCAGAAGATACAGTGCTCACAGATTCTCTGTTCCTGTGCACAACTCAACATGATGCCTGTGCCTATATTTTTAGAAAGTTTCCACAGCTTGTTTTTCCTTAAGAACAGCTTGTGCTACCTGAAGAATTTGCATTGTATCAGCACGTCTGGCTGCCCTCTCTGAAGTAGGGAATAAGTATACTGGGTTTGAAATACTTCCTTTTTAAAAAAACAATTTAAAACACAGGAGGTTTAATACGCCTGGTTCTCTCTATGTTAAGGTTCTTTCTCACTGCTCTACCAGTGTAAGTTAATACTAAACAGACACCAAATTTCTCCTGAGAAAATTCCTATGCAGAGGTCTCAACATCAACCCTTTATTCAGCCCCTGGCACAGGCTGGAATAGACTGCACAATCCTGTGGCTACTTCTGCTTCCCATGGTACATATGCGATTATGGGAGAGTATAAAATAAAGCAGCTGCTAGGCTTCTCTAACTCAGGTAAATGTCCAGGCACACTACTTGCTCTACTTCACTTCAACCTAAGAACCAGACTAACTGAGAGTCAAAGCACCCATCTAACAATATGTGCTGAAGTGTGTATATAGAAATCTCAATGGCTAAATGTGTCAAATACATAACACTGTCGTGCAGTTTTTTCATTCATACAGGAGATCATTCCTACACCTTAGGTTTCAGGTTGAGTTATTAAACCCAATTATACATCTGTGTTTTATTTTTCTTTCTTCAACATTTTAATACATCCATGCATGTGAATGCTGCTTTCCTTTTCCCCAGATTTATAATGCATTTAAGAGATGTTCAGGATTCACATTAACATCTAAGCAGCGGCAAAACTGTCACTTCCACTTCAACCCTCTTGGCTCCTTGATTACAAAGTTCTATTAACTGAAAGCCAGCACCAGTTCACAAAGATAATCAAGAATAAAGGTCAGAAGCTTATGAAAGAATTTTCTTGCCTTTCAGTGAAACAACTGGGATTTGTGCTTAGCATTAACTCACAGTATTAAAAAAAAGGCAGGGATTCAGCAGTCGCTTAATAGTAGACATGATCCCAGCTCCACTCATAACGAGGGATCCAGGTTTTCCGTTCATCATGGAAAAACTGGTAAAATGTGGATTTTCTCATTATGAGAGGAAAAACCCAGATTTTCTCCTTTAAAGGAGAAAAATGCGGTTAAGGCGGGTTTCCCCTTGAAGGCTGGCAGAGTTCCAGCTTGAATGAGGCTGGGGGGAGCAGGAGGAGGGTGGTCAGGCAGGGGGTGCCATGCACGTGCGCACACATACATATGCATATGGCTGCCAAGTAGCCTGGATAGCTGCTTCTGCAGTTAAGTTGGGGGCAGGCAGGGATTGAGGCCCCCATAGTGAGGAAGGGAGTCGGGCAGGGCCAGGGCTGATGCCCAGCTGGGGCGGTGTGTAGAGCTGGGGGCCAGGGCCATGCATGGCCACAGGGCCTGGGCAGGGAGCAGGACAGGGCTGCAGGCAGCTCATCCCAGGTAGGAGTGGGGGACATGTGCCCCCAGATTTATGTATAGTGGTGAATGAGGACTGCCTACTGTGGGCTCAAGGTTCCCTTCTATACTGCCCTCCTCCCCTGCTGCCCTCCTCCTGGGGCTCCACGGGCCAGCAGGCAGTACCCAGCATGGCAGGGCAAAGCAGGGTGGGGAAACTTTGTGCCACTACTCTGAGCCCTACACTGCCATGGCAAAGTGCCCCCTGCCCACCTGGCAGCAGTCGGGGCAGAGGCATGGAGTTGTGCCCCCCGCTGCTGCCAGGTGGGCAGGGAGGGCCTTGCCATGGGGGCTCGCGAGGGGTGTTGGCAGGGGTGGGAGATGGGGGGTGGCAAGTGGCAACCACCTGCAGCAGTAGCATCGGTGGCACTTCTTTCAGGGGGTGTGCCACCAATCTCAGTGGGTGCACATGCACCCACGTGTACCCCCTACACATTGCCAATGCACAAAACTATGGGGTAAACACTAAGCAGTTCTTCTGAGGCACCCGCTTGCTTCTGTAAGAGTCTAAGTCTCAGGTAATGGTGGAGCTGCTTAAGTGTCAAGCCAGTATTGGGCATTAAGTGCAGTATCAATTTTCAGGATTCCAGGAATCTTTCAATCAGCGGTTCAAATGCAATCCACTGAAAATGCAACTGAAAGCTGCTGGTGTATGATGGCTGGTAAGGTACGGGAAACAAGTGTGGTAGTCTAAATCCTGAAGTAGCTCCCATTAAATATGTGTTTATGTCACTAATAATGCTGCCATGACTGGATGACAAGTGACCCTCTGGGACAGTCTAAGCACAGAGGTCAAGGATTGAACTGGCAGCATGGAGACTGAACTACCCTTGTGCTCTTAAAGGAAAGTCTCTTCAGAAATATAGTAAAACACACTGGTAATGAAGCTTGCACTGCCTTTTCCCATGGTGTCCAGGTGCTATGGAAATATGATGAACTTCAATCTCCAAGCTGTCAATTCAACAGCTTTTACAAATGCCACATTCACATAAAAAATATTTTTCCATCAGCTTCTTTTTCCTTTTGCAGTTTTTATTACTGAAAATAAATTATACAGGGATTAGTTAAATCTGCCAAATAAGAAAAGAAATCTTCTGATTATATTTCATGCAGGGCCATATTTCTTCTCTCCTTCACCTGCTTCAACTTATTTGTTTTGCTAAGTATATTAAAAGAGACATAAAAGGGGTAGATGAACTCCTTATGAGATTAGGCACTTTGTTCTGGACAAGGAAAATACATTGTTTTCTAAAGGTCTAATCCAAGCCCAGACCAACAGGAGTCAATAAGAGACTTTTTTTTGACCTCCTCACAATGTGTTCTATACAGAAGGATTGTGCTTAGAGGAAGTGAGAGACCAGGTTCAATTCCAACCTTCATCTGAAAGAATACAAACTGGCACAGCCCAATGTCCTGATGAACACTGTAAGCATCAGCTATAAACAGCTTTACAGTAGAGGGGCATACTCCACCCATCCCATTGGATGTATTCCACTATGCAGAAAATAACTGCAGATTTACTGGGCCACAAGAGAAACAGGAAACAACTGCATAGCACAGTGGGCATAGTAATCACCTAGGAGTAGGAAATCCTGTATTCTAGCTCCCATTTCTAGGACGTCTTAATGTAAAACGTACACGGTCTTTGAAGGAGGGACCAGAACCCTGGACTCCCTATTGTCGGTCATGCTTACTCCTAGTTTTTTTGTTCCATCTACCGTATTTACTTGAATCTAAGACAAGGTTTTCAGCATGGGGGAAACCCCTCCTTGTCTTGGATTCAAATATAAGGTGGAGGGGGAAAAAGAGGCAGGGAGGTGCTGTGGCTTTTACTCTGGCCCTGAACCTGGGTTGGGGCCCGAATCAAACCATAGCAGCTGCCTGGCTCCCCCCTCCACCTGTCTTCTGCAGCCTCTGTCCCTCCTCCCCCGCCCCCTGTTACGGTCAGGTGAGGCTCTGGCTCCAGCAGCATTTCTTCCCAGGGCATAGAGCACTTGGAAATTACAACCCCAATAATTTAAAAGAAAACTACTGTTCTGGATTCCAGGTGCATTCTTAAATTAGAGATGATAAAGCTCAGCTATCTGTGTCCTAATCCTGACTGATTTAGGATCATAAATCCCACAGACTTTCATTGGGAATTGTGCTCCTAAATCACTTTAAGGCTTCTAAAACTCCTGATCTTAGATTCCTTGCAAGGCATCAAAAAGTCTGGCTCTCATCATTTTATGCTTCAGAATTCCCATATGCAATGGGAAAGTACTATAAAGCAATGTGGTGAGGCTTTATTTCTTAATACACCTAAAGCAGTCTTGAGAGCATCAGAAGCAAGATGATATGCAAGTGCAAATATTTTTAAAGAGCTATTGTTTCAGAAAGCTAAGTGGATTTTTATCTGTGCAAACTAAAAAAATCCAAGAGCAAAGGAGAAAATTTAGGAGTCTTCAGTTATTTTTTCAGATTTTGTTTACTTGAAATTTGGAGATTAACTGGGTTTCACATTTTGGAAAAATAATATTTTAGAAAGCTAAAATCTACTGAACAAGTGTACAACATATTCTGTCAATCATAAAAAACATATACAGCATTTAACTTCAAAACTGTATCATTACATTTAACAATTATCTTTCCCAATTCTGTGATTACATTTGTGTGTGCAAATAGTATAAAAGATATAATTATATGAGCTGTACATTAATGCATCAAGTTGATTAAAAAAACAACAAACAAACCCAAATTTCCATTCAGATAACAGTAAAATCATTAACCAGAACAAGGAAGGCCATTTACAGACAAAATCTAAACTACTAATACCTATCAGCACAACACAGCAGCCCCTTAATATCATTGAATTATGTCCTGTTGTTTCTAGAAATTGAGCTTTAATCCTTAACTGTTAATTTGACTTTGGCTCCCAACTTCACTGTTCCTTTCATGCAGTTTAATGTTGTGAGAATATTTGAAGTCTTGCCTTGCTTTGTCTAAATATGCTGTAACTACAGCACATTCTTTCTTTGTGACTTAATGTTGTAATTTGAAAAGAAAATGTAAGAGTAATTACTGATGTAATAAAACATGAACACACTGTAGACAACTCTATGGAATGTTAATTAGGAAAAGTAGATTGTGTTATGATTTCCCTGTCCTCTTTTCAATAAGCTGTCTCCAAATGTACATCTCATTTTCATGGATTTAAAGTCTTCAACATTTTTTGTCAACCCCATCTTCAGCTTTTAAAGGTATAAACATAAAGAAAATTGTGGTGTTGCTAAATATGGCAACATCCGGAGTTCAATCTTCTTACAGCAGAATGTATGTCTAAGAGCTTTTCTCTTTATTCTTTGCTCTATGCAAATATACTAAAGCATAAATATTGGAAAGGTTGATTCTTCTTAATTTCTTTGCACTTAGATCCTGCTTAGATCAAGACCATGTCTAACCAGGCTCTGACAGTAGATTAACAGTCCTGCCATACCAACATGCTTGAAACAGAAGCTTAACTTTATGCTTAAGGCACTATGTCTTATGTACATTACTATATAGAAGCACAATTTTAATAAACACAGTGTAATGTAATTTTCAGTGCTCTCACTGATGATAAAGCATGGAGTATGAAACAAGAAAATTCACAGATCTGTTTATTTGTCCAAGGGAAACAAAGAGATAAATTACAATATTTATTTCTACAAAGTGTTACTTTTACATTGCTTTGCACAGACTGCACCCTGAAAAAAACCCTTTTGATAACAGAAAAGACAGACACATACAACCCTTGTCATCCACATTTGAGAGTAGACGGAAGCACAATTTTGGCTACAGTACATGATGAAAGTCTTCCCTTACATTTAGCTCTGTTACAGCTGTTCCTAATTTACTACCAGCTATCAGTCACTAGGTTTTCAAGCATTTTCTATAAGAAATGCACTCCACAATTTTAAAAAGTTTTTGTCAAGGACTTTTGCAATTCTATCAGCACAGCTTTGCTCAAATCCAACTTTCAAGTAACATTAATCATCTTTTCCCATCTGTTACAGACTCTCCAAGCTAATCATCATATCAGAAAGTTCAGAAGTGAGCCTTTTTTAAACAATATTTATCACTTTTTATAAAATACAAATATGATATCCCATCTTCACAACACCATGACAAAAAGTTTATGGAGAGACATAATTATAACAAATCAGCTCTGAAAATCTTTAAAATGAACTGAGTCTCCTTTTCATCCATCACTACTTTACATGTGTCTGAGAGTGCCACTCAACGTATTAGGGCTTTGTCATTGTTTTTATCATAAATCCCATTTCTAAGGTGCTCTTAACTCAACAACTTTACTGTACTCCATATCAATATGAAGCCTGGCACATCTGTTTTATCTCATGTGTGACCTCTCTCTCTAGATTGAAAAGGCATAGCTTTCTCATTTAAATAAACAGGAGGAGGAAAAGAATAAGAGGTTAGGTGTCCATTAGCTGGATTTTTATAGTAGATAACTTTGTTTCATACAACTTGCATCTCAGGATACTTAGCAGAGTTAACCTGCTAACCTACTATCTAAATATACTTTGTAATTGATGAAAGAGGAAGAGAGAGCACAGTCAAAAGTAAAGACCTAGAACCAAAATCTATTATCATTCAACTCTGACATGAGTGGGAGCTTTGTGAGCAGGGTGATGGCAGGATTGAGGGCTTACTGCTGCTTCTATTGAAGCTGAAGGATATCGTGCCATTGTCTTCAATGAGATACAAGCAGGGCCCAACACACTTAGAGTAAGATGCCCAGATATGCCAAGTTTGGGAGCAAAAGATGATTTTGAGGCATGACTAAATTCTCCAGGGGTCAAAATGCCCCCAGACATAAATTAGATTAATATAAGGACTATTCTACATTATACCTACTACTACAGCCCCAGAGAGATGGCTGTGCTGTGAGGACATCAGGCAGAGTAGCACAATTGCTGTCCCTGATACTCTACTTCTACTACTAGTGCTCTCCTGTGATATATATAGCAGCTACTTGGAGTGCATGAGAAAGCAACCTCAGCTGTCCCTGTAGGCAGCTTTACAGCTGCTTTTTGCTACTGCAGAAGTGCAAGGCAGACATGGACGCAGCCAGGAGAGTAGCTCTAATTTTTTGTTAAATGTGACTGCATACTTTACAAAATAAGAGACAGTCAAATCAAATAAGGGATAAGTATGCGTTTGACTATGTAATGTATAGTAAGGACCCCCAAAAAGTATTGTAAAACTTGGCAAATGAAGCAGCCCACTCATACATCTAGCAAAAAGGGGAATATATACCCAGATTTTCAAGCACAGGAGCCTAAAAAAAAAGAAAGCAGCAGCAGGAAGAGAAGTCAGGGCTCTTGTGCATGGCACATGTGTGGCTCCAGCCCATGCTGTATGTGGGGAGGGAGTGGAGCCTGCTCTATTGCCAGGGCTCCACTCCCATGCCTGCATGTGCAGCACTCGCAAGGAGGGAAGCCCCACATTGGAGCCAGCTGCTTCCCCTGCTCTCTGCTGTGCAGGTCTCTGGACTCTGCTGGAAGAGGAGGGAACTCTCTCCCCCTGCTTCCCTGCGGAGTCCAGTGCGGGGCTTCTCCTCTTTGAATGTAGAGCTGCAGGCATGTGGCACAGAGCCCCTGTGATATAGGCAGCCAGCGCTGCACCGGAGGCAAGGACTGCAGCCCTACGCAGCCTGCCTGGCCACTTCTACCCTGAGGCTCCGAGCTGCATACCTGTAGCTCCGCATTCGCAGCTGGGAAGCCTCACGCTGGACTCCATGTGGAAGCAGGGTGTGGGGCTCCCTCCACTCCAGGCAGAGTGCAGGGACCTGTGCAGGAAGGAGCAGGGGAGCCAGGAGGCTCCAGTGTGAGGCTTCCCCAGATGAGAGTGGTAGAGCTGTAGGTGCGGGGAGCAGAGCCCCCGTGATAGGGCAGGGTCCACTCCCTCTCCCCATCCAGCACTGGCTGGAGCTGTGCCTGCACCAAGCATGAGTACCCTGACCTCCTTGCCTGCTGCTGCTGCTGCCAGGCAGAAGGGGGCTGCACACCATAGAGGGAGCATGTGGGAGTCCCTACACCCCCCATCCTCACACCCACACCCTGCCCAGCTGAGTCCCATGCTCCTGTGCCCTTCTGGGGGAGGAGGAAGAGGGGAAAGAGATCCCCCCCCAGCATGGAACAGTGCCTCCCCTGCCCTCTCCTACCCTGGGGCCATGCAGCATTGTATTGCCCCCCACCCGCCTCCCAGCACCATGGTGGCCATGGGAGGGGGAAGGGGAGGAAGAGGAAGAGTCCCCATCCAGCACCATACACAGTGCCCCTCCCTACCCTGGGAGGAGGAGGAGGGGGAAGAGTCCCTCCCAGGTTGGATCGGAGTCCCCCACCCCACCCTGCAGGACAACCAACCCAACATGGTCCTGTTAAGGTGAAGGAGGCAGGGAGAAGGGTTAATTCCTCCCTCCATCCCTTCCCTGAAGCCAGGGTCTGCCAGCTCCAGGGGCCACTGCTACAGGCCCCTCCCCTCCGTTCTCTGGCTGACAGGGCAGACCCTGGCTGCGGTGGGGAAAGAGGGGAAGGAGGGAATAATTACCCCTCTCCCTTCCCACATTTCCTTAATGGGGCCATGCCGGCTGGTATCTCTGCTAGGGCTGGTTCCTGCTCCGGCTAGAGAGCATAGGGGTGAGGTCAGCCCTGTGGCTGCAGCAGAGAGCCCCACCCAGCCCAGAGAGCATGCCAGGATGCTGGGGGAGTCTCATTTAACTTAAACCAGGAAGGGGTCTGGGACAGATATTGCAAAAACTAGTTTGAGCCAAATCGGTTAAGTCTGATACTACATTCATCCAGGTTTGTCTCAAACCAGTTTTGGCCATTTGGAAACTTGTTTCTGCACGCTGAATGTCTGTCCTTAGCCCAGAAGTCTGAAAATTTGGTGGTGGGAGAGCAATGGCACATCTCCCCTGCTGTCAAACTTCTGGATCTGTGGGGAGCCATCTGGGATATGCCATCTAGATAGCATGGCCATGTGTGCTAGATTAGGTGCCAAAGGCAGAGGGGGTCCTCAGGGCCTGACCCCGGGATGTGGGGGGTAGGTATAGGCCCCAGTCTGGCCTGCAGACCAACCCTGTGCCACTGGGCCAGAAGATTGAGCGCTACTGATGTAAAGTAAATATTGCAATGCTAAAAGAAGAAAGTGGACATCCCCACTCAAAAGTACTGGAACTAACTACGTCACTGAAAGATTTCACATGTGCCTTAAGGAATCCTCACCAAATGAAAGGGAATTATAAAATGTTTTCTTGTTAAAAGGGTGTAGGTTGTAGCTGTGTTGGGCTTAGGACATAGGCAGACAACCAAAGAACCTTCCTGTTAAAATGTATTTTGACAGAAAACAACTACCAACATATTAATATAAATGTCTGAGGAGTTTTACTTTTCCGAGGGAAGTTTCCCACAAGTATCCAGGCACAGGTGGGTGAACTGAGAAAGCAGTTGCAGCATTACACAGAGGCCCACAGGTCTCCTAATCACTGCAGTGGAGCCAGCAAGAGGTCAGTGCATGTGGTCTCACCTGATTCCTACTAACCTTTATGTTCTGTGGTCCTGAACAGGTTGATAAGTTGGGCGGTTTCTGTAGGCCTACCTAAGACAAGTTAAGGGGATGTCACAGGATCAGTGCTTAGTGGCTCAAATTCTTCAAACGAGTATGGAGGGACTTTGTCAAATACAAATGGCCACAGTCAACTGCCCTGGTAGGGGGTCTGATTATGTGCCTCCTCATATCCTTCTTATATTTTGTGCACAGCATGAGGGTGAATTTCATTGCAAGTGTTACAGGGCTCATCCACAGAAAAAGGAATGCAGGAAAAAACATTTGGAAGTGTAATGAGCCTAAATGTAACCCATGCAACTACAGAAGAAGCTTGCCCCTGAGCCTCAAAACCAGGAGAAAAGGTTTTATCTTAGATGGAGGCACAGAAAGAACCATGTTCTTAGTGATAAATGCAGTCTCCAGAAGCACCTTGTCTTTTTCTACCTGTTTATTTTTCAGTGATCATTTTTTGAAGGACAGCAGATTTGCTTTAAGTTTCCTATACACAGTATCTGATATTGAAGTGTGATTTTGCACAGACTTTCCCTGTTGAGTTTTTCCTTTGAGAAAACAATTGGCATTACTAATTACAAATATAGTATTACTATATCTATTCTATGTATTGCTGTCCTCCTATAGCAGAGAGAAAGATATATTCACATTTAATACTGGCTAACAATATGAAATGTATACATTATTTCCTTGAGTATTAAAGACCTAAAATGTAGAAGGGTGTTAATAATATACTAAATTGCAAACATGATATTCTTTGCTGAACACTTGGAAGTACCAGAAAAAAAGAAGCAAGACATATTCAAAATATATGGAATGTTCACTGAGAGTCATTATCTTCTCATTGATTTTGCTCTTTCATAACACACTCTCTCTTCTGCAGTGGGATTTTTAGTACAATTCCAAGTGAATTGTAAAGGGTTACATTTAAGTATAAATCATGTTTATATAAATTCCAAACCTATGTTACTAACAAGATGCTAGACTACTAAATCTGGCATTTTTAAACTAACCTGTACTTCTTGTTTCCTCCTTGTACTGTGGATTAACCCTTCACAGTCCTTCTATCTCAGACAATGAAGCGTTGCCAGACGGCTCTCATGTACTAACACTATACCACTATGTTTGAAATCCAAACACCCAAGAGGAATGTTAGTTAGTATGTATGTTCTGTAGCTACTCCCCATCCCTTTTAAAAATTATCTAACTTCACCAAAAAAAATAAAATGGGCAGCGATGCTTTAAGAATTCAGTATTTGATTACATACAATACATAGTTTGCACGTCCCTTATGCATTTAGGACTGTGGCAGAAGGCCACCTATGTTTCTCCCTAAAAACTCTGTTCCGTGACAATTTGATTAAGATGGGCCCTGCAGAGGGTACACACCTTACCCTATCTCTTTAGGTAACCCGAGCTGGATACATTTCTGAGGGAGGGGGGAAACCTGCTCCCTCTGCCTACTGTCTGTGCATAACGCTTAAGAGATGCCTTGGCACAGCTGTGTTGAGCACATTGCGAGTATGGATGCAGGGAGTTTCCCCTGTAGCGCGGGAAAAGTTTCGATGCATGGTCAGAGCCCGCCAAAACCTTGCAGCTGCACCAGCGAGTGCATGCTTGTGATTGGCTTACGTTAAAGTTTGCATATATGTCGGTCGGCAATTGGCCCACTGACCAAATAAGAGGCTTGAGCGATGCCCGCCCAAACCGGAGGAGAGCTGGGACATGCATGAGGAGAAATCCTGTGTGCGTTTCCAAGCCACGGAGGAGGCCTGATCAACTGACAACAACTCCCTGCCGGATTCATCCGACGGCCCATACCCTGCGTGAGTGTGAGCTTCTGTGTGCCTGAGTTCCTGATTGAGTTTTGTAACTTCAAGGAATATGCCTGCAGTCTAAGGACTGTAAGTAAAGTTTTTTTTGCTTCCAACAACCTGCGAGTCTAGTGCCCTAATTCCACATTCCTCAGCAGCCCCACTCCACCAGCGTTTCTTGGCCCCAAATAGCATTACGAATAGGATTATCAGTATGCCGGGAAGACGCGATGGAGCTGGAATTAGTTAAGGGTTGTCCCTGGTGCAGTGGAAAATGCCACGTGCTAGACGCTGCGGAATTGGAAGTGCATATCGCTTACCATCAAGCGGGGGGAATGGGAGGAAGAGTTGTGAGCAGTTGCCTTTCGCTTGAGGGAGAAGGGGACCCAGCGAAAGAGTGGGAAGTGAACCTGCACTCAAGAGCCTTTGGATGTGTAATGGGGAGCGAACGGGTTTGGTTTAAACCCCGAGAGCAAGGGGGCAGTGAGTCCTCAGCTGAGCAGAAGCTGAGTGAGGAAGATGCGGCTCTCAGTCGGGAGTTCGCTCACTGTATGCGCTGCGTATGAGAGAGCAAAGGACCAGCGCTGATAGATGTAGACATGCTGTTACTGGAATTGGGACAGCCGGAGCTTTTGGAGCTCCACGGAGAAGCAGACGGAAGCCACTTCATATCTGAAGGGACTGGCCCAGTGTTAGAGAAGAGGAGAATGCTGCGAGTAATGTTCAGCATGATCACAACCCTTATTCAGGAAAGGACTGAGTTAGAAGCCCGATTGTGCGCCGTACACGCGGCTAAGCGGGTTGCAGCTGTGGAAAGCCGGAGTCCCCTGTCATCCCAAGATGGCGGTGAAACAGAAGGGGGCCGCCACAGAAAGGTTGAGAAGGAGGGCAGAGTTCCCCATGGCGGGGTGGAAGAAGCGACTCTACCCCAAAACGGTAGGGTGGAAGTAGCAACTCCACCCTAGAAATACTGCCACGGTTGGGAAAAAGGGCGGAGCTAACAGCAGGGCGGAAGTAGCAACTCCAACCCAGAGCATCGGGGTGGAAGTAGCGACTCCACCTCAAGACATTCCCACGGGTCTACCCCTGGGCCGTAACCAGGAGCCAATGAAAAGCATCCTGCAACTGAGTCCCTCATCAGATGCAGCAACAGCTCGAGCAGCCATGAACCCTGTGGCAACGGAGGGTCAGGTGATGACTGCAGCCTGTACTACTGCCAGCACCTATCATGTTCGGACCTGGACTGAGATTCAGGCCTTGTGTAAAAGGTCTAGAATAAGAACAGTGGAGATGCTGGCTATGTGGATCGGACGCCTGGTTATGGAGTTCGGATCCGATTTTGTGGATTGGAATGAGTTAGATGAGCCTCGTGGAGCGGAGGACATGCTGCTGATGTCAGCATAGTGAGGTACAATTTTTACTAGCCAATCTTGCTTCCAGCACTTCTTGCAGGTCAAGCCAGCCAGGGAGCCTATGCGTGGCATGAAGGAGGACCATCAAGGGTCAGCATGGAGCAGATCTTACAAGCAATCATCGGACTTTCCTTTTGTACGTGGAACCCGAGATGGCACACACTGGGACTGTCACCAGCCCAGCAGCAGGAACTGTGGCCTCACCGTCACCTGCAAGATCCGGGAGCTGTTCCAATTGCGCTGGCAAGTATCGATGCCTGTGTCGAAGTGTACGGAGAAAGAGCTGCGGTTATTCTCCGAATGTTGTTGAATCCCTTAGCCGGACAGCCTGCAAGTGATTTCTTGAGGCAGCTACCGTGACTGCAAGCCTTGGTAAAGCTGGGTCAAAGAGAGTTCAGCGACCCAGAGCAGCATCGAGCACACGAGTCAACCCTGCGACGATTTCAACCGACGCAAAGGACACCGAAGGAACGCGAAATGTTTAGGTTCCTGATGTGGTACTCCAGGCTTACCAAGCAGCAGTTGAGAGTGCTAGGCAATGAAGGTCAATGGAACCTGGCCTATGAGATGGGGTTCCAACGCCAAGATGAACCAGACGACAGATCATCTTGCGATAATGATTAATTTTTCTGTCAGTAAGCTAATTAATTTTTTTGCCTAAGAATTTCTTTCTCTGCAGGTCCGCTGGAACGTGTGCAGACTGGATCGGAGAAGAAAAAGATTTTTGAGAAGAATGAATTGTCTCTGTGGGTCCGCTAGGAGGTGTGTCCAGACCAGACCAGAGACAGCATTCTGAGAGAGGGAGAACCTCTGAGAACTGGGATGTGATGATGCCCAATAAAGTTTTGATGATCGAACTGTTCATCACAAATGTACTGATCCGTACTTGTGTTTTGTTAGGATATTGTTCGATTAGATCGTTGGAGAATGAACTTGCTTTGTTGTCCGCTCTTGTCTATGCTCATTTGCAATGTAAACCTGTACAACAGTGTGAGTGTGATGTAACCCGTCCGAATGTGCTGCGAACACCACTGTGCCTTCGGCAAGGGGGCATGTCTGTGCATAACGGTTAAGAGATGCCTCGTCACAGCTGTGTTGAGCACATTGCGAGCACAGATGCAGAGATTTTCCCCTGTAGCGCAGGAAGAGTTTCGGTGCACGGTCAGAGCCCGCCAAAACCTTGCAGCTGCACCAGCGAGTGCATGCTTGCAATTGGCTTACGTTAAAGTCTGCATATGTGTTGGTCGGCAATTGACCCACTGACCGAATAAGAGGCTTGGGCGATGCCCACCAAAACCAGAGGAGAGCTGGGACACGCATGAGGAGAGATCCCGTGTGTGTTTCCAAGCCACAAAGGAGGCCTGATCAACCGACAACAACTCCCCACCGGATTCATCTGACGCCCCATACCCTGTGTGAGTGTGAGCTTCTGTGTGCCTGAGTTCCTGTTTGGGTTTTGTAACTTCAAGTAACGTGCCTACAGCCTAAGGACTGTAAGTAAATTTGTTTTTGCTTCCAACAACCTGCGTGTCCAGTGCCTCAATTCCACTCCATCAGCAGCCCCATTCTGCCAGCGTTTCTTGGCCCCCACACCTACATGACTGGCATCACATATCTGGGTGAGGGGCATGGGCTCCCTGGGGAGCTAGGAACTGCCAGTCTGCTCAGCAACTAGTGATGCATTTTAAATTGGTTAGCTGACAGCCAACCGGTGCTGGCCTCCACTGGACCAGGTAAATGAGGTAATAAGAAGGGCTATATAAGTTAAGGACTGACCAGGAGGAGGGGGCAGCAGCCATGAAGAGACTCTGGAGACAGAAGAGCTGGACCAGCTGAAACCTGCTCTCTCTCAAGACTCATGATCAAGGAGCTGCCTGCCTCCAGAAGGAATCTCCACCTGCCTCTGGATGATACTTGTCAGTAAGCTACCTGAGATCCAACTAGATATATAGTTTGCAGTAACTCAGATGCATGATCAAAGGCTACCCAGTCATGCCAGTTTGCTCTATGGGATTTCTCTGATATTGCTCTACCCTGTACCCTATTCCAACCCTACACCTTGTAACCAATAAAGTTCTCCATTGTACCTAGTGTGGGAGACTTATTGGGAGTGGGTCTACATTACGCCTTGGGGTCCCCTTGGTTCAGCTGCCTAAAGGAGACTACTACTTGTGCTCCGACTGAAGGAAGCATCCCAAGTCCTTGAAGTGAATCAAGTACCCTCAAGGGCTACTAGGCCTGTGTTTCCCAGGGTTCACAGAGCCAGAATCAAACCCATCCCTAGGTGGTGGCAGTGCTACCCCCAGGCTAGTGGGTGTGCTCTAGGAAGGGGGTCGGTCAGACATGAGGCGTCCCCAGGGAGGCACTCGGAGCCTGGAAGGTGGTTGGGCGCACTGAGGTGGGTGGCTCAATGCAGGAGTGCCTCCTCCTGGCCCGCCACAAGGACAATACCTCTCTTCCAGAATACAGCCAAGCAGGAGTGGATACAGGATTTCCCAATGGGGGATGCAGGAGCAGCAACCCACACTGAAGGGTTGGCTGCACCCCCTAGCGAGGGCAGACTATAAGTCTGTAAAGCCGGTCAAAACCCCCCCTTCCTGCTCAGAGGCAGATCCCTTTCCTCCTCTTCCCACCTGCACCCCCTCCCTCCCCAACTTCCCTGTCTACTGCTGCTATTTTCTCCACTTCTGTAGGACAAGGAAACTCCAGAGCTAGCTGGGCTAGGCTGGCTCAGCTTGGGAAGGGGTCAGTGGCACTAGCATGGTGGAAAAGTAGTTCCCCCCACCCTGTCCAGAGCAGATGCGGGAAAAGGGAAGCCCTGTCTGTCAGTGCTGCTGTCATCCCCGTCCCCAGCTCAGTCCAGCCCCAACCTCTGGGACAGAGGAACCATGCCTTTGAGCAGAAAGGATGAGGGAGGGAGGATCTTCACATGTGTTAGAGACTTTAAAAAGTCCCTAGAAGCTCCTGTGGTGCATTGCAAAAGCATCTCCAGCCTTGGCCCACTTCACTACTTCCATGTGGGCATGGGTATGGTTCTCACATAGCTGAACTCCATGCTGAACTTACACTTTGTATGGCCTATCAGAATCCTACCCAGCTCCTTTCCAAAGGAACCACATCAGTTCTGCTGCAAGTCTCTGAACTCATGAAAAAGAAATAAGATTTGCTATTTAGGATCCCAAAGGAGAATCTGGCTCTTATTTTACAATTGCATTGTGCAGCCATTTGGAGATTTTTAAAGATAATCTGATAACTCTTAGTAGGACTTTCTGAACTGAAAATATTTGCCTTTCCAGCTAACAGGAAGCTTCAGTAATTTACTTGGTCTTAAGGCACTTAGCATTAACTGAGAGCAAAACAGTAATGACTAATGGAGACACATTGCTTAGGGATGAAGTGAGGCAGTCTGGTGCTCTGTCTCACCTTGAAAGTGGCTTTTGTGCTGTCACATCAGCTTATATCAGCACTGAACCGCCACTGATTTGATCATAATTGTCCTAATTAGACGTTAAATGAATGCACTGAGTTTCTTAATAATCAATGCTACCTCTGCATCAAGGTATTTCACAGAGTGCAGTACTGGGCAAGGCAGGTTGGACTAGTACAGGGGGTCAGTGATAAAAGAAAACCATCTGCATCCAAGTGTTTTACAGGTTTCCAGACATGTCAATAGGTCATAACACCTCACAATTTACACTTATGTTTCAGATTAAAAGGCAAAACTTAAGGAATCGTATTGAGAAGATGTTGACAAAAATTAGTATCTATCTCAGCAAAGGCTTGTTTCCACAGTAGTCAAGAGAAGCACGGTTGGGCCCCTTACAAGAAGCCCAGTTTACATGCCAGGTCCTTCAACAAAGATTCACAATAGGGACCTACCTAATTCACGACAGAAGTGGGGTGCACTGCCGCTCCTTTAATCTTGCAGGTTTAACTACAATGCAAATTAACTGCAGTCAACTGTATCAAACTGTATTAACATGCTATTAGCATTAGCAGTTAGTCCGAACACCTATCCCATCATTTATAACTTTCCTAAACTTAATCAATAGGCTTAGAAAAAATGTCCAAACTAACCTTTTCTCATTTGGGTTTTTAAACGAGGAGGAAAAACTACACAAAATGTCTAGAAACATTTAGTAAATAATTAAAAACACATTTTATTTGTTAAAATCCCACATATAGATAAAATTTAGGACAAAGGAAAAAGTGATCTATGCCACATATACTCCTCTGAGTTCTGATGGTGTCTCACACCATCTGGGGATGGACTCACAGCTGGTGTAAACTGCTGGCTCCAACTCTGACACTATACTTCAGCTGAGGATTTGCTCATGTGCTCTATTTCCACAATAACCAGGATGTTATCAGTGCTCCTTTATTTGTGTGTAAGCTATTACATATCAAATGGCAAGAGTTTATGTAGTATAACTCTGTATCTTGGGTACAAAATAAGGCCAGAGGGCAAACACCTTCAAATATCCAAAAAATTTGGGCACTGAATAATAGCTGCACTTCTTTTTGCTGACTCCTTTTGTCATTTAACTAACAAGCCCTGACCTTTGGCCAGAGTCAGCTGAATTTGATCTCAGATAATTCTTATTTTATAAAGGCTTATGTAACACAGACAGCTGTAAAATATTCTCCTCTATCTTTTACTTCTCTGTCCAAATTCTGTCAGCCTTATTGAAGCCAACTACCAAGCCCATAGAAATTTTGTTCAATCCAGGAGCACAATTAAGGAGAATCTGACCTTCTTCTTTAAAAAAATGAAAATAATAAATGCACAATATTCTGAGTTGACTGATACAGGCAGAGGTAGCAACAGACATGTATAAAACACTTCAAGAGCTTACAAATGGAAATAGTGCCAAGCCCGGACTGTCAGCTGTTTGCAAATGTGCCAGCAAGCTGGAAAACAGCACTAAGTACCATTTTCACTCTCTGTTGCATTCTTTGTAATGCAGACTGAATGTTACCACTCACTGCCCAAAGGTACCGATAAAAACTTTAAACAAGGATAATTAAAATGCAATGAGCTAGTTTTATGATTTGTTAAACTGAGAAATAAGTGACTGCTATGGTAGCTCAAAAGCAAATGCAATATTGCAAACATTCAGATGACTGTAATTCTCTAAAATTAATGCATATGTATATAAATATATTCACTCAGTGTAATTCACTGTGTTGCTGAATTTTGCCTTTTTTTTCCCCTCAAATTTTTGGTCTAAATATTACAATTTTTTCCACTTTTCAATATATTGACTTTATGACTATTTTAATGAATCTATAAGCTTTGAGAAGCAAAGATTAATTGTATATCTTCAAACATGGAGGCAGTGCCATAAAAGAAGCCCAGTTTCTACTCTGTTACCAAACTACACCCTGCTGAGACTTGTCACCATAAAGACTCCCCCAACAAGGTTATCCTAGAATAAAGTCTCCCCCTTGTGGATCTGTTACATAACAAAGGTTCCATCAAAACACTGCATAACAAAGCCTCTGCTCCTAGGCTGATCTGTGAAATCTGCGGAAAACTCACTTCAGCACATGCCCTATCCCAGGAGGCTTGACCTCTCCTGAAAGCAAAAAGAGATATTCTATTCTGACAACCCATTATTTTGTGATTTTAAAAAACAATAAACCAAATTCCTAAAACAAATTCTCTTTCTCTCCATTATCACATTTGAATTAAGTTTTTCAGCCATGAATGTTTAGTTTGATGGTCACAAGTGTGATTCAGGCCAAACTGTTGTTTCCTATTTAATTAGGAATTTCAGATGTTCTATCTGACACATGGCACTAAGTAAAAATAAAGGGGTAAAGTAACTTTTTTCTCCCTGTCCTTGAAAAAAGTTTCTCTTATTTACATAAAGTAATTATGTCAAAGACAATTCCTTATATCCGAGGGATTATGGAGCTATAGAACTATTTGCAGAATGATTCCTCTTCAAGCGCTTGATTAACTGTACCGTTCTCTGACATTTTATTATTATGATCCATTCAAATGATCATGCTGGTCATAATGTGCTCTGAAAGGGCCCAGACTTGGGCCAAAGCATGGACACATTTTATATGCAAGATTTTTTTTTTTAAGGGTAGACCAACACCAATCAAAGTCTTTGATGGCTTGTGATGTTTTTCAATTATCAATATTATTCAATATTATTATTATTTTCAATCTGTGACAAGACTCTCACACTTTATTCATGGTATCAACTGTTGAGTCAACACTCAGGTAAAGGATCCTTACCACTATCCAGAGGCATTTTCTCACATTCATTTCAGAATAAGATGGTTAAATATTTATTTCTGGAAAGTTTCATAATACTGCTAGACTTTGTTACATTCATTGCTTCTCTCCTATCTCTATGCAGTAATTGCTTGTAAAACATTAGCATTGTAATTTATTGCTAACACTGTACTTCTCACTTGAATAAATGAGTAAAAAAATATTACATTCCTTTATTTGATGACTAGAGAAAGACCAACAAAGCTTGTTTCTGCTTCTGAAAAAGTGGTTAACTTCCATTAAAACTAGGGCTGCAGGATGACACAGAAAGAAGTCATAAAAGCTACTGGGTTAGATAACATGGGAGACTGTTTTCTTTCTAACCATAGAAAGGATACTGCATTTAGAGACAGTGTGAGCTTCCCTGTGCTGGCCTGTCAACATGTCTCAGTTTTGCTCTGAAGTGGTAGCTTCTAAGAAGAGAAAGAGCAAGCACTATTCTCTGTCCCCCCTCAGTCCTTGACCTCTCAGCAGCAACTTTTAACAATCTGTGGGTTTTGGATAGATTGTGATTATATTTTTACAGTATGTACATCTAGCCACTAGGAACTAAAGTGAGACCACCTACACATTTCATAGTCATTAAATGGTAAAGATTTTCAACTGTTGGAGGTCTAGGATACTACACATGAAATGCTGGGAACCATTCAGACCTTTTATATATACAATTTTTTTTTAGCTCAGTTCAGTAAAATATATTTTGCCACTTCTGAAGTGCAGGAGGCTGCTGAAACTGAGAACATTGGTTCCAATATGTATCTGCTGGCTGATTCAAGAAAATTGAGTTGGTTTGCAAAAAACTAAACAGCAAAGGATAAGAAGAAAAGGATAGGCAATAAGAGTTTTTCGCAAGAATCATCTCAATTTGGTAATTTAGAAAAATGAGAATACAACATAAATGAGAAAAGTTAGGTATGATATGAGCTGTGTGTGCTCATCTTGTTAGCAGACCTAGGACCACAATTCATTCTGCATATAAAAGGAAAGAGGCAGGTAGTGTAGGTGATATTTAAAACATAGTGCCATTCTGTTCAACAATATTCAAGTCTTGACTTCCAGGAAAATATTATCTTCAAGAATAAGACAATTTGCCTCAGTACTTGTTGCCTGCCAAGCACTGGACTACTACTGCTATTAATGACACATAGTGTATCACATTTTACTAGGCTGGATAATTTGCAATATTTATCCCTGAAGAGAAATGCCAAAACAACCTCTACATGTGCCAATATAATTCTTTTCTGATTCTTATTAATAAACTTAGTATTTATATAGCCTCTGTACATGTATATGTATATATATCATAATGCAAGTCACACATAGGCACTATACAAACAACAAACTCAGTAAACCAAAACATGAGAGACAGAAACACAAAGTCAAAATATTTTAGCTTCCAGATTTAAAACTGGTTTCTATCCTTATGTCTCTTATTGCTCAATTGTTATGCAGCATTGTATGCTGAACACAACACACACACACACAAAATGTAAAGTATATACTTCAGTTCAAGCATTTAGAATGGGGGATCCAGACTCCACATGGAAAATTAAGGAAACTAAATTGTGGAAATTTGCTAGCCAGTCTATCTGAAACATCACCTTCTTTCTCACCATTTCAAACCTCTCACCATTGTATACATTCATTCAGTCTCATTAATGGCGCTTTGTCTTTTACAGCATCATATTTGAGCTTCTCTTCTTCAACCCTACATAATTTTACCCCTTCTGTTGTCATGCTGTCAATTCTCCTTTCATGGTCTCTTTTTATTACTCTTTTCATCTCCCTAATTTCTTTCTCTTGCACTCTGGACTTTTCTACTGTCCCTCAGGTTGCCGCCTATGCTTAGAACAGCCTCCTGTATCCTACCTACAGCACCCTCTCTCTCTTTCTAACAATCTTTCCTTCTAAATTGCTCTCAACATCAATAGTCCCCCCCATCCTTGCTTACCTACACCACTGTTCCCTAGCTCAATAAATGAGAAAAGATAAACATGATGTCATCTGCATATTTAAACCCATGTAACTCCATATAAATTGTAATAATAAATTAAATAAAATGGCCAGATCACAGTGGTATCCCTCCCTCTGTGCAGAGCAAATGGTCACAAAGACTTCATGGCATAGCTCTCCATTATTTCACGGGGCATGGAGAAGATGGAGGCAGGGACATGCTGGCATCATGGAAGTTACCTGGAAAAATTAATACAACTTCAGTGAAGGCCTAAGCTGCTACTTACTGCAATGAAACTCATGAACAGAAAGTATCTTTAGGTTTTGAGACACATTATCTGCAAACCAGAGAAGCACCTGTTATCCAAATACAGTGTAATACTGAGTCTGAAGAGCAACGTGCAGTTTTGGTTCTGGCATCGCTGTCCAGCACTAGGAATATTGCTGGGTCAGGAGAACCAGTGATGGGGATTAGGGCTTGCTCAGACCCAGCCTGCCACTTTAATATTACTATTTACAAAGACTGTGGTCACTTAAAGCTGTTTCTAAATCAACCCTGTTTATTTCACCTGCTGCAGTCTAGTCAAACAGAAAGAAGACTTACTTAGCTATAAGAAAACACAAACCCCATGCCAAATACCAGCCATATCTACAGGTGAGATGGAGACATCCATGGGGAAGTTGAAGCAATAAACTATCCAGCTACTGATTCTCCACACTTCCAGAGGCTACCACTTCACCTGCTGCTGCTGCCGGCCGTACTCCCCCTGGCTCCCACTGACACTGATGCTGTTGTTATACATGAGCCACGTCCAGTCCTCTTTGAATGAGGGCCACTAGGGTCCATGTTCCTTTGTGACGAGTAACACAGTCCTGCCTTTCAAACATTCACGAAGTGTAAGGCCAGAAGGGACCATTAGACCACCTGTCTGTTACAGGCACATGAAACCAGCTATATTGAGCCCAATAACTTGTCATTTATTATAATGTATCGTTCAAATTTCTCATTCAAAACTGTGTGGTTTCCAAACAGGAAACCAGTGTGTACCCTCCTACCCCCCTCAGCTGTTTGGCACCAATGTCTGTCCTTTGCGAGGGATGTTCACACGTGCCCATCCGAAATAATGGATCCCTCATTCTGTTCACCCCTAGTTGAGGGCACTGGAGATTGAAAACCTGGGGAAACAGACTACCAGGCAGACCACCCTGGGATTACATCCTCTCACCTCAAGATAAGGGATGCCAGTCTATCTGCTTGAGTTTAACAAGCAAAATCAACGTTGCTGAGGTGAAAGGGCAACAAGGTATGAAATGAAAGAAGTGCCCCAGAAGTGCCTTTTGGGATGAAGATGCTGGTCCACAACTTCCCTCTGGCACGGAGAGCATCCTTCAGCAAAGGAGATGCTCTCCAGTACAGGAGGACAGGGCTTTCTCAGCTTTCCCCGAGACAGCCGGCTCCACTCCCACACCGGGGACACTGGGGACACCACAGATTACTTTCTGTTCTGAGTTTGAGCCCATTTCTTTGACCCGGCATAACCACATTCCCACACAAAAGACAAGACCCAAGCCTATTCCTCTGCACCCACTTGCTGCCCCTGCCAGGGGCTGGGCAAACAAAAAGCACCCGTTGCCCGAAGCGCCCGAAGACACAGAGGCGTTTGTCTGGTGCTGCACAAAAGCAGAGCAGAGGAGGAGCAGCAGAGCACCGGTGAAACACCTGCCCCCCACCCCCCGGGCCGGGACTCACCTTGTGGGCCAGGACACTGATGTAGCCATCGAGGAGCCCCGTCCCCGCGGGCAGCGCCGGGCGCCGCGGGCCACTGCCCAGCTCCGCCTGCTGCTGCTGCGGCTTCCCCGGCTCGCCCGAGGCCGCCACCGCCACCTGCTGCCGCCGCCGGCCCGGCTCCTTCTGGCCGCCGCCGCCGATGCTGCTGTAGACGAGCAGGACGCTGGTGCACATGGTGGTGAGCGCCAAGCACACCGCCAGCCCGTGGCGCTGCAAGGGGGACACACAGCGCTGGGACCCGCCCGAGCCCCCCGCCCCGCATCCCCCCGCGCCGAGGAGCGGGCTCCCCTGCCCCGGGGACGCCCCCGCCCCCGCCCGGGGCGGCACGAGGACCAGCAAAGCGGGGGCAAAGTTGCTCCCCGTCCGCGGCTGCCCGGCGCGAGCGGGCTGCGCTGGGCTGGGCTGGGACGTGCCCGGGCCGGCTCCGGCCGCTCGCTCCCTCCCTCCCTCACTCACCACCAGGGTCTTCATGTCGCGCTCCCGGGTGTCGCCAGCCCTCAAGCTCGCGCCGCCGGGGCCGCTTCTCCCCCGCGGCTCCCCATGGCGGGCGCGCGGGGCGCGGGGCGCGGGCGAGCGCGGCTGTCGGGGCAGAGCGGCCGTCTGTCTGCGGCGGAGATTAGAGACGGAATTAAAACTGGACCCTCTTAGTCTGAGCGAGACACACGGCAGCCGCCTGCCACTGCCTGCTGGGTCCTAAACGACTCGGCTTCCCTCCTCCTCCTCCTGCGCTCCGCCGCCGCCAGCCCAGAGGCGGCTTCAGGGGCTGCAGAAGTGAAGTTGTGTGCGCCGTCGGGTCCTGCTGCGCCCTGCGGGCGGAGGGACGCGTTTCCCCAGCTCGAAACGAAACGGGAGAGAGGCATTCACAGCTGCCGGCTCCTGGTCCACGTTTGCTTTCACAACTCCCCCCACCCTTATGTGACACGAGCTTGGTTTTCTTTTTTGTTTAAGCCTGCTTTTAGCACCGAGGCACAGTCTCCACCTTCCGTGATTTCTGTTTGTCCTAGTGGAAAATTCATCACTCTCCCAGCATGGATTGGGTTTTGTGAGGCTTGTGGTTTTCAGGCAACAGTCTTTCATCTAAATTGTGTTGAGGGTTTTTTTGTTTTTTTCTTGTTGCCAAAAAACGTAGCACCCACCCTGCCTCCGGCTGGTTTAACTGGGCCCTTTAGAGCCTGGTGCTTCCCCTGTAATGCTTGCTCTCTTCTGGTCCCTCGTTTAAACGTGCTGCTCTCATTTTGAAGCAGATCTATAGTTCCTTGTAGTCTTGCCCCTAATGCCATCTTTCTGGGAGTTGGACATAAAATATATATATATAAATATATATATATATATTTCCACTCTCATTTGATAAGCAGCCCCCGGGAGTCTTTCCTTATTTCTTCCTTTGGTTTTACTGTATTAATGGTGCATAGGTCAATTGTGAAAACTTTAATAAAGCCACTTAAATTGCATGCGTTTCTTGCTCCAGGTATTCCATGTATATATGTGCCCCTTCAAAGCAGCCCATTTTAAGGTTGGTTTCTTATGACGTTATTAAAATGACAGCATAGCATTTTTGCAAAATAAGGTATATCTTAATTATGAACCTATTTCTCTTGGAACTAGTCATCAAAAATAATAGTTTTAATCTATGGCTTCACATCTAACCTATAGCAATATAACGTTAAAGATTACATTAAGGAGAAAATGATCAGCAAGTTAACTCAACCATGATCACAATAGCATCTTTCTCAAGGCTGGAATTGTCACTGAAATTCATTTTTCATATTTACTAACTCATTGGTAGAGTATCAGTGGAACAAATACCATCCCTAGCTATGGCGCAGCATGCAGCATCTAATGCCTTTTAAGAAAGTAGAAATTATTAGCAGAAACAATGTATGCCACATCAGTGGATAGGGCAGTAAACATGCTTTATCATTTGAAAGAAGATTGTTGGTATTGCAGGCATAGTTGCTATTTATTCAATTTGTGGTTTAGGTTGAATAGTACCAGTTGTTAAGACAGGAGAAGCAGTATAAAAAGAATCTTATCAGGTCTTGGTAATCCTTTATTATGCGGTTGCACTTGACACTCAAATTAGTGAAACAAAGGGCCAACTTGATGAATCATTGAAAGCAAATTATCTGTGGCTCTCCAAGGCTTCCTGCAATAGACTACAAAAGGCAGCTCATGCATTTTACAGTGCTGTTTCTCAACTATCAGCAAGCAGGTTTCTGGTGACTGACACTGCTCCTCTAAAATATTTTGCCATGCCAAACTGAAGTATCATATTTGTGATTTAGGCTCAAAGGCTGTATGTTAGACATCTGTTACACAGTATGTCTGACCAAATTCATTAAGCTTATGTCTTTTTGGGTAGTTTGGGCTGGTTGCTAAATCTATTGATAAAGTAGGCAGGTTAGATTTTCTAATTTAATGCTGAGCTTGCCTTGAATAATGTCCAATTTTCTGATTCTCAGGTATTTAATTAGATTGCCATGATGGTCATGGACATTATTCTTGGCAGTCAAATACATAGTGAAATAAATACAGGAGTGAAATGTAAATTCTACAGAGGTTTTTATGTGTAAGCATGGGAACTTTATAAGGCAACTGGAAAACAGCCCAGCTATTTAATTTCATTTTAAGTTCACATAAATTAGTAGTTTCAACTTTGTGGGTTTTCATATTTACAAGCGTGTATTTGTGCTTACATGTGCATGAATGTATATTTATTCTCATACATATTATATATAATAATTAGACTTGCAAGAAATAGAAGAATACAGACTGAATTCATGAACACTTCATCAACTTGGAAACAAGTCAATAAAGCATATTTTAAAGTTCATTGGATTTGACTGATTCAATGAAAAGTGAATCATATAGCCATAATTTCTTTTTAAAATGCCAGGGATACTGAAATGGATTTCCAACTACATATTCAAAATTCTGCCTTGGTGCTCTGTTTACATGAAGCATTGCAGCAACTGTGTCCTATCAATCAACAATCTTGTTTGCTGCTTTTGGATGACACGCTTCACCACAGTCTATGTCAGTTGAAGACTTGAGACCAGTGTCATCTATATCGATTTTCTCTTTTCTTTTTTTTTCTTTTTGTAGTCCTAGATACTTTCCTCTGGCTGGGATTCTCCTTGTGTATTTATATATAGCCCCCATCACTACGGTAGCTATGGGGTTAAAGTTGAAACAATAGTGTGAGCTCTCACCATAGGAGAGAAAGAAGAGCTATGGCTAAGCAGTACCTGAGTGAGGTGAGAAGATTTCCTGCTGCTTTAGCAGAGGAGGAAGCTGGGTACATTGCTCTCTTACCTCCTTCAATTTTACTTTAACCTCAGGTGGTATCTGAAAGAGATGTAAAGAACCACACAAGGGTCTGACCTGCATGCAGCAGTTGCAGGGAGTATAGGGGAGGAAAATGTCAAAAGAAAACAGATGGAGTGAGAAATACGTGGAAGTAGCAGTGGCACAGACAAAAGCAAACTTCTCAAAACTGGTAGCGGATTTGGAATGCCAGAGATCTATCTCTGATCCCTAAATTAACTTTTGCTTAGCTGTTTATATTTGTTACCTAGCTGGCATTCCAGAGGCCACAGGGGCTGCTCACTAGTTCGAGAGCCTTTTTCCTTTCTTCTCCTCCTCCACTGCATCTCTGGAGCTGAAATCCTTTAACTTACACTGACTGAGTGCAGATTGGGGGCTGGGCAATGCTGGTATGTCTGTACTCAGAAGCACAGGTGCATGTGCATGGAGTGAGGCTGTGACACTACCATCATACACACTGGCTTATACCTTTGTGGCAGCTATGGCAAGAGCATGTAAGTGCAGCAAATGCCACTTATGATCATGCAGCCTACTCCATCCCTTCCCCAGTCCCCTGGAGACACTCTGTTTGTGTCTGCTGACATCCCCAAATCATCATTGCACAGATGCCACAGCTGCTCATGCTTCCCTCCATGTCCTTAATGCTCTAACCTTAAATCTTTAATTATTTTGTGACTGCCAGTGATGCTCTTTGATACCAAAGTGGCTCCTTTGCTGTAAAATAATAAGCATTGTTGATTGTGATAATGGTGAGTAATTCTGACTGCTCTGTGCCCAACTTTAAAGGGTGGCAAGAAAACTGTAGTCAAGTACACACGAGAGAGAGGATCAAAAAGGAAGGTGTCTAGTGTGGTACACAATAATCAATAGTAGGGGAGATCGCTAAGGCAACCTGGAGGAGCGCTGTACACAGCTTTATATAGTTCTACCATGCATTCTCTATAGGCCATGTACTTGCAGAAATAGTGCTAGTAATAGTACTAGTAGTTTTTAAAAATTGTCCCAAGACTGTTTTTCATATAGGTGCCTTACTTACTATGGTTATTTGTGGCTAAGAATGAGAGAAAAAGATATTACAAACAAGGTCATTAATATATATCTAAAAATCCAGAATATATTTTTAGAAGTTTGCTGTTTTGAACCTTTTGAGGATGAGAAGCAAGTTCTATAAAAGCTGTAATTCTTCCCTCTCTGGAGGTAAAAGCCCCACTGAGATCAATCCTACATTCCTTATTGAGTTGACTGGGGCTAGGACCTCATGCCAAGAGTACAAAGCTCCCATTTCTAGTTTTATGGGTTCTTGCGATCTCATACCTTAAGCTTGTCAGTACTATAAAAAAGAATACTGCCTGTCCTGGGCCTCAGGTCAGTGAAAATTTGCAGGGCAATTGGGAATTCTACATTTCAGGAGGGAAGGAAAAAACCTTTTTCTGACAACTTGATTAAAAAAGTGTGGCTGTTTGAAGGCACTAGGGCACTAGAGTACACTGGGGGGGACTGTATGGATTAATAGGCAGAGAGGCAGTCCAAGGAACATAGTAAATACAATCCATCACATTGGTATCACTTCCACACATATTCTATTATTTATGCATAGATGAAATTTTAACATTTTCTCTCGGAAGAAAGGGCTGGTTGGAACCAGTTTTACATTGCAAACACAACCAATAGGTAATATGCACTAGCCAGCATGGTAATGAGCTCATGCTATAGATTTTTCAAACTGCCCAGTGATTCATGAAATGCTTTTCAAAATTGGAAATGTGCATTGAGGATTGGTCAAAAAAAGAGGAGAAACAATATTATAGATTAGTCAATACTATCCTGCTTTTATGAAATCAGCTGGCTTTGAACTTCTGGCAGAAGCAAGCTGTGATAGATGCAAAAAAAATGAAATATTGCATGGAAATAGAAGTGCAAATGAAAACACAGGGAAAAAGCACCAAGATAAGATCTGCTGAGTCTGCTGTTTTATTCATTTCTATTTCTTGGTTTTCTCTCTAGTTGGAAAAGCATAAATAAAGGTATTGGATATTTTAGAACCAATCTTTCTAGCACTAGGGAAGGGATTCACCAGCGTTGAGGCCACATTCGAAATAACTGGGCTCAGTTCTGGTCACCTTTAAAGAAAGGTATTCTAGAAGTAGATAAACCACAACACGAGATAACCAAAATAGTACAGAGACTTCAGTAATAACATCAGATAAATTGTTACAGATACCAGGCTTGTACTTTGGATATGAAGAAATTAAGTCCAGACATCAATTAGATACAGTGCACAGTTAGCTACTAGTAACCATATCCAGTACTTTTCCAAAGAGAATAACACTGATGACCCACTCCACTCCAAACCCTTTTTGTGTTCCTATTTACTGGAAAAATAAGTAATAGAAGAAATATATTATTTTTATAGAGAGAAGATTCATTTAGTACATGGAATAAATGAACTAAGACAATTATTTTAAGTCCTATCTATAATTTTTAAGAGCAAATGTTTACCAGCTATTCTGGGGGCACTTTTGTTATAATATACAAGAACTTTTAACTTCCAATAGATTGCAGCTTGCAAGGTATATACACTTTCTCTTCCTTTGCATAGAAATGTTGCACCAGTATGAAGTCCAAGGCTAGATACAGACATTCACAAAGCCTGAGGCAGAATCAATCTAAGCTACATGGTTTTCTGTAAATGGCATAGTTTAAATTGGGAGTGAACACAACACACATTCCCGCCCAGGAGGTGGGGGGAAGAAAGAAATCTTAGACCAAGTTCTACCATTTTTAAACCAGTCTATGTGCGCTGAACTTCTGTTCTGTGACAGGTATAGGCCAGTTTCTGATCACTTATACCAGTAAAAGTGTAATGTCTGTCAATGGCCAAAGTGCTACATAGGTAGACATTTAACTTTTTAAAAATTACCTAATTAATACTCAAGAATCAAGCACAAAAAAGAGTAGAAGAGGATTGAATGATAAGTAATCATTAAGGCTTGGTTTGCAGTGCTTTATATATTAGACAGTCAATAGGGAACTCTCCTGCTGTTACTTACACAAACACAAACATCACTTATAATGACAGGCTGAAAACAACTATGACAACAAGCGGATCCATTACTACAGCGCTGAAAAAAGGCAGAAGTCAGTGAATCATCACAAATCCTTGGATGTTGGACCTCTGTAGCTAGTGTTCTGGTAGAAACCAGTGCACTGAACAAAGGGCTTATCCAAACTGTCCTCGCTACTCATAGATAATAGCCACTGTCAAGCCCTGATAAAACATCAGAAACAATAATAAATCAGTTAATGTGCTACAAGAGAATAACTATAGATTAATCCTATCATAGCTCTACCACACCATGTCCCTTCTACTTCCATTTTGCTAAAAAATAGCAATTCTCAGAGTCTAGGCTATGCAGTAATTGAATGTTTCATATTTCAGTTTTATAAGATGAAAAAGATAATACATTTAATTCATCAAGTGGTTAGGCTGAAATTATTTACTGGTCTTCTTTATGTGTTCATAAATCTTGAATTTTATTTCCCCAGCATACTCCAAACACAGATATCCCAATGGAAGAGCCACTCCTTCAGGGTTTGGGTTAGTCTAAGCTAAATTATTCTGGAGTCAACACATCATGTGTCTGTAGTTTAAACCTGCAGTAGTGTACCGTAGATTTTATTCTGCAGTAAATTTAATCTGTAGTAAGGGGTGGACTCATAGGTCACGTCTACACAAGACACTGGCTGCACAGTCAGTACTGCACTGTCATTTAGTACTTGTATAAGCAGGTACTAAATAAATGTGCAGTAACCTGCGTTACTGCTCAGTAGCCCGAGACTAGAGGACAGTCACATCATGTCACTTGTTCACTGTCTCAGCGCTGTCAGCATCTTGTGTAGACGTGGCCATAACCCGCTTTCCCAAGCTTGCTGCCGGAGCTATTTTAGAACTTAGCCACTAGATGGTGGGAGAGCCTGTTTGCACTGAGCAAAAGGCTACTCAGGAGCGACACTAGCAAAGACAGTGGACACATGCCATCTACACTGGAATAATTTTCTACACAGTAAATTTACTTCCAGCATGTCCAGAAGTTTATTTATGCTAGAGAAAAGCATCTCCTCCAAGGTAAATACTATTCCTGGTATCTCCATTCCACTTTTTCCCCAGAGTAAAAGCAGGGCAGTCAACTCAAGCAGGACGCTGGGGACTTAGAGGAGAGCAGAAAAAATGTTGCTGCCACAGCTGAGCAATCATGCTGATGGTACTGCACCTGCCAAAAGCCACTGCTGCTCCATTTGTCACAGCTGCCCTTAGTGTCCAGCTGTGTTGCTACACCTCTGACTGAGAATATTCCAGAGTAAATGTGTCATACCCTACAAGATTAGTTCATCACCTAAGCTGTTGGTATTACATGTATGTACTTTAAAAGGACAAACATCAAGAAAAGAATTAGGGTTGGCCAGGAGTTTGAGGAGCCAGCCTTTAAATTAGCCTTTAACTTCTTTACAAAGCATTATTTGTTCAGCATTTGATCAGCCAGTGAGCTAGATCTGAAGATATCATACTTAGAATCATGACACAGAAAATTAGGGTTGGAAGGGGCCTCAGGAGGGCATCTAGTTCAACCTCCTGCTCAAACAGGAACATCCCCAACTAGATCATCCCAGCCAGAGCTTTGTTGAGCCAGAACTTGTAACCTGATATTCTTCTGAGAAGAAGTGCTGGGAGGCATCTCCCTCCTTCCCCCAACCAAAGAGCGCTGGCAAGCTTCTTCGCATAGCTGTATCAATCTTTCTTAAGCAAAGAATCTGCTAATTTTCTAATTTCCCTTCAAACCCTTAAATAATTTTATTTTAAACACTTTTAATCTTTAATGTCTAAACATTAACCAATCCTTGCAAAACTCAGGTGTTTTTATCCCCACTTTGCAGAGAAGAAACTTGAGCAGGGAAGATAAATGCGAGATTATCAGAAATGCTGTTCATTTACTACCCCAAGTGAAATCTGGGATATCTAAGTATCTAGGATGTCTAAGAATCAAGCCCACATTCAAAAAGCATATTTTGGAAATGTGCTCCTTTGTGCAAGACAAGGGAGTGTGTCAGAACCAGGATTTCAGAAGCAGGCCTTCATGGCTTTCATTTGGACCACATCTCTATTTAGATTATTGCAACAGAGATAGGAAAGTTGTTGAGTGGAATTGAAGCTTCAGTGGATATGCAATGGAACAGCGTCTGCTACAGAAACATTTTCCCTGAAGCTTATTTGTCTGTTAGAAACTGCCACAACTGTAATGGTCATACACTTTCAGGTATTGCAAATAACAAAACCTCCTAGCTTCTTCTAACTCCATCTTCATACAGCCAAACACATGCACAGAGACATTTAATAGGAAATTTAGTTCATCAGCTACGGCTAGCTCTTTACAACCTTCACTGTCTTCTCATTTCCCCACTACTATATCACCTACTATATCAGGTAAATTTCCTCTTGGAAACCACCTCCTCTGCCAAAAAAAGTGGTTTGTGCAACCACGCTGGCCTATCCCTGATGGTGCTACATGTCTCCCACAAATAATTCACTACAGCAGTTTTTTTAATTGGTTCCCATAACAAAATGTCATACAAGAAACAATTCAGAACTGATGCAGAAGGTGAGGCAGGGTGACACTTTAAAGATTAACTAGTTAAGAGAGGTATTAGCTTTCATAGACAAGTCTATTGGACGTGGCAAAAAATGACCTTTTTGCTGCTTTTCCAGATGGGAGGCTTGATTAGACTTCATGATGATTAAGCTTTCTATGATTCCAAAGCTGGTTTTGGAGAAATATTCTAAAATAAATACAATGCAATTCAATAAAGATAAGTGTAACTTAGTTAAGAATAAGTAACTACATAAATAAAAGGTGGCGAACAACTGGATAGACATTAGGTCTACAGAAAAGTCTCTGGGGATTACAGTAGATCACAAACTGAATCAGAGTCAGCCATGTCAGCTTGAGGTAAAAAAAAGCAATAATCATACTAGGAATATCATATGAGTAGTAATACTTCTACTCTACCCAGCAGTGGTGGGGATGCACCTGGAACACAGCATCCACTTTTGGGGTATATTAAGGGTCTTACCCCATGCACTCATCACAGGGCTCCTCGCAGGCCAGATCCAGACCTGATGGCAATGGGGCAAGTGTTAGAGATGGCAGAACAAGCAATGGTGGGTTGTACAGTGGCAGGCAAAGTGACAGAATACTAACAATACTAAAATGTTGAATTGTTCTCTGGCTCATCTGGGGACCAGACAATAAGCTTAAACTGCAGCACAGTTAATATTTAGGTTAGACATTAGGAATAACCTAAATAACTTTAAGGATAGTTAAGTAGTGGAACAGATTACTACCCAGGAGGTTATAGAATTGTTATTATTAGATGCTTTTAAAAACAAATTAGAAAAAAGTATGTGAGTCTCCCTGGCTGATGATAACTGTAAACCTCAATGCTTGAGGGTTGCTCTGTACTGCTTTCAGAGTCATCTTGGGAATGACAGCAGGGGTTGGGGTGCCTTCAGAGTGACTTTTTCACCTACCTTCTGGGTTCTGCACATGTAAAGCAGGTGAGTGAGGCATGCTTGAGAGTAGTGCTCCCAAGACCTCTTGTGAAAACAGTATAATTTTTCAGCCAGTGTACTGTTAGCTGAAGGAAAGAAAGAAGAAGAGTCACCATCTCTTTTAAGGTGGGTTAGTAAAAGGGAAGGATGAGGGAGTAGAAAGAGCCTGTGCTGAAAGTAGGCTGTAGTACATAGGAATGAAAAAGCAATAAACGTGGTCTTAGACATCATTACTGCGGGCCAAGAGGTCAAAAGAGGTATTTATAAAAGTATTAAGTCTGAGCTACACAACCAGAGAAGAAAAGCTCTGAGACCTAAAGCCTGCCTTGTACTGCTGAAATTTCAAACCAGCTATTAGTGACTTAGTAAGGGTGGAAAACCCCAGTATGCTCTGTGTGTGTGCGTGTGCAAAAGTGTACTTGCTGACAGTACTGCTGGAAGGAACATGGGACAAGCCAGGGCATCACACCGACAGACTTAATACGCAGAGAGAATTTAAGGGAAGCTTCAACTTAGCTTGAAGTCCTGAGGGCTGTCCACAACAGTGAAGGTCAAACATTCAGACCTGGGTTCTGAAATTTAGTCTCCTTGATCCATACTTAAGAATCTAAATGTAAGTGCTTTAATTTTCAAAAATGCTGAATACCCCATAGTTCTTAGTGCCTTGAAGGAAATTCAGGTTTGCATCCAAAGTGTGGCTTGAGCCCATCTCTACTTTCAGCCAAAGTATCTTATTCTTTTTTTTTTCTTGTGGGCTGGCCTTTTACTTTTCTAGTCTACTGCCATTGAGCTGTTCATAAATCTTGTAAACACTAAGAAAGGCTAGCCCTCCCAGTTCAAAAAGGGAACATCATTTCTCCAAGCTAATGTTTGCTGTTTTTATGCCTTGATAGCACTAGATTATGCAAACCAGGTGCTGACAGACAGATGCTTTCCAAGTGTCATTGTGCTGATTGTGGCAACACTGAAACCGGACAACAGTGTATAGGAACGTGGATTGTGCAGATCCATTTTTGTTCCTAAATGCAGGTATTATCAAATTGGCAAAGTTATTGGCCAATTGACTCAAAGCATAAGCATTAAAATAATTCATCCTGAACAACGTGTGGTTTTATTTTATGTTTAGTACAGTAGGTTCACCTGCACAAATTTGCTGTGCTTATTTAATATCCTCTTTAAGATGAAAAATGATACCAGTCCTGTAGTAATAGCATCTTTTGACGCTGAGAAAGCATTTCAGTGGATTGAATGGCAGCTTCTCTTTAATATGATGGAAATTTTTAAATTTGCCATAAATGTATTGCATCAGTTACACTGTTCTGAGCAAGGCTGCAATATTTTCTCTGTTTTGACTTTTGAGGGGACCAGTCAAGGGTGCCCACTTTCAATGATATTTTTGCTAATGTAAGCAAGCCAATCTTTACAAGACTAAGTGGGAAGGCTAAAATAGCAGGCTGTATTGCTGAGAGCTCACATTCCCCTAACTGCCTTTGCACAGTGTGATGTAATACTTTATTGTATGTTAGCAGCCTTCTGGAGTTGGAGTCTCAAAGCCAGATTCTGGAGATAGCAGCAGATCTGAGACAACTCTTGAGGTATACAGTGAATAAGTGCTTGGTTCTGAGATCCTGGAGTTGGAAAGAGGAGAGTTTTAGAGGTTCCCACCCTGTACAGCTCCTGGTCCTCAGGGTTTTCATCCTGGGCTGTGCAGGTGGGAGGGTGCTTTCCTTTCCTAAGTGAAGGAAAGCACAGATTCACATTTTTAAAGCTGAAGAAATTCTCTGTGAGCACACTGCTACATTACAGTCACTGTGAGTGACAGCCCACCCCTTATGTCAGGTACGCCTTGGTCCCTCTGAATTATTTGTGGGGCTGTGTGGTTTCTTCTCCCTAGCTGTCCTGGAGCTGTCAGGCAGGGGAGGCTTCTACTTTTGCAGACTGACACATTTAATGTGAATAAAAGTGAAAGATTAGTAACACTGACTTGAGCCCGGCATAATGTGGGTAGACATTGTTCAGTCTTCCTCCACGTACAGTGAGTGCACCTAAATCCTTCTCTGTAACATTGCAGCCATTTTGCTCCTGGTTCCCAGTAAACACATTCTTAGCATAATCCTTTCTTTCCTCACTTCACCAGTTTTTCATTGCTCTTCCTTGCATAGGAGGGCTAGACATTAAAGTGCTCACAGGGACGGTGGGCAGAAACCTTCCACCCCCAGTTCACTCAGCTACTTGTTCCATCACCTCCATTCCAGTTAGAGGACTGGAAAGGTGGCAGGAGTCCTACTGGAAACAGGTGACATGGGTAGAGCACCAGTGAAGTAGTGAAAGGTCCCTGATGAAACAAAACAGAAACCAACTGGTTCATTGCTTCACTGCACAAGTTACCACATGCTTCTGCAGCGTAGTATGTTCCTATCGCCACCACATGCATCCAAGATGGTCTGTGTATTTCATTGACTCCTGAACTTCAGCCAGTTCTGCGCGGAAATCTATGAAACAATGCACAGAAATGCTGTACCACTGCTACATCTGAATGTGTCATTAGTTTCTGAACGCAGTGGAATTCAGCATAATTTCCTCAGCTCAAAAGACCAAATTTTCAAATGCCACAATTTAAAGAAAGTTCTGTAAAGAGAGATCCCCAAAGCCACTTCTTAGTAAGTTCATTTTGTGTTAAGGAACATGACCAGCTTTACAAGCTGGTTGCCCAGAGTAGGTACTATTGCTGCCCATTAGGTGTTGGGGAAGCCAGTCTGCATTGAGCCGAGGATAAAATGGATTAGGGGAGCAGACACGCGACAGGTACGCAGGTGAAGCAATATATTGTTACTTCTCGTGCTCTGGGAGGTAACTGCCTTGGAGTGGAGTGACTTACATTGGTGGAAGGTGTATGTTGTTTGTCCACATCCTCAATTAATTATTCTAGTGATATGGTGAAGCGAGATGTGTAGGGAGGTAAAATAACCAGGTCAAAAGGAAACATTTAAAAGCTTGCTGTCAGCTTCATTGTCATATCACAATTGATCCTATCACTGATGGCACCATTAACTAATTCATTATTTCTGTCCTCTGAAGCATTGGCATCTAGTTTTGTATAACATTCAAACGTTTTTGATGTAATTTAAATATAAATTATTTCAGATGCTTGGAAATAAAGCCCTCTAGTTAGGAAAATTATGTTTTCACTAAGTACTTAGAAGTTAAATACAAAGCCACTAAATAAAGTTTAACAAGGGTAAACTGAAAGGCAAGATGAACTTACTCTGATGTGTTAATGCAATTCCCTTAAGTAATGCTAGTTTCCCTACAATAATTAATTTTAAACACTAAACCAGTATGTCTGTTTTTGATAATTATAAAAATGTATTCATCCATGTCCCTTCAAATTATTAATATTTATTATAAGGAATATTCTGTAGACATTAAGAACCCAGGGAGATAAGGTTCCGAATCATTTCTATTATGGCTTAACTAAAACAACAGTTGGTTTTCAACTCTTCTGTCTCCAAACCAAACTGAGCTAAAGAGCCAAATCCTCAAGCCCTTCCTAGGTTCTCTGTCACTCAGACACAATTCCCACTGGCTTCAAAATCAAGAAAGGATTTCGGGTTTGTGCAAGTGTGTGATACTGCCAAGAATATTGTGTTTACTTTACAGTTGTTCTGTTCATGGGACCCCTAAATACTAAGTATTATAAAGAGATGATAGCAGGGTAGTTTTGCACAATAAAGATTTGGCTTATTGGTGACTCAGTTTCTTTTGCTTGGAGTTGATGTTATCCTGCCAAGTACAAGAGGCCTTGCATTTGCAGTTGATCAACTCTTGGATCTCCTGGTCATTCTCATCAAACCAGTCTTGATGTTTCCTGGTAGAGAATCCAAGTGTCTCTTCACAGGTGCTGATAACCATGGACTGAAGGCACCCCAACTGCTGACAACATTCTCCCATTGTTGCTGATTGGAATTCACCAGTTTTCTGTTGAGGCATTGGTAGAAGAGGTCTCATTTGATTGGGTCCTTGAGTCCTTTGATGTTAATCTTTCATTGACATTGCATCTGCTATAGCCATCAGTTAGGAGCCAGTCTGAATGACACAACTGAGTAGATGAATCAGTAATCAGTCCAGCAATCATCAGCTCCTATCATAGCTTGGGAGATTCCAGGCACAAACCTTGACATAGACAATCAAGTGCAAATGTTTAGATCATGGGTGTTGCCATGATGTCTTGAGCCTGTTTTTCTGGTGGAACAGGGTGGTGGTGGTGGTAAGTCTATGTTCCTCACATTTGATCAAAAGGAGGATGCCGTTGGACTTCACCTTTTGTGCTGGTGGTTCTGTTCCAGGGGTTCAAGTCGCTTTGGACTCTAGTGCTGAAGTCACTGAGACAAAGGAGTCTGTTTCCCTCCAGAATTCCAGAAAGGACTTGGTCAAGGTTGGCACTGATTCCTTGATTTCGTTGGCAGCATCAAGAGTTAGGGCATATGCACTGATTCAGTAGTGTATTGACTCCCTGCCAGTTTAAGATGGAGAGTCTTGAGGTGCTCATTTAATTCTGCTGAGCTGGTTTGAGTTCATTCTTGATGTCAAAACTAACTCCACAAAGCTGGTGTTCTTCTTTCTGTTCACCCTTCTAGAAGAAGGAAGGAAAAGCCACCTCCTTGTTCTTTCAGCTGCTCATCTCTTACTCTCTGCATCTCTTTTAGTGCAGCAATGTCATTATTGTTTCACCTGAGTTTAAACCACAATTACAGTATGGCATTCTGAGTATCCACTATTAGGATTATCTATAAAGGTCCTGATGTTCCAGGTTCCAAAATGGAACGTGTGTCTTCGTTGATTTGGACTGCAGGAAAAGTTATCCCACTGGACACAAGTTATCCAGGAAAAAGGTAGCCAGGCTATATTTAGGGCACCTTTCCTAGTCTCCTCCATACGTGGGGTGAGCAGAACAGATCCTGAAAAGGGCTGCTTAGTTGAAGTTACAGTTGCTGAATCACACTCCTGATTACCTCATCCAAGTGCTAGACAACCTTTTTGTAAATGCTCCCTTCATGCTCGTTTATGACTAGGGCTAGGAACAGAAGTTACACATATAGTGGTTTAACTGATCAGATTTACAGTTTAAATCTGTAACAGAACAGAAGCTCAGTGCACATACACCAGTTTCAAAATGACTGAATGGCTTATCTTACGGTTTAAGATAAACCTGGTTGAATGTAGTATCAGACTTAACTGATTTGGTTCAAACCAGTTTATGAAACTTCTGTCCCAGATCCCTTCCTTGTTCAAGTTACATCACAGTCCCCCAGCATATATTGCAGCCCTGGCCTGTCTGCTCCAGAGAACAGGACTGGCCCCACCCCTCTGCTATCTAGCTGGAGCAGTGAGGCCTGGCTGACGCAGAGTGGGGAGAAAAGGGGAGGGGGAAAACCCAGCTGGGGATGCATCCCAGTCTCGGGGGGGCTGTCCCTCCAGACAAACCCCAGTTGGGGTCTGGGACCAGGGAGTGGAGTTAAACATCTCTTCCCCCATTCAAACTCACTGCTGGCTGTCACTATGAATGACAAATCCCAGGTACCTGGAAGCAGGAAGGGGAAGTGATGAACAACCCTGTGGAGTTCTGCTGTTGTGATTTTGGACTGCAAATCCCAGAGACCTTGGGGGCAGCACAAAGAGGAAGCAAATACATAGCTCATGCTGGCTACATGCCAGAAAGCCATGTTCTACCACCACCCTCCCCCTCTGCTTCTGGCCTGAGCTAATACAGGCATGTGGCTGCATTTCCTGAATGTCTGTTCACTTCTGTTTCAATTTAATCTCTGCATCTTAGACTAACCTGCAAAGACTGAATCAATTCAGCCTTGGGCCTTTTGACTGTCTGTACTTAGCCCAGGAACTTCCAGATCTCACAATCCTGTTCCTGTCACCACTAGCTGATCACCAAAGAACCTGAAGAATGTGCTGGAACATCCATTTCAATGGAAGATGCCTGTGCACGATTTCTTTTATCATGGAGAAGCTGCTGTATATTAACTTCCACATGGTTCTTGACAGAATGGGACCTTGATCCAATGGCAAGGAGGCCAAGACAATTGGAGATCTCATTCTTCTGCAGCCTTTGTCCACCTTTGCAGCCACTGAGATTCTAGCATCTTGTTCCACCTGCTCCACCATTGAGGACTTGTAGACCCACATATGGGGGCTGGACAGGCTTATTATAAAGGCAATTTAAAGACTCGCTGTGTCACAGTACCATCAAAGGATATTTGTGGCTTTCCAGGAGGGAAAGCATTGCCATCTGCTGTCCCCACCACATCTTGATGGTGCTGCTGCTGCCAGATGATGCTATAATGATGTTATAAAAAGATTATGAGAGCCCCTGTAATTCTGCAACACTTCAGGGATAACATTAGTGATAAGGAAACTGCACTGTGACAGTTTTGAGTTCTTTGACATTTCTACAACATTGATAATCGGCAGTTCTCTTCATGGATATTTTTAAGCCTCCCAGCACATTTGGCCATAACACTTCACACTTGTAGAATCTTAAATTCATTCTTATACATGGGAAACTCCCTTTAAGTCATTTGGAGTAGAGAGGTTTTGCCGTGCAGGAGTAGAGGGGTTTTGCATTCTGCAGGATCAAACACACAAGATCCAGTTGTGTGTTGGTTTACTGGGTTGTGGTAAACTAAGAACTTGAAAATTGAAAGTTAGAGCCAAACATGAAGCAAAACAGTTTGCTGCTTCAAAAACCATTTGGTTCAAGCTTTGTGGGACCCTTTTTTGTTGCAACTCTTTTGAACTCATAAAGGAAATAAATATGGAAATGATATTTTCAAAGTATATCCCAGTTCCTTCAGAAGCAGGAATCAGTGGCAATGGCAAGGGAATACCAGTTCTCACAAGATTTCTTTCTTAATGAAGAGGCCAGATTCTAAAGGGTGGATGCTTATCTGAGGGGAAGGATTCACCCCACAGATGGTAGAGACAAGGCACTTGTCATGCTCAAAATAAATCCACCCCTACCCTTCCCAGAACAACAGGCAAAAATCATTTTTAAGGCGGAAGAGCAGCTGCAGTTCCCCAATGGTGGGGCTATTTCTGGACCCAGCTAGGGAGCGTAGGAGTCTTTGCAGCTTCTTTGTGCTGCTTCTTCAGTGAACTGTAGGAGCCAAGCTTCCAGTTGACCCATATTTTTTTTGTTTCATTTTGCTGCAGCAGAGAAGGGAAGTTCAGACTGTGATGGAAGTGCAAAAGTTGATATAGAGCCAGGTAAAAAAGACAGAAATGGAGTTCTCCTTATCCTACCTCTACTCCAAAACCACAGGAGGCAGTTGCCACAGTAAAGGCAGATACACTGTTATTGCCTCTGTGCAGTGGGCTAGCATGGGTAAATACCTCTCTAAGCAATGGCCATGCAGCAACCTGAACTCCTACAACACTAATTAAGGACTTGGCTCTGGGTGTTTGCCTAGGGTTTACTGCTGCTCCATATAGTGATGCAAAGATCTAAATCTCTCAGTCTACCCACACAATAAAAATTGCTATAGGCTGGGAAAACAATGAAATAGTCGAGAGAGACTTGAGATGAATGAGAGCAAAGCCTTGATACAAGAGACAAAGTTACTAGCAAGATTGCATCAGCTTGGAGGGAGCCCTCCGCTCTGAAACTCACTTTCCTCACACTATAGAACAGAGGCCAGACTGGTTAATTTTCAGAGCATGCTGTATTCACATGCTTATTCTTGTGGGTCACTATGTTCATGATACTGTTCTTCATTATTAACTTGGCTATTTATGCTGCTGAGGGGTTATGTTGTGAAGCGGATTGTGGTGGTAACATTTGAAAGGGATTATATATCCTGTGTTATATTTTTGATAGCTGTGTAGGCACTTGGAATTTGGAAAGACACCTCTGAAAAAAAATCAAATTAGAATAAAATGAACTCCAGCAGGAACTGAAAGGTTAGTGCTGCTGCTGCAGATGGACAGAATGATCTAATTAATAGCATTTGCCTCAAACTGAGGCAGCAGTTGTGGTAATGACCCTGATGATATTGATGGCATTGGAGACTGGGTTTAGTTTGGAATAGAAATGAGCAGAGGATTCATCTGTCAATTGCATATTGCTGTAGGCGGTGGGAGGCATTGCAGCTTTTTTTTTTGGTTGGTCTCCTGTTCAGCTGGATTGTGTCAATGGTGGAGCGCTAAGATTAATACATATATATATTTACGCAAGACAGAGTGTGTTTATTTCTGTGGAGTGGTTCATACTTGGCCATACCTGAAAAATAAGCTTTTATTTGTTTGTGTTCCTGTTTGGTTTTCCATGACAGCTGCATGTGGGTGGGTGAGTGGGTAGGTAGTTGGGGGGGCTTCCAACTTCTTTATTCTTGTTTTTAAAAACATTTATTTCTCTCTTTTTGCTTTGTGGGAGTTGATGGTAGTGAGGGATGCCAACTCCTGCATCCTGAGATAAGGTTTTGTTCCTGGTAGCATTTGATTTCAGTTCAGACCCCTCCTGACATCTGTTGTATTTCTTCTATTTTACTTATTTATTTTGGTTTATGCCATAAATAGGAAATGAGCTCATCACAAACTCTTACAACCACAGAGCTACCTCTTATAGAAGGGTTATATCACCACTGACTTCCAGGCAATATATACACAAAATCTATCACCCATGCGGTCTGTCCAGTGCCAGAATCTCAATGCCCATTGTCTCACAAGCTTCATTTACTAATACAAACTGACAAGGCTCAAGACTGGAACAGAAACAATTGAATAGATCTAAGGATGACCGTGAAGAACAGAGTCTGAACTACACCTGGGGGATCATCAATAATAGAATTGCTACCCATAAACTTGCTTCTTTGGACATATCATATCAGTGTCAATTAGTTTCTGAAGTTGTTATGCGATAGAACTAAGACCACAAGAGGCCTATGATTAAGAAAGGTGTTCAAAGAAATAACATCTAGAAGCTCTGTCTAGGGACTATGGCTCATGCTTTTACACACTGGAGAAATCCTTTCTACCTCCACTGAATTTTTATAGAGAAGTAGGGCTGGAAGGGACCTTCAGAGGTCATCTAGTATAACTTGCTGCCTATGGCAGGATCACTCCTATCCAAACTATCCCATAATCTAAACTCTATATAAGACTACCTATAACCATGACACAACATAGATCCAACACCCTAATCTACCATAGGTAAAGCAGGAGAACCATGGCAGTCAATGTGTTGCTGCCATAAAATATTAAATATACACTCAAGAGATCCCCAGCAGATGGCCATGCCCCCCACTACAGAGGAAGACAAAAACCCTCACAGTGGGCACATTTACACGAGATGCTAACTGTGTAGTAGCTTAATAATACTGCTCAGTAGTGCATCACAGCACAGATAGTGCTAATACACCACTGCACAGTAGTGTCACTTAAAAGATGTTCACTGCTGCTACTGCAAAATAACTCTGGTTACTGCACACTTATTAAGTGCTTGCTAATACAAGTACTAAATGCATGTGTAGTAACAATTGTGCAATAGCGCCTCAGATAGACATGCCCAGTCTGTACCAATCTGACCATTCAAAGACAAAAATCTGACTGATATCAATAGGGGAAAGATTTCACTTAGTGGCTAAGTGTAGACAGTCAAAAAGTGCAAAGCTGAAACAATTCAGTCTTTGTAGGTTAGTTTAAGTTGCAGAGATTAAACTGAAAAACAACTGGACACACATTTACCTTTGATTCAGTAAATGCAGCCACATGCCTACAGTAGCTCAGACCAGAAGCCAGGGGGCACTAGAACACAGCTTTCTGGCATGTAGCCAGCATGTGTTCGCCTCCCCTTCTTGCTGTCTCTGGGATTTGCAGTCCAGCATCACAGCAGCAGGAGTCTCATTACTTCTTCCTGCTTCCAGGTGCTTCTGGGATTTGTAGTCCACAGTTGCAGCCTGCAGTAAGTTTGAGTGGGGGGAGGGATGTTTAACTCCCCTCCCTGGCCCCAGACCCCAACCTGGGTTTGCTAGGGGAGGCTGTCAGTGATGCCAGTAAGCCAGGTAGGGAGCAGATGGGCAGGGCCTGGAGCAGACAGTAAAGCCCAGACCAGGGCTGCAAAGCATGCTGGGGGACTGTGATTTAACCTGAACCAGGAAGGGGTCTGGGACAGAAGTTTCATAAACCAGTTTGACCCAGATCTGGTACTATATTCAACTACATTTATCTTAAATCAGTTTCAGTCATTTTGACACTGGTTTACGTGCACTGAGCTTCTGTTCTGCAACAGGTTTAAACCAGTTTCTGATCACTTAAATCAGTTTATGCATAACTTCTGTCCCTAGCTCCTATGTCTCATCCTGGGCCCCCTCTGGATGCTTTGTGCTGCTCTGATAGTACAAGACAGCCATAACACTGGGTTTTATTTGACCTTTGCATATTTCCCTAATATTAAATGGAAAAAATCTGGCATAGCAACTCTGCAGTGACCTGGTCCTATAAAATGGATGCCTTCAGAGCACAGGCCCCTTCCGGCTACTGGTAACTAGATGTGGCTTAGCAGCCTCTGGCTAGGAACCAGGCTAGCTTTTTTTTACTTGTCTAGGAGTAGTAGAATATAAAATCACTTATAGCTATTTTGTCCCCACCTTGCCAGGCTATCCTGAGTGTACACATTATTGCTCCAGGGGTGGGGACTTTGCTGCTTGCTTCCCTTCTGCTCTTATTTACCTTCCCTGAAGATCAACACAGTAATTAATGCTCTCTGAGCTCCCATATTCCCCCATCTAAACACCTGTTCATCCACATACACAATGAGGCTGAGCACCCCACCCCCTACGACTGTCAATGAGGGAGAAGAAATGTGTACTTCAAGTTGTTACTGTTAATTTGCATGTTCACTTTTAAGAAACAACTTCGGGTTTCACTATTTTATGTCCAGGTCACAAAGCCCTCATAATCTTATAGTCCAGAGCTGACAATAATTTAGCAAGCTGCTCCTTTTCACAAGGCAGGAATACAACAGGCCCTGTAAACTCATCTTCCCTCTGACCTTCCCCTGGCTTTATCAAGAAAGATTTTTCAAGTATTTGCAAAGAATACCCAGCCATTTATACAGGATGGAAAAGCAGATAAGATTGTTGCAAAGAACACAGCACGGCATTTAGAAGCCGAGCTGCTGTTAAACCTATTGTGTTTTCTGTCATTTCCAAACAACCATGATTTCCATGGCCTACCTTCAGCACTCATTCCAGATGACAGATCACAGTAAATCCTTTGAGCCAGCTTCTCATCTGGTGTAAATCAGCACTGCCATTGCTTTCAGTACAGCTACACTGATCTATGCCAACTAATGATCTGGCCCTTTCTTTCTCTCCCCCCACCCCTCCACAAAATAATGCTTGTTTTTTTAGTGCTTCTTCTAGTATCTCTTTGCAATACACACTGCAAAGAGATTCAGAAGTAGTTTATACTCTTTGTGTTGAATTCCATCAGTGTCACCCTAGAAAAACTCATTGATTTCACTGCATTTACCCTGGTTTTTTAAGGTCATAGCTAAGATCAGATTTGGGTTCCAAGTAGTTTTAATGTTAACCCCTAGGTTAGGGACAAAAGTTACACATAAACCAGCTTAAGTGATCAGAAATGGGTTTAAACCTGTAACAGAACATAAGTTCAGTGCACATAAGCCAGTTTCAAAATGGCCAAAACCAGTGTGAGATAGAGCTGGTTGAATATAGTATCAGATTTAACCAATTGAGGTCAAACTGGTTTATGGAACTTGTGTCCCAGACCCATTCCTGGTTTAACTCAAATCACAGTCCTCCAGCATCCCAGCATGCTCTGCAGCTCTGGGCTGGGATGGACTGCCTGTTCCAGCCTAGCAGGGTTGGCCCCTCCCTACCCCTCTCCTCCTTAGCTGAAGCACTATCACTGCTCTGGCTGGCTGAGAAAAGGGTGGGGGTGGGAAGCCTTGCTCTGGAGTGCTGCTGGGTCTGCCTGGCAAGGGTGCCCCCACACCCTTTTTGCTGCTCCTGTGGCAGGAGTGGGGGTGGGGCCAAACCCCAGTAGCCTAAAGGGAAGTGGGGGTTTAATCCTGCCATTGCAGGGGGTGGTAGTGGTGTGGGCACTGATAGGCTCTGCTTGTGCACCCAGGGCACAGCAGTCAGATGTCAGTACCCTGAAGGGAAGGGGGTGGGGGGTTATTCCCTGCATTTCAGGCAGCAGCAGCATGGGCACAGACATGGCACCCTGGGCCGAGTCCCTCTGAGGAGCAGCCAGACAGCTGTGGGGAGGAGTAGGGAGGGGGGATGTGATGTGATTGCCAGGCAGGAGGGGAGGAGCCAGGGATGGTTATGGAGCCTGACTCACCAGTGCCTCCCACTGTGTCAGGGTGGCCTAGGATGGGGTGGTCCTAGGGGGTAGGGGTCAACACCCACCACCTCCCATCTCCAGCCCCACAGCATGGCCATAGTTTGCAGGTGGGCTGCAGCTGCAGCATGGCTCCGTGCTTCCACCCTCTCCTGACACTGGCGGTAGCAGAGTGAACTATTGCAGCAGGTAGAGGTGAAGTACCTGTCGCCTGCCACCTGCTTGCGGCAGCAATGGGTGCTTGGGGTGGGCTGCTGCAGGCCAGAGGTGTGGGTAGAGGGTGGGGCAATGGACCACTGCAACCTGGTCTGGCCCAGCCCCGTGGCACAGGAGTGTAGCCGGGCCAGTTCCAGGCTGGCAGCCAAGGGATGTAGGCAGTGGCTGACCCACGGCAGCTCGCCCCAAGCATCCAGTGCAGCCGTGAGCAGGTGGTGGTGATAGGTGCCTCACTTCTGCCCACCATGATGGTTTGCTTCAGTGCTGCTGCCAGAAGAGAGAGGGTAGGCAGCTGTGGGACAGCCACTGCCTATGCCCCTGGGCCATGGTGCTAGGCTAGACTGGGCTGCACTCCTGGTGGTGGTGGGAGCTGAGCAGCAACAAAATTTGGGGTGGATGCATCATCCCCTCAGCACCACCAGAGCCTGCTCCGAGCCCAGTCCCTGCTGAAAAAAGCCCTGTGCAGCCCTGCCTGCAGCCCACCCTGCCCTACACAGATCAGGGGGCACACCTCACCCCATGCTCTTCCACCCAGGGTATAAGTAGTGGCATGAACTGCCTCCCCATCATGAGCCGTGGCTCCAGGCATCCCTCCCACCCCACCTGGGCAGTGCCTGCCCCTGTCCCCTCTCTCACCATGGGGGGCATTGCTTTGGCCCCCGCATGCCCCTTCCCACCCCTCTCCCCTTCCACCACACCAGACTTACCAGCTGGAGGCAGCTCTCCAATCTGCCGGCTGTGTTCCTTGCTGCCTTGATCTTACAGGCATTTATCGGGGGATATCGAGCACAGCCAGCTTTCTTTATATCGGTACTGATCCGATATCAGTGCACCTCTATTTATAAGCTGTGTTGTTGGGCTGTCTATGACACTATTGCATCATTTTGCCTTGAGAAAAATCCCTAAGAATCCATAGGGGAATTGTGGGGGGTTTAACCAGCTGCTTGTTCTGCTCAAGGACAAGACCTTTAGCTCTTTGCTCTCCAGGGAAAAAGATTTGAAAGATTTTAATCAAGGTTCTTTCTTCCCCTTGTGACTGTCTCTGCAGGAGGGAGACATTCCCTTGCATCAGGTTACCAGCTGTTTTTACTTTTTTAACTGGTTATATAAAGTCCTTCTCTGCCCTCACCTACAACTGTTTCTTATTGTTTAATTCAGTATTTCTTTCCCATTATGTTTTTAAAGTATCCAGCACACCTCAGGCTATTTTGCTTTCTGTGGAAATGCTCTTACTTCACTGCTTTTTACCTTTCTGTGGCTACAGTATGAGATTTTTGGTTTCTGTTTTTTATATTTTTGTTTTAGTTGATTTTTAGAGGACTTCATGGGGAAATTATTTCTTGTAATAATATTTTTCCCTGCCCTCATCTACCATATAGAAAGTGGCTATTGCTGGCCAGAGCACACAGAACAAAGCCAAGCTTGCCAGCTAGCACTTTGTGTTTCATTTGGCACCACTGGTATGAATAGCAGTATGGCAGGATATATGTTTGTTAACTGTGTTACTCTAGGTTGAAAACTGGCCTTTGGGAAGCGAGGAAGAGAAAGGATGCACTAAAGTCACCCCAAAGTCAAATTCTTGATAAAACCACATCAACATTAATAAGAAATGGCAGCTGTAGGCTCCACATGCATCTCTTTATGCCACTGTCAAGCACAAAAGCACAGAAATGTATAGTACATGATTGCAAAGACATAAACAAGATCTGCCAAGGTATTTATGCACCAAGCCAAGCAAGTGCCAGTCAGATGAGGGACGCTACATAGATAGCTATTTGCTTTGGCTTTGGACTCTGAACATCAAAAGGCCAAGGGTGACCACATTTTGCTTAGCAAGGTCTGGTGAGGAGCATCCAGATTTCATCAACACTTGAAGCCAAATCTCCTTCTTTCACTCCTCCCTGCCCTCATTGCTCTCAAGTTTTAGTAAAATGATTATATGTTCTCCTCCCTTCCAAACGAAGAACGTGTTCCTCTGTTACCAGTCATCAGCGATATTCTGTGCACTGGAGTGCATGACCTGTTTTAATGAGATCTGGCAGAACATCAGCTTCATTTCCCCCTCCCCCCATCTAATTATAGCGTACCATTCGTGCCACTATGGTTCAGGGTCGATCAGAGGTTCTATTAGAAACACCTACCTTCCAGGGATTTATAACTAAGCAATAACAATGTGCTTAAAAATGACTGAAGATGAGCATGCAGCTGCAGATTTCTGCATTGTTTTTTAATCTATTTACCTAGTTTATTTCAGTTATTTTCTGTAATTCCTACAGCTTTGTAGGGTACAGAAAAGTTTCTTGCAACTAGCATATGCTGTGAAGGAATTCCTCTTAGTGTTTAAACATGGTTTGCAGTGGATTAGTAAAACCACTTCATTAAACAAAATGAAAACTAATGATTTCAAATAATTAATGAAGCATTCAGTCTCAGGGCCTGACTTACCTGGGACAGTCACTTATACCTGTGCAGAAGCAGTGGAAATTGAATTGAAAGTAGTGGGGAAACAGACCCGGACAGAAGTAAAGTTTAGAAAGGCAGTATGTAAACCTGTGTATGCATTTTTTTGGTCTACTTTGTTGCACATGCAATTTGAAAATTCAAAATCAAAAAACTGTTTGATGAAAATATGCATTAACAAAATCCTCAAAGGTAGTCTGCAAAATGTCATGCATAGTTTAAGGTTTTAAACCTGCAAAAACTAAAGTGCACGCTTAAATTCATGCATGTACTCTTTACATCAACAAGATGGGGGCTGAGGTGACACAGGGGCTAATTTACAGTTAGCAGCCCAAAAGTCGCAAGTGCATGGCCATAATAGACGTGCTCATGTTGTGGCCTGTCAGATTGCAATGAATCTATGAATTCTGCTAAATACCTTGTCATAAGGACATGTAGAAGGAAGGATCAACAGGATTGCTTGTGCTGAAACCTAAACATGGCTGTAAACCTGGATAGGACTTAAAAGCAGAATCATTTTTCCTTAATTGACCACATCCTAAATTCCTAGGACTCAGGCTTGACAGAGAATTAAAAATAAATAATAGGGTGTGAACTTAAACTGAAATAGTTAAGGAAAAAATGAATAACAGAGTGAAGAATGTGATATTTTAGATGATTTAAAGCAGAAGCCTATCAACCTTATGTAATCAAAACCTTACTTTACAGCAAACTGGATTTTTGCTTGAGTAAAATCTATATGAAAGCTGAAGAATATGGTATATATTAAACAGGTTGCTTTGCATATTCTTAAATTTGTGCAATTGTGAATTTATGTAATTCATTGTAAATACATTTTGGGGATGGAAAAATTAGATGCTGAGCTACTGACAAATCTTCAACAATTGCAGAATGTGATGTAAGGCAAAATAAGAAAAGAGCTCCCAAAATAAGAAAGCTAGATAGGTACTTGGCTGGGGTCCTGTGACCCCAGCACTCGTTCCTGCCATTGGCGGGGGGTCAGACTAGATGGCCTGCTCTAGGCCCCTTCTGACCCCTTGCAATTCAACAGGTTAGCAAAGTATAGACAGATAACTATAGATTCAGACCATTTTACTTTAGTATAGTCATGAGGGTCCTTTACTGTTTACACTCTGAGTTCTTCTAGTTTACCTTTGCTAAAAATCACATTCCCAGCCTCTACTAGTGACTACGCAACAGAAAACAACATATTGCTTATTAAGCATGTCTCTGGCCCAGATTTTTCCTGACATTTCTGCAAGTGGGGCATAAATCTGTAGCCCCACAGAGCTGATAGGAAAGGAAGGAGACCCAGCTGTGCAGCCTGATGTTTATTTCTCTTGGCTTCATTGAAACGTCTCATTGAGAGACCAGTGGCGTTCAAAACCTACAGACCAGGAAGGGTCAGGCCAGAAGGCAGAAATGCAGATCAAGTGGAAACAGCATCTTTCCTAAGGCGTAGACCCTTCCACTTCAAATTAATGGCCTATCCTGCTATGAATTAATGTTTAATCAAAGAACCCCAGCCTGTATAGGATCGCCTTCCAACTGCAAAAGGGTAGGAGTATCAAAAGACTGGCCGGAATGGATGGTGAAGGCAGTACTGTCACAGAGGGCTAAGGACCTGGAAGGCTGTGTGGCATAAATGCCACCATGGGTGCCCCACTCCAAAAACCTCTCCCTGTGCCAGCCTGAGAGGCTGCTGGTAAATCCCTCAGGGCAGGGATTTCAGCCCTGTCCACATGACAAAGGCTCAGAAGAAGAGGCTGT
>JAGPOW010001543.1:21828480-21876421 GCA_030014935.1 Caiman crocodilus | reverse complement strand
CAGGCTAGCGGGTGTGCTCCAGGGAAGGGGTCGGCCGGACGCGAGGCACCCCAGGGAGGCACTCGGAGCCTGGAAGGTGGGCGGGTGCAGGGAGGTGGGTGGCCCAAAACGGGAGCGCCCCTTACTGGCCTGCCACAGGCTGTGCAACAGGACAGAGTCTCTCTGTAAAAGAATCATTTTCATTTTTCAGGGTATGCAGAATTTGGGAACCATAGCCTTACCACTTTCACTGCTGGCAACCCATGAGGAGAGGGAGAGAACGGAACTACAGAAAACTTAACAGATGGCGTTTTTCAGCCCGGTGACTGAAATACCGTGCACACAGCACTCTGGCTTCATCCTCAGGCATTCAGAAACTGCATTCAGTCTTTGGAACTGAGGGAGGCCTTTTACAACTGAAATGTGAAATTGAGGGCACGTACAGACATTATACTTAGTCCGGTCTAAATGAATATAGATCAATCTAAACCTTTAACCATGCAGAAGTTTGGTGCACATAGACCAGTCTAAAACTGGCACAAGTGAAATAGATTTTGTGGAAGGTACACTCAACTGAGATTGATTCAGGTTAGACCGACATAGCAAACTTCTGTATTGTTCCCCATATCGATTCAAGTTAGATCGCTGTCCTTTGGCATCCCACCCTGCTTTGCAACTGCTCCCTTAACCCTACCTTGCAGGCAGGAAGGTGTACTCAGCCCATGCTCAGTTTGTCCAGCAGGGTGCTTAGCAGACCCGGCCCCTGGGCTGTCTCAACACTGACCCAAGCACAGCCCCTCTTTCCAGCCATCTGTCAGCCACAGGCAGGCAGAGGCGGGAAGCAAGGTATCCGTGTCCCCTGCATGAGCCTCAGGACCTAGGCACCAGAGTGCTTGGGCCATGCCCCTGTACCTCCAACACCCCATTGTGAAGCACCCCATGATGTACATGCAGGCTCCCAACTCGCAATCCCCCCTGGTGCTCCTCACTCCAACCCACAGCCCCCTGGCCCTGCTGGTGGCCCTCACTTCCAATCCGCAACCCCCCACTCTCCCCAGGTGCCCCAGGGCCAGGGCCCACAGCTCCTTACCCCCACACCCCAGCAGCGCCTGAGCCCTGGCTGCTGCCAGTATTCCCTCCAAGCTGCACGGTGTGCATGGCTGTGCAGGCATGCCTGGCAGTGCGGCACGAGTGTTCCTGCATGGCCGCACATGCCACGCAGCTTAAAGGGCACACTGGCTGCCACCCACAGGAGTCAGCAGCTGCTGGGCTGGAGTGCAAAGCCCCTCCACCCTGTCTGCTCCCCTGCGGGTGGCATGGCCAGAGCAGAGCCTATGGTGGGGGAGGATGCAGGCTGCCCACCATGGGCTAGGGCCTCCCCACCCTGCTGCCCTTCCTCCGGGCTGCTGCTGCCCAGCAGCTGGGACCTGGCGTGGGAGAGAATGTGGCGCCAGCCACGACCCCATCTGCTGATGTTGTGACTCCATTTGGGGTTGGTCTGGGAACTGCTGTTCTAGGAGGTGGTCACTGTACCCAGCCCACTCACCTTCCCTCCCCATCTTCCCTTGGCGCCTGGGGGACTAGTGGCTATGACAAGCCATCCCCATGCTCATGGCCCTTTCCCAGGCCATTGTGGCTAAGACCCCCACAAGTCGGGGGTCCAGTGCACAGATGGAAGGGTATTGGTGGGGGGGCAGTGAAATGCCTCATCCTGACTGCTCAAAGGATAGGGCCCCAGACCTCTAATTGCCTGATAGGTTTCTGTCTTACAGCACTAGGCAGACCAGTCACTCCTTCCCCTCCCTTCCCTCCCTTCCTGAAGCACAAGTGAAGGTGACAGGGCCCTTCTTCCTTCCCTGGCCTTGGGAGATGCAGAATAGCAGCCCATCTCCTATTGTGTGGTAACATAAATCTGCTTCATTCACACCTCCCTGTCCTCTTTATCTCTCGGGGCCATGCACAGCTAGTGGGAGAAGCTGAGCCTCCTCCCAGCTGCCCAGAGCACTGGCACTGAAAGAGCCACCACTCCCCCTTGCCCTGATGGAAAGACACTAAAATGATGTATTGATCTCTGCAGGCAAAGTATAATGAACAGGTACAAGGGCCAGCGCTCCGCACCCGGCCGTGGTTGGCAGTGCCACGGGGCTGGGAGGCAGAGAGGACACGGAGGTCAGGGACAAGAGATAATGTGCAGCTGTCTCTGAGAACCATGAGTTGCAGTACAGCAGGAATGAGAAAAACTTCCCCTTGCCAAACAACCCCTCTCCTTCCCTCTCTCCCTCCCTTCCAGTCCAAGAGAGGCACAGATGTGATGGCAGGAGTCCCACATGGGAACCATTATCTCAGCTAATCTGGTCACACTGCCAGGGTGATTTCTTGGTGGTGCGTCTAGAGAAGCTTGCAATTACCACTCCAACACTCTCACCCTGCCATCTGATCCAATCCCATTAGGTCCGTGGGAGCCAGGCAGAATCTCAGGACACAGGCAGTCACTGTACTGACCTCTCAGGGAACCCCCACCCCACTTCCTGGAATCGTGGCTCCATCCCAGTATCAGATCCCTGAAAGCAAAGCAATCCCTCCTGTCCCCTCCCACAGTCAGAGCCCTCAGTGAGAGCTGAGAGGATTTAAATGCCTGCCTTTGTACTTTATTTTATCAGCAAAAGTTGCAACTTCACACAAAGCTCTGCATCTCCCCTGTCAAACTGCAGAAACACCACCTGTGTGCGGAAGGGCAGTGCATGGAGGATGCAATGCCAGCTCAAGGACAGGGGCCACACAGCTGTGAAGCACGTGAGGGATGTCTGTAAGAGGTGTTGAAGAAGCAAGGAGGAGATGCTGCAGGCATTGGCTGCTGCCTCTGAGTGGTGGGCATGCACAGCTGACTCCTGGCACCAGGAGCTGCAGGAGCTGCGTGAGGAGAGACTCCAGATGTGGAGACACCATCAGGCTGGCGGATGCCTACACCTGGGCTGGCAAGGTGCAGGAGTGGGTCACCCACAGTTCTGAGGAGGCAGCCTGCACCTCAGCAGAGCTGACCGAGTCCCAGTACCACCTCGCGGCTCAGGGGTAGGTAGCTGCGACTCATGGCAACCAGCTGCTGGATCATATACAGATGGTTGCACATGATGTCCCACAGCCTCCAGTGAGAGTCACACGAGTGACAAGCAGGACATGCTGTAGCTCCTGTCTCTGCATACTCGGGCATGGGCAATTAAAAAGGGAGAGCACTTTCTCTGAGGCTGGTCGTGGTTGCCCATGCCCGGCAGCCAATCAGGGTGGCCTAGGTGCTCAGCTGCCTGTGCCCCCTCCCCGCCCCCTACTCCCCACTGCAAGCATGAACATGTATACTGTACACTATAAACTAGGTCACTTAGAAAAAACATGTAATTTAGATCAATTTCTCCCCCTGTTTTTTTTTGAACATCTGTCCATGGCCTAAGTGTACCCTTGGTGCAGGCTCCCTTCATCACTGCATAAAATGAATGAAACAAATACTATTACAATTGTAAAATAGTACAATCCAGTATGCTTCGCATTTAACCTTAAATTATTCTGAATTTGCAATAGACAAAGAAACAAATCCTGTTTCCAGATACATGATGTACATACAACTGAACAGACGTAACATGCTGGAGAGAGTTGCCAATTTACTGCACTATTACCAAGCCCCTTTCCTAATGCCTAGTGTGACTAGGGACTCCTAAGTGATACTGCTTTCTTTTCTTTTTCATGTCCTTGTGACATGATATTTAGCAGAATTTGCAGATTTGTTGGAATCTGACAGGTCCGCACCATGAGTGTATCTACTACAACTTAGTGATACTGCAATATGCATAAAAAATAGATTAAATTCAATAATTATAGTGTTAGAGCCTCTTCCGTCTTTGCTGTGCCACCAAGAACATTTAAATCAGATAATAACATTTCTCTCTGTCTGTCTCTCTCACACACAAAATTATTAACACATCATTTGCTTGCTAAGATGACAAAATCTGAGGAAAGGAAGTGCATTTTGCTGGACCACAAATTCACAGCAAGAATCACTGTAGCAAACCTACCTCCCACCACTCTATCTAGTTGCTTAACAAGCTTCTTCCCTTTGTTGTCTTCCCTTGCCGTCTGATTATGTTTCCCAGTCTCAGCTTTCTTTTCCAAACACTGGACATCATGGCTTATGAACCAAGTTTGTCAGCATTTGCCTACTATCTTCCCATCTCATCTACATAGCCTCTCTGGCAGAGTTATCTGCAATGTGTTACTCACAAGCTGGCTTGACAAGGGGATGATAGGACTACTGCAGTGGCTGCTTGTTTTACCAACCCCCACACATTTACTAACACAGACAGCAGAAAATAGTCCGCTTGCCATTTGTCCCCACTTTCTAGCAGTGCCATGTTTGTGGGCATGCAGGCACTTATCTGTATATCCCACTGTTTCGGCTTGCTTGGTGTCTGTGCTCTTGTGAGTCCCCGGAGCAGTGAAACAATAAGAACATTGTTCTCTGAAGCACTCTGATGTTTATAGTCCTAACAAACTCTGGAAGTTAGTAGCTGGGACTGTCATATTGTTATAGTCCTCCCTTTGCCCAGCTGATGGATGTTTTTATATTAAAGGGGCTATACGGGAGGCATTTTAAACAAAGGTTAGGGAGGAGATACATGATCTGTCAACTTTTGACAGCACCCTTCATTTTTCAGTTTTGTTTTGATATTATAGGAAACAATTGCTGCCTCTTGTAGGGAGAAAAATCAGGGCTAGAGCTAACACATTCAATTAATAAATGAGCCTGCTATGCATAAAGGTAGTAAATTCAATTTCATCTGCAGGCAGTTGAGCAACATGGAAATGTAGTCAGATCTGCTTGATAGCTCATGTGTTTGTGAAATAGTTGGTTGGAGAGCAAGATGGTAGTTAGGTTGCCTGCCTAGGCCTTCCATCAACCTGTGTTCAACTCCCTGCTCTGTTACAGGTTTCCATCAAGATACAGGGCAGACCACTTAGCCTCTCTGGGCCTCAGTCTCTCACTTGGGAATGGTAAAATGGGGACAGTATGACTTTTGTAGCTTGTAGAGGTAGAGACAGCTCACTTCATAAAGAATGATGGGTAAACAGGTTCTAGGGCATGAAGGACCGGATGAGAATTTTTTACTAAACTCACAATGCTGGTGAAAGTTGTGACAATACACATAAGGACTTCAAAGAGTCATATATTTTTAGGGTGACAGATGCAAATTAAATCAAGGCCTTAGCTTTCCCTCTAACCTTATTCTGTTTATTACAGAAACAAAGTAGAGGAAGATGTGCAAAAGGAGATTTCATGTGCCTCTGTTCTGTTCTGGAACTGCTCTAACATTAATTCACCTGTGAAGTCTGTCAGGAGCCATGGTGGAAGTGAAGAGCGGAGGGTGCACTGGGCAATGCACTGCTCTCTAAGCAAAGAGGAATTTCTGCATGTTGGTTCTACTTAGTTTTATGGACAGTTGGTACTGGCACAGTAGCAAAAATTAAGAACTGGGCTCTCTGGGCATCTATACACATGCTCCAGGGTGGGCATTTTAATTAGACTGGCTCTTGGAAACTGCTCTAATTAAAACACCCACAGTATTTTGTGTATTCAACATCCTAGGCTTAAAAATAGTGGTGAGGTCACTTTAACTAAAGTTTATTCAATAAGCTTTAGTTAAAGCATCCCTGCTGTTGTGAAAAGCATGGATGCTGAATACACGTGACAATGAGGCTGCTGGAGCGTTCCAGTTAGACTGCTTCAGCAGACATGGTGCGTTCTAATTAAAATGCATTGGAGCAGATGTCCTGGCATGTGTACTGGCACCCTCTATTTTTAACGCTGAATCAGAAAATTAGATTAAGTAGAAGACAACTTAAGGAGCTAGAAAATAAAGATTCCAGTCAAAGAAGTGTCATCCCAGACATAATTTTTGTTATGCAACTGATTCAGAGCAATAGGGATTTTCAAAATATGTGAAACAATAGGTTCAGAGAACCACAGTGCAGGAATTCAGAGATGTTAATTTTGGGGGAGAGTGAGGAGAAATCAGGAAATCCATAAGTAATCCTAAAAAACAGGCATAATCAACTGCTGAAAAAGTAAACGTTGCCAAGGAAGAGAAGCCAAAATAGCTTCCTACGTGTCTCGTCAAAGCTTGAAAAGCAAAAAGAATGTTCTGTAAACAGAGAGGGGAAAACCAAATACGGATGCACAGAGTTGGGGAAAAGAGAAGGATAGTCAAAATGGAATGAGTTAATTCTACTTAAAGATTTGAGGAATTAAAAGAGTGTTCGTAAGTAGATCTAGAGAAAAAGATACTCTAATGAGAAATTAGACCTCTTAATAAATGAAAAGGGAGATTAAGTTAGTAATGATTAAAAAAAAAAGTTGAGCTACCTGCACTGGGTTTTTAATTTAGCCTGTAACAGGAGAAATAAAGAAGTAGTGGAGATTATGTCACATATATCCACTGGTAAAATAAAGAAAAGGAAAATAGTATCTATTTTACAGAGAAGCTGTGGGGAGTTTCCACAGTCCCTGGGTCCAGGAAACTATATATCTATATCACACACACACACAGACACACACACACACACACGCACGCACATGCCCACCCCCACCCAATGCCCTCAAACAGCATCCTCCTGACAAAACCAAAACCATATTAAAAAAAAGCCATCACCCTTTGTTTCATTAGAAATGTCCTAACTCTGCATTTGAATGCAATTAAGTGCAATGAAGCCTCGGATCAGCTGTGGTGAAAGCATTGGTCTGATTTAAAGAAAATTTATAATAAAAAGATAGGATTCTTGTTGTTTTAGACAAATTTGATCTTTTTTATTGATTTGGTCACAAAAATAATGGATGAAGGGAATGCAGCACAATGGATACAGGAAGAACCATGGGGCACGTCCACACGACCGTGCATGTGCCTCTTGCCCCATCTCAAACGCCTTTGAGACAGGGCAAGAGGCATGTGCAGGAATGAAAAAAATGTTCCCCGCACTGCAAACGTGCAGGGCAAGGCGAATATTTAGACCCCTGGATATCCAGGGGTCACACAAAACCCCGGGGGAAAAATATGGGTTAGGGCGTGGTCCCATGCCCTAAGGCAACCAGAGGCTCAGCCCTCCAGAGACGCTCTGGCAGAGAGCCAGAGCATCTCTATGATTGGCCTTTTCCCAGTCCTGAAGCACACTGCTTGCCTGCGCTGGGGCTGGGCACTATGGGGATTGGGGGTTGGGGGGAGCTGAGGCCAGGCACCGCCGGGATCAGGGGCCTCGGGGGGGTACGTGGGGGCTGGGGCTGGGCACTGCGGGGCGGGGATTGGGGGGCTGGGGGAACAGGCAGGGCCAGCAGGGGTACCCCCATAGTCCCCTCCCCACTCCTCCAGCGCCCCTTACTCACCGGCTCTGGAGCCCTGGTGCTGAAGCAGCGAGGGGCCAACCACGGAGATGCTCTGGCGGAGCATCTCCCTGGAGCACCCAGCCTCCAGTTTCCTCAGGGCATGGTCCGGGACTGTGCCCTGCTCCGCTTTTCTAAACTTCATTTTTTTTAGACCCTAGGATATCCAAGGGTCTAATTTTCTCCCTACACTGCAAACTTGCAGCACGGAGAACATTTTTTCATCCCCGCATCTTCCTCTTGCCCTGTCTCAAGGGGGTTTGAGATGGGGCAAGAGGCATGTGCACGCTCATCTGAACACAGCCCATGGAGGGATTTAAAAGGACTGCTGAGCCATGACTATTCATGGCATGGTAAATGTTTGCTAACATGTTTTAAAACCTTTCACAATCTCCCTAGGTTACCAGTGCTTACATGTCCTTATGGTTTTAAAGTTTTTCCTAATGTCTATCCTAAATCTCTTTGGCTATAGGTAAATCTAATTCTTTCTTGTTTTGCCCCAGGTAGACTAGTAGACCAGTTGATTGCCATCCTCTTTAAAATAAAATTTTACATGAAAGCTATTACTATTCCCCTGCTTTTTCATGTTCTCTTTTCTAAATTAAACAAACCCAGTTTCTTCAACCTTTCCCCTTGGCCGTTTTTTCTAAACCTCATATTTTCTTGCATTCCTCTGGACACTTGAATTCACATACATTTTTTCAAGTGTGGCAGCCAGAACAGGATGCTGTGCTTCAGCTCAGACCTCAGCAATCCTGAGTTGAGTGGAATAATTACCTTGTCTTACACAGACACTTCTGCTAGTACAGGGGGTGTCAAACTTTCATTGTGCCTTGGGCTAGATCTGAACTGCAGAGCTCTTCACAAGCTGGATACAGCCCAGGGCATGGGGGGAGGAGAGAGGCATGTAAGCAGTGGTCAGCCTAGCAGCCACAGGGTAACCAACATCTGTGACACATAGCCCTCACTCTCTCTGCTTGCTGCCAGTGGGATGTCCAACAAAGCCTCAGGGCCCCAGATCACTTTATTCGGTCCTATTCAATTTGCAGCCAACTATAACTCCCAGATCCCTTTCTATAGTACTGCTACCTTGCCAGTTACTCCCCATTCTGTATTTTTGCACTTGACTTCCTTGAGTTCCAACTTAATGATATTAATACTATTTCTTACTATTGTTTTGATTTCCAGTCCTCTCCTCCATAGCTGTCACAATGATTCCAAAGTAGGTGTCATCCAAACATGTTATATGTATACTTCTGTTCCATCATCCAAGTCATTAATGGCAATATTGAATAGTACCATCCCAAAACACTCCATGGTAGGACTCCATTTGATATGCCCTCCGAGTCTGACAGTCATGTATATAGCAAATGACCTCTCACAAAATCTCATTTGAAAAATTAATTCAAATTAATGATTACAAGGACTGGAGACTGGTGGGAGGAATATAAACATAAGGTAATAATAAAAAGTAAAATATCATGTTGAGGGAGTGGTCCAGAGCCAGTTTCATTTAAATGTTAATGGTCTTAAGAAGTAAACAGCACTTCAGCAAGTACTAAATTCATCAGCATTCCATATTCCAGTGAAGGACAAAGATAGTCATTGATGTCATTAAGGACTTGAAAGACAAAATGAGATTCTTCTTTTCAAATGAAATCTGTGATACATTATCATTTGAAGCATGGCTATTCAATGGGAAAGATAGGCTGAGAATTCTAAAAAAGCTGAAAGACAGCGAAGAATAGCAAATCAGCACTTACAGTGAAGAGCTATGGCAGCAAGTATAGTGTCTGATTTTGTATTGCATACACAGACGTGTCACAGACCGAAGAGGCACTAGTCCTTCTCCATGTGGCTTGGATGAGACTGCATTTAGTGTCTTAGTACTATGATGCTGGAAAGATATCAACAAACTGAAAATAATTCAGAGAAAAGTGGAAAAATGATGTATAGGCTGGACAGTCTGATTTATGAAGAAGGATTAAAATAACTAACTGTGTATAGATTGACTAAGGAATGACTGAGGGGGATATTATAACAAGCTACAAGTGTTTGACAAAGAAGGAGTGAAATTACTCAGGGTTGTACAGCAAATTATAACTAGGAGTAACACAATGACAGGGAGAAAAGGCTTCTCTTCATAGATGCCACCTCAGTCCAGGATTGTGGATACTGTTTGGTTTTAACCGATGGCCATCTTGTTAGGCTGAGCAAATCTTTGCATAACGTCTCGCTTCCATGGATCTACAATTTGTATGTCTATTAAAAGGGCACCATTTGCTAATAAAAATTAAAATCTCAGTGACTTTCACATATATAGTTATATAGCTAGGACTTGAAGTATGGGTCTCATTTGAAAGATGCTGTTTGTAGCTTTCAAGTCAAGCAAATAAGCTGGAAGGTTTATATTCCAGAAGTTCCACCGTGATGTGGCTCCCCCAGAGTCATGCTGGTACCAAGCACGTCAGCATGAAATAAACACGGATCTCATGCCTGAATGAGGAAGCCATATCCTACTTCCTCCTCTCTCCCTTAAAAAGGTCCATGCTTATTGTTGGGCCAGAACTTTAGTTGGTGTAAAGCGGTCTCGCTCCATTGGTGACCATGATATTTTTAAATTATTTACAGTATACAACACCCAGAGTATGTCAGGTGCTTTCCAAACAAATAAGGAGACAAGCCCCACGGAGTTGACAATCCAAACAAGTTAACAGTGCTAACATGATCCCTAATGAAGCACCCTGTGGTGTTAGCACTAATTCATGGGGAGAGATGGGTACATCTAATACAACACAGCAGAGTCAAGTCTGCCTAGGTTTGCAGTTCTGCCTCAATTTACTGTAGGTGAGAGTGAGCATTTAGGAATTAGTGTGTCTTACTAGTGATAACAGTGTCATAGCTCCTACTCGCCAGAGGCTGTCAATATCAAATCCAAATGCAATTCCCATTGAAATCAGGGCACCAGAGGCAATTCTCAAGATTTAACCATCAGTAGTGAATAAACCACTAGTAAGTGAGCTGAAAGTGAAGAAATTGAGAGAGCACATTGAAGAAAGTGAGAGAGCACTCAGGAACTGAGGCTTATGCATGCACAATAGCACGCAAAGCATTTGCTAATTCACCAATGACAGAAGGACATCTAGCCCAACATGCTTGCCATTTTTCAGATGCACCCAAACCCACCCTCCCTATTATTATGTGCACCCATGTCCTTCCTTTGACAAAATGAATCACTTTCCCTGGAAATAATTTTCCATAGCTCTATTACTATACTATATGAGGCAATGAATTCTGCCTGAATATGCTTTTAGATCCCAGTTTAAAAAAAAAAAATAGGACAAAGTATTTGCTTAAATGTTTTGCTGAACTGTATCCTACATTTTCTGATTCTTACATGAAATTCTGTACTTTTTTAACCACTCTGGTCCGTCAGTAGCTGATATACCTTGGAGATGAGCAACCTTATAAAAACTAGATAGAGAGAAAAACTAAGTACTTTTCAGTTTGCAAAGTTTGACAAGCATCACAGAGGGAGGTTGGTGAGGAAACTAGAAATAGAAGTAGGTAACCTTTAGCAGATAAATGGTAACCATTAGCAGACAAAATTAGCATTGCCATGTATATTATTATTATTTACAGTTGTATATTGTCATTGATGTAGTCACAGGTTACGTAGGGAAATCTTTAAAAAAGATTAAAGTCTATGAAAGGTATTTAAGAGATTTCATTCAGTATTATGAAATGAGCAGTATCCAAAGTGAGATATTGTTACCTATCTCTGCCTAGGCTATCAAAATCAGATGAAAGAACTCTGTGGTATACTTGTCCAGCAGGAAGCCTGGATAGGGTTTCTGCCATAGTTGCTGCTGAAAAAAAAGCTAGAGCTTGTAGAGAACAAATGAATATTTCTCTGTGTTATACCAATAATAACTTTCCCTATGGAGAAATGTCCATTGCTTCCAGCAAGCAGAAAACTAGATACCTGAAACATGACAAATGGACTGTATTCAAAAATTGGTTAATTGGAATCTCAGTTGTGGAGACGTGATTTGTGTCACTCAAAGCTATGACAGTTAATCTGGTCTCACTGGCAACTTAAATAAGAGACCAGAGACTATTTTTTGGCATCCACATGCTACATGCAAGTGTTCACTGTTTCAGTTTTCAAAATCATGGAAATTGAGTTACCTTGGATATAGTTTGTACCCAATCTTGAAGAGTGTGAATTGCTTTGAAAAATTCCACCTCAGTCATATCTGCCTTTAATAGTACATTAATGCAGAATCACAACAGGGTTCTTGAATTATTAAAAGAAGCTACGGCTGGAACCAGTTCTTGAGACTTTAGACTGATACTCCACTAATTGGGCTTTTCAGAGATGTGTAGTATTTGAAACCTATCTTGTACTCCTAAAATAAACATAAGCATGTGCACTCAGAGACTGTGCTATATAGAGGACCCTCATCATGGTTAACTAATGATTTCAAGAATACCTCTTCCCCTAAAATATTTGACCAACTCTTATCAGCAGCTGATGAAGCTAATACTTTGGTTCTCACATTGGCTGTAGTGATGGGATATTCTTTCACTTCTCTAACTGCTCTAAGGTATGAACACTTGCAATATATTAGTGATTTAGCAGATAAATGTGCTTACACACACAAAACCATGACAAAATGACAAAGGATGCAAGTTTGGGGGAGAAGTAAGTACACCCATTTTTTTCATAGCAGGCCTTGTGAACATAGAAAAATCAGTAATTTGATTCTCCACTCACTGATGCCTTAATTGCCCCAGTGTCTAATTTAAACAAACATCTAACTTAAAGGAGGTAAATAACCCAGTTGAAGTCAATGGCACTAGTCCTATACTTCAGATTAGGCATGTGCCTAAATGCACTTGAATCTGGGCTTTACAGAAGTATTTGACCTCAATCTTGTGAAGCTTAGTCACAGGCTTAGCTAAGGCTCATTTGAACAGTAATGAACTGCTGAACTCAGGGCAAGTGATTTCAGGATTATCTCTGTTCAGGTCACTAGAGTTAAACCCATGCTAGTGAAAATATGACCAGACATTTTTATTCTGTAATTGAAAAAATGTTTTTTGCCAGAACCCATATGGCAACAGAAGCCATTAAAATAATAGCTGGTCAGAATACCTGGGGAAAGAGCAGCCCCAAGCACCAGAAAAGGAAGCCTCACAACTTCTCAATGTTTCATTTTATGTAAATTTTCTAAATAACTATATTTAAAATTCTGTTAAATTATAGTAAACTTTTCAAACTTCTAGTAGAAAAGCTAATATAATTATGGTAGAGACTCTTCATCATCTACCTGAATGGAAATCCCTCTGGACAGGATTCCATACAAAAAGCTTTGCAGAAATTATATACCCAGCAACACTATGCAAGTTATTGCTGAATGTATTAACAATTCCAGTAACTACTTATGCATATGAGTGATTTTTCATATGAGTCATCCCTATCAATACATCTCAAAAATGAAACAGAATAAAAGATTGAGTGGACTGTAATTCACAACATTCAGCTAGAAACTAGTTGTTTTAACTGTGTAGACTATGAATTTGTTGAATTTGCTACCACCTCCAACAGAAGAATCCCAGATCTGCTATGCAAAGAACCATTAAAAAAATCAAAACTGTCTGGAGATTCTTATTTTTACAAGATGGTTTTTAAAGATGGTTTTTTGAAACAGAGAAAAATTGATGTGTTCCATTGAAGCCATTCAGGTAGCTAACCACTCTCCAGGATTCTCACGCTCTCTGTAATAGCAACATCTTCAAGTTACTTAGATTTAAGTAAAATCTAAACATTCATTTGGTAAACAGACTATTGCTATGAATCTATGAATATGTTGGCAAACAAATAGCTCTAGCCTCCTCAGTCTTTTACTGCTAGCTGTTAACTTCCACTTTACCATCAGCCATGCCTTCTATTCCTTTTTCAGAGGAAACCAAATCAAGATGGCAGTTTTTTTTGCAGTTTTTCTTGGTGGCTAGTAGTCTTCTGACAATCCAAGATCAAGCAAGGCAGATATTGTTTGTGAAAGCTCAATTCACTGCACATCCAGCATAGGCAAGATCAGACAAAAATAAAAGCAAACGTTGTATTTACCATTAGAATAGGTCAATTTCTGTCAGAATGCCGATGGTGGAATCTCTGAATGTCATCTCTGTGCCAATGGTGGGTCTGGAGTCATGCAGAAATATATAGGGATGGCTGTGAAGATGATTTGGCAAAATTGGCTGGAACATGTGCATTCAGTCCCTGAAGACATTATTTCTGTGGAGCCATGACTGCTGCCTTTTCAAGAGAACTGGCACAGAAGGCTGTAGGGTGTGTGGGCATATGTTTTCACTGTGTACATGTGCATCAAGTCCTAGGACCTAGTGGTGGAAGAAATGCAAATGTGGCCCCCCAATGATTTAACATGTGGTCATTGATACTTGTGGTTTTGCCAACTCTTGTAATTTAAAATGTAAAATTTCATACAAATTACAATGTAATAGGCCTGGTTCATATTTACTGTAAGACAACTTCACATGGCTCTGACAGGGCAAAGGGACTTAAAATGGGGATATAAAGCGAGTATATGGTACATTATACCCACTTATTGTCCTTATATACTGACATGTCAGGAGGCCTTAGCATAAATGAGAATTAGGCTCATCATATAATGATTTTTTGAAAGTGGTTATTATGAAAAGCTGGAAAAATGAACACATTTCCAATGACCTGAGAGATGCCAAAATCATTACCATACATCACAAGCAATTGGTAGGGAGGCATAGGGGGGGTATGTGCCCCCCTGAGATTGGCCCCTAAAAGTGCTGGGGGGGGGGCATTTATGCACCCCAACTTGGCACCACTCAGGACAGGGTCAGGAGCAAAGTGGATCCCTGCCAGCCTAATTGCACAGCCAGGGACCGTGCTCTTCTTCTCTACCCAGCCCCACCTACCTGGCAGTGCTCCGGCCAACCAGAGCACTGCCCTGCCTCCCTCCCCCACGTGGCCCCTCCCTCTCCCTCCCTACCTGGAAAGAGCGTGCTCTGATTCCCCAGCATTGGTGCTCTTTCTGCTGCTGGGAAAAAGGTAAGCCTGGGGCTCTTGCAGGGGGACAGATGGTGGCCCAGGAAGGATTCCAGGCAGGGGTTGGGGGGTAGTTGTGTGCTGTGCCCACCCCCACCCCCTCACCTGGCCCTGAAGGACTTTTTTTGCTGCGCGAGCCGGTGCTATGTTGGGGAGGGGGCACTAAGCGGCAGCATGATATGCCGCTGTTACTCAATTTATTGTAACAGAAGCATAGGAGTGGATATGGGGTGTTTGGCCCACCCCCAGGTCCACCCACTAAAATCTTTACATGGCTTTTATTGACCCGCAGTTTTTCATATGGTCAATAGAAGGGCCCTATGGATGATCCTAATGAGGTTTTGATTGTTACCATTATCAAACTTCTTCATGACAACATGACAGCAACCATCTGAAGCAATGGCAATGGAACTGGACCCCTTCACTATTAAACTGAGTCAAGCAAGGATGTGCAATTAAACCAATACTCCTTTCCGTCTCTGTCACACCTATTCTGTATTTTACTCCAATGACTGCATCTCATAGACATTAAAGGATGGAAGGGACCTCATGAGATCATCAGGTCCAGCCCCCCTGCTCAAAGGGCAGGAAATCAGCTGGGGTTAGATGACCCCAGCAAAGTGAGCATCCAGGCATTTCTTGAATGTATCCAGAGTAGGTGCTTGCACCTCTTCTGGGGGGAGTCTATTCCAGACTCTGGAGACTTGGACAGTATAAAGAAGTTTTTCCATATGTCCAGTCTAAAACGGTCTTCCAGCAGTTTGTGACCATTAGAACTTGCCTTCCCTTGTGGTACCCTGGTGAACAAACCAGTTCCTGATGCACACCCCTTATATACTTATAGGTTACCACCAAGTTAACCCTGAGCCTTCTCTTCTCCAGGCTGAAGAGTCCCATGCCTCTCAGCATCTCCTCATACGGCCGGCTCTCTTGACCTATAATCATACATGTGACTCTCCTTTGGACCCTTTCAAGCTTCTCCACATCCTTTCTAAAGTATGGAGCCCATAACTGGATGCAGTACTCTAGCTGCGGCTTCACTGAGGCTGAGTAAAGAGGGAGGATGACTTCTTGGGTTTTGCTTGAGATGCATTGGTAGATGCAAGCCAGAGTTTTATTTGCTTTGCCGGCGGTGGCATCGCATTGGTGGCTTATGTTCATCTTGTGATCAATCAGGATCTCCAAGTCTCTGTTGGTTGTGGTGCTATTGAGTGTAGCACTGCTAAGCCCATAAGTACGATGTGGATTCTTTCTCTTGAGGTGGAGTGCAACGGTGAGAATCAAAGAAATGAATAAGCAATAAATATGTGCTTCTTAGAGGCATTTGGAATTTTTGTCTAATATAAAGCTTGTATTTTTGTAACCCTCAAATATAACTTGTAACTGTTTGTGAAACTAACTAGGCCTTACAGACAAAACTATCGTTGTAAAATTAGCTGACTTAATGTTTTTTCTTGCTCAGAATTTAGCCTTGATGATGATAAAAACTGATTCAACCACCTGGCCTAACCAGCATGTTCCAGGAAAGCACATCTCAAAAAAGCATAGTCAGAGAGATCTAAAGGGATTGGATTTAGGGAGAGTAATGTTAATTTAAAACCTGAAGATGCTGCACTGGAATTTGCTTACTGGATAAACCCAAGTTTGGGTAGTAACCTTTTATAATAATTTTTAACACCTTTTAATCCCATAAAGTAACAGCTATAGGACAAGATTGTGAATGGCTCTAAAGCCAACAGATTAACATAAGACTAGGTATAAAAAGCATGTGCATCTGGTGACCAGCAGGAAGGAGGGAACAAAGCGGTCACTGCTGTTCCACGGTTGGACCCCAGACTTCCAGTGTGAGTGAGGATCGAATCCTGATCAAGGGACCTTCCCCAGTAATCCCTCTGATAATGTTGATCGGAGACGCCTGACTTTGCTGGAATCACTTGGTGTACACCTGGCATTGAGGGGCTATCAATAAGTTGCCAACCCATGTCTGTCTATCTGGTGTTTCAAACAGCTAGTGGCTCATACCCCCCCGCAGTGCCCAGCTGGCCTGTGACAAATTGATCTACTTATCTGTTGTTATTATTTTCTATTAGCTCTTTAATACTGCATTATTTGCTTATTGCATTTATCTTTCTGTTAACTGTTGTGTGTGTGTAAGCTATAATAAATTTGCCATTGCTTTACTCCCAACTCTGCCTGCCCAATCCTGAACCAAACAGCCCAGTGGCTAAATTGATATACTCACAGTGCCCAGCTGGCCTGTGACAGTGGAGCACCTCGCATTTCTCTGTGTTGAATGTCATCATCAGGTTTTGATCTTCCCACCTTGTCAATCTGTCCAGGTCATCCTGAATCCCCAGCCTATCTTCTAGCATGACTACACTTCCCCATAACTTGGTGTCATCTGCAAACTTAGCCAATCTGCTTCTGACATGCACATCCAGATAATTTATGAATATATTAAAGAGTAGTGGTCTGAGTACTGAACCCTGGGGGATGCCACTGGTCACCATATGCCATGTTGACTCTGTTCCATCAACTATCACTCTCTGGGTTCAACCATGGAGCCAGTCCCCAGCCATCGGACTTTAAGATTGAGCTTGGCCCATATGATTATATGTAAGGTGATGATATGCAAGCTTGGTTATATGTTATAAATAGAGGGAGATAATTCTCTTCACAGGCTAGTTTGTCATGGAGCTAATGCCTTGATGATAGTGAAATTTCTCCTAACTGACATGGGTATAAAGGAAATCAAAATGAGGCCAAAGTGTCTTCATTAAATTTAGAACCTGGTTAGATGCAAAGGAAAAAATGCATTTCAGAAGAGTACTATAAAAAGTGTTTAGCAGGTTTAAAAAAAAATCTAATTGTGACATCTATGTTGCAAATTATTATTTCTCTTCTATGGCTTTCTTTATTAAGTTTGTATCTATCACACTTGGGCCCCAACTCAGCGAAATCAGATCAAAAAATCTCCTAAAACAAAATGATGTGGAACTCAGAGGGCTTTTGTTGCCTTCTTTTTAACTAATGTTAACCTAGGGTGTATTTATTTATCTAAGCTTTGGGTAAAGAATTGCATTTCAGTGCCTTCACTAAATGTCAAAAGCCATTAGGGTAACATGACTGATTTTTAGTTTCCTGCTCTTATTCTCCTATATGTAGCTCTCACCATTCCTGTTTTCCTTTATTTCTTCATAACGCCAGTAATAGAATTTCACTTCACCTTAATAAAACTGAGTCAAAGCATCTCATTCTATATATTCCTATTTCACTTTAAACAGACACTGATTACTGATCTGAAAACATGCCATCCCTTACTGCCATCCCTTTCTGCTTCATGTTTTCACCTTTCAGAGTACATCCATTGTTGACTGTGATGTTATTTTACTAGCAAAACAATATGATATCAGCCTTGAGAAGATCTCTCAGCTGGGTCAAACAATTTGCCATAATGAAAATTGGAAAAAGAAAATAAGTGCGTTCACCAAACAGTCAAGAACACTGGCCTTTCTTCTCTGTGCCTCGTGATAACAGATTGGTCTTGCCAACTTCCATCATAAAAACATTTTCTTCTCTAGAAGATCTTATAATTCTTGTTTTGAGTGATTGCTTTTAGATGACATGTAGCAATAAATATGAACCTTATTTTATTTAGTGACCACTGCTTTGGAAAGAGTGCAAAACAACTAAAGTAGTTGAATATTGAATATATAAAAGTGCTATTAAAGAAGGTTAAGGCTATGTCATAAACCATCTAAAAACTTATTATTTCACGATCAAGTTGATGCATTGAGAGAATAGAGCAGGATACAATCACAGGAGCGAAAACACATTCACAGTCAGAAAAGTCACTGTGATAATGACATCAGGATGACTTCAATATAAGCAGGAGCAAATCCACTGTGGGCTTATATATTCTACTCCAACAATACCATGTCAAAGTCAGCTCACAAGCTACAAGGGGATTTTTTTCCAGTTGACAGTCTTGAAAATACAGCAACCAATCTCGTTCTCACTGAACGCAATGGGAGCAAGATCCATAATTAGGAATCTGAAAGTTAAGCTGTACTCTTTCAGTCTCTTTCATCGTCACCACTAATGAACATTTTGCAACTGGAATACAGCTGAGATTTCTGGAGCATTACACAGAACAGAATCTGTGCTGTTCCACACAGACTGGCTCTGAAAGGGTTACGAAGGAAAAATAAACCCAGACAACAGAGAGCATGTTGAAGGAGATGCCATTTTGCAATAAAGGCATTTGTATGTATTGGGACCCCTCAGTGTGTGGGGAGAGCAAACCTACTGTTATACCTCTCAAATAGGGGTACCCTATATTCCCTTCATGGCCTCATCTCCTTCCTGTCTTTCCTCATTCTTTTTGCACTGGCTGTTGCACTAACCAGAAGCAATTCACATTCTCAGAAAACCATGAAGACCTCTGAATTGAGGTGATAAGAAGAAAGGTTTCTTGCATATATAGAATTCTCCACATTACGAAAAAGCTGGCCACAGCTGAGTTTTTCCAGTAATTTTTTTTCTGCATACTTCATGGGTATTGATACTCCTTCTTACATGGTTAGGGCTTGATCCCACAACATACTGAGCATTCTGGCCCTGATCCAGCAAAGCACTTAAATTCACACTTAACCTAGAGTTTATGAGTAGTCCTGCTCATTTCAGAGGAACGTGCATCAGTGCACTGCTGAATCCAAGCTAGAATACTCTACTTTCCAGGACTGAGTCCTTAGTTATGATCAGCATGTTAAAAATCATTGTAAAAATCTACCTGTGCTTTCCGGATTATGCACTGGGTGAAATAAAGAAGTATCTGACCTGGAAATTTATTAACCCATAAGAGCCGGTAAGTGCTACTTCTGGCAGGACTGGATGGTTTCCTGGAGTGAGCCAAGGAGGATGTATGGCTAGAGGAAGGAAGGGTCACAGTACCAGTTTTTAGCAGAGGCAGTTGCACCTTTCCTGGGTAGGAACCATTTTCCTCTCACCTTTTTGGCTTGGTTTAGGTTTGCTTCAGCTTCTGGTTTCACTCCCATCCCCTACCCCTAGTAGGAAGAGGAATTGTCTGGTGGCTGGGATGTGGTAAAACAAAAGCTAGGTGGCAAAGTGGATATGGAGAGTTTTTAACCTATTAGGGGCAGGGGATGGGACTGAAATAAGAAGTTGGAGCAAAGCAAAAAAAAGGGGAAAAAAATCAGACAAGGTAGGAGGGGGAAGGTCATTCCTATCCAAGAACAGTGGAAACAGTCAGGACTGCCTCTGTTGGAAAGTTGCCATATTTACTCGAATCCAAGATGAATCTCCCCCCCCCCATTTAACAAGGGTGAAAAAGCCCCTTAATCTTGGATTCAAGTATGAGGTGAGGGGGCGGGGGAGAGGGGGCAGGCAGCTGCCATGGCTATGGCTCTGGCCCCAAACTACTGCCTGCTCCCCACATCCTCTGCTCCCACTACCTTTTCCTCCCCACGTGCAGCTCCTGGCCTATGGCAGCCTCTGCTCCCCCACCTGCCCCCACGTGGCCTCACAGCTTCTGGCACTCGCTCTGGCTCTGATGCCAGCCCCAGCTTCCAGCAGGCTCTGGCCCTCTCCAGCCAGGGGCATGGAGTGTGTTTGCCTTGGCTCTGTAGTGGCAGCACTGACAGCTCAGGCTGGGCCCCAGACGTGGGGCTGGGGCTGCCATGCTACAGCCACTACCACCACATCCACCTGAGGCCAGAGAAAATACATGCCCTGTGCCCCAGGCTGGAGCAGGGTCAGAACCTGCTGGAGAAGAAGACAGAGCCAGAGGTAGAGAAGACATAAGGGGAGGGGGGGAAGGACGAGTGGTGGAGGGAAGGGGACCCGAAGCTATGGGAGGCAAGGGGCCAGCCGATGATCCTCTAAGGTGAATCCTCTTCCGAAATGGAGGGAAACTGTGAAGAAAGCTGAGAAAAGGCCCATCTGCTGTAGAGAGACCCAGGAAGGGAAAGGAAAGTAATGCACACGACAGGTCACAAACATAAGTATGCAACAGAGCACAGGCTTTAATAGGAACAGAGAAACTCACACCGAGGGAACCTTTTAGGGCTTCCTTTTTTCAGTGGACACTTGAGGGTCCAATTCCAGAGCACTTCCATTGTACAGGAAGAGACTGGCTCTTCTAGGTGAACGGCATCTGCTTGTCTCTGGGGTGATCATTTACAAGGAGTTTCAATATATTATAAAATATTCACATGCATTTCTGAAAAAAAGTCTGTCAAATCCAACTATCCCCTTTATGAGGCTTATGCTTGACAGATATGGAAGGGAATCTTCTTACCTAAGAGCAAACCAAGACAGGAAGAAATCCCAATTATCTGAATTTCAGTTTTGAAATTCATAAATGGATTTTAAATGTCTATAACAACTAATTCCATCTGCCCACAAAGCTGCTTCTCCAACTATTCCCTAAAAACCTTAGGACAGCCAGGGTTGTGGAGTTAATACAGCTGCATTGTTAACTCTTGGAAAACAACCCTGACATTTTTAATATGCCATGGTTATAACATATTAGTGGGTAACCCATCATCTGAATCAAGGATTATACCATGCAGCCTACACTCACACGGGCCACTCATACAGGTAAAAGCTGCAAAATCAATATATACAAAACCAGGCAATTAAAAAAAAATACAACAGTGCAAAGACTTGAAATGCAATAAACTGCTGTTCTACATACAAACCAAAGGGGAAAGTCATATTCCCTGCATCTTAATTTTGTCTGATCTTTATTTTACAACTTTTGTACTAAATGACTGAACCATTACATTTTCACACCTATGTACCACCTGGCTGAGCACCACTTCACGACTTGGCACTAACCAGATGTGTCCCCATTGGAATTAATGTTAACTTTGTCTCAATTAAGCAGCACTCACAATTTACTATCATTAGGCCAAATAGGTTCTGAGGGACATTTTCCAGGAAAGCAGCTGACTCAGTGGCCTACATTGTTTTTGTGGTTGTTGCCATGCCTTTTTAGAACTAAAAAAAAGGGTTCAGACCCTCTTGATTTTTACCCTGTCATTTTCTATTTGTAAAGGCAATGATTCTTTCTTTCTTTATAAATGATGATATGTGCAGTCCCATGATCTAGCATATCAGTATTTCTGTGTCAGGTGTGCTCAACCTCCACCCATCTATGCCCTTTGGCACATGGGGCTCCCCACAGGTCTAGAAATTTAGCAGTAACATAGTGGCAGTGCTAATTGCTGCGCCCCTGCTATGTGGAGCCCTGTAGATCAGCTGTTATGGCTCTGCCCCAATGTGCAGGATTGCTCTGCAGCCCTATCTTGTGTGCAGGATTGGGCCAGCATGTGGTGGGATTGGATTGGTGTGTGGACAGGTATTAAGGATGAGGCCAGTGTGCAGGTTGCAACTGTGGGCAAATCCAGCACATGATCCAGCGCGGATCACTCATCTGGTCTGTAGGGGCAGAAGGGTGGGCGCCACTGCTCTACATAGATTAAGGAATAGCTTCTCCACTTTTTCTGCTTCGAAGCAAAATTAGAATAATTTTATTTGGGAGGATATTTTTTGCTAGGAAACACTTCTGACTGTTCCAGTTTAGAGCAATTCTGCTGTACCTTTTCTAGAGCTGGTGAGACTGGAACAAAGGCTTGTAAGTGGGTTAGACTCTCCTTGGTTTTTACAATCTATATATAACATCTAGGAGTTTGGTCTATAAGGTCAAAGAAAAAAGTGAAAAAGAAAAGCATGAAATGCAGTGTGAATATGTGCGATTCTAATGCCTTTTGGAAAGTTACAAAGTAGGTCTGACTTCCTAGAGACTATTGTTCCTTGGCCTCCAGCTGAGACATTATGTTAACACTAGGGTCTGCTTTTCTCCTCCTCCCCTTCCAGCAGGGTCCCCCCTAGATGAAGTTCTAAGTTTGTTCTCACTTCAGAAGCTCTTCTAAATTGTATAGGATTTAGTAATCTAACTATAAATAATACTACAGTAAAGGCGTGAGGAAAATGCTTAGGTAATGCACCTCACTCTCTGAAGAAATGGAAGGATATGCTTAGTCTTCATCTAGGAAATCCTTAAGCAGTGCCTTTCCAAAGATTTGGCTTAAACAGTTTTGCAAAATATTACTGCAGATAATACACTGGGGTTTGACAAGTACTTACCAGACGCATCTACACACGATACTACGTCACCATAGCAATGTGCTCTGGAGATGTAGCACTGGCAGGCACAAGCTGTGGTGCTGCAGCTACATCACTGTAGCGATACGCTTCCGTGCTATAGCACATTGCTGTGGTGACATAGCAGCGAAAAATAACTGTGCATTGTCAGCATGGTGCAGTAACAATGGTGGCATGATAACAGTGGTGCCTTAGGGGCACATATAGACACTGTTACTTTTGTTGGTAATAAATACATTGTGGTGATTGATCTTCTGCTTGAATTATTTTCTGGGGGCTCACCCCCACTTTACTTTTCCTTGGGATCAGGTTGGACTAGAAATTGAACCACAAATATATTTTTCCATTAAGTCATTCATGACTATGAAGGCATACATTAACAAGCTAGTCTCATTTTTTATCATGCTTTTATCAAGCCTCAAAATAATAATTAGCACTGAAAAAAAATTAAGGAGAATTTTCCTTGAATACTGCTTTGAATGGGTAATGAAGTCTGCTCTTTAAAAAAGAAAAAGAAAGGAAATTCTTTAAACAAGAAAAAGGAAAAAGAAATGGAAATGGGAAAAGACAAAGGAAAAAAGAAAAGTGGAAAAAGAGAAAAAGAAAAAAGTCTTTTTTAGTTTTTTTCCTTAAATTAACTTTCTCATTTTAGGAATATTCTCCCTAAACTAAACTAAGATGTATGACAGCATCTGATGAAGGAAGCCTTAGTCCTCAAAAGCTGGTGCTATGCATCTACTTTGGTTAGTCTATAATGTGCAAGTCTACCCTGCCTTTGACATTACAACTTCCATGGCTCAGTGAGATAGTGCAAGACATTTGCCCAGTAGCCAAGAATTGGAGTCACTGAGCATAGCTACATATTCATTAATGCACCGTAAGTGGTGCTACTGAGCATTAGCGCAGATGAATAATTTTTGTGTGATGCTTAATGCGCATTGGACTAAAGCATTGATATAGATGAACAATTTTTGTGTGATGCTTAATGCCCATTGGATTAATCTATTGTGCATTAGCATGTTTTTTTGCCAGCCACACTAATGAGCAGTAGAATTAGTCCAATGGACATTCAGAGTCTCATTTAGATGTGCACCACTGTGTCTGAAGCATATTGCATATAGTCTTTTAGTATTAGCTTCTGTGATTTGAATGAGTGCTGAATCAGACCCACTACCATATTCCTCTCTTCCTCTATACTACTACATGATACACATTTGTAGTCTTTGTTAATATGGAGCTGTACCTGTTCCCACTGTTAATTTTGTTCAATTATTATTTATACAACTTAGCAGTTTTAAAATGTGTGTGAATGCTTTGGTTTTACTTCAGGAGACTGCTCTCGGTCTGGCTGTATGAGAAGGAGGAGCCGTATCTCTACATACTATTCTATCTTCCATTGTCCTTTTGTCATTGTTTGGTGAGCTATTTTTATATCCTCTGAGTTTGAGAGGAGTGGAGTGCTGACTTGGGGTCTCTAAGCTCTTTCTTGGTTTGCAGATCCCCTATCTAGGACACCTGTCTGAGAGCTGTTGCCCTAGGACTCTTTCACAACTCACTATGTATTGAAATCATGCCCTGCCTTGCTACGAGGCCATCCTCCTATTCTTTGTTTGGCTTGGCCCAAGTGCCTTGGGATGGATCAACACATCTGGTTATATGTTCTTCTATCAATACCTTGGCTTCTTTGAACTATTACAACTAAGTTTGAAATTTGAGATGCATTTTCTAGCTGTGTTAGTTATATGTGTTACAGATAACACATATAGTGCCATCTGTAATGGAAATGCTGGCATCCCACAATTTAACTGAGGTGCAGACTGACAATAGTGCACTGAAGTAGTTGGAAACTGACTGGGACCAAAGAATAATACTGAATATTTTGCACTCTCCTTCCAGAAAAGGTGACTTTAATTGAATAGCCCACTTTAACTAATTTCTGGTCAATGCTAATAATAATCCCTCTGTAAACAGGCAATTCCTCTCCTAGCTATATATTTACTGTAGCTAACTATTGAGGGTTTTTCCCTACTCTGCATCTGTGCTTGTTCTAAATTTTGTGACTATGCAAGGTGTTAGAGCAAAAGTGCTGGAAAATTAAGTCCTGCTGTAGAAGTTTGCCAACACTACCCCAACATCAGTCCTGTGTCTTGATCTGAAGGGACCACTTTTATAAGGGAACAGAAGAGTTAGTCCTTGGCATATCTGCTGAAATTGCCATCAGAGGTACCAAATGACACCAAATGTTGCACTAATTTTTGAGATGTTAACACCTAAGCACTTGAAACTGGACCAAGACCAGCAAATTTATTTCATGCTAGCAACCAAAGGGAAATGATAATAAGTTTTCAGTCACTATTTGTGATTGGATCTGATTGTAATCTAATGATGAAAGGTCATCATGAGTCTTTCTTTATAGAAAGACTATCAGCACAAAGAGACAACTAGCAAACTGATTTTCTATACCTGAGCTGTCTTTTTTCTGGCCCTATACTTAGTATATGAGTTATACTGTGTGAAGCAACTTGGATCATAAAGTAAATTTCCTACAACTTATTTTAAAAAGCTTGAATAAAAATGCTTATTTTCTGTAAAACAGTTTGCTTCCTTATCACTGGATCAGAGATATTTTTGTCTAATTTTATTGTCTGGGTCATAATGTATGATGTAGAAAATACTAAATGCTGATTCATTTTTTTGAAGTGTGAGCATCAAAGTTAAGTTAATCACTCAAATATTTATAGCATAATAATGAGGTTAAGAATTTAAATGTGGTATATCAAACTCTTAAAGGATATACATTTACAAATAATTTTAATCTAACACTCATGGAAAACCAGGGAATATAAATAATTGGAATCAAGTACCAGGGATCACAATTTTAGAGAGACATGAAACAACACACCAGAATTTAGAAATGGGGTGGATGATCTCAGAAGTAAAGGTTTTGAGTCTTCACCAGGGAATAGACCTGGGAATAGACCAGGGAATAGACAATGGCTGGTAGCAGTTAATCCTTGAGACCACCTTTCTTGTCTGGTATTGAAACTAGTTTGAAGTGCTAATGTAGATGAACCAAAGCCACTATAGGGAGAAAAATTAAGATGAGGTAATAAAGATAGATGATAGTTTTGGAGTCTCCTAAGAAACAAGGAGGAGTACTAATGATTATAAGCAGAATGATAATCTAAGGAGCTTTTAGACATTTTAAAATAAAGCACGTATATTATTTTATGACCAAAATACCCTTTTAAAATCAACAAGCCTCTGTAGCACCATAAGAGGTAAACCCTAGCATACTTATTAACTCATCTAGAAATGTCAAGTAATGAGGCTAGGGGCATTAAATGGATCATTTTATTACCATGACTGTAACTAACACAGGGAGCCAGGCTTCTTTTACAACAAAGAAAAAGCCCAACAAATTTAACATGACAAAAGATAAATCAGAGCCCTCGAAAAGCCATTAAGCCATAAGTGTTAATTTCCTTAGTTAAATCTTTGCTCTATCACCTTGTTATATATGAATCATTACATAAAAGTGAGAAAGTAGTGCTTTCGAAATATGAAAGTCACAGCTTTATGTCTTCGTGAATAGGTCAGGTTCTTAAACTTTCAGTAAAAGCTACCTAAATGCAGCTGCTATCTTTGGAATGGCTAAAAAAAGAAGACACGCATTGGGGTGGATAGTCTGTGGAAATAAAATATTCAGATGTATTTCAAATAGATCTCATTGGCTCTTAGAAACACTTTGAACAACAGCCATGGCCACTGGGGTACCATAATGACATACCCCATTATAAAATGTAACACTAAGTAAATGTAGGAGTGGAAATTTAACAATTGGACGTTTAATGGCTGCAATTATGGCAAAAGAATAATGAACCTATTAGACAGGAGAACTGGCAATTACTCTAAGCCTTATTGCAATACAGCTGTGAAAAAGTAATACAGAAGCATACTTAAAAATGGTTATTAAAGGGGGATAATGCATTCTGTTTACTCTGACAGAAGCAATTTTTCTTCTGAAATGAAATGGGGCTTTTTGGCTATCAGACACGGGAGCTCAGATGTGATGGATCCTAGTATTTAAAGGTAATGTATTTTCAGATATGCCTTTCCAGGTATAAATGATGCTTACACTAAGACTATAAGCACTAGATTTACAAGCCAGCAAACAGACAGAGGAAGATGCTTAAACATAGACAGAGAAGCAAAATAAATAGAATGCAGAAATGTAAGGTAACCTCCAAGTGGTCTTCACAAACAGACATGTTAAATGTTAATTGTCTCAGATTAAGAAAGATCAGGTGCCAAAGTCATTACACAGCCTTCAAAATTGGCACAGTAGGATCCAAATGTAATTTATTTATCCTACTAAATTTTTCAATGTACATATCATAATAGGCTAGAAGAGAATAGATGAAGTTATACACCTGCAGCATGGAAGGCTATAAAAGTAAACCACAGTGGTATCATAAGGAAAGCAATATGCTTCACTAAACTAGTGCTATTTTCCTTGGATGTGCTATTTTCCTTGGATAAATAAAGTGTATCCCTCAGGATGCAAAGCCCAGGGAAAGGACAATGTATGATAAATGGTGCATTCTTTGCCCACAGGGATGTAGAGAGTATAATTAGCAAATGGAGGAAAGTCTGGAGAAGATGAATAAGTGTCAGCTATGCTCAGCTCATGAATCTAAATGGGCAATCTGCAGGTAGGTTAGAAAATTTACTGCAATATGGTGTCAGTGTTACTAAACATATATGTCTTTAGTCTCACTAATAACCCGTGTGTGTTGGCTTCCTGGTTCAGTCAGTTCCTCCGGAGGGATGGGTGCAACACATCTTGCAGCCATCATTCGTATTTGTGCAAGCTGAAAAGAAAATCAAACATTAAACACCAATCTCAGATCAGATGGCAGAAGACATGATGGAGAGGACCTCCTCATGATGGAGAGGATGCATACCTCATCTCTGCCATTTTCTTTCTGCAGACACCAAGGAGGAGAGGAATAATACAGGGGAGTGCCTTGCAAGCGTCTCTTGTGAGACACCAGACAGATTCAGGCTCTAGAGAGGCCAGGAAGCAGTACATTAAGGAGTTGTTATGTAGCTGTAAGCTTCTTACCAAGGGCCTGCCTTTGTTCCTACTTACAGAAAACCAGTATGTCCTTTAAGGTGCATGCAGACATTACGCTTAGATCAACCTAAGGATAAGGTTTATCTAAATGTCTAATCATGAAGATGTTCAGGGAAGTTAAACTGGGCAAAGAAATGGCAGACCTGATTTAAATGGGTATTTCTGAGGAGGTGAACTAACTGAGATCAGGAACGAGTTGGCATGATCTAATAAATGTCTGCACACATCAGAGTACAGCTCCAGCCACTCACCCCAGCCCCAGCCCCAGGGCTGCATTTTTCCTTTTCTTCTCCCCGCCCCTTCTTGCCTGGGGTATTCTTAGCCCAACCTTCCCACGCCCCTATGAGACAATGTGTCCAGGTAGACCCATCAGCCCCCATGGAGACCTCCCTGATTCCCATCAATGCCCTTACCCCCCACCTCCCCTCCTGACCTTGAGTTACTTACATTGGGTTCCTGATGCGCCTCCCAGCACTGGTGAATATCCACACATGCTGCTCCTGCTCTATCATCTCACAATTTAAAGTAAGTTGGATGGTTGTAAACTGGGTATGGCAGGTGTTTGTACACACCTTTAGTGCCTTCCATTCTGAATGATCTTGGTGCAAGTGGCAACATATCCAGTTGTATTAAGACCAATCCTTGATTGTTGCTACCCAAAGCAGCCTGAAAACTTTTCTAAAGAAGCAGCAATGGATTCCTCCTGACAGAAAAGACATAGATGCTTTAGGTACTTTGTGGGTCATTTTGGTCCTTAGCAGGCCCAGGAATAGGCATATGGTAAAGTGACCTTTAGCTACTGCTTCCTTAGCCATTTTGAACATAAACCTGACAATGCTGAAGATTTAACCTGTTGCCTTAAATGGAATTCCCTCCTGTTTTCCACCAATATGACTTAGAAATCAGACCCACCATAACATGTAGTAAAGTGCCACTTTGCATGACAGCCATTTTCGCTACATCTACAGGCTTTGCTTCTGTATTATACCTTGCTGAGCATTATGCAATGATCTTCGTTTTCCTCTTAAATGAGAGACTGTTTCCATTCACTGATTTAACTTAGACACTGAGGCTACTGATGCTTACACCATCACTGCATGAGTGTAAGGTAACAGAGGGTGCCACAAGTACCATATTTCATGTCTCTCTGCCTACCTGCACTCCACCGAGGGCACAGATATAGGGATTTAGACCATGGTCACACTTGCAATGAATTGTACCAGGAAGAAAATTACACATAAATCCCACTTGCGTGCCCCAAGTGACTAGCTTGCCAGTATCTAAATCATTACACTACTTTTTTTTTCACTACCAATGAATCAAGTCCCCTTGGTTTAAATGTCTGGGTACAAGTCTTTTTACACAGTCAACCCAGACATGACTATTTGAAAATGTAGCCCTAAGTGTTCTTTAGAGGCATAACCTGTTTGATTAGTAATGATGCATGCATCAGAAACGACTAATAAACAGAAAATCCAAGGCAGCGAGTAATGAGGTAAAGTAAAAGGAAACTATGCAATGAAAAATTGCCATTAGGGCAGGGTATTATCCTTAGCTGTCATCTGCTGGGGATATATTTGTTCTCAAAGTAGTAAATAAAAATAACCTCAGGTTTTCTGCTTGGAAATGATAGCTACAAAAAAAGCACATTGCTACTATAATCAGGATTAAGCTATCCTTTGGTTTATGGTTAATAGAGTACATTAGTTAAGTATCACTTGAAGGAATGATTCATAGCATTAGCAGTATTTTGAAGAGCTCTGTTCAAGCTCCCCAGCTCCCCAGAACTCAAGTACATTATGTGACACTGGGAAAGAATAGGGCCTGCTTTGAACACACATTAACATGCAGCACCATCTTTTAAGTGTTTTAATTGATGGTATTCAGTGTTCTCATGAGTAAGACAGTCTGTTTATATCTAAACCTCTCTTTCTTGTTAACTTCCTTGTTCTTTAGAAATTGCTGAGAGGAATCTGTATTTCCCTTTTGCAAGCTGTGCAGTATCATTGGGGTGTCTCTTTGCTTTGACTCCTTCAAATACCCATGAATTTGCCTGATGTTGTTGGTCAGACAGTTTCTGCCTTTGTACAGTGTGCTCATCTTTCATTCTTCACTGAAAACTAATTTAGAGATGTATGTGTGTGGCGTTAGTGACATAAATGGTATCAAATCTGAATAGTGGCTGGTTTCCTGGTCCTGATGGCTTGCTACTCAGGAAATCAATTTAGGGGGCACACTCCCAGACTAACTATTAGCCAGTAAGAAAGTTCCCTTCTTTGGCTTAAGCTTTTGTTTCATTTCCATTCTACATGAGACCTTTTCCAATAGGTTGTCCTGGTTCATTTAGTTCCATTTGCCCACTTCAAATAAGGTTTTATTACTTGGTAGGCTGCTTTTAAGTGTCCTGCTTCTCCAGCAACCTTTTAAATTAAATGTGTTTCCAGAGTATTATTGTTGGCTAACCAATTATTTACCTTGGCTTCCCTTACAATTTTAACTCTTACAGTGATATCCTGGTCGTTGTGAAGTCGTTGTCAAAACTCCTATCTTTGTCAATGGGTCCAGGATTGTACCTTAAGGGAATGTCTACATTACAGTCTGCAGGGTACTGAAAGATACTTGAGGTGGCTTGAAATGAGCTATTGGCTCAGCACCATGCAACTCTGTGCAGGTTAATGTGTCCCACCAAGAAGTAGAGTAAATACTTTTTATTATTCTTTTTCTGGATATGTGAGGAAAAGATAGTTTTCCAGGTTGAGGTACCCTCTTTGACAGGCTTAACAGCTACCCTTCATTTAAGACATTCTTGCTTCCTCCTGTATTCAGGAAAGAAGGATTTCATATGCCCTTGCAAATCAAGAAAATCAACATGAAAATACAGTATATTTGATTCTATCATTTTAGCTTCCTAGCTGGAACAACTTACAAGATCTCAAATTTTGGTTAGTCCCAAGATCGAGAGAATAATAATTAGTTTCTTAAAGAGACATCAGATTGCATTAAAAATATTCCTTAATATAGGAAGACAAGAAATGCCATTTACTGGGTCAGACCATAGTGTCATCCACCAGTGAACAAGACATGTCCAGAATTTTCAACACCCTGCTTTTCTCCCATTGCAGCTTCTAGCATTCAGAGGTGTAGGAAATTCTGTTTTGGAGACTGAACCCTTATGTACTGCATTCAGTACTCCAAAAAAAGAGACCCCAAAGATGTATGAACTTGAAATGAATTTGCAAACATTAGAAGAAATGTTGGGGAAATTTGTATAATCACAAATTTCATGATATGTGTTCATCCTAATTAGCAGGAATGAGTCATGTAATTGTCAGTGAGTGGAGAAAATGGAGGCAGGTGTTTGAAGCGGCAGATTGGCCTAACAACAAAGCGTTCTAGAGCAGGGTGTGTTATACTACTTAAGAAAGTGTCTGAGACTAACAAACTACATCCTGTCCTTGCTGTGGTAAGACATTCATATTGCCCTAGACCCCTGCTTTACGTATGGCAAGTTAAATAGTATCTGTAATGTTTTGCCCATTATGTCTAGTAGTTGTGCATAAGAGCTGTTTCCTGAAGTTTTTAAGAACAGGTTAGGTAAACACTGGTCTAGGTTAGTTTAGATAAGGATGATCATGCCTTGAGCAGGCAGATAACCTCCTGAGGTCCCTTCCAGCTCTATTTTAATATGATCCTAGATCAGCTCTTTTGGTTGATGGACAACATAAGTTAATCTGATGTTGAAATTTCTACAGATTTAGAAAGGTATGCTAAACAGTACAGGTAGCTACTGGAATACAAAAGGCCATAATCCTACATATTCAAGAAAGGCTAGTCATTCCAAAGACTTGGAGGCTATAGTAACACTGCTAATTATGGTCAACATTTGACCATCCTCAAGCTCATATCTACCGACCATCTAAGTGAATCCATCCTCAGTAGCAGTCTAGCCTGACCACAGAAACTCTGCTGAACTTTAGGGCATGAGGTTCAGCCCACTGCCACTTGCCTTGTAGTCCATCCCTCCCTGTAGGTTATTTGGTACTCAGCAAGGTACTGCAGCAGTCCCACAACTTCATGCTGCCTTGTAGACCTGTACCCTATTTCCCATTTCTACTGCCCATAATTAGAGCTGAACACACAAGAACATGCAAGATCGAGTCCTACAGGGATCTGCCCCAGGAACAGAACGTACAGTGTGAATGGCTTAAAGCAGGCCACATGGCAAGATAGAGATGGGGAAAGGCAGTTTGCATAGTTGATTCAGGAAGAATCCAGAAGGGTCAAGTTTAAGTATCAGAGTAGGCGTAATTTCATTGTAACTAGCAGAGGTAGCTGGTGCAAAGAAAAGAAGAAGGGCTGACTAGAAATAAATTTGCATAGAAGAAAGTCACACCTTTTCCATTCTGCCTGATGTCCTTATTTTTAAGGATTCAACTTCATTATGGAGTGATCTTTACTGTCATTATGTTCTTCCATCCTAGTGTAGGCTGTCATATTGCCTGACAATCTATCTAGTTTATACAGCCTGCAAATACCTTTTTAAGCAGCACTATATCATAAAAAAGTAATGCACAAAGTAGCCAGTATTGCAACATCCTTCGGATTAAAATTAGAATTTTATATTAAAAAATAATCTAATGCCCTAGAACACTGATTTTGGGACTTCATTTTCATATCTGCAAGGTAGTTAATGTATAAGAATTGCTATTTCTTAACCCAACCCCCTGCCCCAATTCCTACTTTATACAATTGTACTTGCTAAAGAAATAGCTGTAAGCATCCTCAACAACCAAAAGGTTTACCAAGCAGCGATAAGAATTCAGGTCCATGCTTCTGTAAATCAATTCAGACCAAACACAACTGAAAATTAATAGCAGCACAACACTAGACTCATGTTTACATGTACACTGTCATTCCAAAACAGCCACTGGCACTGCATTGTGTTTACAGTGTGCAGTTCTCAGTCTGTCCTAAAAAAGTGACCTAGTACTTATGGGCTTGCAGACAGTCATGCCATGTTTTCATGTCACAGCTGTCAGAATCAAGGTTTTCTGACAGAGCTGTGTCACTGAGGCAGAATATAGCTTGGGAGAAGTGCTGGAAATTATGGATGAGCCTTATGATAATACTTTGTACATTCAGAATCAGCATGATATTAAGATACCTGTCTAAGCTTGGGCATCTGACACCCATTGTAAGAGACCAGGGAGTAGGTTCCTAGTAAGAGGTGAACTCAGATGACTGGATACACTTGCAATAAAATGGTAGTCATTCACAGAGTTGGACCAAGCCAGATAATAACACTTATTTTGCGGCTAATTATTTCCTCATGGCTTCCATTCACTCCTGTATTTTGAGGCTTTTGCATTGGTTTCAGTCATAATGATTCTTGTTAGCAGCCCTCAATAATACAAATCATGTTAAAAAGCACGAGGACTAGCTCACATTCACCCTGATTATGGATGAAGGAAACTAAGGCTGAAATTGTGCAAAACTAACTCTGCTTTCACTTCCTGTCATTGTAATATTGCTGCAACTTCACTGACTTAGATTTGCCCATGGTGAACACCAGCTGGAAAGAAGATCCAGGAACTCTGCGACTTGCCCAGAGCTGCAGAGGGTATTGCTGCAAGGTCACCTATCACATGGAAAGCAGGTGAATGGTGGGGGTCAAGAGATCCAGAGAATTTTTCTAGGTTCAGTATTATTTTCTGCTGTTGGAATATAAGAAGCTTCTGTGAACTCTGCCAGGCTTTAAGTGGACTATGCAAGTAACACTTCCTGAGGGTGGCAATGCATAAGTTCACCACTGCTATGACTACCAATGTAAGTAGCATCTGCTGCTGCTGCAGCATTGTTTGAAGAGCTCATGCCTACAAATATCTCTGTGATGTAAGATCAGGCTATTGAAATATGGCTCAAACAAAAGAGCCCAGGCAAATCTGGTCTGCTTTATTTCCTTATTTTTGAGGTTTTCAAAATAATAGCCTCTTCATAACAAACACAGATAAATCAGAGTTGTCACGACCACCTCTTGAGGAGCATCAGCATTTAACAAATACAACAGGTCTGAGACTGGAGCTTAAGTCCCCAGTCATGCTGCGCCGCTGCTACAGAGGAACAATTGCTTAGCCACAGTTAGACTGATTCCATAACAAGAATCAATCATGGCACTTGTTGCTGACTGGTATTGCATTTTGAAAGTTTCCAACCTACTGCCACTAAAATGCAGACTTCTTGACCTTGAATGCATTAAGATAATGCACAACTACGTTAATGTAATCAGTTGATCATGGCATTTCCCACCGTCTGCAATTTGCTTTTACAGTAACCAGTGGAGAGTCCATCTTTTTCAGTTGTGTTGTTCAGCATAATAATCTCTGTCATGTCATTTTACATGGAAATGTTATTGCATTGCAATCATGCTTCCCATGGCAAAGAATGGAATCTGTAGGAAAAGTTGAACCTGCTGAGTACAAAATTAAATGACTGAAAATATAAATGCCACAGCTCTTTACAACTCAAAGATCCCCAAGTCATTTACACTCTCCTTATACAGGTATTATCTCACTTACTATTGAATCTTAACTAGATCCGGAGAGGAAACCTGGATGCTCTTCAATGTTAAAAACATCAGTTTTAAGAGAAGTGAAGAGTAATTTTAAATTAAAACTAGACAAAGGATTTAGAATATCTGGATTAGAATCTGACCGGATATTAGTGTTAACTGCCTCTCACTTACTCTTCTGAAACTACTTATAGGATCATCAATGAATTCAGAAGGAAAATAAATAGCTTCCTATCTCACTGAAAAAGTGAAAAGTCCAGCAGAACTTGCATCATATTAACACATTGGAATAGTCCTGATTCATGGGATGGAGAGCCAGCTCCAACACTATTACCAGCCACGTTTCCTGAAGCATCTAGAATTGGTTCAGATATCCCTTGCCTCCTACTCAGTATTTAGGTGTCCCTTAAGCACAAATTGTACATAAAGAACAAGTGTGCATAAATTTTTAATCTGATGACCTCGTTCTACAAGATGGTTACATTATATCACTGATTCTCAACCAGAATGCCCTGGCAGATGTGAAGACATAAATGAAGACTTGGGCTTGTCCCTGTTTGACAACTTCCTCACTCCCACTCCCTGGCTCCTCTGCAAGCACTGTAATAAATAAAGCAGTGTTTGAAATTGGGTGGGTGCTGCCTATGGTGGGCACAGTAGGGGACACTACTATGAAGAGCCACTCATCTCACTGTGCTAGACCCAAAAAACTGACTTTGGGAGTCTCCCTTGGGGAGCCTACAGCTGGCTGTCCTGGTTCCTGGAAAACACCCACAAGCCTGGGGTAACACTGCCACCACCCGGTTACTGGTCTCTGGTAGGACTGTGTATAGTCCAGGGCACATAGACCCTGAAAACCTTGGGGGTGCTTTGCCCACAGTAATATTTCTGAATGCTTCATTCAGCCCGAAGCATCCCAAGGTAGCATCATGTAGAACTGAAGGAAAATAAAAAGACAAACTCTGCTGGTCAAGCTGGGAGTGGAAAGCCTCTCTCCCCCACTTCTGGGGGAGAAGGGGTGTCGAATGAGGAAGTCAGAATATACTTTGAGCAAACATAAGAAATGTGAGTCTGTACAGAGATTGGATTCTGTGATCCTTTTAAGACACTACTGGCCTACACATAATTCATAACTCCTGGCTAGTTTCCAGGTTTTTACTTACAGAAAATCTCCAGGCAGAAGACTGCCAAGCAAATGCCCGCCAGAAGGAAGAGACCACTTCCCTCTCCTCCTAGGAATTTATCTGGCCAGGTCACCTGATTGACAAGCCTGAACCGAGAAGGAAGCAAGGAAAGAGAGAAAGAGAGAGAGAGAGAGAGAGAGAGAGAAAGGGGTCACCTGCACTGATTCAACTGAGGGGCAGAGAGAAAGGGAGGGGATTTCTTCACACTGTCCAATTCAGAAATGTTCAGGGGTGGTGGGGGTGCCTCAAATCAATGACGGGTGCCTCAAGTCTAAGAGGCTGAGAACCACTACATTATACATTTTCATTTAAAAAATATATGGATAAAGTTGTGTCAACCTGAGTTGTGAATTTTATAAAATTTTATGAACTGCTGTCTAATGAAACATTTCAGTAGCTGATTGATATAGCATGGAAACAAATACAAAGCCAGAGTGAATAATTAACATTATGAAAGAAATGCACCTCCAAGCACTGAAGATACAACAGAACAAACTACTGCCTGCATCATTGGGTTTATTTAAAATTAAAAAGCTACTCGCAAACACCTTTCTGTAAACACATTTGAATATAAAAGCCATATAGTTTTCTGTTCTAATCTAAAAAGAATTTGTCATTTTATGAAAAGACAATCTATTCAAAGTACAAAGGCAAATGTGCTGAAGGTGCCGTTTGATTTAGATAATACCAGGAAGTAGGGCAGAACAGAGATAAGTTTAATTTATAGAGACTCTTTCATACTCAAGTTAGCCCCAAATTCTTTATCACCTTGGAAAAAATGGTATTGTAACAGCATAGGCATAGAACTACAGGCTGGGGAACTCTCTTCTTATCAGCACAGAGGCAGAAAAGGATCTTGAAGTCATTATTGATTCCAAGATGAACATGGGCCGCCATTGTGGGGATGCAGTCAGGAAGGCTAACCGCACCTTGTCATTCATCCATAGATGCATCACGAGCAGGTCCAAAGAGGTGATCCTCCCCCTCTATGTGACACTGGTCAGGCTGCAGTTGGAGCACTGCATCCAGTTCTGGGCACCGCACTTCAGGAGAGATGCAGATAACATTGAAAGGGTCCAGAGGAGGGCCACCCACAGATGATCAGGGGGCAGCAGGGTAGGTCCTATGAGGAGAGGCTATGGGACCTGAACCTGTTCAGCCTCCATAAAAGAAGGCTGAGAGGGGATCTGATGGCCACCTATAAACTTGCCAAGGGGGACCAGCAGGAGGACCAATGGGAGAACCCCAGTTCCCATGAGCACTACTGGAAGTAACAAGGAACAATGGTCATAAGTTGACGGAGAGTAGATTCAGGCTAGACATCAGGAGCCACTGCTTCACCGTCAGGGTGGCTAGGATCTGGAACCAACTTCCAAGGGAAGTGGTGCTTGTCCTCACCCTGGGGGTCTTCAAAAGGAGGCTAGACAACCACCTAGCCAGTGTTGTTTGACCCAGCATTGTTTCCTGCCCATGGCAGGGGGTCAGACTAGATGATCTGCTTAGGTCCCTTCCGACCTTACTAACTACGAAACTATGAGACACCACTGGGAGTTCATCAATAGTCAATATACAGCACTAGATCTTAGAAATTCATATTGAGTGGTGATTATTACCTTTCATATTTCTAAATGTAACTAGATACCTGATTTTGATTTGAATTGCATCCAAACTAGGCAGTAGAAACCCTAGTTTAAAATCACCTCCACCCTCTGACGCTGAAGGACTAACACTGCCTATGAACTCGACTTGAGGTAAACATCTTGAATCTATGGTCTGCTGCCCATTCTCTACGTAACAACGTATGTATGGATATAGTGCTTTTCACTCAGTAAACAATGCTAAATAACACATAAAATTGGTTCTTTTACGAATTTAGATATCATCAACACCATAACTACAAATGTTACAATTGTTAAAAAAAACAGAAAAAAAATCATACCTGTTGCAATGTCCAATCTAACCCATGGACAGGCTAGACCTGTGTGAGACACAGGGTGAGACAGCTGTGTGGGTTGTGTTTGGAGGCGGGGGTGGGGGTGTTAAAAATAGACTAGTCAGGGTCAGTGTTAGGGTCAGAGTCAGGGGAGATAAAACAGCACATTGCCAAGGGGGACCAGCAGGCAATGGGAGAGCCCCTGTTCCCATGAGCACTACTGTGTTGTGACCACATGCAGGCATTCTGAGGTGAACTAACATTATATCAGGCATGCCATCTTTAGGGCAATCCAAGCCCTGTGAATGCTTTGTTAGGGCAATCTAAAGATAACATTTGTATATATCCATAGTTAACTGTGCTGTAAGCAGATTCCTTAACTCATTTATAGTTACAATAACCTGTTCCTAAATATTAGGGCTTAGGCAGCATACAAGAAATACAATACAAACACAGGATGGCATGTGATCCTTATAGCAGGAAGACTTCATGGTACAGGTAGGCAATTAGGCATTTATGAAAGTAGGAAAGGCAGTGGGCTTGGTGTCATTTATTTGGAGGTTGTTCTTCACATAAGGAGTGGCTTGACAAGGGCACAAAACTGAGTGTTCAAAGAATAAAAAAGATCAGAAAAAGGGATGAAGGGAACTTAAGGGGGAAGCACAGTACTACAGAGTGAGAAATACGAATATGAACATAGTACTGGCTACATTTCTCAGATGAGTAATGTGTGTTTGAAAAGAGCTCAAGATTAATCAGAGGTTATTCATGCAGGATTAATCAGAGGTTATTCATACAGTTTAGGGGAATATATAAGGTCTAGTTTCTGCACCTCTTGTTTTTCTCTGGCTTTTCTTAATGTCTCAGGAAGACAATGAAAGAACTGAAATTACAGGTCATACCACAGTTTTTAAATTCCTGGATGGTGAAACTAGCAAATGACAATCAGACCTTGTATACTATAATTCTGCCCCCTAAATGGCTTCTCAAAGCAATGAGAAAGCCAGTGAAACATCAAAAATGGTAGCAGAGATTTTCAGCAGTATTTAGATTTACTCAGAAATGGCATATGGGGGTTTTGTTTGGGTTTACATGGAAGAAAAAGGTACAGCCCTATGGCAAAGCATGTTTGTAAAGTCATGAAAAACGCAGTGGTGGCCAATCCAGCTGGCTTTTTCAGAATGATCCTTTTGGAGATGAGTCTCTGTCTATTCATACTACACACCTTGTCACGGTGTCTGACTGTCCTGAAAGGTCATCATACAGGGAAGTTGAGTGTGATGATACTATGAAAAATTATGGACCAGGTTGTTAGCTGGTGTAATTGGCATAGCTTCAATGAAGTCAACAATCCTATACCAATTCTGAGGCTCCTGAGACTCTGGTCTTACCTTCCACCAGAGTAGAAGGAAGGTTTTAAAAATTGCTATCACTCAAGATATTCAGGACTCTATGAAGCAATGATCTATTAGGGATGGTTGGGGATAATTGAATCAGGAGGAAGAAAGAATGGAAAACATCTCTTGAAAAAAAATGAAAAAATCTTTGACAGTTAATTTCCAGCTAGACTTTGCAAGCAAGGAAGTCACTGAATGTAGTTCAGTTACATTATAAAATACCATATTTGCTTTCTATCTTCAGTAAGACTTTACATACTGGTAGAGTGTGTGTGGTTAGATTTTGTTGCTACATCACCGTAGCAGTGCGCTATCCTGGGGGAAAGCACTGTTATGGTTATGTAGCTGCTGATCACATGTAGACCCATGTGATTACTATGTCATTGTAGTGTGCTGTATAGTGACGTACCATGTCACTATGTCACCACAGGGCAATGTGTGCTTTGAGCTGCGCTCAAAGAGTAGTTAGCAATGCTTTATTATCAAACTTGGAGGATTTTTCAAGTGAGGTTCTACAAGTCTCTCCCAGGCTTAGTATAATTGAAGAATGTCTTGGGATATAGATAAATATTTATTTTAGTTGCTGTAGAAAGGGGAGGAGAATACAAAGCTGTTATGCCAGGAGTTTGCAACCTTTTAATACTCAGTGCACCACCTGTTAGACTTAAGGCACCCCTTGGAAAATGGCAGCTCTTAGTTTTTATTCATTTTTTTTCTATGAAAAAATTTAAAAAAACACTTTACTTACTGTTAAGAACTCAGACAGCAGCAGGTCAAGATGTGCATTCCTATTTGAAATCTTGGATTTATCTTGTGAATCATGTTTGTATACTGAAGAGTGCTAACATTGCATGGGATCCCATGGCACCCTTGAAGGGATATCAAAGCACCCCCGAGTGCCGCAGCACTGAGTTAAACTGTAGCTGTTGCAGTGCATCATTCTGTAGTACTACAAGTTCACTAAAGTGCTGTGACTTTGACCTTGAAGGAAACAGAGTAACAGTTGGAGTGATTTTGCTACAGTTGTGTGTCTACAGAATCATACAAACTCAAGAGTTGCATTACAACAGCATGTATGGGTCTCATTTGATATCAGTATAATTGTTACATCTGCCTTTATCTTAAAACAGTAAAAGAGAGAGTACGCTTACAAAATCTACTGTTGACACCAACCTGGGAAGGGTTATGCACACTTTGGAGGACAAGAATAGAATTCCAAATTACTTTTATAAATTAGAAAAATGATCCAAAAATCAATCATTTGAAATTCAGCAAGGCAAGTGCAATGACTGCATTTAGGAGTGAAAAACAAATCAACTGTGTGAATTCAAAATGTAGAATAACCAGCAAGGCAGCAGTATTTCATAGATTTCATAGACATTAGGGCTGGAAAGGACCTCGGAAGATCAAGTCTAACCCCCTGCCCAAAGGGCAGGAAGTCAGCTGGGGTCATAGGATCCCAGCAAGATTGCAGAGGGAGCCAGGGTCATGTGGACCACACATTGAATGAGTCACAGTCATGCTGCTGCAAAAAAGTCAAATATAATTCCAGAATGTATTAATAAAAATGTCATATGTAAGACCTGGAAAGTAATTATTTTGCATGATTTAGCACTGGTGAGTCTCAGCTGGAGTACTGCATCCAGTTTTCGACAGTTTATGAAAGAGAAATTGGAGAGAGTCCAGAAGAACACAAATGATAAGAGGTTTAGAAACCATGACCTACCCTGTAAGGAAAGGATAAAAATATTAGTTTTTAAAAGGGAAGCCCCAGGGGGACCTAACTGGTTTTAAATTATGTAAAAGCTTGTTAGAAAGAGGGCTGTAATTATTCTGCATACCCATATAAGAAGCAGCTAACAATTTTCATCAAAGGAGATATTGATGAAAAAAAAAACTTAGAAAATAAGTTTTAATTGTAAAGATAGCTTAGCATTGGAACAGGCTACTTAGTGAGACTGTGGTTGGTTTTAAGAACAAGGCACACTATCAGGGTAGGATGTTGGGACTGGTCTAGGTATATTTGGCCTGCCTTAGAGCTAGGGGTTAGAAAGCTTCCAAAATGCCTGTGCTTCTGTGTATAAAGAGTACCTCATTCATACAAGTATAGATGAGGTGCTGTCCTACATAGATTTTATAGTTTTTTTTAGGGTAGAGGGGACCTCAGTAGGTCATCAAGTCTGATCCCCTGCCCTAGGCAGGAAAGCGTGCTGGGGTGAGATGATCCCAGCCAGGTGCTTATCCAGTCTCCTTTTAAAGACCTCCAAGGTAGGGGATAGCACCACCTTCCTTGGGAGCCCATTCCAGATTTGACTATACAAGTATCAGAGGAGTCTAACCATCTAGTTAACTCTCTCAGGGTTTGACAGTGAAGGTTGTAGGCTAAAGTGTGAGGCCAAGAAGGAAAAAAATATTAAAAATTAAATAATTATTTGTTGATGGGCAATAATGTATGGAAGAGAGACTATCTAGAGGAAAAGAACTGTACTCATATCTAACATCCAGGCCCAAACGTAATGGAATAGAATGGTATTCTGTAAGTTTGGAAAGAAAAAAAAAATGTTATATTTCCCTTAATCAGTTCTTTCTATCTCCTATAGATCCAAAGAAGAAAGAAAAGAAAGAAAGGAAGATAGAAAAAAGAAAAAAAATCCAACCCAAAAATAAACGAGTAATTTAGGCCTTCATCCATTTAAAAACATTACAGACATCCAGTCAAGTAATGGAAACAATATCACATGCCTTGCCCAGCCACTCACGCAGCTCAAATATATATGTACAATAAAGAATTCATGAGCAAACCATAGGAAAATGTATTCTATAAATACAAGCAACAGGGACATTCATCGTCTGTTTTTGGACAATGTAGAAATTGCTTTAAAAAAGAAAAGGTGTCGGTGGGGGGAGTTAAATTTAACTAATCATATTCTGTGAATAGATTTCTCTGTTCCACGCAAATGAGGGTGATAAAACTGCAGTTCAAAAATCTTTGCCGGGTGGAATGAAAGCCCAGACCATATTGCTCTTTGATGTGAACTCAGCGACATTGAAAGCTGACTTTACTGAGATTGATAAAGACACGCTCTCTCAAAAATTGAACCTCTAAGGGAGTCTCACAAATTAAAGCCCTCAAGGAAACTAACATAATTTAAAAAATAAAATAATAAAAAAAGGATTCTAATATTTTGTTCTTTTCCCCTCAGTTGCTGCCTAACCCCAGGCAGCTAACTGGAGCCTGTGGAGATGTACACATTGCTCAAATACAACACATTTCTCCTGCAGCCTCCATCTCTACCCACTAATGAAACAGCTCCCACATCCTATAGCAGTTAAATGATTTATGAAGGGGCTTTTAAAATAGTTTGGATTTTTTCTGTCTAATATCATAGATCCAATGTTACTGCCTTATAGGCACTTTGCCAAAGACAAAGTTGTAAAAGTGCTGGGAGTTCACAGAGAACAAGAGAACTCATTAAGGGCTTATCCTGCTCCTATTGAATCTTAATGACAACAGTGAAGGTAGAAAGGCTTGATTCTGATTTACACTAATGGCCTTTTACTCCGGACATTTACGTTAGAATCAGACCTCAGATGATCTCCTGATGACAAATTCATGTCAAATACTTTTAAAGCAGAAGGAGACTGTGAAGTGTATGCTGGGACTCCATCTAATCACAGTTGCCAACATTTGAAATTGTTTCTAAGGAGGGTCAAACAGGTCAAGTAGCTAGGGGTGCTGCTGAGGGGTAAGTGCAAACACTAAAGGCTCAAAGATCAGGTCTTTGCCTTGGAAGAATCTTGGATATTCAGTGTTTATCTGACACCGCAGGACTGCGAATGCAAACATTTTCTTGAAGAGAGGCCCAGAAGAAGGTGGTAGGCCAGTTCTGTCTTTCATTCTTCGTGCATCCTCATCCCTTCCTTGCTGTCTGCAAGGGACTAGGAGTAGGAATAAGGCATGATATGAGATCTAGGAATATCACAAATGTGCTATTTTCTGCAAGGAAATAACTTCTTTCTTTCTTTAGTTGTTTGGTTGTTTTTCTTTTCTTTTCTGTTGCAGGTATCTTAATTTAAAATATAATGCAAAACTTGCATAAAAAACTATGAATATGTTCATGATATTAACTATACAGCAAGAAAATGACTTACACAATAGTTCTATAGTGTCTTACTCAGAAATCAATCATACTTAGTGTGTGTACAGACTCTGACATAAAGGACCTTGAAATCAATTCCCACTAATATTTGTTGAAAAGAACTAAGTTTGAAACGACAATATTTAGATTGCACTAAGGTGCAGAGTCCTAATAAATAACAAACCGGCTTGGAAACAGGAGACAGCAGAAGTTGGGTGACAAATTATTCATCTCCCTGAAGGACTGTGAATATCCTGGGTTGAATCCTCTGCAACCTTTTCTTGGTTCCCAGAGAGCAATGTAGGTATGCAGTCCCCCACAATCTTCATAGCGCTACTGTTTACAAATCTTTTTGCTAACAAGTTTGCCACCTATCTATTTTAAAGCTCCTTTATATTTAAGTCATGTTTTTTCAACATAAAATGTGCATGTTTAAAATAGTTGCAACACAACCAATAAGCTCTGTGCCATCTTATAGGCTTAATTAATTTTGGTTTCAGTCCCTATGGACAAATGGAGTATACACACTCAAGAGCCTTCACTATCCATTTCCTTTTCAGTGTTTTTCCCAACACAATATTCCCTTGAATTTTCCTATAAAAATGCAAAAATATGCTGAAGTTTCACAGCACAAGGAGCAATATCATATTCTCTACCCCTGGGTTTTAGTTTCATATCAGAGCTTTTCCACAAGAGATATTACCAGCACCCAAAAATGCAATTTCCTAACTTCTTTCTTCAAGTGGCAAGCATTTAACTCCCATATAAATGCTCAGCTGGATCCCTGTAGAGCACTGGGGATATTCAGAGATAAATCTCTGCTTTATAATCATGGGGATTTTCTGTGGGAAGCCAGCCTGCTTCTACATGAAGACAACTGTCCAAAATAAAAACAGATTGTTTGGATCCTACATTCCTTTTATATAATATCTCAATATTTTCTTTGGTTTATTGTCTAGTGGTTTAAACCAACAGACATGAGTGGATGTTTTAAAACTAGATTTCACAAGGTTACTTTAATGTATATGTCCATAGGGAACTTTCATTAACTGTTAAGATGAAACCTCTAAAGAGACTTCTGGACATTTAGTTATGGCACTCCTCCTAACCCATTACTTACAGTGTTTTATTAGTATCTTCACCAAGATATTACTTACATAGGAGTTTATGACAGCAGAAGTGCTTGTGTGAGAGGACTGCACTTCATTAGAGCACATTTTCTGACATTCGTACATTCTTCATTAACTTTTAAACATTTTAGTAATTAGATCTCAATTTGTAAAATGGACACTAACTAGAATCACTTTTTACTGTGGCTCCTGATCAGTGAAAAATTATGAGTCTGTGGGCAGCAAATGTTCATTAAAAACAACAGCAGCAAAATCCTGTATTGGCCCTTCTTTTAGTCTGTAGTTCTTTTGAAAATCAAAGGCTATCATTCTTGCCTCATTTTTTACTTACTTATGGGCAACCAAGGCAACCGCTTACCTTCTATAGGCTCCAATACAGCCCCACGACACAGTACTCCACTCCCTAGCCCTCCAAATCTCTCTTTGCTTGTATTTCCATCACTGATCCTCTTATGTATGCTTTACTCATCTTGTTCCCTTTGGTTTATTGTTATAAGACTGGGAAGCCTAGACAATATCTTAAAGATGAACAGGTTGCACTGGCTACCCTTAGCTCAACTACCTAGACATCAACAAATCTAGAACATGTCCACTGACCACAGTGTGGGCAGTATTGCATCAGGGAAAGATGCCCATTTTGATCAAAGCTAACAACCTGATATCAAGTTGAAAGTCTATGAACCTGATGAGGTGATAAGCAATTCTAGTCATTAGCAATATCAATGAGACCAGCAGTTTCTCAGCACTTCTGGAAATCTTGCCATACCTAGCTAATTAAGCATAAAACTATAACAACCTGTTCTGTTCATGTGGCAACATACTTAGAAGTCAGGGTAGAGATGCATAAACATATTTAGAAGTGAAGTAATGAGAATCAGTTGCCCTTGAACTGTTTGCAAAATTACCATTGATCACATTACAGCGGTATTGAAGTTATTCTCTATAAAAGTGCAAGCCATTCCCAGAGCACCCTGCAAAGATCTCTGTACTGAAAAAAACATTTGTAAAATTTTGCAAAGCAATGACAGCATGGAATCAACCTGATACTGGGCATTAATTTCCATAACAAGAACATATTTTAACAGGCTATTTTTGTACTCACATTAACATTAATAGCATGTAAGAAAAGTTCTTAAGAGAAACTTTGGTAGCTGAAAGAGAAATCTTCCAGTGTTGAACATCACCAGGGGCTTTAAAGATTCCTTCACAGGACACACACCACTGTAACTTTGTGAATCTTGAAAAAAAATATCTTCCAGTGAAAAAGAAGAAAAATGGTTTACTCCCAGATCAATTACATATGGTCCTTTGGCTCAGATTTCTTTGTCTAAAACAGCATTTCATCCCAAGAGTCTGATGTGAACTGATCTATATGCAGCCAAGCAATAACTTGCCAATGCAATGAGCCACCATTGCATAATTTGTGGTGTATATGTCACTACTTTGGAGAATCAAACCATTGCTTAAATATTTGAATGAGGACTGAATGCTTTGATGTGATGTAGATTGGGAGGCCTGGGGTAAGCTTCAGGAAGAGATTTGGGATGCATACTTGATCATCTGTCTATTGGAATGAATCTTCCTTTTCCCATCATTTCAAATAATAATTTGGAGGAAAGCTATGCATGCCAGCGTTGGTGTAGGCAAGTGACTAGTAGGTGAGACACTTTAATCTTTCTTGAATACATTTTATGTTTCCCATAAGTTTTGAACCTTTAATGACTTACAGAAAGTATATTAAAAAAAAAAGCACAATGGGGCTGTACACTGTATATTCTGCTGCCTGTTGTGTGTAGGCTGGTAAAGCTTTATAAAGCATGACTCTAGGCATACTCAGAGGTGTGGCACTGAAGGGATTAAGCACTTTCTTTCATGTCTTCATAGCTAATACCTTTTATCTGGTTCGTACCTTGACTGATGACAGGAAGCAAATTTTAATACCTGGTGATTTGTCACACCAGAGCTTCAACTGTTTCGAATAGGAGTAAATTATTTTTTAGGCAATTGCTGCTGTTTAATTAAGATTTTTTCTTGTGATGCATATAATCAGTCACCATATTCACAAATTCAAGGTTTCCCAATGGCAAACTATCTTAAAGGATAGGACTTCTTTGGCTTTCATCCTTTATCAAAATGGAGGATAAGGACATATGTTTTCAGCAATAAATAATTTGGGAAATATATTTTGGACCCAACCTTGGAGTTTTGTGAAGTCCTAGGATTTACTGTTTAGGATTTACCAGGAACAAATCAAGGGCAGGGGGTGCTAGTATTCCCTGTCAGCTGGAAAGCAGGTGCAGGCAAAAGGAACCTGCCCACTTCCACTACTTCTGTCTCTAGCCAAGCCTGGCTCCGCGTGGAGCAGGACAGGAGGAGCAGGTCTGGAGCCCTGACCCCTGCCAGGTTATCTGGGGACAGCAACAGTGGCAGACAGGGGACAGGACAAATGGAAGGGGAAGAGCAGGAACACACCACTGAGCATGGGGGCGAGAGAAGAGTCTTACCTGTTGAAGGAACTTAAAAAAAAGCCCCCAGGTGCTGCTCCCACAGTGTGGTCTTCCTAAGCTGCTGGGGGTGGGAACAGGGAGGAGGCTGGGAGCCAAGCTGAAGCCACCTGTTTAGCACAGGTTGCTGCTTCTGCACCTCCCTTTTTGAAATCCTATATCTGCTCATGGGTGCTGTATTTAAGAAACATTTTTCTAAGCACTTTTGAAAACATTTTTCAGTCAAAGCCTAGACATCCAAGAGAGCTGTGGGAGGAGGCTCCTAATACATGTATCACATGGCTATTTGCTCTGAATGCATGTGTTGTAGTTTCTTTGGGTTAATTCTTCAATTCACAAGGTTTTCCTTAATATCTTATTTTTGCCAAATGCAGATGCAGCCACTAGTAATTGCTATGAACCAAAATAAACGTGTTCCTACCTGGTAGAGTTTTTCAGTTTTGTGACTGAGTTTCTGGTATATGCATGTACAAATCTACTACATACCTCATCAGAAGTAATTGTAGGCTCACAGCATGACAATCTGGGTTAGTGGCTGGAAAGTGGTAAGGTCACTGTTACAGCTCCCTTTGTTCTGCTTGTCTGCAGGAAGTAGCCAGTAGATGATGTAAAAGCATTGTGCAACCTCAGTACATCAGAAAGGGTAGCTATTGGTACATGGTTTGAAACCATTAGTGGGATATGGGTAAGCTGTTAGGGGAGGTATATCTTGAATACTACTATGGAGGTCTGTGCAGGATTAGATCTTTGGATCAATTAAACATTGAAATTCTCTAAAATTGCAAATAGAGTAAAATAAAAAGGATTATGTATTTTCCCTTGAAATCTGAACCCAAATCTAGATCTAAATCCTAGGTCTGACTCCATCCAATAATGGCCAAAACAAAATCTGGGATCATACAGCTCTCACCCAGCCACCCCTTCCCTTTCCTTATGCACTAAACCCAGAAAAAAGGCATTGAAACTGCCTGTGGGGCTCCCTCTACCACTGCATTATGAAAGTGGTGTAGACAAACTGAAGACTCACACTCTTAATGCAGGTGATATTAAACACAGGTCCAAACTTACCACTTTTTTTCCATTACTGTTAAAATATATGGTATATGCAAGTCAAATGAGCCATGTTCATAGTATCATAGTATCTAGGGTCACGAGGGGCCTAGAGCAGGCCATCTAGTCTGACTCCCCGCCAATGGCAGGAATGAGTGCCAGGGTCACAGGACCCCAGCCAAGTACCTATCTAATCTACTCT